>OX422217.1:139131688-139859188 GCA_949130495.1 Sambucus nigra
AATAATTATTATGGAATTGTGGTGGTATATCTAAGTACAATGTGTGGATAATATTTTCCAAATCATGAATGAGGTGGGAGTGTTGTCTTACATAGGATTTTAGTTGCCTGGATGCTAGATATAAAGTACTTAGGACAAGATAAGCACATCCTTATGATCAAGCTTTTCTTGGATTGGTTGCAAAGGGACCTGAGCTTATCCCAAGTCGATTATATCAAAGATGTATTCACAAAATTAGCATCAAGATTCCACGAGAAGATTTTTTTTTCAAGTGTGGAATCATTTTGTCGAAAATTCAGTGTATTAGGATACTAGATTATATGGAAGAAATGATACATATCCCAAATCCTTCAACGATGGTCAGACTCACATATGTTATATATTGTGCTCAAAGATCGAAGTTTGTTATACCTTCAACATAATCAACATATTTCAGACTAATAGTCTTGTACCTTTTAGGTATAAAAGTGAGTTTTTCTATCAGATAAGGATTCTAAGTTTTCTAACTCGAAATATGTGTTTACCCAAGGAGGTTGAGTTATAAGTTGGAGGAATGTGAAGAAATATTTGATTGTTGACTCGACTACGGAAGCCAAAAATTATTGTCACTTACGAGACAACTAAAGAGGCTATATGTATTGGTTACTTTCGAAGTAAGTTGGTTAAGGTTCCCTAAAATGCGACAAACTATAACAGTTTTAGTGTCCATATAGGTATAATTAGATGTTTGAGATAACTTAGACCCCATAAGAGGGTTAAATGCATTCAGAGATCGAATAAGAAGATCATAAGTTTATCACAATTTTGTATCAGATAACATTCGGCTAATCCTTGTACCAATACACAACAAACTTCCATGTAGATGGATTGGGAGTTAGATATATGGATTTACGACTAAGAAGCGGATTGTTGGGGTTCTATTCTTTAAAACATGTATGAGGGTACTTTTCTATAAAAGTATGTCAGTTCATTTTGAAATAAGAATCATGGTTATGAGAATTCCTTATTTTTGGTTTAAATATTTTGAACATATGTCGGTCACTAGAGCTCAGTAGGAATTTTGCTAAGTCAACTTCAGGTTAATCACTAGGATATCGAAATTCCACTCTAGAACTATTGAAAAGCTTAAAATCTAGATAGTGAATTAACACCCTATTGACGATTGCGATGTAATCCTGATAGTTTATCTCAAACTACCAGAACATGTTTAATTGTTCGAGAACTTATACCGTAGTTCAATACAAGATTATGATCGATACATCCCATGAAGGTAATGAATAGGGCCACTCGTGAGATTTGATTTTAAGGGTTTTCTTTATTAGACTTGGGCAATATCACACCATTTGAAAAAGGTGTGTAGATTATTAATCCTGAGACTGTGATGATTAAAATCCTTGTGAAAATGTCACTTTGATTGCTATAGGTGAGATCTAATTAGATATTGGGTCAAATTATTCCTATACATTTGGTAAAATTTGCGTGAGTATGTTTGAGATCATAATTTAGAGGAATCCTCATCTAGGGGATATCATGGATTGTGATACCCCCATAATAGACTTATAAGTTTTGTTTTCGTCAAGTAAAACTCTTTCGGTGTATTAATTTATAATCCTGGTGGAGTAGCAATTAAGTTAAGTTTGAGAATCAAGGAATTTGACTAGATGTTAGTTAAAATCGTTTAACAATAAAATTATTTGACCAAGAAGGTATCAGATTCTTAATGTGGGGAATCATACTATGTACCATAATCAACTTTACAATAGTGACCTCATTATATTCGAGTGATTTCTTACATATTTAGATTGGAGTACATTCATAATTATTTATCAAAATTAATTATGATTAAATAAAGAAAGAAATTGGATTACGGTAATGGTAATTAGGCTTTTCGAGTACTTATTTGGAAGTTAATTTAATTATTTATCATAGGTCCCTAGTCTACTCCACATACCTAAGTAGTTAGGCCTAGACTCCTAAGAAACCCATTTTTTCCCAATCTCACCTTTGTGTACTTTCATATAAAGGTTTGGGAGGCAATTTTAATCATTATTAGGATTTAAGAAGGGTGAGAGAAAATACTATTCCCATTTTTATGAAGAGGCTTAGAGAGAGGCCAACATATCTCACTCATAAGGAAGGATTATCACCTTAAAAGATTCTCACACACCTACCTAGATTTGGGGAGGATCATACACTAGAAGATCCAAGCTTTATATAAGATTTAGCAAGATTTTGGAGACCTTGGATAGGCAGAAACTTCTTCTTCTTCATCAACCATTTTCTCCTCATATGAAGCATAACAAGATTCCCTATGGTATGAATTCTTGAAACCATAGGTTTAATCTTTAAGACTAATTGTTATTTATTCTTTTCAAAGTATGATTAATCAAATATCCATAGGGCTAAATTTTTTATGCATTTCAAATAACAATCCCAAGTTTTTTTTTTCCTAACAATTGGTATCAGAGCTTCGGTAAGGTCCATATTGTCCACTTTGAAACCCTTGTTTTGGCATGTTGTATAATGATACATCTTTGTTTATGGTGTCATACTAACATATTTTCCAAAGATTCTAACTTTATATCCCTTCTATCATGGTCGAATATTTTATTTTTTGTGATTGGATCCTACAATGGTTTATCTTCAATTATTTTTTTCTCATATATTCGATATGGATATAATAATTATGTTTTTGTATCCATTTTAATATTAATATATTTGGACGAGTTGGAAGACGGTCGTAATGTTTCTTTACTATTAGAATCATGTGTTTTTATGGGTTTAAGTGTTGGAAAAAATTGACGTTTTGACCCAGTTATGGCCATTTTTGCATGGCAAAACCAGAGGAAGAAGAAGGTTATCCTTGATATAGCCAATCGATCGACCCCCTTAGGCAGATTAAATTTTTGAGGTTTTTTATATTATTTGAGGCTTCTTGATCTGGCTCTTCATTCCAATCATTCCAAAAATGTGCAAAGGAGTTTTTCCAGAAGTAAACATAAAAAATAACTCATGGTTGTGATGAAGTATACTTCAAGTTGGACCTTATATCAAAGAAAAGTCTTTTACAACAAGGATTCTTGGTCTTGAATAATATACTTCAAGAAGATGTTTAGGCCATGATAGATATGGGCTTTTTTGTCCTTATTGTTTTATTTATTTATATATTAATTTATTTATATTTGTATGTATGTCTCTTTATTATTATGTCACATAATACGAAACGCTAATTGAATTAATTATGAACATATGTTATATGGAAAACATGTATTTAATTTTGAGACCAGCCTAGATCACCAATTTTTCTGGAAAATCCATATTGTTTATTATTTTATAAATTGAATTAAATTAGGGTAATAAAATTTTAAGGTGTTATTTAAGTTGAGATCTCCGAATTTGATTTTTGGAATTTTCAAATTAATATTTTTATTACAAGAAAAGTTAAAATATGAGATTAAGATATTTATTTAACACAAGTAAAGTTAGAAATAACCAAGAATTTTAATTCGGTCTTTTACAATTGAATGTTTTATTTTCAAGTGAGAGAGGGGTTTCAACATAAACCCCACAATCGCCATCGGTGTTTTATGAATTAGATGTGATTAATTCATCGTGTCAGCTAGTCTGGCCCCCAACGGATGGAATTAATCAGGGCATTAAGGATTTATTGAAACTCTTAACTAATAGTTCTGAGGATTATAATGTGAGTGAGTTCGATCCCCCTAACGGGAAAGTCCGTCACGAGTGGGTTCCATCACGAGTGGGTTCTATTTCAAGGAATTAATCTATGATTTACACTTAGACATAACTTTTGATATCCTCCCCAACAGTGTCACTAGCATTAGGAGTGGGACGAAAAGTCATCACTATTCATTATGTTGGATAAAAGGTCCTTAAACTGTCCGATAACATATTGATGGATGGAGACTTGTCTAGTTTAAAGTGGGGTGGTTTAAGCTCCCAACAAGAAGTCTCGCCTCATATGGGAACTAGAATGTCCGATGAGATTAATTTTAAAAACAAACGATTGAGGGATGCTATTTTAAAATTTAATAAAATTAATTCTCTTGTGTGTATTAGAGAATAATTTTTTTAATTTCATGATTCAAAGATTTCAAAAATGGATTCAACCTTTTCTCACTATTTTAGTCTTAAAGTTTAAATGGAATAAGTTTTAGGACTGAAAATTATTTTAAACAATGTTCTAACTTAAGGGGTGTAACACCCCGCTTATTAAAATAAGAGGTGGCCAGCCCGATATTCCAAATAATACAGGAATCATAGATGGTCCATTCTTAGCATCACTGTCGTTAAAAATAATTATACGAGATAACCACCAATTATATTAGAAAACAGATATCAAAATGTGTAAGTTTAAAGAAAATCCTTTAGACAATCCAATCTAAAGAGATGGTGGATAAAAGATAAATAACAATTACATTCATACACGATATAATAACCGAATAAGTTGTCGGCTAACAAACTATGACAAGCAGGTTACACCGAGTATTAAACAATTATCACAATATATTTAAACATGTACAAAACTTGGGTAGCATGCCCGAATGTGTAAACTGATCATAGCTAGAGTACAAATGATAGAAATGTCTATAATAAATATCCTACAACATCCGCAAAATGTTATAGGTCCATGACACTTGGATGGAAGAGTCATTACGGGTGTCCTTGTGGCGGTGCACCTGGGCGTGAAAAGAATTCATGCAAAAACAAGAGATATAAATGGGTCAGAGCCCGGTTTGATATGATCACCATGTGAATAAAATTCTTGACAGTTATGAATATGAAATAATCATGAATAAGCTTATCTCGCTCTCCATAATTAATAATAATAATAATAATAATAATAATAATATTAATAATAATAATAATAATAATAATAATAATAATAATAATAATAATAATAACAATAATAATAATAGTAATAATAATCTTCACCTCTCAATCTAAATGCACAACCTAGCGCAATATTAATGACAATGATGAATATTCATTTATGCACGAAATATAACTCAATTTTACTTAATAAGATTTCATTTCAGTTATGATCATTATAACTATACCAGTCTATTCCTCATTAGGAAATTTATTCCCAAAACAGTTTATTTCATAAAATGATTCAACATTTATAAAATACAACTTTCATAAGAATAGTTATAATCACAACATATAATAATTCTAAGACCATCCTTCTGGGAGTCACCCCATTGGATGCGCCCCTAAATAACTATCAACTTCCAGGGCCTATCACCAACACAACCTGGGCATCCTAAATCGCATGATGTTGGGAAGCGGCCATATACCTTCGATAGTGAGTCATAACCATACCCGAAATTACCTCACTTCGAAAAATAACAACACTAAATATAACAACCACTCCTATGGCCGAGGTCTATATTCACCCTACATTCACTAGCTAGGGCACTTCACCTCATGCATGTAACTTCCCTTTTGATAGCATTTAGAGAGGTATGTACATGCAATTCATCATTCACAAAATATGCCAATGTATAAGGTATATTTCATGTTGTCCGGAGCCATAAGCGTTTCATGACATATTTCATAAACCACACGTTTAATATACTTCCATATTAGCCTCGAAGAAACTTTACAACAAATCGATGAGCCCCTAAGTATGATATTACTTCAACCCAATTCTAGAAGTCCACAATTTAATCACTCTATTTCCCCCTGGACCTAGACTAGTTCAATATGTAAAAAGAATCCATTACCTTCCTCTAACAACTAACTAAATTAATTCCCCATCTAAGCCCCAACTCACGTTTCTAGCTTAGGTTCCTAAATAACCTTAACACTGGACTCTAATACTCTAGATTTACTTCATTCAAGAAGGTTTCTAAGACCCTACCTTAAAAGAAAGGAGCTAGAGGAAACTAAAGATTTCGGGTGAAAAACAGGGGACCAGTCGATAGACCCCTGACCCCCGGTCAACCACGACTATATGGTTTTGTCTACTAAGAAATGCAGTAAGCCCAAATATGAGGGCCCAATTGACCGGTCATTGGACTGCGGTCGACGCGCTTTTAAAATATGCCTTTCGAGAAAAGCAGTGAGCTTTTCCCTCAAGGCCCGATCGATCGGGCTTTGGACCGTGGTCGACCGCGCTCACCAGACCCATGACTCTAACTTCTTCTAAAATTCCAAATCCAAAACCCTAACCCATAATCTTCCACTTTCTTCATTCTCATCAACTAACAACAAAACCATTACCTTCCTCTAACAACTAACTAAATTAATTCCCCATCCAACCCCACCTCACGTTTCTAGCTTAGGTTCCTAAATAACCTTAACACTAGACTCTAATACTCTAGATTTACTTCATTCATGATGGTTCCTAAGTCCCTACCTTAAAATAAAGGAGCTAGAGGAAAGTACAAATTTTGGGTGAAAAACAGGGGACCGGTCGATCGGCCCCTGACCCACGGTCAACCGTGACTCTATGATTTTATCTACTAAGAAATGCAGTAAGCCCAAATCTGAGGGCCCGGTCGAGCGGTCATTGGACCGCAGTCGACCGCACTTTCGAAATATGCCTTTCGAGAAAAGCAAAGAGCTTTTCCCTCAAGGACCGATCGACCGGGCTTTGGACCATGGTCGATCGCGCTCACCAGACCCACGGCTCTAACTTCTTCTAAAACACCAAATCCAAATCCCTAACCCATAATCTTCCACTTTCTTCATTCTCGTCAACCAACAACAAAACCACAATAATACTACACAACAATAAGCCAATATAGCCAACTTAAATCACATAAACAATAAAATTTAAGGGTTAGACACTATAATTCATCCACACCTACTATTTGTTCAATTATTCCAAATAAACAACTATCACTACAATTTATCCACATAAAATCATATGTTTGGAAATAAAAACTTGCCTTTAATCTGAAATCTCAAATTGTCTTCCGGTAGATACAAGATCAAGCTGATTTTCTTCACTTTTCTTCCTTTTCTCTCCTTTTCTCCACAATTTTCTTTCTCTCTCCTTCTCCCTAGGTCTAGGAACATATAATTGGGGATAAAAAGGGGGGTTGGAAGACTTAAACATTGTTTTAATACTACATTCCATCTTTAAATGTTATTACACCATTAAAATGACTCGTAACTACATATTTAAGCCATAACCTGTCAAAAGTGCTCGAAACCCAAAAATACAACATGGCACTTATTTTGACTATCTCAGTCATTTCAGGACTAACCACACCCTCTAAATTAGAATCTGGGATAACATGATTCATATTATGATCCAACATCACTTTAAACCATAATTGCGGCTTAAGGCACAACGATGAAATAAAACATAACATGATGCTATTTACACTCTTTTAATAGATAAATATGCAATATTTAGTAAATATTATCTTTTAAATCACTTAAAATAATATTTACTCCAACTTCCATTATTTTATATAATCACCTCACATGGAAAATTTATATAAAAACAAATACTCAAAAATAAGGGTTGTTACAAGAGGATAATAAGTTGTTTTAATCCATAATTCCTATCAATATTTTAAAAATGGTGATATGATTAACTCCTCACGTCAGCTCATTTGTAGCCCCAACAGATGGTTTTAATCAAGGAATCACTATATTTTAAAATACATGGTAATTCTTTCAAATTAAGTATTACATATGTTCGATCCCACTAACGGGGAAATAATTAATCTAAGAGAGTTTGTAAACACCTATCATTGGTAGATGACACTCAAGTGATAATCAAATTTTTAGAATGATTTTTTCATTGATTGAATAAAGGATTCTTTGGGTTAAAAATGGTGGGGAAACCCAGTACCATTTTATAATTCGAGAGTGAGGAACATCAATAACCAATGTTTGGAGTTAGTTATTTAAGAAGAGATTTACTTCTCTCCTAAAAAGGGAGGTAAGAATATAAGGTTAAGTCTCAAGTAAAATGGTTTGGGCTAAGAATGTTCATATTCCTTGGTAGTAGTGGAATGGCCTATAGGCAAGTAGTCCCACTGCAAGGAGTTAAAACTTTTATAAAAATGGTCATGTTCTTCCTTGCCTTGTAAGGAAAAGGAGAAGGTCATAATTTATCTTTTAAAAGTAAATGCATCATTTATGGCCCGATTAATGATAACCTGGTATGTAGACGTGAAAACTACAAATCAGGATTGCAACTCATTACAAATGTTCTAGGTAACCGTAAAATTAATTTAAAGAGAGATGTTCCTATGTTATGGGCAATTATAATAAGGTAGCAATATTAGCGATGGAATATCCGCACTGATTTCGGTTAGACACAAGGTTAATGTAGGTAAATTATTTAATGAACCTACTTTTTTAGAAATTTTTGTTTTGGTCTTCTAAATTGGTTTTGAATAGAAATTCGATTGATTTTATAAAATTCTTTTTTTTAATCAAAATTGGATATCTTTTATCTATTCTGGTACATTAGAAAAATAATTTATACATTATAAGCTTTGTCTCAATATTACTGCTAAATACTAAATTAAATAATTTAATGGATAGATCATTAATGAGAAAGTTTCTATCTAGAACTAAACAAAAGTTTGACACTTATGCCTAGGTTATTTTATCCTAAAAGGAATTCGAAGATTAGTTTAAAATGGACAATTGAGTTCATTAAAAGTAGAGGCACTTCTAGTCTTGAATCCTATTGAGAAGATAAAATAACTAAGGGGACCTTCACAATCCAAAGATAAATAGACAAAGATGTGTTGGTAATGGTTCTTTTTAGTTGGAATGATTCGGTGACTATCCGATCAAGACGTATTTTTTAGTGCTTCATCAATTTCATTGAAGATCACTCGAATGTGTGGATATGTTTACCTTATGCACCATAAGTCTAGTTCAAAGTGCATAAGGCTAAGGTGGAGCATGGTCGAGGTAAACTCACCTAAATTCTACGATCTAGTCGTAGAGGTGTTTACCTCTTGAGGAAGTTAAGGGATCATTAAATGGCAGTGTGGAATTTTATCCCAGAAATCTATACCAGCTTTTCCCATTCGGAATAATGTAGAGGTCATGAAAGAATAAGGCACTTTTAGAAATGATAAGGTCTGTGGGTAGTTATTTAGGAACATTCTTATTGGGATTTTATTTAAGACATGGTTATATACATTCTAAATTTAATTCCTCCTTAATCGGTGACTTTAAACTCCCATTGAACATTATCGTGGATGCAGGCCCATTCTAAGGCATGTTCGTACATGGGGGTGCATGGCACTCGAGTTGTGGAACAAGTAAAGGAAGTTAAAATTAAAATGGAGGTATGTATTTTTGTTGGTTATTCCAAAGGTAACAAAGGTAGTTTATATCATACTCCTAAGTACTGTAAGGACGTTGATTGCATCAATTATCAGTTATTATAATAAGCTCATGTAATAAACCATGTGCCCAAGTGTAAGTTGGAAATACAAGATATAACAGAACATCGTATTACCAAAGTTTCTAGACCACCTGAAAGGATGAAATATGACCTAATTTTAATAACACACTACCTTGTCATAATGGGAGAATTATCAATGATTAGGATACACATATCAATTATACTAGATAAAAAGTGGGGCCATAATGTAGTGGGAGCATCGGGAGTCATCCTAAATGGTTTATGTTTTCGATGATCATTTTGATATGATCCCAGGCAAACACGAACTGGATCCCAAGAATAATAACAATGCATTACAAGAAAAAGACTTTTTCTTCGACTTATGACTATATATACCAAAAGTATTTTATGTATTCGAATAAAGTTTTGGGACATATAGACTTGTTAATGTGGTAAAACCCATCGGTAACAAGTGGGACTATAAGAAGTTATAAAATAGATGGATGGGAAGGTGGAACTCTTCAAGGCAAGTCTTGATAAAGGGTTTACTCAGAAAGAAAGGGATTTACTATGAGGAAAACTTCTCATGGTATCCATACTGAAGTCTGTCAGGATTGTTTTAACATTTAGACTGTGTTCTTAAATGATCATCTTAACACGAACATAATAAAAATCTGAAAAAGCAAAGTGATGTATGCTTGTGACATCCATTTAGGGATTTAAGTTAACATCAAGGTGTTGGTTTATTCATCTTGATCAAATTATCAAGTTCTGATTTTGATCGAAATGCGAATAACACTTGTTAGTATAAGAAGCATGATGCAAATATAATGGTATTTCTAAGTACAATTTGTGGATAATTTTTGCGTATTCCGTAATGTGGTGGGAGTCTTAAATAGGAGTGTGGGTGTCCAGTTATTCGATATGAAGTATTTAAGATAAGTTGGGAATATCCTTATGATCAAGATTTCACTAGATTGGTTGCAAAGGATATTAGGGTTATCCCTAGTCTATTATATTAAAGTTGTATTCATAAAATTATCATTAAGATTCCTTGAAAAGAGATCTTTTGAAGTGTGGAACTATTTTGTTTAGATGTCAATGCCATATGACAATAGATTAGATGGAAGGAATGAGCCATATCCAAAATTCTTTGGCGAAGGGAATCCTTAATTATGCTATATATTGTGAGCAAAGATCGAAGTCCGTTATGACTTCTACATGGTCAACGAATTTCAGTCTAATAGTCTTGTACCATTTAGGTATAAAGACTGAGGTTTTCACTTAAATAAGGATTCTAAGTTTTTTACCTCGAAATATGTGTTTACCCGAGGAGGTTGAGTTATAAGCTGGAGGAGTGTGAAGCAATCTTAAATGGCTGACTCCACCAGGAATGCTAAAAATTATTGTCACTTTGTAGACAACTAAAGAGGTTATATGGATTGGTTATTTTTTAACTAAATTGGGTGAGGCTATATGTCAGAATAGTAGAAATTTTGATAAGTCGGATTTGGGTTAATCCCTAGGAGATCGAAACTTAGGTTCTAGAACAATTGAAAAGTCCACATCCTAGCTAGGGAGTTCACACCCTATCAGAACGGTTTCAATGCAGTCCTAGTAAATTATCTCATAGTTGATGGTTCAAGAACTTGTACAATAGTTCAATAAAGGATTTTAATCGATACATCACAAGAACGTATTAAATAGGGACACCTGTGAGATTTGAGTCTAAGGGTTGTCTTGATTAAACTCGTGGAATCTCACATCATTTGTAAATGGTTCATAAATTCTTAATCTTGAGAATTCTGAGGATTGGAATGGTTACGTAAATGTCACTTTGATTGCTATGGGTGTGATCTGAGTTGATATCAGGTCAAATAATCCCCTCACATTGGATAAAATTTGTGTGAGTACGCTTAAAATCATAATTTGTAATAATTTGCATCGAAGGGATGCCATGGATTGTGATACCCCTTGATAGACTTATATGTTTTGTTTTCACTAAGTAAAACCCAGTCCGTGGATTATTTAATAATCATGGTGGAGTAACAACTATGTTATGTTTGAGAATCAAGGAAATTGATTAGATGTTGGTTAAATTCGATTAATAGTAAATTAATTTGACCAAGGAGTTATCAGACACTTAACATGCGGAATTATACTATATACCATAATCAACTTTGCAAATAAGACCACATTATATCCGAGTGATTTCTGACATATTTAATTTGGAGTGCAATCATAATTATTTAGTGGAATTAATTATGATTAAATAAATAAAATAACTTGATTGTGGTAATGGTAATTGGGCTTTTAAGTATTTATTTGGAACCCAAATTAATTATTTTTCATGGTCCAAAGTGTATTCCACATACCTAAGTAGTTAGGCCCAGACTCTCAAGAAACCTAGTTTGGTCCAAGATCACCTTTTGTACTTTTATATAAAGGAGTAGAGAGGGTATTACTCATTATTATCCATCATTAGGGTTTAAGCGGGGAGAGAGAAAATATTATTACCATTTTTGTGAAGAGGCCTTGAGGGAGATGTAAGAACAATTTTGTAACAACCCAAGACTTTCAGAACAGTAATTATTTTATTTTGGGAGAAATAAATAATATTTTATTGGAGAATAATTAAAATTGGCAATTGAGGTCAAAATTTAGAGTTGTTAGAAAGTGTGTCGAATGGAAATTCTGAGGGTACCATTGTGTCCGGAAGGGTCGAGAAAGTCGAAATGACTGTACTTGGGGTATATTTGGGTTTCGAAATAAATTAGGACCGTTTGACTCGAATTAAAGTCACCGAGTCATTTAAAGTGTGTATTATCATTTAAAGACGTGTACATTGGGAGATAAGGCTTAAAAAGCCTACAGGAGATTTATTCTCCAAAGAGAGAAAGAGAAAAAGAGAAAGAAAGAAAGAAGAAGAGAAAGAAGAAGAAAAGAAGGACAAAGAGGGAGAGAGAGGATTTTTCGGCGGATTCAGACCCTACGAACCCGAGACAAGTGATTAAACTTGCTAAATAATTGTTGTGTACATTTATTTCATGATTTGTGGATTGATATTTTGGGTTTCAGGTTAAATTTGTCAAAACCTAACTTTTCGATATAATCTTAGATTTAATAGGTAGATCTTTGATTTGAGGATAGAAACTAGTTTATACGTATTCTAGGATGATTATTGATGATATATTTGTGATCGGGTTGAAGAGAAATGGAGAGAAAACCATTAAAATGGATTTTAAGTATTTTGGCTTACTTAAAAAGTAGCCATTTTCGAGATTCAGGCCGAATCGATTCGGAAATATGCAGATGCCCACGTCTGAGTGACCCGAATCGATTCGCCTTCCTAGACGAATCGATTCGCTGGGCCGAATCGATTCGAAATAGGCTCGAATCGATTCGAAAACAGGGCTTTTAGGGGAAAGTTTTTGTAGGGAGAATTTCTTTCCGTTTCGTTCGATGTTATCGATTGGGGATCTCTATAGGAGATATTTGGAGTATGTTTTGGAGACTATTAGAGAGTTTCCCTTATAGGAAATTTTGGAGTCATATTGACTAAAATTGAGGAATATCGACTAGATATTATGGTTTCTCCTAAGTGGGGAAGCCTACCTTAATTGGGAGGTTATACTTGGTGATAATAAATTCCATTCAAATGAAAGAATAAGAATAATTTAGAGATATCGGATCTTAGGATCCAATCCGAAAAAGGGGGATGACTTTAATGGTTCATAAACTATATTGAACCTTATGATGGATGGAGAATTATGAATGCTATTTGATGTGCATATCGATATAGAAATATCCTTATTAATGATTGATTTGGGAGATATCTCATACAACGAGAAATGCATTGAGGTGCAATAGGATATAGAATATCCTTAATTTAATTGTATTGTTAGACAATTCATTATTAGAAGCGACGTGAGAGCTTCAAGCGAGAATTAGTATAGCATATACTAAGTGGGGTAAATGTGTGAGTATTAACGATTAGTGTATCATGAGAGTGTTATACTAAACAATGATGTAAATCAAATTTCGCCTAAGGGCGTATTATAAACATGAATATGATGTTTCAGGTATACCTTATATAATGGTATATCTTTATTATGTGGGATGTATGTATACCTTATATAATGGTGTATATACATGTTAAGCATACCCCCTCCTTGCTATCATTGGGAAGTTACGTGCGTTGAGGGTGAGCATCCTGACAAATATGCAGGGTGTGGATATTCCCCAGGTCATAGTCGTCCTGTGTGGTCAGAAAATGACATATATGATATATATTTATTTATTTTGGGGGTGAGAGGTCGGGGTATGTGACGCTCTCACTTGCCGGTTAGGAACTATGACCGCTTCCCGGACGTCGTGTGCGTGAGTAGATCACGAGGTGGGTGTCGTTGAACCCCACCAGGTGGCCCCAGTTTGCTACGTATATGGGCTGTTGGAAGATGATAGCATGTGAGCCTGCGTCCTTCGAGTTATAGCTCGGTTGGATGGTTATTATTACTTGTGCTTGTACTTTGGGTGTCAAGGGCATAATGGACCTCAATGACCTACATTGCCAGGATTAGTGTATGGGGGGGTTCCTTGTTTGGATTTCGCTTCGGTGAGACGTCCCACGCACGAACCGCAGTGCAATGTTGGAACTTGGGGATAAGTTTAGTCCTTAATGCTCATAATTAATTATATATATATATCACCTATCCCGACAATCGACAGTGCTAGGAGTAGTGTAACGGGGGGGTTCCTTGTTTGGATTTCGCTTCGGCGAGACGTCCCACGCATGAAACGCCGTGTACTGTTGAGAATTGGGAATATTAATTAATTAAAATTGGACAATAATCATTTGGGTTACATGCATCTTGCATTGAGGGCATAATGAGCCCCGAGGATCGATACGGTCAGGAGTAGTGTAACGGGGGGATTCCTTGTTTGGATTTCGCTTCGACGAGACGTCCCACGCATGAAACGCAGTACCGTATTGAGAATCGGGAGGAGTTTAGTTCTTAACTCTTGATGCTAATAACTCATCTATAATAATTATATATATGGTTTCATGCCTTCTATGGGCATCACTAGGATAAATTGTAGTAATTGAGATTGATGGTGTATTGTGATGATGTGGACATGATTGGATCATGTAACTTTATATGTTAAACAAATGAACATTATAAAGATAACTATAACAATTGCATTAAAGATAATGTATATAACTTAAAGTAGAGAAATAAATGTAGAAATGGGAGATAGGTTAGATGGTTTCACTTAATCACTTTATTTGGGTTTAAGTTAGAATCCTCTTACCTAATTAGAATCGGCCATCCTTTTGGAGACACGTGCATACGCTTAGTGCGCGCTTTAGATGAGCGGTGAGTTGAATTTTTATGGAGTGTTCGATTCCAACTAAATCATGTAATAATGCATTTATAATTATTATGCATTTAAATACACTTGCTATAAACTGTTTTTCAAACTCGGGTTCTGACCCGTTTATATTTTCCTCCTCCATGTATATATATTGTATTACTTTAGGTGTTCCTCCGCAAGGACGCCTTAAATATTCCTCCATTCAGGATTTGTGGAGTTGTGGAAGTAGCGGACTGTTGCGGCACTTTGCTTTAGTCGATTCCTATCTATTGTACATCTAGATTAGGATTCAGTTGTATTGAGTTAGTATTCAAGTGTTGTATACTAACACTTTCATATTTTATTTAGCAGATTATTGTATTGTCTGTTGCCCGACAGCATATTCGGGTATTTCTTTATTGAGATTTGTTGTACAATGTATTGTACTCTTTCATATCATTGGAGCATGCACATTTCACATCATAGTTAGATGTATATTGTTGGTTGAGTGCATTAGTGGTTTTGTTGTTGTTGTTAAAAATAAAAGTTTTAAATTTTTGGAAATTTGTACTTAATGATTTCGGGTAGTTAGCCTTATATTATAGTGTTTAAGTTGTTGATGTTGAGACTGTACCATCTGAGATACCTGATTTATGTAGTATAGGGCTGGCCACCCGTTATTATTTGGAGCGGGTTGTCACAGGTGGTATCAGAGCATCAGGTTCTAGTGTCTTTAGGTTCTGTGTGCGTTACTACGATCTTCCGTAAGCGTTCTTGATATAGAGCCTTATTGTTAGGACGATTATATTCATACGTCCATATCTTTCTGTGATTCAAAAATATTTTAAAGGCGTTCTGATACAATTGTCCTTATTTCAGATGCCACCGAAGGGAGGTCGTTCAGTCAGGGCAAATAAAGGGGATATGCGACCCCAAATGCCTCAAAGGAACATGACTACGGATGATGTTGCCAATATTGTCGCACAAGTGGTCACTGTTGCCATTTCTACGATGGCTCAGCAATATGCCGCTTGAGCAGCCCCACCCCATTTAGGATTGTCTTTATGGGAGAGAGTGAAGGAATATTTTAGTAAGGGGCATCCTCCCGAGTTTGCAGGGGGGGTGATGCAATGGCTGCAAGTCAATGGAAAAATATTATGCAGAGGCATCTTCGTATGGTTGAGTGTAGTGAGGTGCAGAAACAATTTTTAGTCACCTTTAGGTTATCGAGTGCAGCTCTTCAATGGTGGGAGTCTGTCACCACATACGAACAGAGAGATACTCTACCTATAAAAGAATTTTGGGAACTTTTTGATCGAAGGCATTTTCCTTCCCCTACTCAGGATTTGTGGATTTTTCAAGGAAATAGGACGGTGGCAGAATATGAAGAAGATTTTTCTCTATGGGCGAGATTAGTACCTAATGAGGTAAATACGGAAGAGAAACGTATATCGAAGTTTGTTTGAGGTTTAGATTGGAAAATCCAACAACATTTGTTAGAAAGTCCAAAGTTAATGACTTTCGTCGAGGTCGTGAATGCGGCACTATTAAAGTGTTATGAATATCATTTTTGTTCGCAAGAGAGTAAGAACTTTGGAGATTCGAGTCCATCGAGTAAGTTTGGCAAGGAGAGTGCCAGTAATGCGAGTGCGCATAAAGGATTTGCGGGTAAGTGTTTCTTTTGTAAAGAAATAGGTCATAAAAAGAGAGATTGTCCTAAAAGAGGTCAAGGACCGCAATTTGATGAAATTTTGGAAGTGTAACCCCTACAACAAATTCGAGGTCGCTTTAGACCGGGGGACTATGTTTGGGAGCCCATTGATGAGAATGGGCAATCGAACTAGAGATGGATGATGTAAGTTAATTTTCCTTTATAAATAGGATTATTAAGAAGTAAAGTTTTGGAAATATCGTATGAGAGATATATGAACTGGGTAGTGCTTTAGCCCTTTTGTTTATGTATGGTATGTAATGATCCTAAAGGGGAATTCTGAGCCGGATAGGCTCTTATTCTATGATTTTGTAAAGGATTGGTGTTTGTGTAAGGTGCTCATAAAGAGCTTTAAACCTTGTAGTTAATGTAAGAATGGTTATGGTGATAAGTAGTTATGATAAATCTACTTCTTTTATATAGTCACGATAAACTATTATGATTGTTGCATTCTAGTAATGGAAATTGCCTTATAAAAAGGCTATGTATTGATATGACGTGAGATGTTGTTTATGCTTGAAAGTTATGATTGTGGTTGTATGGGACGCAGGTAAAATTGTAGCTCATGAATATGATAATATTTTCGAGCTACATGCTATATAGATGATGATCTATAAAGACCTTGTGTTGGACATAAGGCATTTTATATTATATCATAATATATAAACCGTTTTCAAAATAAACTATTTTCAAAATAAAACTTTTATCTGCCTTTGGGCCCTTTCAAATAAAATTTTCCACTAAAATATTTTCAAATTCTAGTCCGGATTTAACAAACTCTCAATCCCCGACATTGCCACACAGTAGTGTATTGGGAGGGTTCCTTGTTTGGATTTCGCTTTTGCGAGACGTCCCCCGCACGAAATTGGCGATTGTCAGGAATTGAGAGGAGTTATCTCTTTGGACCATTCAAAATTTTTGTTTCATTAAAATTTTAGTGTTACTTATTGTTGAAAATGTGGAACTTTCGAGCCAAATAAAGCCTCATTATGATTGCTATGAGCACAAAGCTCAAATTTAAAGGGGTGTATGGCGCCCTTGTTGTGGAAATTGGTTCTATTTATCTTATAATTAACTTAAATAAAATAAATTAAATAAATTCGCCGTGGGAAGTTAGAAGTTTGGAGATAGGATTAGTGATGATTGGTAGATTAGAACTAGTTGAGCTTTGGAGAATTAGGCTTAGCTAAATTTCGAGGACGAAATTTTTGTAAGTGGCGAAGTTTGTAACAACCCAAGACTTTCGGAACAGTAATTATATTATTTTGGGAGAAATAAATAATATTTTATTAGAGAATAATTAAAATTGGCAATAGAGGTCAAAATTTAGAGTTGTTAGAAAGTGTGTCTAATGGAAATTCTGAGGGTACCATTGTGTCCGGAAGGGTCGAGAAAGTCGAAATGACTGTACTTGGGGTCTATTTGGGTTTCGAAATAAATTAGGACCGTTTGACTCGAATTAAAGTCACCGAGTCATTTAAAGTGTGTATTATCATTTAAAGACGTGTACATTGGGAGACAAGGCTTAAAAAGCCTACGGGAGATTTATTCTCCAAAGAGAGAAAGAGAAAAGGAGAAAGAAAGAAAGAAAGAAGAAGAGAAAGAAGAAGAAAAGGAAGGAGAAAGAGGGAGAGAGAGGATTTTCTGGCGGATTCAGACCCTACGAACCCGAGGCAAGTGATTAAACTTGCTAAATAATTGTTGTGTACATTTATTTCATGATTTGTGGATTGATATTTTGGGTTTTAGGTTAAATTTGTCAAAACCTAACTTTTGGGTATAATCTTAGATATAATAGGTAGATCTTTGATTTGAGGATAGAAACTAGTTTATATGTATTCTAGGATGATTATTGATGATATATTTGTGATAGGGTTGAAGAGAAATGGAGAGAAAACCATTAAAATGGATTTTAGGTATTTTGGTTTACTTAAAATGTAGCCATTTTCGAGATTCAGCAGGGCCGAATCGATTCGGTCCCCTAGCCGAATCGATTCGGAAATATGCAGATGCCCAGGTCTGAGTGACCGAATCGATTCGGACTCCAGCCGAATCGATTTGGCCTGAGACAGAGTCCTAGGTCTGATGACCCCAATCGATTTACTGGGACGAATCGATTCGGAATAGGTCCGAATCGATTCAAAAACAGGGCTTTTGGGGGAAAGTTTTTCTAGGCAGAATTTCTTTCCGTTTCGTTCGATGTTATAGATCGGGGATCTCTATAGGAGATATTTGGAGTATGTTTTGGAGACTATTAGAGAGTTTCCCTTATAGGAAAGTTTGGAGTCATATTGACTAAAATTGAAGAATATCGATTAGATATTATGGTTTCTCCTAAGTGGGGAAGCCTACCTTAATTGGGAGGTTATACTTGGAGATAATAAATTCCATTCATATGAAAGAATAAGAATAATTTAGAGATATCGGATCTTAGGATCCAATCCCAAAAAGGGGGATGACTTTAATGGTTCATAAACTATATTGAACCTTATGATGGATGGAGAATTATGAATGCTATTTGATGTGCATATGGATATAGAAATATCCTTATTAATGATTGATTTGGGAGATATCTCATACAACGAGAAATGCATTGAGGTGGAATAGGATATAGAATATCCTTAATTTAATTGTATTGTTAGACAATTCATTATTAGAAGCGACGTGAGAGCTTCAAGCGAGAATTAGTATAGCATATACTAAGTGGGGTAAATGTGTGAGTATTAACGATTAGTGTATCATGAGAGTGTTATACTAAACAATGATGTAAACCAAATTTCTCCTAAGGGCGTATTATAAACATGAATATGATGTTTCAGGTATACCTTATATAATGGTATATCTTTATTATGTGGGATGTATGTATACCTTATATGATGGTGTATATACATGTTAAGCATACCCCCTCCTTGCTATCATTGGGAAGTTACGTGCGTTGAGGGTGAGCATCCTGACAAATATGCAGGATGTAGATATTCCCCAGGTCATAGTCATCCTGTGTGGTCAGAAAATTACATATATGATATATATTTATTTATTTTGGGGGTGAGAGGTCGGGGTATGTGACGCTCTCACTTGCCGGTTAGGAACTATGACCGCTTCCCGGACGTCGTGTGCGTGAGTAGATCACGAGGTGGGTGTCGTTGAACCCCACCAGGTGGCCCCAGTTTGCTACGTATATGGGCTGCTGGAAGATGATAGCATGTGAGCCTGCGTCCTTCGAGTTATAGCTCGGTTGGATGGTTATTATTACTTGTGCTTGTACTTTGGATGTCAAGGGCATAATGGACCTCAATGACCTACATTGCCAGGATTAGTGTATCGGGGGGTTCCTTGTTTGGATTTCGCTTCGGCGAGACGTCCCATGCACGAACCGCAGTGTAATGTTGGAACTTGGGGATAAGTTTAGTCCTTAATGCTCATAATTAATTATATATATATATCACCTATCCCGACAATCGACGGTGCCAGGAGTAGTGTAACGGGGGGTTCCTTGTTTGGATTTCGCTTCGGCGAGACGTCCCACGCATGAAACGCCGTGTACTGTTGAGAATTGGGAATATTAATTAATTAAAATTGGACAATAATCATTTGTGTTACATGCATCTTTCATTGAGGGCATAATGAGCCCCGAGGATCGATACGGTCAGGAGTAGTGTAACGGGGGGGGTTCCTTGTTTGGATTTCGCTTCGGCGAGATGTCCCACGCATGAAATGCAGTACCGTATTGAGAATCGGGAGGAGTTTAGTTCTTAACTCTTGATGCTAATAACTCATCTATAATAATTATATATATGGTTTCATGCCTTCTATGGGCATCACTAGGATAAATTCTAGTAATTGAGATTGATGGTGTATTGTGATGATGTGGACATGATTGGATCATGTAACTTTATATGTTCAACAAATGAATATTATAAAGATAACTATAACAATTGCATTAAAGATAATGTATATAACTTAAAGTAGAGAAATAAATGTAGAATTGGGAGATAGGTTAGATGGTTTCACTTAATCACTTTATTTGGGTTTAAGTTAGAATCCTCTTACCTAATTAGAATCGGACATACTTTTGGAGACACGTGCATACGCTTAGTGCGCGCTTTAGATGAGCGGTGAGTTGAATTTTGATGGAGTGTTCGATTCCAAGTAAATCATGTAATAATGCATTTATAATTATTATGCATTTTAATACACTTGCTATAAACTGTTTTTCAAACTCGTGTTCCGACCTGTTTATATTTTCCTCCTCCATGTATATATATTGTATTACTTCAGGTGTTCCTCCGCAAGGACGCCTTTGATATTCCTCCATTCAGGATTTGTGGAGCTGTGGAAGTAGCGGACTGTTGCGGCACTTTGCTTTAGTCGATTCCTATCTATTGTACATCTAGATTAGGATTTAGTTGTATTGAGTTAGTATTCAAGTGTTGTAGATTAACACTTTCATATTTTATTTAGCAGATTATTGTATTGTCTGTTGCCTGACAGCATATTCGGGTATTTCTTTATTGAGATTTGTTGTACAATGTATTGTACTCTTTCATATCATTGGAGCATGCACATTTCACATCATAGTTAGATGTATATTGTTGGTTGAGTGCATTAGTGGTTTTGTTGTTGTTGTTAAAAATAAAAGTTTCAAATTTTTGACAATTCGCACTTAATGATTTCGGGTAGTTAGCCTTATATTATAGTGTTTAAGTTGTTGATGTTGAGACTGTACCATCTGAGATACCTGATTTATGTAGTATAGGGCTGGCCACCCGTTATTATTTGGAGCGGGTTGTCACAAATTTCTTTGATTTTGTTCAATATATAGGCCTTTTTATAGTTTAGGATAGTTTGGCATATCCCATTACAAATCTTCACGCACCATCACAACGAACCAAACTCGAGCATATCCAAGTTTGAAGACTTCCTAACATGCCAAACTCGAGCATATCCAAGTTTAAAAAGGAAAAAGATTTCTATATTTTAAATGTCAATCAAACGAGATATGTATCTCATTTAAATAAAAATGTGATTTCGTTATAAAGGTCATTTGAAGTTTTCATCGAACGTGCATCGATCGAGGGCGTGCTGTTTTGACTCATTAGAAGGTCGTTTGAAGCATGTTCAAATGAAAATGCCTTCTCATTCAAACGAAACTATGTTTTGTTCTAACAATTTTTTTTTATCATTTGAGCGAGCCTCAAATTCATTCGAATGAGTCGTCATCTCAAAATTTGTGAATGCCCTACAAATACCTATTTCGTGTTCAGATTTTGTAAGATTTTTGCCAAATCATTTTCTTAATATCTTTTACAAAAGTTCTTCATTGTTTAGTGTTCTAAAACACTTTAAATTCACAACATACATACTTAATATTGTTATTAGGAATTCGTTTGAACCATAGACGATTTTTGTATCTTGCATACACCTTTGTGGAGAAGGCATCTCCATAGCTGACCACTGTGATTTTTTAGGTAACTCACTATCGAAGATAAAGGGTAATCGGTGGGTACCAAGCACAGAAGGTCACACGTGGAATGCTCCTCACTAATTAGTATTCTTTAGAGATTTGTGAAGACTAGCGCATTATACTTGTGACGGTTATCAAGTAGTCTGTAAGTCGACCGTCTTGTACTAATTCTAAAGTGTTGAATAAAGGTTTTACCCGAAAGGTTTTTTTTTCTAAAACTTTGCCTTTTTTGAATGCGTAGTTTGCTTTATCTATTTTATCACATAAATGTATGTTTGGGATAAAATGTTAAAAATTAGAATCTTTATTTGTGACCATCCTTACCGAGCATATTTGTTTTCGCATTCTCATAATGATATCAGTGTCTTCCACTCTTTTAAGTAGTGTAAGAGCATTCTTACCTCTCAGGAGACCACCATATCTCACTCATAAGGAAGGGTTTTCATCTTAAAAGGTGCCCAAACACCTACCTAGATTTGGGGAGGATCGTACACTAGAAGATCCAAGCTTTACAAAATGTTTAGGAAGGTTTTGGAGACCTTGGGTTGGGACCAACTTCTTCTTCATCATCAAATATTTTCTTCTCATATGAATCACAACAAGATGTGCTATGGTATGAATTATTGAAGCCCAAAGTTTAAACTTTAAACCTAGTTAATTTATTTTCTTTTCAATGCATGATTGATCGAAGCTCCATATGTATGATTTTTTCTACATTTTAAATGTCAATCCCGAGTTGTTTTTTAAAACAAAGAGATGACCGATCATTGCTTCTTCCAATGTCCTGACTGTTTGTAGATATAACAGTTGACTTTTGGCTTCATGCCCTCTACATGAGACTTAAAATAGTTTTAATAACCACAGGGTGTGCTTGAGAATTTTCCTTCTTCTTCATACCTTTCGAGATAGAAGAAGATGGGTCTTTCTCAACAACCTGACCACGCCCTTTTGCTTGATGAAATTATTTGCACCTTAGAGTTCCTTAATCATTTGTGCCAGTGAGTAATTAAGTTTGTTCATAGGATACTTTATAAAAAATGTTTCAAAGACTTCCACAATGATTCTAGTACAAAATCAATTTGGGAGTACCATATAACATTTGTATGTTAACCATTTGTGCAATAGAATCAAGCCTTTCATCACAGTTCTAATCCTCAAACATGTATGTGGCCATCCCCGATCCTCGCCCCGCGGGCGGGCGCTTGTAGGAAAGGATCCTTCGGGTCCTGCGCGTCCCTCTCGGGAGTGCTTCGGCCGGCGTCATTTGATATGTGGTGTAGAAATATAGAGAGATTCAGAGTCGCCGGTCTATTTTACTCAAAACAGATAAAAGAAAAAGGGGAAGCCACCCCAAAGGATGACATCCAAAGACATACTGGTGCGTGCGAAACCAAAATGATTCGAGAAGGGTTAGGAGGCTTAGTTACGAAATGGGAAGGTGTTAGGCACCAATTCCGCCCTTTCAATCTCTCATGAATATTTGCTAGTTTCCTTTATATTTCCCCCCGTGATATGTGTTCATGAGTATATATAGAATGGAGGTAGGAATCCTATACGTGTATCATGGAAAAGATAAAGCGAGTCATCTGTAGGAAGATGTAAAAATAATATTAGAAAAATAAGATTTACGCGATTACCCCTACGTTCATTGTTATACTGGAACGATAACACATATGGAGTAAAACGTCACTAAGAGCAAGTATATGGATTATAAGAAAATGGGATTTAGAGAAAATAGAAAATAAGAGAAAAAATGAGAAAAAGGACTCGAGTCTCGGGTTTTACCCCGAGACGCCTACGTAGCCTATAAAGGCATCAAAGTCCACGTAGTTCGCATACAAAACGAGGGGTGGGTTTTATCCCATAAATCCAAATGGGGAATCTCTTATTTGTGAGTGTGTATAGAAAAAGTGTTTTTAGTTGTGAGAAAAGTGTGGAAAAAGTGTGAGAATCCCTATTTGGAATTTATGTGCAAACCCTCTTTTTCTTGTTTTTTGGGTTTTATTTATATGAAAATAAGAGATGTGCAATAATACTAAATAAAACGTATATTAGGATGTGTTAAGTGAGATAATAAAAGTGCTAAGTAAGAAAATAAGTTATTGGGAATTTAAGAGAATTGAAGAGAGAGTTTGATAAAGTTGGACCTTCTTGAAGATCTTGAGCTTGATCTTGAATGTTGGAGAGCATCCCTTGCACTTGGATGATGATAGAGAGTGGCTAATTCATCACGTTTGATGAAGAGGATGATGAAAAGTGGAAGTAAAAAAGGGTTTTAGAAGTTGAAATCACGCTGCCTTCGAGAGAGGTTTATGGGATTCGCTGAGAGAGATTTCTATCAGATTTGGGCTCTCCTTGTAAATGAGGTGAAGGCCTACTTTTATAGGCCCGGGTGAGTGCCAATTGGCATTGGCATGCCACTGCCTATCGGCAGGTGCCGATAAGCAGGATTTGGAACCTGCCATTTGGTCAGTGCGCTTTAGGCTTTTACGAAAAATTGGCCGCTGAGGGAAAACCGTTGGTTAGAATCGCGCATGGGACATACCGTTAGAAAGTTAATTCAGATATCTTTGAAAGTTCGTTGGACCTCTCGTGGGTTCGGGAGTTGACTTTGGGTCAAATATGGCTCGGAAGCATTTGTCGGTCCATTGGACGGGAAATCGTGCGGACGCAAATGGATCGTTCGTCCTATGGTAAGTCCTAATCGCGCACGAGGTGGACCGTTGGAAAGGTTAGGAGATGTATTTCGACATTCCAAAGAGTTTGACCTGATTTGGAGAGTTGACTTTGGTCAATCAGGCCCGAGAAGCATTGGATGACCTCTCGGAGTCAAACGGATCGTTCGTCCGCATAGAAAGTCAGAATTGTGCACGGGATGGACCGTTGGAAAGGGGATTTTGTGTCCTTTGAAGATTCATTTAGCCTCGGTCGAGATGAAGAGGTGACATAGGTCAAACATAACCCGGGAGCGTCCGGTGGCCTCTAAGTCAGGTTTCGAACGCAAACGGATCATTTGTCCTCATGGTAGGTCAGAATCGCGCACGGGATGGACCGTTGGAAAGGTTATTCAGCACCCTTCGAAGATTCATTGAGTTTCGATCGAGATGAGGAGTTTGAATTTTGGGTCAAACTGAGTTAGGGAGTGCCCAATGGCTTCCAGGTCAGTACTCGGGACATTACCTGGGTTTGTAGTGATGAAGGGAGGTACTAGGGACCTAAGGAGAGTTAGTGGGGTAACAGAATGGGGTGTCTATAGAGCCCATCAACGGGTGAGTTTGGAACAAATTATGATCGTCGAATAGACACCACATGATGCTTTTGAGGGAGTATGAGCAATTCAGGGGGTCGAGGCCGATTCTGAGAACCTAAGGAGTGTGCTGGGGATGATCAATTTCGAAGGTCAAAGCCGAATATGTGGGCTTAGGGTAAATGTTAATTTTGACCTAAGATTGGTGATGATCGAGGACCAGGATCAATTCTGACCCAACTCAGGTGATGATCCAAGACCGAGGTCAATTCTTACCTAGAGAGTGGTGACGACTGAGGATCGAGGTCAATTATGACCTAACTCAGGTGATAATCCAAGATCGGGGCCAATTCTAACCCAAGAGTGTTGACGACCGAGGATCGAGGTCAATTCTGACCTAACTCAGGTGACGACCCAAGATCGGGGCTAATTCTGACCCAAGAGTGGTGACGACTGAGGACCAAGGTCAGTTCTGACCTAACTCAGGTGACGATCAAAGATCGGGGCCAATTTTGACCCAAAGAGTGGTGACGTCCGAGGACCGAGGTCAATTCTGACCTAACTCAGGTGACGATCCACGACAGTGGCTAATTCTGACCCAAGAGTGGTGACGATCAAGGACCGAGGTCAATTCTGACCTAACTCAGGTGACGATCCAGGACCAGGGCCAATTCTGACCCAAGAGTGGTGACGACCGAGGACCGAGGTCAATTCTGACCTAACTCAGGTGACGATCCAAGACCGGGGCCAATTTAGACCCAAGAGTGGTGACGATCGAGGATTGAGATCAATTCTGACCTAACTCAGGTGACAATCCAAGACCGGGGTCAATTTTGACCCAAGAGTGGTGACGATCGAGGACCAAGGTCAATTTTGACCTAACTCAGGTGACGATCCAAGATCGGGGTCAATTCTGACCCAATAGTGGATAAAGATTAGATTTTGATTCTGTTGGATAAAGAGCTTTGTGATTTTGATCTAAGCTGGGGAGCTAATAGCTGGGGAAGCTTTTAGGAGGACTCATAGGGGGGAATAACCTATTTTGGGTGATGTAGGAGAATTCCCCTGGGGAAGTGATCGAGTGATCCGGAGTTTTGCCGGGAGGAGTTTCACTTGGTTTTTGAGGATTCCACTGGGGAAAGAGGGGTTCCATTTGAGGGAATACGAAATTTTCTTGGTGAAAACGTTCAAAATCCATCCTGGGATATTTAGGAATTTTTTGAGAATTTTTCGGGGCTTTCTGATATTTTTCGAGAATTTTTGTACGAAATTTGAGGTGGGGTGCCGATCGGCATGGTGCGAGAGGTGCCATCCGGCAGTGGCACGAACTTTTGGGTTACCTCGGGAAGGTAAGAGGTCAGTGCCGATCGGTATGGAAGGTGGAGGTGCCGATCGGCATGGCGCTTGGCATCTTATAAAAAGGGGCGAATCCCTTCATTTATTCAGATCTTCTTTTGCTTTCTCGCTCTCTCTCTGCGATTCTTTTGCAAATCTTTCTAACATTCCGATCTTCAATAAATGGTCACCTTTGTGAGCACTGCAGTCCACCAGGAGTGGTTGACCGTTGATGACTGGGCGAATGTGGATTGGAGGGACAGGGTGCCCCATGATTTGGGGAGTGAGAACACCTTTGATGCATTTGAGCCTGTTGCGGATGTGCGAACCTTGCTGCGGGAGCCATCGCATCATCTCTCTTTGAGAGTGATTCTCGGCGGTTAGGTAGATAACCTGACCTTTGGCATTTCTTTCTTTTTGGGTGATTTTTCTTTCTTTATTGACTTTTGATGAGATTTCTCCTTTTGCCAGTGTGATATTTCTTTGAAGAACATGCATTCCCGTGGGACAACGGGGCTCAAGGATGTCTGGGAGCATCTCCCACCTGCGGTGCGCTGGATGGTCTCATCGGCGGGTTTTGGGCAGTTGGCATCGGCGCTGGATGAGACGCCTCGTTCGACAGCGGTCTTGTGCGCTTTGGGAGAGAGGTGGTGGGACACTACCCACACCTTTCATTTCGGCTTTGGGGAGAGATGATTGTAACTCCCATATATGTGCAGAAACTACTGGGGCTAGATTGTGATGGAGAGCAGATAGAGATGGATCGCTCTTTACAAGTGAGATCGGAGGCAGTGCATGCGGTACTTGGTGATGTGAGGAGGATTGTTTCTTGGGATTCTATTCGGCTGTCCCTGCTGAACGATGTTCTGGTGAGCAGGGTGATTGATGTGGAGGACGGGCTGCAAGTGAGGCAGATGGTCCGATTATTTATTCTGCTAGTGTTGAGAGGTGTCATGGTGGCGTCGAGCGGCGACGTCATCCATTTATGGTTTTTATCGTACCTAAGGATGTTTTCGAACATCCCTTTCTATGATTGGGGGAGTCTGACCTAGACGACCCTTTACTCTTCTCTGGATGCATTCAGCCGGTGCTGCCGGTAGACCTTTACTAGGGCTACGTACCTTCTTGAGGTATTCTTTAATTTGTGTATTTCTTTTCATGCATTTGTATTTTCCTTTCATGCATTCGCATTTTCCTTATGCGTCTCTTTTTTTGCGAATTCAGACGTGGTTCTACGAGGTGATTGGGTGCAATACCCCACTGATCGCTTTGAAGGACGACACTGTTGGGGACTTCTGTCGATTGTATCGATGGCGTAAGGCCAATCGTCAGTCGAAGGGATCTCTCTTCCTGGAGGTGGTGCGTCAAGTCTTGAATGACCTCACCAGTGGTAGGGTAAGACTCTTTCCATTTCAATCTTGGTTTTTGCTCCTTCTGATTTTGTATTGATTTATGCCTTCTTGGAGATTTTCAGGTGACCTTTTATCCCTAGGTAACATCCATTCAGGATGCGGGGGCGAATGGGGTGAATTGCGGATGAGGCGCTTGCTGGCGCATGAGTTCGGCCATTCCTGGTACCTTGGGGAGAGGGTGATTCGTTAGATTGCTGAGGAGGAGGTGGTGGTGCCACCTGCGCAGCCACCTATGTCTATGAGGCGGGAGCGTCAGCTGTTGGAGGATGAGAGGATCGCGGTGATGATCGGTGAGTCCTACTTGCTATACACTGATAAGGCTACGCCGTATGACTATATGGATTTTATGACGAGATGGTTGATGGCGCACAGCATATACTATGCACTGCCCTTCCCTTCTGTGGGTTCGAGTCGGGCGGTGGGATCTTCCCACAGCGGCGGTGGTCCGTCAGCATCTGCGGCGTCGGTGACCTCGAAGGTCCCCTTTGTGAGGTTGCATACCCCTTCGTACAACATCCGTCGAGCTGATGGAGGGATGGTGCCTATGTTTCACCGTCCCCATGTGATGGATCCGGAGGAGTTGGGTTTGACAGAAGAGGTCCTTCGACTTGCGGTATATCTTTCTATTCCTCTCTTTCTTTCTTTTCTGTTTTGGTCATCCCTGCTTTGATACTGATTTTTGCCTTTCCTTGCAGCAAGTTCGTGTGTCGACCACTTGGCTCAATGACATCAAAGACTGGATAT
Organism: Sambucus nigra; assembly: GCA_949130495.1. NCBI lineage: Eukaryota > Viridiplantae > Streptophyta > Magnoliopsida > Dipsacales > Adoxaceae > Sambucus > Sambucus nigra. The sequence continues at coordinate 139,160,315 of OX422217.1, forward strand.
CTTCGGTGACTGCTCACATTCGGGATGCGATTCCTATTCCTTCTTGCTTAGTGTCATCAGCTTCGTTCGAAGAGGACTCTGGCTCTGGTAGCGGTGGTGCGTCATCTCGCCGCAAGGGGAAGAGAGCACGTCGCAGGGTGGAAGCTCTTGAGAGAGAAAGAGAGAGAGAATGTGGGTTAAGGCTGAGTCTCGTTGTTTTTTCTTTTTCTTTTTATTTCCTACAAATTCATGTAACACGGAACACAAATATATGCAATGCAATGGAGTTTTTTTATTATCTCTTTAATGATGAATGCAATGCACATGCGCTTTTTACTTTGCTGTTGAGACTGTAAAAGGGAATATTTCTATAATTTTCGAAGGAAAGTTTTTAATTAAAGAGGGAAATTATATAAGGAGAAAAGGGATTTTGAAATTCTGTTGAGAATATCAATTTATTTTTATTGAGTTTTCTGATTTGACAAAAGAGGAAAAAAGGGAAATTTCCTAAAAGTGGGGGGTTGCCGATCGGCAAGCACCCTGGCCTGCCTATCGGCAGTTCAGTCCCATCAATTGAATGCTTTCAATGGTACCCTCTTCAGCCTTTGGTACCTTGTGGGGTAGGATTCCCTCCGATTTCTGCAGGGATTATGTCCCTTGTGAGGGTTTTCAAGTATAAAAAGGGGTAAGGGTGGAGTGTTTTCATCACACCCTTGCATTCTTACCTACTTGCCCACTATCTCTTAGCGTTGTAAGATGGCTCTCGTTGGTAGCACCAAGTTTTCCATCTACCTCGAAGCCTTGGAAGCTATGTGCTCTTATAATGCCAATTACGAGGCTTTCAATATGCGTCGAGTCTCCTTGTGGCGTAATCGGCCTATTGAGTGGAACGTGCTGATGGCGGCAGTACAATTTTTGTACCCCAAAGACCATGTATTCCGTTTTGGGTTGGAAGAAGTTTGTCCTACCTACGAGGAATTTTCTGCCATGTTGGGTGAAAATTCCAGTGTTACTGCGGCTTTACCCGAATTTTCCCGTTCTCCCAGAGATTTGTTGCGCGGGCTTCTTCATATTTCGTTGTCGGTGGCTAGATCACTGGTTGTGGGAGGAATGATCTCCCTCCTAGCGGTGCTGCAGTCCGTGCATTTACGGAAAGTAGGTGATGCTAGTTATGCTAGAGCCGTTGTTCTGGGTCTGCTTTCCAAATTGATGCTGGTGACCGGGGAGGTTCAAGTGGACCCACAACTTATGGCCATTACCTCATGGATGTCATACCATCGCAATCCTACGGTGGTGATACTAGCGGATACCCTGAATGGACTGGATGCCTGGAGAGAAGGTCGTTCTGACTTTTTGAGGGGTAGCCCTGTGATGCTGTTCATGTGGTTGTCTGAAAGATTTCTCTTGGAGATTCCTCCAGAGTATCCCTTGTCGTCTGTACCCAACTTCTTTTCATGCCACTTCATCAGCGTTGGACTTTATGTTGAGAACTGGGAGAATTGGCTTGTGGAGCATGGGGCTCATGGGCTGTATTGGTCAGTGCCTTGGTGGGGACAGTTGCAGCCTATTCTAAAGCTAGGAGAGTATTCATATGTGCGGATGGTTGGTCTCAGGCAGACCTTTTTTTATTTCCCTTAGCGGCTTTTGTGCCAATTCGGCTGGGCGCAGGTCGTGCCCCCTCGGACCTCAAATTTCTTTTCAGTAGAAGATTTGACTGAGCGCCTGCGTCTGTTGCTTGGGTCTCTGTGGGAAAATCGGCGTCCGTCGACCCCTCCCTCTCCGTCTGTCGGGAAGGTTTGGCATATCCCCAAAGATTATATGAAGTGGTTGTAGAGGAAAGTAGTCAGCAAGATGTTGGCAGTGGAGACTGGACGAAGATGGTTTGTTTAATCTGACACCATGGAAGTGGGAGTTGTGGTTTTTTCAAAGATGGTTAAGGGTCATCGATCCATGGAATGTTTACGGCACTCTATTCAGACAAGGGAAACTTGGGGACCTCCGGATGTAGATGATGAGGGTACAGGCTCTTCTGGTAGCTATGGGTAGGACTCATGGGGAGTTTATTTGTGTAACAGATGTGGGGGATTTTATTTGTCTTTTTATAATAATGGGGGAAGGGAGTTATCCATTCCTTTTTCTTATGTAATTCGTGCTGAATTTTCTTATTAATGAAATAAATAAGTTTCTGATCATCCAGCTGTGCCTTTTGATGAGTTTTGTATTTTGAATTATCTATACTGGTCGCTAAGGCATACATAATCATTTTGTTTAAGTATTTTTTGAATGAACCGCCGTTCTCAGAGGTAAGAAAAGAATAGTATTTTGTAAAAAAGAAAGGGCCGCACTCATGTGAGGTGTATGAGCTGCCTACGTACCTCTGGGGTTTTTAAAAAGTTCAAAAATAGTTTTTGTATAGGATCAGGCCCAAGTAGTTCTGGGTAGAGGGAAATGAAGAGTTTTTTTTCGATTAGAAGGGGGATGAGAAGAGTCGTAGCGCGCCGAGATTTCGGACTAGGGGTAGAATTTCTTGAGACGGTCCATATTGCCTGGACGAGCCATCTCCTCCCTATCTAGGTCAGTGAGCATGGTTGCACCGCCGAATAAGATTTTCTTCACAATGTAGGGGCCGCTCCAATTGGGCTTGAATTTCTTTCTGGGGTCCCAAATGGGTTCTATTATCTCTTTGAGGGCTAAATCCCCCTCCCGAACACCGCGATCCTTGACTCTCTTGTTGAATGATCGCGCTATTCGGCGATGGTACCCATATATGTGGTAAAGATATTTTAATCTTCTTTCATCTAGGAGGGATATCTCATCAAGACAACTTTGGCACCAGTCTTCTTCACTAACCTTGCCTTCGATGATGACACGTAGCGAGGGTATTTTCAACTCCACAGGTAGGACTGCTTCCATGCCATAGACCAGGGAGTAAGGGGTAGCCCCAGTAGAGGTTTGGATTGAGGTTCGATAGCCCCATATGGCGTACGGGATCCGGTCGGCCCAATCCCTATAACTTTCAGCCATCTTGCTGATGATGGCTTTAAGGTTCTTGTTGGCGGATTCAACTGCACCATTGGTCTAAGGTCGTTAGGGAGAAGTTTTGTGTCTCTGAATCCCATACTCGCTGACTAATTCTGTGACTTCTACTTCGAAATGCAACCCGTTATCTGACACTAGCTCATGCGGGACCCCATATCGGCAGATGATATTTTTCTTGAGGAATTTCGCCACTTTCTTGGTGTTTAATACTGCATATGACTCCACTTTGACCCATTTGGTGAAGTAATCGATGGAAACTAGGATGAACTCATGTCCATTTGAAGCCTTTGGTGTAACCTTCCCTATAATGTCGATACCCCAGGTGGAGAACGGCCAGGGAGAGGTCATGTTGTATAATTCTCACGGAGGCAAGTGTTGAAGATTGGAGAATTGTTGGCACTTGAGGCACCTACGGACATAGGTAGTGCAATCCTGGATCATGGTGGTCGAGTAGTAGCCCTGTCGGATGATCTTCTTGGCAAGAATGTGACCGTTCATGTGGGGTCCGCATTCCCCGCTGTGGATTTTCTGCATTCTTTTCTTAATTTTGGCCCCTGCGATATAGTGTAGATAAGTTCCATCGAAGTTCCTCTTGAGTAGAGCTTTATGACAGATGATGTACTGGGAAGCCAGTCTTCGGAGGGTTGTGAGATCTTTTTGGTTGGAACCCTCGGGATACCTACCATGTTTGAGGAGGCACTAGATATCATAGTACCATTAATCGGCTACTTCGGGATCTTCGGTGGAAACCAACTCAATATGGTAGCAATGGGTCGGTTTGTCTTGCTTTTGAACTAGGAAGGGGGTTATTGTTATTCTCTCGGGCATGTCGACCATGGAGGCCAAGGTAGCGAGAGCATCGGCTAGGTTATTCTTTGATCGGGGTAGGTAACAAAAGGTGATATCTCGGAAACGGGAGGCTAACTCTTCTAAGTGGGCATGGAAGGGTTGGAGCTTTTCGTCCTTGACTTTCCACTTTTTGAGCACTTGACCGATGATAAGGGCAGAATCCCCGTAGACATCAAGGTATTAAATGCCTTTCTTGAGAGCGACTCTGAGGCCTACTGTGCATGCCTCGTATTCCATCATGTTATTGTTGCAAGGGAAATCCAATTTAATGGCGATGGGAGTGTGGGAGTCATCTGGGGCGATCAGGAGTATCCCAATACCATATCCCTTTTTGTTGGCAGTGCCATCAAAGAACATTTTCCATTGAAGGATATCTTGAGTGGTACAGAGGATATCTTCATCTGGGAATTCAAAGATCCGAACATCTGCTTCATCTATGGGGTAATCAGCGAGGTAGTCAGAGATGGCTCTTCCTTTAACAGCTTTCTGTGTGACATACACGATATCGATCTTGGTTAGGAGCATCAACCATCAGGACATTCGACTAAATAAGGTAGGTTTCTCAAGCATATATTTGATGGGATCCATTCGGGATACAAGTTTGATGGGGAAGGCGAGCATATAGTATCGCAACTTTTGGGTAACCCAGATAAGTGCGACACATGCCTTTTATAAAGCAATATAGTTGACCTCATTCCCGACCAATTTGTGACTGGCATAGTAGATGGCTCTTTCTTTGCGGGAGTCTTCAAGGTATTGCGCTAGCAAAGTCCAAGATGTAGTGTCGATTATGGTTAGGTATAGGAGCAAAGGGAGACCAGACTGTGGTGGCATGAGAACTGGAGGTTGGGTCAGGTATTGTTTGATTCGATCAAAAGATTTTTGGCAGGCCTTGTTCCAAACCTTGGTTGAATCCTTTCGGAGGAGCTTGAAGATCGGTTCACAGATGGAGGTTAGTTGGCTGATGAACCGACTGATATATTATAATTTCCTAAGAAAACCCCGGACTTCTTTCTCTGTTCGGGGTGGTGGCATCTCAAGTATGGCCTTCATCTTTGTAGGATCTGCTTCTATCCCTTTTTCGCTGACTATGAATCCCAAGAGTTTTCCCTTTGTAATGCCGAAGACACACTTTTGTGGATTAAGTCGCATCCGATATCGTCGCAGTCGTTCGGAGAACTTTCGGAGAGCGGGAACATGACCTTCTCTAGTTTTGGACTTGATAATCATATCATCCACATAAACCTCGACCTCTTTGTGAATCAGATCATGTAGGATGGTTGTGCCAGCCCTTTGGTAGGTAGCCCCAGCACTCCTGAGGCTGAATGGCATAACGGTGTAGCAAAAAGTTCCCCATGGGGTGATGAATGCAGTTTTTTCTTGGTGGTCGGTGTGCATCTTGATTTGGTTGTATCCGACAAACCCGTCGACGAATGACTTGAGAGCATGATTCGCTGTGTTGTCCACGATCATGTTGATATTGGGTAGCAGATAATCATACTTTGGAGAAGCTTTGTTTAAATCTCGGTAATCTATACACATTCGGACCTTCCCTCCTGATTTCGGCATAGGTACAATATTGGCTAGCCATGTGGGATATTCGATCACACAAATGAAGCCCACGTTCAACTGTTTGATCACCTCTTCTTTCACCTTGAGTGACCATTCGGTGCGGAGCTTTCTCAATTTTTGTTTAACTGTCTTGTAATCTGGGAGAGTGGGGATCTCGTGCTGAGCTATTTCAAGATCAATGCAGGGCATATCATAGGACCATGCGAAGACATCCACGAACTCCTTCAGCAATTCTTCGAGTTGTGCACGCTCATGCTCGTCAAAGGTGGCCCTTATCCTAATCTCACGCAGTTGGCTACGAGAACCGAGATTAATAACAACAGTCTCTTCTTCATTAACTTGAACGCGGTTATGTTGTTTATTATTAACCTTATTTAGATCAGTTAAGAATTGTTCATTTGCAAAATCATCATCATCAAAAGTTTTATTAGAATTCAAGCAGTTAATGTAAGGCATAACAAGATACTCAAAATCTTCATATTGAGAACCTCATCAAAAGAGGTCTCGATTACATTTGAGCATGGATAGACAACAGAAGAAGAAATAGGGTAAACATTGGGGTTAGGGGAGATTTCAAGAGGTAGAACTGGCACAGCATGCCAGTTGAGGAGAGGAGTACCAGCAGCTTTAATCAGCTGGGATGGATCCATTTATGTAGTGACTGAATGAACCGTGCAGAGTGTCAGCCCCAGTATCTGCAAGTTGAAGGAATCTTCGAAATCACTTTCCTTAGTCTTTTCGGTATCTTTGATGAGCGGTCGTACGTGGTGTGGGAAACTTTCGGCCCATGGGTAGATATCTTAGAAAAAGATTTCCATTTCAGGCTTTATCTTCTTATCTGTGTGGTCATACCATGGTTCTGGAAAACCACAAAAAGGGAAGTCCTCGCCTTCTTTGATGAATCATCCATTTAAGGAGTCTCCTGAGATAGTTCGGACGCAGTCTAATCTTCTTTTTGGTTGATACTGGAGGATCATTCTGAGCTTTTGTTCTGATGGTTGATACCCCAAGCCGCAAGGAGGGAAATCTTTCTTCAGTTCGATGGGCTCAAGTATCCCTTGCTACCTTTTCCCTAGCCCTAGTTCGGTCATGAAGTGCATGTTTCTGAACATCTGAATCACATTGACATTACCATGAGGGTCATATTATGGACAAACCCTTTCTTTGAAATCGTCCCCTGCCGGTAGTAGGAGTGGCTCAACTCAGAATCCTTATAGGAGCATATCATGTAACCCGTGTTGTATCTCGATAATTGGACTGTTGGTGTTTGCACCCTCGGCCTTTTCGTTGTCACCCAAAATGGTGATGACTTGACCGTCGGTAAATAAATTCAATTTCTGATGGAGTGAGGAAGACACACCCTTGATATTGTGGAACCAGAGGCGTCCGAGCAGCAAGTTGAAACAAGCTGGGATGTCTAGGACTTGGAATTCGACGACAGGGTTTATAGGGTCAACCCCTATTGCAAGTTTTATGGATCCCATCACCTTATGACAGGTATTATCATAGGCGCGCACAGCAGCGGAGGTTGGAGCGAGATCGCTTTCTTTTAAGCCTAAACACTTGAAGGTTCTCAGTGGGAAAACATTCAAGGCGAATCCGTTATCGACAAGGGAGAGTGGTACGGTCTTCCCCATAACTTCGACGGAGATGTTAAGTGCATGATTGTGATTCGGCCCAATTCTGGGGATTTCTTCTTCATAAAATGATAGCATTCGGGTAGAGGTCAAGTATCCGACCAGATTTACCGCTTCTTCTGGTGTGGTAGAGGGAGGAACTATGGGTCTAGTGAGCAATTTGATTAAAGCATTTTTGTAGCTGGGAAGACATGAAAATCCCCCATAGATTGATGTTAGCTTGGGTTTTCTTCAGTTGATCGAGGATCTTGCTCTCCTCAATAGTCATTTCTGGCATAGGAAGGTTTTCAACCCCCTTCCCTTTGTCATTTGCTGGTAGTGAGTTTAGAACTTGGTAATATCTTCCTGATCTGGTCATGTGATTTACTAAAGAAGGAAAGAACATGAACCCCATTTCCTCATCAATCTCAGGTTGTTCTGTCACCCTGTTTATTTCTCTGAGGAGTTCTTCAAATGATATCATCCCACATAAATCGGCTACTGGACTAGTTCTTTCTGAAGTTTGTTCTTTGCTCGAATCTTCAAATTATTCTCCCCATCTGGTGGTAACAATTTTGTCTTTCCATGTAAAGTCGATGCATTCCACAACTTCAACGGCTTCTTCATGTAAGTTCTCCCATTCTGTGGGGATATGTGTGATTGAAGGGACCAAGCTCCCATGTAGTTTCAAAGCGTCAAGTAACATGGTGATACTGCAAATGCTATTGGTCTTCCTGAATAATTCTGCCATAATCTGGACAACATCATCTAAGCTGACTTCGTCGGTTGGTACCACCCACTTATCTGAATCTCGAGCCCATTTTCGTGCTTCCAAGAACAGTATACTAAATTTCTAGCAATCCATAACCATCTGTGAGGGAAATTTCATCCCGAACTCTAGGAGTTGGTTTAATACCTCTGATAATTCCATACCTCCATTTTTAGAACGGGTACGGACAGCGATGCATGCTCTGGTAAGGAGTGACAGTGCCTGATCAGCGAGGCTAGTATGGTGTGGGAGGAAATATGGGCAAATTTGAAGAGGTTTAGGAGAGTACATGGGTATGATTTGAGTTGAGGGATCGAAATCCGGGTTTTCTTCCAAGAAAATGGCATTGGTGTGATTGGGAAGTGGATTATGAGTAGTGTTTGGCTTAGGATTGGCTGGTGGGGCGATGGTACCCCGATCAATGAGATCTTGGATTATGTTCCGAAGGTGACAGCTTTGGTCGGTGGTATGGCCAGCAGTTTGGTGAAAGGCGCAATGAGCATCAGTCTTTAAGTTTCTTGGGAGTGGATTTGGCAATGGACGGGGATCCAAGGGTTTGATAAGGTTTCGGCTCAATAGGGCTTAGTAAACTTTGGAGAGAGGAGCATGGAGTTCATTGTATTCCCTTCGAATGGGGGCAGGTTAGCCTTTTGGTGCTCATAAGGTGGCTGGTTGAGAGATGTTGTTGATGGTTGAGATTGTTGCACTGGCAGGCTTGTCATACTTTCTGAGGGTGAACTGTCCAGACACCTTCTTCGGTTCAACCTTTGTTTTAACAAGGCTTTCCTCAATTTCCACTCCAGCCTCTCGGAGATCTCGAAAGTGGGGATAGTATTGTCCTCCCATAGTCGCTTGGATATGGGGCAAGAAGTTCTTCTTCACTATGTTGACCTGCTCTTCTTTGGATGGTCGATTGGTCATGGTAGCTGCCTGTTCCCTCGACTGAGTTATGAACTTACTAACTGGTTCTCCAGGATTCTGTTTGAGCATCTCTAAATCACGATGGGTGACCTCAAGCTCTTCGTTGTATTTGTACTGCGACATGAATTCTTGGGCTATATCCTCCCAACTACGGATTCTGGATTCCTCAAGGGATAAAAACCATCGGAGGGCACTATCCTTCAAAGTTTGCTGAAACAATTGGGCCATCACCTCCTCAGAAGCCCCACGTAAAGTCATGGAATGATGATAACTGTGAAGATGAACAATCAGGGGTCCACTCCCTCCGAACTTCTTGATATTTGGCATCTTAAACTTCTCGGTTAACCTCGCTTTAGGATAAGAAAACATTTGGGTGTAATCCATGTAATTCCCAGAGATCCTGAATTGGTTGAACTTTTTGGTGAGCATCTTGAGATCCTCTTTGACTTTATTCAACTCTTCCTCCTTTGGACCACCGACCATAGGCAACTTAGCCATAGGCTGGGCAATGTTTTCCATTGGAAGTTGGGCAGGCGGCGGCCCATTGGCAGGAGGGGCACGTGGAGTGTGATGATATTCTTCGGGAACCCAGATAGACTTGGGTGGACCCATAGCACGAGGGAATAGGGCCTAGGGCTCTTGAGGAATTGGAACCTGGTTTAGTTGCATCTCTTGGACCTCAGTTTGAAGGTTATTAATCTTAGACATGAGCTGAGCTAGGACTGTCGTCAGATGCGGCTGTATGACTGGTGCTTGATCCATATTCTCTATGGAAAATGGATGGATCTCGAATTTGGAAGAAGTAGTAGAAGAACGGATGAAACTCTGGGGTGATTTGACTGAAGACCGAAGCCAATAGGGAGCCAGGCCAAGGGCTTGCGATCGACCTGAGAAGGCGTAGAATGTGATTTATTTTTGAGAAAAAAGGAAGAAATATTTTTGGATTTTTGATAAAGAAAGGAGAAATGTTTTTGGATTTTAGATAAAGAAGGGAGAAATATTTTTGTATTTTTGATGAGAAGGGAGAAATGTTTTTAGAGACGGAACTCAGCATGATTATTACAATTATTATGTTTTCACTTGTATTTAATTCTCCTAAATGCAATGTCGGACGGGACCCGATCCTGGAAAAGTGGGGTTTTTAATATATGAAAAGATACGGTTTGGACTTGTAACCAGGCTCACAGACAGGGTCCTGTTTTAAAAATACGCAAAAATTTAGTGGCTGATCGACCTGAAATTTTGGCAGAGTTTCGGGTCGAAACTGGCAATCTAAAGTGTGTGTCCTAGGTTTGACACCTATATGCGAGTATGCAGTTGGTTAGGTGAATTGGCATGGGTTCCCCCTTTGGCGTGACTCCACGATATACGTCTTGATCTTGCAGGTAATCGGTACGTGTGGACAAGCCATTTGATATACCTGAGTGTATGTGAATTGCCTCACTATATACCTCATGGGGACGGTACGTGTGAGAGCGAATTCGATATACTCGACGTACGTGAACGAATTCCCTGCGATATACCTCCCGTTATGACTTCGGTCAAGCGGTACGATGTGGGGGAATAATTCGATATACGTCAAAGGTACTTGGCCAATGGAAGGTGAGAGTCATATCGCTTAGGCTAACTGTGACCTGCCGGACCAGCGCCCATCACGAAGTGACCCTCTAGTTACTAGGTAAAATTTGGTCAATAGTAATGCTCTTTGGTGATGTCGTGTGAATCATGCATGATTATCTTATTAGTATCTTATGATGAGAATGCCTTTCTTGATTATGCCAAACAGGGAGCAAAGTATAAGTACCCCAAAAGGTACACCAAGTATGGATGGGTGATGCGTGCAACATGGGGATATATGTGTGATCCAAGGTGCACATGGTGTGAGGTGTACATGGAGAATTTTCTACAAGTGTGTGAATATAAGCATAAGCATGGGATACCCAGAAGAAAGGGGAACATGCAGATATGGGGGGAAATATAAGCAAATATAGCATTCATGTAAATAGAGTCAAGCCCACAAACAAATCACAAATTCCCCAGTAGAGTCGCCACTGTGGCCATCCCCGATCCTCGTCGCGCGGGCGGGCGCATGTAGGAAAGGATCCCTCGGGTCCCATGCATCCCTCTCGGGAGAGCTTTGACCGGCGTCATATGAGATGTGGTGTAGAAATGTAGAGAGATTCAGAGTCGCCAGTCTATTTTACTCAAAACAGACAAAAGAAAAAGGGTAAGCCACCCCGAAGGATGGCATCCAAAGACATACTGGTGCGTGCGAAACCAAAATGATTCGAGAAGGGTTCGGAGGCTTACTTACAAAATGGGAAGGTGTTAGGCACCCATTCCGCCCTTTCGGTCTCTCATGAATATTTGTTATTTTCCTTTATATTCCCCCCCGTGATATGTGTGCATGTGTATATATAGAATGGAGGTAGGAATCCTCGACTTGTATCATGGAAAAGATAAAGCGAGTCATTCGTAGGAAGATGCAAAAATAATATTAAAAAATAAGATTTACGCGATTACCCCTACATTGATCGTTATAATGGAACGATAACGCATATGGAGTAAAACGTTACTAAGAGTAAGTATATGGATTATAAGAAAATGGGATTTAGAGAAAATAGAAAATAAGAGAAAAAGGACTCGAGTCTCGGGTTTTACCCCTAGACGCCTACGTAGCCTATAAAGGCATGAAAGTCCACGTAGTTCGCATATAAAATGAGGGGTGGGGTTTATCACATAAATCCAAACGGGGAATCTCTTTGTTGTGAGTGTGTGTGTGTGTGTGTGTGTGTGTGTGTGTGTGTGTGTGTGTAGACAAAGTGTTTTTAGTTCTGAGAAAAGTGTGGAAAAAGTGTGAGAATCCCTATTTGTAATTTATGAGCAAACCCTCTTTTTCTTGTTTTTTGGGTTTTATTTATATGAAAATAAGAGATGTGCAATAATTCTAAATAAAAAGTATATTAGGATGTGTGAAATGAGATAATAAAAGTGTTAAGTAGGAAAACAAGTTATTGGGAATTTAAGAGAATTTAAGAGAGAGTTTGAGAAAGTTAGACCTTCTTGAAGATCTTGAACTTGATCTTAAATGTTGGAGAGAAGTCCTTGCACTTGGATGATGATGGAGAGTGGCTAATTCATCACATTTGATGAAGAGGATGATGAAAAGTGGACGTAAAAAAGGGTTTTGGAAGTTGAAATCACGCGGCCTTCGAGAGAGGTTTCTGGGATTCGCTGAGAGAGATTTCTATCAGATCTGGGCTCTCCTTGCAAATGAGGTGAAGGCCTACCATTTGGTTAGTGCGCTTTAGGATTATTTAGAAAATTGGCCGCCGAGGGCAAACCATTGGTCAGAATCGCGCACGGGGAATACCATTGGAAAGGTAATTCAGAGACCTTTGAAAGTCCTTTGGACTGCTCTCGGGTTCAGGAGTTGACTTTGGGTTAAATATGGCTCGGAAGCATTTGTCGGTCCATCGGACGGGGAATCGCGCGGACGCAAACGGATAGTTCGTCCGTATGGTAAGTCCGAATCACGCACGAGGCGGACCGTTCGAAAGGTTAGGAGATTTACTTCGACATTCCAAAGAGTTTGACCCGGTTTGGAGAGTTGACTTTGGTCAGCCGGGCTCGGGAAGCATTCGGTGACCTCTTGGAGTCAAACGGATCGTTTGTCCGCATGGAAAGTCGGAATTGTGCACGGGACGGACCGTTGGAAAGAGGATTCAGTGACCTTTGAAGATTCATTCAGCCTCGGTCAAGATGAAGAGTTGACATAGGTCAAACAGAGCCCGGGAGCGTCCGGTGGCCTCTAGGTCATGTTTCGGACGCAAACGGATCGTTCGTCCTCATGGTAGGTCAGAATTGCGCATGGGATGAACCGTTGGAAAGGGTATTCATCACCCTTTGAAGATTCATTGAGTCTTGGTCGAGATAAGAAGTTTGACTTTTGGGTCAAACTGAGCCGAGGAGTGCCCGATGGCTTCCAAGTCAGTACACGGGACATGACCTGGGTTTGCAGTGATGAAGGGAGGTACTAGGGACCTAAAGAGAGTTAGGGGGTAACATAATGGGGTGTCTACAATGTACATAAGGTACATAATTTTATTGTAAGCGCTTGACATGTATCGATGCTAGTGTTACAGCATATTGGTCATAGAGGTTAATATTTATTTACAAGCCATCTAATCAGTCTTTTGCCACCTTTAATAAGCCACGAATGCCCAGTCATAAATCTTGGCAGGGCATGGTTCAGATATAATAAATTTATAGTCCTCAGTGGTTAAGACAGTGTCTACTTTTCTTTTCCAGTAAATATAGTTCATTCCAGTTAACTTGTTTTCCTTTAAGATAAAAGAAAGTGGGTTGAATGTTGAGCCCATTTTGAAATATGAGAATCATAATTTGAAAACGGAATTAATTCTACATCAAATAAGTAAGAAATAACTTTGATTTAATTTTAATTTGGCATCCCTCTACCGCCAATACAAAATAAAATTACGTCAAGTATCCTAATTCCCTTTTGAAGAAAGATTTTTTGTTGGGAGATTAAGTTACATCACCTTGAACTAGACAAATTTTCATCTTTAAAATATATTCTCCAGACAGTTTGGGAAACTTATGTCCTACATAATTGAATACGCAGCGTCTTTTGGCCCAACAATTAATAATATTGACTCTATCGAGGTGGATATCTTTTTTTTGGGTAAATCTATTATATACTCTAAAATGCCTAACAAATACTTAAGCCTCATTTTTGTTTAAGGTATCCACGTGTCACCCTTACCCTTACCCTTACTCATTCTTTCTAACAATATCCTTCTTCTCTATCACATTGAATAGCGTTCGTCGTCTAATTGAGAAAACCAACAGTTCTAATTCCAAAAAGAATTCCATCCCATATCCTTCTAATCTTTTTTCATGCCATTTTTTTCTGTAGATGTCTTTTCTACTCCTTTCCCCATTCTGTTATCCTATTCCCAGTGAGATCTCTCTCTCTCTCTCTCCTTATCTCTCTCTCTCTATTGCAAATATTTATCCCGACTTTCTTATTTATCTCACTCTGCTATTTTTTTGTTTCTATTTTGTAAAATAACGTTCTAAGAATGAGTTATTTTTTGTTATGTCATTGTGATTTGAGAGGTTGGAGTTTGGAATTGTTTTAATGTTTATCTTAATTTTTTAACTAAAACTATATTTTTGTTAACTGAATATATGTTTTCTGTTTGTTAGGGCTTTAGCACCCAAAAAATAAAGGAGTTTCATCCAACCCTCGCTAACAAATCTGGCAACACAAAAAGGTATGGATCTAATTAACATCGATTTGGAAAATCCTTAAGTGGATCAAGGCCCATTCGATTATGTTCTCCATAAATGCTATGGCCAAGGTTGGAAAAAAGAATTGCAATTATTCGTCTTTCAAAACCCTAACGTTCTTATTCTCAATTCGCCAGCTGCTTTCGAGATTGAGATGAAGTGTCAAAATGTGATTAAAACTGCGTCGTTTGGGATCCCTAAGCAGGTTTTGATTTATGATAATCAATCAATTTTGAACCAAAAGGGTTGGGTAAAGGGGTGAAATTTCCATGTTATTTCCAAGACTTTAGTGGCGGATGCGAGTGTGAAATCGCATAAGATGCGTTTGATTTATAATCATGAGGGGTTAAAAAAGTTGAAACCCCCAATTGTGTTGTAGGAATTTGTTAATCATAGTGGGGTTATTTTTAAGGTGTTTGTGGTTGGGGTTATTTTCAATCTAATTGGAGTCCCAATAAACATTTTGTTATTTAAAAATATACCTCAACGGTTTTGTTTGGTGTGCAATGTGGATGTGGTTGAGAGAATGACAGTGTTTCTAAGAAAGTTTTGAGATATATTTTTAATTAACTAAATATTTATTAGGACTCCAATTAGATTGAGGAACAAAAAGTTATAGAATATCAACATTAATGTACTTGCAATGGGCATATAAACTAGGTAAAAATTATTGATCTTAACTTGAATAGTGATCCGGGAAGATGAGGGGTGATGGATTTTGAGTTTTTTGGGTTTTGTAAAAGGGGTGTTTTTATCTTAGAGGAAGAATAAAATTAATATAATGTTTTGAACATGTTCTTGGAAATAGACATGATTTTTTTTTACTGATTTGAGTTTTTATTTGATTATTTTTTAAAATTAGTATTAAATCATCATCAATTTGATGGGATCAAGTAGAAAGACAAGTATTTTTTTTACAAAAACTTTTTTTTGTAGGAATATCTTAGTTTGGTAATAATCATTCTTACAATGGAGTTTTAAGATTCATTTTAATTTATTGATTCATTTTATAAATTGTGGTTTATCTATTAATTCACCATCTATGTAGTACATAAAGTTTGGTTTTGAGAGTGCGCTCCCTGGTTTTAGTTTATTGATTCATTTTATATAGTATATTTGCATCAATTCGTTTTAATTTACTGATTCATTTGTTACTGACTAGCCTTATTAGGCGTCAAATATATGAATTTTTGGAACGCTAACCCATGAGGCTATAATTATATATACTGGCAGGTCACACCTTAAAGATCCGCTTCACATGTCAATCAGTTTCGTCATTGAGTTACAAATACATCAACTTCTAAAGTTGCAATCTTATTTTGCAGGAACAGAGAAACGGAATTGACGTAGAGTTCAATTGCTTGGAGAGAGATAGTGTGCTCCTTTTAAGTATGGAGTGTTCCCAATTGCCACTAATTGGCTAGCAGATCGTCGTTAACAAAGTAGGTTGGGGCGAAGCCAACATGGCGAAGGGAGTGCCAGTAGTGCATTGGTGAGCTGGTGGCAGGCATCGACATTCTTAAACTGTCGAAAGTGGTTAGGGCTGAGATGGGGTATTGAGGGAAGTTTAACTGAAAACTACTTGGTTTGTTATTGAGAAAATATGAATTTAATAAAATAAGGTTGGCTAAAAAGTATTGGTTAGTGGAAATATAACCGTCCTTTAAGAGATTACAGGATTTATTTGAACTTCAAATAATTAAGGAGGCATCGTCAAATATTTGAGATCGACACACTCGTTGGGAAGACAATCATGTCCATTATGACATTCTAAGTTGTTGGAGCTATGAAATTTAATGGGTAAACAAAGTATGCAGGTATTCCATTGGTTAAACAAATGTACAAATGCAATTATGTTCTCTGTTGGCTTCTGAGATGTTGTAGCTGTCTTTTGTTGTTTTGTGTGAAAACTAACAAAGTAACAATTAGTGGAGTTAAAATTATCAATAGAGTTATTTTACTTGAATATTGATTGTATATGATCAAGGACTGAATGTTCATTAGTACCATATTTTTTATAGTCTATCTTTGCAATATTATTGTTGAGTTAGAGTTTTACTATTAAAACCTTTTTACTTGCAAGTTAATTAAGTTATTTTCCTTGCAAATCATTTAGTGAATATAAGCCTACTTAATCTTTTACGTTTCTCTCGAGTTAAATTGAGTGATTGTTAGTCTACACTTTTAATATGTTGAGTTGAATCTACTTTATAAAAAAGTTTTTTTTCGTTAAGACTATTTTTATTTTGTTAAAAATTGTTTTTTGTTAAAAATTGTTCTCTTTTTCATTATAAGCTTTTTTGGGTTAAAATGTTTAAATGTCACAAAATATAACTTTTCGTTGACAAAATTTCATATTTAGTGACTAAATATGTAGCAATGGCTAACAAATTCATAAAAATATAATATATTCTAATTAAAAAATTAGCAATGTATTAAAGATAATAATAATAATAAATCATTTTGTATCTTAAAGTATAATTTTTATCCTACCTAAAATGATATTAAATTATATTATATTTTAGAGGAAGAGGTGAACATATTTTTTTCATTATGTTTTAGATATATGAAAAAAAAATACTTTTGGTTTATCCATGCATTAATTTATTAAGGTATCCCATTGGGAACCCTAAAAATATGGGCATAAAATGGTTCATTTTTCGCAATATCAATTGTAAGTTGTAATATGATAATGTTAGTTTTTATATAAAAAATAATTTAGTTGGGTACAAGATCAAAATTACAAATTGATGGGTGCTTCCTAATTTAGTTATAAGTTTTGAAATTCGAGGCACAAGGTCGACTTTGATAAAAATTATGTGGTGCCCACCTTTTCTAAGCTTGACATGTATGTCATGTAAACAATCCACAAATATGAAAATGAATTGCTCACCAACGGCTTGCATAGTATAAATACAAAGAAAATTCATAATGTCAGGAGAGAATGTATATGTGCGGAGGAATGTGAGGTCGCACACAAGTTAGCTGCCAATGGATCCCAAAAATATTATATGAGATCCAATATTGGTGTGTGCCTAGGTATTAAACCAAAAATTAAACATGAGGTAAGTGTATCTATTGGCCCAGGTAGAATAGGCCCACAAAAACAAACCAAATGATAAGAAGAGCCGAGCTAAACACTGAACCAACATAAACAAGGCCATACTATATAGGTCAGGTACTGCCACATATAAAAGCGAAAGAGAACCAGCAAACATAGACCCTAACATTACATTCTGAGAGTACCTCCTCTACCAAAAACCACAAGGCCATAAAATTTAGAAAGACACCACCAACCTTAATCATCTACACTTACACAATGAAATACATCTTTGAAAATAACCATCAATACACCAACCCAGATTCTCTAAAACATTAACGAGGAACCATTCATCCGAGAATAAACAAATCAGAAGACCATCATCAAACATTAGCGATTAGCTCAACCAGGTACATGAAATATTCTTAGATCTTAATTAATGAAAACTTAAACCATAATCCACATCCTTATACACATGCAGAAGCTAGCAGAACCCTAACTAGTGTTGAAGAAGAAAGTCCTCAAATCCACAAATCAAGTTGGTTATATGAAAGATAAGTCATTGAACTGAACAAATCTTTAGACAAATCAATGATCCCAAACTAAGCTTTAGATTCTGTGGATGAATCACTTCTGAAAACAAGACAGATCCAACCAGACTTCTATTTACAGGCTAGCTGCAGATTAAACCCCATTCCCGTCGCTATAATTTGGCATGTGTTTTTACATCCCCCTCCCCTATTATTTTTAATAGTTTTTTTGCGAGGTCGCTCTTGAGATTAATAAAAATGACAAGGCTTCCATGCAAAAATTGTAACATATGTTCTTTTTATGCGTATTGATAAAAAAATGAACCCTCAATATATAAATAATAACAAATAAATTAACGGGGTTCATGCTTAAGATCGTCCCTATTTTTGTGCATATATCCCCTCCCCGTATCGATAGATCTTACTGAAAATGCTAAAAGGGAATATAAACATACCATTAATTAAGCACACCCCCATCCAAAGCACCATTCCCAATTGAACTGGTTCCTTGGGAATTTTTTCCACTTGCACACACTATCTTGGAGTAAATCTTCAATCAAAATAATGATACACGATATTCAGATGTTTTATATGTAAAAATTCTGTTATTCCTTTCTTGCCGGGTTCAATACACTGAAGCGCACACTACTAGCCACGTAACATGGCATGAAAAAGAGTTTTTTTTTTTATTTTAAAATATCCTTTATCACTTTTTTAAAAGAACTAGAGTTACTCACAACATCTCCATTAAAAAACTACTTTTTCAAAATAAAATTGAGTATGGGCACTTAAAAGAACAAATGATCACTATCTTCAGTATTTCCTCTGAACAACACACACAAATCACTAGTGACTACACCTCACAGGGATAAATAATCATTTGTTCTAAGTTTCTTATAACAAGCGAGTCAATAAATAAATGAACATTTAGGAATCCTTATCTTATCCCCACAACCTTACTCCATTCTACCTTAGGCCCAAAATTTTAAAGAAAATTATAGGTATCTTTACATGTATATGAAGGAATCCCCTCCACCCAGTCTTATGACAAACAATGTTAAAAGAAATATCCCTAATTTGCACTAGGGTTCCATTTGATGCATTCAATGGCAAATGGTAATATTTGTTACGAAAAAATTTGCCATAGACAAAATTTGCTAAGATAAATGTTATTTTTTCACATTAGGCTCAAACACCAAATGAGGTAAAACAAGTTGTTTAGGCAAAATATTTTAATAACATAATTTTTTATAACATTTTCTTAAAGGAGTTTTTAAAAACATTAAAACAGTTTTTAAAAAGGGTGTTAAAAAACAGTTTTTAAATATTGTCTTAAAAAATCTGCCTACAATAATTAAAAAATTATTTTAAACATTAAAACTGTTTTAAACATTAAAATTGTTACAAAAAACTGTACAAATATGTTTTAAACATTAAAATTGTTTTAAACATTAAAACTGTTTGGAATAATTGAAAATTTTTATAAACATTAAAATTGTTTTAAACATTAAACATTAAATTTTTTTAAAAACTGTAAAATTATGTTTTAAATATTTTTAAAATTATTTTAAACATTTTTAAAATTGTTTTAAACATTAAAACTATTTTTTAAAAATTGTTTAGAATAATTAAAAAACTGTTTTAAACATTAAAACTGTAAAAATTGTTTTGAATATTTTTAAAACAGTGTTAGACCAATTTTTTAAAACTGTTTTTTTTATTCAAAACAGTTTATAACATACTTTATAAAATAGTTTTCTATTTAAAATCGTTTTTCAACAATTTATAAAACATTTTTAAAAATATTTTAGTATAAAAAAATAAAAAAAAACACTTGTAAGAATTGCCAAATTTGTGTGACAAATATTTGTCACTCGGATAGCAAAGCAAAGTTTGCCAACATTTGTGGCAAATGTATGCATAAGTGGTGTTGTACATTGGATAATAACTTGTAGACAAAGTTTTGTACCAAACACACCAAATTGTAAGCAAATACCCCATTTGCCAACTTATTTGTCATTTGTCATGGTAAATAAGGGTAACCAAACGAACCCTAAGGAAAATGATATAGGTAAAGGTAAATTCCTGGTACCATCTTGAATATACTTAGCAGCTTTGTCTTTAACATTTCCTCATATCATACACAGCTATATCTCCAAAATTTTCAAACGTCGTTTCTTTTTGGATCAATTATCAAAAAGCCCCTCAAATATTTTTTAATACACATTTAGTCTAAGCTTTTTTATTTTGTTCCAAAAAGTCCTTCAAACACTTATTTAATCAATATTCTCTTATTTTTAAAGGTCTGCACTAGCGGCATTCTCGTCCCATCTCTCCCCCTCCTCCCATTGTGGGAGCTTTAGCGACCCTCATCAGAGCTCCTTTTTTTTAGTGTTTTTTTGTGATGAGGGGCTTTTTGGAACAAAATAAAAATGCTTGAACTAAACGTGTATTAAAAAATATTCGAGGGTTTATTTGATCTATGCCCCTTCCCTTTTCATGCCAAATTTTTTTCCAAAAACACGTAGTTTTCCCATTGATTACCCTATACTTAATAATAGTTTTATCCTTATTCCTTGACATAGAAAACTTCCTCCATGTCCATAAACATTCTTGTGGAACTTGAGCAATATATAGGCATCTCCCTTGAAGAGCATATGTGTGAATACATCGACCAAAACAGAGCCCTTCATGTTTGCTATGTCCCACAGGTTTTTGAGCATACGAGTTTTATTTAAAATGAATGAATCTTGTATACCTAAACCCCCATCTCTTAATGGCTTGCACACATCTTCCCAAGCTATCGTTGCCTTAGAACTAGAAAGGTCTTTACCACTTCATAAAAAAGCTCTAAGAATTTGATTAAACTCCTTAATAATTCTTTTAGGAAATATAAAAGGATAATACATTTTCATGCTTCTCAACACAACTAAGACGAACTACAATTTGCCATCATAGGGAAGACATTTAGTAGTCCAAAGTTGATTTTTGTCGTGATCGTCTCTGTAGGACTTCTGCAATCAACCACCTTTAGACGAGTTGAAATAAGAGGGACACCTAGGTATTTCACCAATAAGGACCGTATATATATATATTTGGCAATTCAAAAAAATTGATCTTTGTCAATGTTTTCGACACTTGTAAAAAAATAAATACATTTGTTTTTATTAGGATATAAGCCTGACATCAGGCTGAACTCCGCCAAAGTCTCAGCCACTATTTTAAGAGTCTCCACCTCTACTGATGTAAGTATAAATCAGACAACTAAGATAACGCCTCCATATTCATAATGAACAAATATGGAGTGAGTGGATCTCCTAGTCTGAATCCCCCCCCCCCCCCCCCCCCTCTCTCTCTCTCTCTCTCTCTTAAAGAACACATTTTTTTACCCCCATTAAGGTTGATAGTATAAGTCGTAGTTGAAATACAGTCCATAATCCATTTGATCACATTATTAGGAAACTCCAAGACATCCAACACATCCTCAAAGAACCTTAACTAACCGAATCATAGGCTTCATAATGTCTACCTTGATAGCACATTTACGTAGGTCGCTATTCTTATGATAGCCTCGAACCAATTCCTGCATACCTGCAGAATATTGTGTGCAATGCTCCTTGATTTCACAAAGGTTGATTGACGACAATTTACCGAATTTGGCATAATCTCCTTCAACCTACTCACTAACACTTTAGAGATCACCTTGTAAAGAACATTACAGCAAGAGATCAATCTAAAATCTTTCATCATATTCGGACTAGGCACTTAAGGTACCAAGCTAATATTCGTATTGTTAATCTGCTTAAGCATCCACCCACCCTTGAATTTGTAATATCTTTTCCAACCATATTCAGTTCGTTTTGAAGAAATTTATGTCATACTCATTTACAAGGTTTAAGATCAAAGATAGACCTCTTCATTATTTCATTTGACACTTCAACACTTAGATTTCTATTTTGATGCCCAATAATTTTTAAAATAATTTGATATTTTCTTTATGAAGGTCTTTTTGCTTGACTAACACAACACTAGCAAAATTCTTGATGGAGAGAATTTTATTTCTACTGGTATGCGATTTGACCTTTAAGTGAAAAAACTGTGTTTTTATCACCCATTTGAAGTCACTTCACACGCAGTTTTTGTTTTAAAAAGGAATCCTCCACCCCTTTCAACTTTCGATAATCAACTCTAAGATCCATGTTAGCTTCAATCAACACCAAATCTCACGGATTATCAATAAGCAAAAGTTGAATATGAACCCAGTATTGTTTTTTTCTCCAAAACATGCAAACTAATATTTAAAAAGGGCTTTATACTTCTTCAAATTTGTTTTTATACCTTTAAATCTTTTAACGACTCTAAACATTCGAGACCCCGTATGATTTACTTTCCAATAATCCTCAATAATTGTACAAAAATCTCCATCCTTCATCTAAAAGTCAAAAAATTTGAAAGGTTTGTTTATCTTCTCCATCTGCACTTCTAAATTAACAACAATAGGAGAGCGGTCAGAAATACCTGGAAGATCTATTATAACCTCACAATCAAGAAATCTCCCAAGCTGAGCATTATTATGTAAAACTTTGTCAATTCTACTCCAAATATTTTGGTCGCCTTCCCTGCCACTATTTTACGTTCCTCCAAATAAAAATTATTAATAAGATTATAAAAATCATTAATTCTATCCCAGTCAATATCGTTTCCACCAAGCCTCTTCAATTCATTTCTAACAACATTATAATCTCCAAGAATCAGCCACAGATCTATTCCAATACCCTTTTTCACACTCGTTAGATACTCCCAAAGAGCAGCACACCTTGAGTCTCTGTCATTAGTTACATACCCTATTGTTATAAAAAAATCATTATTATTACTTTCAATCCCTGCTCTAACTGTTATAGCTTGACTATAACTATTGACTTACCAAACCTTCGTACTGGCAGGTGAAAATGCATTTTGACTGATCCAATTATATGGTCAAATGTAGATATATAGATATAATAGATTAGGTCACAAATAATCCAAATTCAATTTAATCAAAATGTTATGTTATTTAATTAGGTAAAACTAATTATGTAAGATATAGGAACTAAATCGAATCAATAAAATCACAAAACAGGAGATATGAGGAAAACAAACTCTTTCGGGAAAAACCTTTTTCAATATTGTTACAACTAAGGTATTATAAAATGATACAAACATATTACTCCACTAAGTGTCGTAACAGAAAGCGGTGCAGATCTAGCAACGCTCCATAACAAGTGCCACTTCTTTCGGTGTCCACCAATCAGCTTCAAGAAACTCTGTTCAAATCTGCAGTAGTGAAGAACTAACTCCACAAGGATTAGAACAAGAGATGTGTTTCTCAAGGTTTAATAAAGTGATCATAAAACATCTAAGGGGTTTGGATTTAAAAAATCAAAGTGTTTGATCACAAAAAGTGTAAAAAGCTTGATAGAAATTACAAGCTTTTATCTCTATATGTAGGGAGAAAATCTCCAAGAGATAGACTTGAAGGATTGTGCTTGAAATCAAATAGAAAACAATTTTTTGTTGGCTCGTTTGAACGAAGTACATCTAGTTCGAACAAAACAAATGATCTTGTTCGAACCAGGAACATCTCGTTCAAGTGTTTCGTTCGAACCACTTCTAACTATTGATCTAATAAGAAAAGAGAACGAGCCAAATATTGCCAAAATTGATCTCGTTTGAATTTCATTCGAAGTTGTTCTATCGAGGTACATGCACTCGTTCGAACGATAGCCAAATGTCATTCTAACGATTTTGCGATTTTAAAAAAAATGTTTTAAAAATGTTTTGGAAAAATATTTAATGTTTTAAAAATATTTAGAATACCCTTAAATAAATTGATTACACAAAATCAACCTCATATACCTTCTCCATATTATTGTATTGACGATCTCAACTCTTCGATCTTCAATTGTCGTACTCAATCACGAACTTGTCTTCAATTGAGGTTCTTGAGAATGTACATGATTACGTAGAGGAGTAATGGAATATGAAAAACTTAAAAACATAATGAGCAATTATAAATGTTGCTCTTACAAATCTACCCTTTGTCTATTCTGGTACAAAAACACAAATTCGAAAAATAACCCCTAAGACAAGTTCAACTAATGTCCTTCCTAACCTCGAAAAGGAAAAGATATTTGCAACTTTATCTCTATCGAAAATCTTCATCGAATAGTCCATGATATCATCAATGTTGAAAAATACCTAACATGAAACAAAGGAAATATCGTAATGCATGGAGTTTAAAGTAAACAACCCCCCGCCCCCCAATATGTTCTCCCCCTTTTTGTTTGTAATAGACAAAGGGTTAAATCCTAAACCTAAAAAGTTAGCATCAGGAGTACACAAATTTGAAATATCATCACAAAGTATAGACAATTAAGCATATACGATGAAACTTCTACAAACTGATAAGCTATTTTTGAAAAAAAAAAATGATTTTGAGTATACACAATATATATAGAAATACAAACAATCCCACCATAGAGTACCACAAAAATATTTGAATCATGAATATGTGTAAACTTAATGCGCGATAAAGTTAATATATGAATACGTAGCAACAATGCACAAAGCCAAAGAAATACTCCTAAAGAAATAACTCAATTCAATGTTTGGTGTAAAAAATAAACAAATTGAAATGAATCAACTCGTACAAAATGTCATGAATTTCAATGCTTCTCAAATCAGTAACACTTAACTATTTAATGTTTTTAAAGGAATTTTATTATGCAAACCCATTGATCTTCAACTTATAAAACCATCAAAATCTCACATTTTAAGTATAAGCTCTCAAAATTTTGAAGGAATCATATTGTTTTTTTTTTCAATGATGAATCAACGAAACAAATTGGACTTGACATTTATGTTTTATGTGTCGAAATCATGTTTTAGTATCTTGCCAATGGTTGCCTTTAACGCAAAGAAGATTTCTTCTTTCATAATCCATTTCCATTGCTTAAACATAAAATTATTTTTTTCGTAAAACAATTCAGACAATAGTTTTTACATGCGCAATTAATTTCTAGTACATTTGGTTCGTCATTAAGAACGATTGAGATGAGAACACCATATTCACCATATGACAATCAAGTACTATGACGCCCCAAACCGGAATTAGGGTAAACGTCCTGCTTAACCCGCATCCAAGTTCGAGGTGCCAATGGGGAGGGGGAAATTACTTTTAATTTATTTTAAAAAAATACATTTTTTAAAATATGACATTTATTAAAGAAAAACCATTTATTATCCAATTGTTCAACAATAATTTTAGTCCATCAATTTGAAGAAATCTCATTTAATTATTTTGCAAAAGAGTCCAACTAAAATATCATTCAATCACAATTAATAGAAAATACCTTGTATTATTACAAACCAAAGTTCCAAGTTCAAGTCCGAATTTAAATAATACAATTGATACAAAGTTAAATCTCAAATATCAAATATTGCCGCTACAGGATAGCAGTAATCAGAGCTCTAACAACGATCGGAACTCTCGGTAACCTTACTTATACAAGCTTTTGCGCCCTTACCTGAAGTACCTGTGGGTTTTAAAATAGGTATGAGCGGAATGCCCAGTAGGGTGGGAGATACTAAGTAATAATTTTGTACTAAAATACTATACTTATACGGTATCTTTTAATATTTCAAGAAAATAATTTATTCAATTTATGCAAATCAATGCAACTATATGCAATGCTCCCGGGCTAGGTGCCCAAACTCACACTTTAGTCATTTCATGTCTCGTGCCAGAGACTTATTTAATTAAACATTCGTCCTTAACAATTCATTGACTTAAGTACTTTTAACCTAAGAATATTCGCATTCTTAATTATTTATTGCAAGATTTATCCATCTTTGCCTTAGAGTCTAGCCCTTATTCCTGGACTTCACGGGCTCCACATCATCGGTCTCCGATCGCGATATGTTCTTCTGTATAGGCTTTGGGGTCTTTCACCACTAGGAATGTTATGCCCTGCTTAATTCTTGGCATCATCCAAGTATCCTTTCTTATATTTGCCACGTATTTCACGTTTATCACATTTCATATATTTCGTTATTCTCATCATTTTCCAAGTTCATTATTTTTTTCACTTTCACTTGTGTCGCACTTTATTATTTATCACTTTCTTAATTTCTTCAATTAAACTCGACCGAGGAGGCCATAAATGCGACACCGTCTTCAAATATCATTTCTATGAAACTCATTATTTTTATTTGGCAAAAATGTATCATTAATATCTTTATATCAAACTCACTTAATATATTTAATTGCAAAATAAATTCTTGACAGCATACTATTCACTGTATTTACGACAATGCCACTACTATTTGTTTTACACAAATGTTATCATTTTAAATGGGTTTAAACACACTAATTTCACCAAAAACCAATTTATAACTTCTCAAAGTATATTTATGATTATGTCCAACATTTATTTCGTAATTAATTCCAGATTTCATAAATAGACTTTATTTTAAATTAAATGGGTATTCTTATCATGTTTATGCCTTTGAATACCAAGTTATGAATTTAACAATTCAGGGGATGCATTTTATAATTTCCTTAAAACATGTTCTTTAGTCACGTTAAAAATTAAGCCTACCAATTACTGCAACATAATATTCATGGTACACGGATTTCTGCCTAAGAAATCCCTTAATATGCAACTATTCATATCAGGTTTATGTAGTATTTCATTACTAACTTTATCCTTCAATTTTGAAGCCATGACTGATAATTAAAATAACTTTAGCGACATGAAATATTCTTAAAGTCATTTTAAATCATTTTTCAACATGAAACATGGATTCCTACGTAAAAAATCCTCCGAAATGCTACTAACATGCTTTAATTATAAAGTATTTCACCATAATCATTTTCTCAATATTTCATGCTATAATGATTCATTATAAATATAATAACATCATTTATAATTATTTCAATTTCAAAACTAATTCTAGCATGAAAATCATAATTTTCAACAAAGCAAAATAAGTAAAATACTTCCATTTTCAAGCATGATTTTCACTACTTTAACACATGATTTTAAGCTTTAGAAAAGAGTTGAGAGGAGAACCCTACTTGGATAATATGGAGGATGAATATAATCAAGAAAGACGTCCAAGAATAAGCTCCAAAAATAACTCCAAAGTAAGCTCCAAACTTCCAATATTAAGCTCTAAAAACTTCCTGAAAATATTTCTTTAAGCTTTTCCTCCCTTATGTGGTTGTTCTAAGGTGTTTATATGCCAAAAATAAGGAATTTGAGTGATTTTATGGGAGGTAGAGAAGGGTTTACAGGTTAGTAACTTGTATGGGTGAAGAGGGAGTGTGTAGGAGGTAGTGAAACTTAGAGAAAAATCTGTTGAGTTGATTTTGGTTATGGCATCCCTCACCTCTCCCGTATAATCACACCACAACTCACACCCTTAATGACAATCCAAAAGATGTTTTTCACTCTTCATAACACTCCAAGGGTGGCCATTATGCACCAGCTCAAAAGTGGAGCTAGTGGGAATAAGGAGATAAAGAACAAAATAAGTGGAAAACCAACATTTCTTATAATGTTAATTATTTTTACTAATTTTAAAATTGAAATTAGCTCTAAAATAGGTCTAAATGACATTGTTTGGAGATGTCCAGGAAGAGAAAGTTGCTCAAAATTAAATTTTAAGTTAATTTGAAATTTTTCAGAATTTTCTGAGCACCTTTATTTTTTGACGAAAATAATAATATTTTATTTATTTATTCATTTTTTTAACTTTTTACCCCATGGAACTCTTAGGCCTATTTTTAGGATCCCATAAATATGTTCAGATTATTTTTAAGCCTAATAAAATGTCCTACAAAAATTGTGCAAGTTGCAGTTTACGCGTCAGTACTATTCATGTCACAATTCTAACAGTTCTAGAATAATACAGGGAATACGAATAAATAATCATACGAACTCGTGCAACGTGAAAATAAAGTGCAAAGAATTAATATTACCGAATAATTCGATTAAAATAGACTGGTGAGTGCAAAATAAAAGGGGCGGGTATTACAAGTACAATGTTAAAAAGTCCATCCATGTGTGCAATCAAGGCACTAGTAATCAACAAAGAATGACTTAATGCTAAACATGCATTATTAAGCACACAAAAAAATCCAAGTATTACGACACCCTGGTTAAGTCATATGAAAGGATGGAATGATATTGTGATTTGAACATCTTAAATGCACATCCATATATAGTGTAAAACAAAATAAAAAAAAATGAAATCTTGAAATTTTTTTATTAAAGCAAAATCTTTTTTAATTTTAAATTTTTTTCTAAAACCACAGAAAATCTTTCTGGATTTTTGAAAAAAAAAATATACATAAGAATACAATCATGTTTTAGGGACGATTGATAGCAATATGAAAATCGCCCTAAACTAAAAACATTATCTGAACTCAATCAATGGAACAAATACCCAAAAACTTCCTAAGATCCTTAAATCTAGGTACATCTAAAGGTTTAGTGAAAATGTCGTCCAATTGAGGTTCGATACTCACGAAGCTTAAGGAAGTGATCTTCTCTGCAATAAGATCCCGAGTAAAATGCGTACAAATCCTAATGTCCTTCGCACGAGAATGTTAGACGGGATTAAGAGAAATGTGGATTTCACTCGTATTATCCTAAGAAAGAGTCATCGTGCTTTGAGAAATCCCATAATCTTTTAACTTTCGTTTTATCCATAAGAGTTGTGTGCAACAACTCCCGACGGATATGTACTTGGCCCTCCGTCCTGGACAAAGAAATGGAGTCTTAATTCTTGCTCAACCAAGAGACAAGAGTACTCCCAAAGTAAAAGCATCCACCTGATGTGCTTTTACCAGCATCAACTTCCCTGGCCCAATCGATTTCAAAATAAGTCGACAAACGGTAATCGGTATCAAAAGAATATCAAATGTCATAAGAAAGAGTGTCACTCACATATTTGATGATACCTCTAAGCGCAAGCAAGTGACTCTTTTAGGGATGCTTGGTACCGTGCACAAACTCCAACATTAAAAGAGATATTTGGATGGCTAGAGATCAAGTAGAGAAGACTACTATAATACTCTTATAGAGTGTTTGATTTATATCCTTACTTAAAGTGACTTCGCTAAGCTTTGTCGAGGAACTCATAAGTGTGCGAAAGTGGTTAGCTGAGTCCAAAATAAACTTCTTCACTAGATACCTAACATATTTAGATTGAGATATAAATATCTCATTCTTAAGTTTATGCTCTTAAAGACATGGGAAGAAAGTAAGTTCACAAACCATGCTCATCTCAAATTCGCTATCCATCTCCTCCTCAAAATTGTGATCATGTTGGGAACACGTGGATCGATATATTATGTCGTCCACATCGACTTGGACAACCAAGATAGCACCACCCTCTCTCCTAACAAACAACATCATATTAACTCCCTCTCTCATAAATCCACGAGCTAAGAGGTAAGAAGTTATCCTTTTGTACCAAGCATGGGGTGTTTGCTTTAAACCATACAAGGCATTATTTAGATAAAAGATGTTTTTCGAGTGCTTTGGGTTATCCAACCCCTTTAGTTATTTTGCATAAATCTCATCCTGAAGAATGCCATTGATAAAGTCATTCTTGACATCCAATTGATAACGCTTGAACTGTAAATGATATGTTATGGAAAGTAGGAAGCGGACGGACTCAAGCCTAGCAATAGGATCGAATGTCTCATCAAAGTCAATACCCTCAATTTGTGTGTAACCTTAATCAAACAACCTAGTCCTGTTGCGAATGATGGTCCCATTCTCAACCATCTTATTTTTGTACAGTAATACCCCGTATTTTTATGGCTTTTAAATTTAGGGTTTTATTAAATTTAATTGAGATAAATTAATTTAATTTTAATCCGGAATGATGTTTTAAATATTTACTAGCGTGACGAGAGTTAGTAATTATTGAAATTTGTTGAATGTTACTGGATGAGTATAGTAATATATGAGATTTATTTTATAAAATTTTCACGTGTGAATAAAATGGCAATTATGAAAATTTAGGTTGGGACGCGCCTGTGTCGTGTCGGGACTAAATTATTATTATATAAAGTGAATAAATTATAAGTTACTCGTATGATTATTTTGAGTCCGTCAAAGTGTCCGGAAGGGTCGAGATATTCAGAAAAGTGTACTCGGGGGTTTAGTTTGGGTCTCGGGGCGTTTTTAGGCTTAATTAGTACCCCGAGAGGGCGTTTTGGACATTTCGTAATTATGGGTAATTAAACCGACGAATTTTCAAGGGTTATATCAGATGTTAAGTGTTATCTTCTAGGGTTAACACAATCAAAAACTAATGACGGCCATTGGAGAGGAAGGGGAGGAGCTTTCCAAGGAGTTTTAAGCCAAGAAGTCCTCCAGTTGCACTGTCGTCGCCGCCAAATCGTAGATCGCGTGAAGGGGATAACAACCACACCTTTTTCTTCCACAAATCAGAGACTAAATTCTCAGGCAAGTATCTATCTTTCTATTATCAAGTTAATGCATCCTTTTATATTAGTTTAAGGTTTATTAGAATTAGTGTTCTTGAACAAAAACGTTAATTGGAGACAAAAATTGCATGTTGTAGAGATAGAGATCATATTTCTGGAAATCCATTTCACATGTAGAGGTTGAACCACGAATTTCCATGGTATTAGTGATAGAAAATCTAGGAAAAGAATCAAAGAAACTAAGATGAAGAAAATATTAGGGTTCATGAGAATTATATAGAGTTTGACCCTTTTAACCCATGATTCTTGATGAAAACTCGCATGCCTTACGTAGATTATTACTCATTTGGGTTTATTATGTTTGTGGTATCTATTTCTGGGAGTTTGGGAGTTAAAAGTTTGGAATTTTATGAGTTTGGATTATAGAACCCGTAACTGGTATTCTGCAGATTTCGCCATACCTGTTTGATCGATCGATCGAGCCCAGAGCATCGATCGATCGATGGTTCGATCGATCGACCTCTTTCTATCGATCGATCAACCCCTCCTAGAAAATTGCACTTTTTCTTGTGTTAGCCTAATTCGATTTTATGCGTAGTAAACCTTGATTAGGATTGCTAGAACATATTGGAACATAAAAAGGACCAGTAGGGTCAAGAGAAATCCTATAAAGGAGAACTTTAATGTGAAGGGAAATAAAGGGTAAACGAGGAGACATTCATGCTTAAGAAAATCATACGTGCGTTGATTAAATAATCGAAACATCTAGGAATTTGGATTAAAAGGTGAGTGAGGGCCTACTGGAATTGTACTTAGGTAAAGAGAATACTTCGAGAGATGAGAAGTGGGTTTAGAATGACTTAATTACGAGAATAAAAGGAATGAGTCCGTTATATGAGATAATAGAGTAAAATGTGTAATAACGGATAATGATAATTATGGGTCGTTAGAGTACCTAATTTTATAATGTGGATGTGAATACATATGTATATATATGACGGTGTGATTGTGCATATATTATTTCTGTGTAAAAATCAGAACCGGGCTACTTGCTATCACGGGGGTTTACGCGCTGGGACAGTCTTATCTTGATGAGCCTTTATGGGGGATATTGACTTGTACCCTAGAGCATAAGATTCCTAGGTACAGGCTATCTGATTGATAGTTCAGACGGTCCTAAGAGACGCGTGGGTATGTGCTGACCTCTTGGACTTGGAACTATGCTTCGCCTCCATTTGTATGTATTTGTGTTAATGCAGTTCGAGAGTGATTCCGAACTAGCATTTCCCTAAGTATGTGTGATACAGGGACTTGATAGCAGAGTATGCTAGCACCATAGTTTTTATGTGGGGTGCCGTTAGTATATATATAATTTATGAGTGATTGGTATATATATACTTATATATGGAAGTCTAGCACCATAGATTTTATGTGGGGTGCTGTTTGTATGTATATTATACGAGTAATTAATATATATATATACATGTATCTATATGAGAACTTTCTATTGAGTGAAATAGTAGTTAAGTAAAGTATGAAATTCTTCAACTTCACTATAAGTATTCAGAAACATTATAACGATACGGAATTATTCTAAATAACGTAAGAAATCTTGAAGAGATAGATTTTTCTAAAGTGAATATCATAACCTAAATTTTACGTGTTAAGACTTATGGAAAATAAGTTAGAGAGATATATGGGGATTCATTAGTACAGTAGACGAGCACACTAGATGAGAGGTGAGAATTCTTAAGAGAGTGTCGCATACTAATATGACTGTTGCATTAGCCGGTAAACATTTCAAATACTTGCTAAACTATTTTTAAAACTGTTTTACATTCGGGTTCTGACCCGTTTTCTATTACCTCTGTTCTCTTGTATATATATATATATATATCTGTATTACAGGTGCCCAGCCACAGGGGCGTCATGCTTAGGATTCTTTGGATGGAACGCGCTGTAGCTTTTGTGAGTGTTGCAGGCCATTGCTTAGACGACCTCATTGTTGTCTCTACTTCTAGTTCAGTTTTATCTAGTGGGGCATGTGTCGCCCTTTTCCATTATTTAGTTGGTATTATCAGAGATTGTAATTCTTTTACTTTCAGCATCTTTATTCCTGGATTTATTACTGTCAGGATGTTTTCCTTTAGTGTTCAAAGTTGGGATTCATTATTGACGGTTAAACTATTGAATGTTCACTTTTATTCTATACTAAATGTATGACTCTAAAAATGTAAATGGTTAAAGGTTTTATAATTGGATTTAATAAAATGGAAACAAGGCTTTAAATGGTTTTGACACTTAGCTTAATTATTTAGGATGTTTAAATTGGAAAAGTTATTTTGCGACAGTGATGCTAAGAATGAACCAACTGTTCGCCTTGATTTTAATTTAATAAAGGAGTGATCGCCTGGTATTTAATTAGGCGGGGTGTTACAGGTGGTATCAGAGCATCAGGTTCTAGTGTCCTTTTGGATATGTACGGCTTATTATGCTTTCAGCGTTGCTTTGTTTGATATAGAGCCCTATGTTTAGTATTATCGATTTCTTTGACGAGATTTCGTTCTCTTGCTATGACGTATATACATTAGTGAATTCAAATTTCATTCGGATGTGTGCGTGTGCCGAGTGATGACGGATGTCAGAAGAGGACCGTTAAGCGGACATCAGGAGGCAGGGATCAGTTGAAATGGTAAAATATATATTCGAAGATGATGACCGTAGTCGAGGTCACCTCCATTATAGCACGAGAAGCCAAGATTAGAAAGGTGACTAAGGCGCAACCATGATTTCCAAATGCTGCTATAGTCGAATGAGGTGAGAGAGTAAACTCACCCAACGTGTTACAAAAAGTGTAGAGAACTATCAGTGGGAAATTCTAGAAACGCGAGAATTGTGTGTGTTTACCGAAGGAGGTAAAGTATCCAAAGGTTTAGATATAGAACGAAGTGTGGCTACCTGAAGGTGAAAATTTAGAGAAATTTTTTTTCTTAGTTGTCGGAACGAAGTTATAATGATGGGGGTCAACCACCAATTTAGAAGTGGAATGATATGTCTATAGGAGAACATGAGGTACATTGTTGACCGTATGTTCCTTCGTCAGATGTTCAGGATTAGAAGTGAACGTTGTCCTGAACTCCTCACAGGAGTACGTGACAGAGGTCCATTTGTGAATATGAATCTTAATTATTAGCGAGATTTTTTATCGGGAGATGTAGATACAAGTGGAGGAAACGAATCCAAGTGGGAGATCGACTCGTAATAATAGTTTAAAACACTCAAATAGGAAATTCTGAGGGACGGCAGAATCAGGGGTTGAGAATGTCGTATTTTGTCAATAAAGATGGTAATGCTTCTTTGTGTGAGAAGATAAAAGAATCAAAGAATTTAGTCGAGAATAAGACTGAATACAACGATGGTGGTGTAGCACCACAAAAGGGTGTGAATACTCATCAGGAGACCCATTTAAATTATTCGGATAGTTGAATTCTTACCATAATATGGTAAATTCAGTAAGGACTATTATAGACAGTGACATGTCCTTTATGGCCTAAAAGGCTAAAGGAATAACCTGGGTAGTCAACCGAAATCGAGTCTACTAAAGTCCGAGAGGAGGACCATCCTCACCTGGTTAGTAGGACACGTGATAAGTGGATTATGTGTTGAGGTATTTTGTGCGGAGTGAGATCGCTCACAGTAATATGTTTCGAAGTGAGTAAAGGGACAGGAATACAGTGCCTAGTAAAAGACAACAATTAAAGTAGTTTTGTTTGGTTTGAGTAGACGTGTTACGTCCGGAAACCATTTGTGCAGTAAAGACAATTGCCAAGGTGGAAGTATAAGTTGTATCCTCAGAGGATGAGGCGTGTTTATGTGACACGAGCGAGTCACTACACTTTGTTCATTGCTAGATTAGCATGTGAGACGAGTTTAATGCGTATAATTATAAACGTTATTATTATGTGAATTTTTTTCCCTAGTGTAGCGGGATTTTTCTTTAGTGCTATCCGCGGAGGATGAATGAGTATATTAACAGTGTTATGTACCTTATTGAGGTTACTCGTTGTAGTGATGTGATACGCGAGTATGATATTACCTTTGTTACAAAGTTATAGAAATGGTTAGACGATAGTGGTCATTTATTGCAAGGCTATCGGAGTGGTTGCGTTAGTGCAGCATATTTTTGTTCTCGCGAGTCTTCACCTCCAAGAAGGTCAGACTCACACTTATATTATCTATCCTAGAGACTTCGGAGGGGATAGTGGGCTCGAGATATTCGATGCCAATGTCTGTATAGACTTTATCATTATGATTTAGTATTTATCGAGTTTACTGCTGAGCGAAAAGATTTAACTAAATATTATGTTTAGCACTCAGGGTTTAGTGATAAGAAGAGGGCATTGTTATATCTCTCCTATAGAGATGTGGGAATTAAGAGTTATACCCCTATTATTAGGGAAAGAAATTCTGAGAATTCCGATTTGTATGTATTCGAGGTTTATGGAATGCAATTACCACCAACCAATACTGAACGATAGTGCAATTGGTGAAATATTCTTTGTTAAGTGTAATTACGGGAGGAAATGTAACTTTTGTGTCAAGAGACTAAATAAAGGGGTACATGATATGGACGGAGGACCTAACGGATTTCGATAATCGACAATGCTAGGTAGTAGTGTATCGGGGGGTTCCTTGTTTGGATTTCGATTTGCGAGACGTCACACGAATGAAACTTAGCGTAAGGTTGGAATTAGGGAGATGTTTGGTCATTAGTCCGTGAGTTTGGTACCTCGGTCATACTAGGGGTAGGTAATTACATCTATAAGTTAGAAGTTGAATTATGATTTAAGGCCAATGGAGCCGGTTATGTGGTAAGAAAACATTGAAAGTTATCCCCACGAGTTGAGGGGTGGAATGAAGATAAGAAGGATTCAAAATTTCGATTTCTAGGGTGATTGAGAGCACCCAAGTGTTGTAACCGCGTTTAGAACACAAGGTAAATAAAGAGTTGGGATGATTTTTAGCATGGATTATCTGGAAAGAATTTTATTATACAAAAGAGATGACTTGTATTTATTTTGATGAATAGAGCGTTAGTGATTTATTTTGGGTTGTTGTACCTATATGGGAAAATTGTTGTACTCATTTGAAGAAGTTTGAGATTTGTTGTCCCTCTTTTGTTGTCATGGAATTTGAATGCCCTATTCCTTATATTTTATGGAATTTAGTCAGTTCTACAGATGAGTAGCGCGTCGTTCACTCTCCCAGGGTAGTCGGGGTGTTACAAAATGTGGACATCTTGGTTAACTGATGTTAAAATCGTCCGAGTGGAAGGGACGTGGTAACAGACGTGTGAAAAATATGTTTGTGGGACTAGCATAACGAAGTGGAAGTTATAGAGTGGGTTAAACGTCACATGAGGGGCAAAAATCCATGCATAAGTGTGCAATTAGAATAGCACACCCTAATTTGATTAGAAGGCTGTGGGAAGCCATTTAAGGAGTATTCCTTGAATAGAGTAGAATTTTATTATTATGAAGAACACTCGGAGCGGAGTTGTTATTAGCCAAGTGTGAGAGCGACTTGCACATAGAAAGAGTGATGATGTTAGTATGAAATAAAAGATCTAGAAGTGCGCATCGTGGAGCAAAGAGCACGGGTCGAAAACTTTCGGCATACACCAAGGAAGGAAGGGGAGTATTACGTGTCACTTAATGTGGGACATTTCAAGGAAAAATCGATGTTTAGCGGGAATTAGTGAGTAGTCTCTACATGCACCACCCATAGGTAGGGTTCGGTTGGAAGAGGAGAATCAACCAGAGAATTTTGTGTTTATCGACAATTCCTGTATTTGGAAGAGGTTGGTAAAGTTCTTGGATGGGTTACCATCCTCAAAATAAGATCAAGGGTTCATCCAAACATGTGAATTAACTCGCCCGGGAAGGAAGTGATTGATATTCCTTTGGGGTGGTTTACAATATCAATTAGTATGCCCCAGACTTCCTTTGAAAGGAAGGATCGCGCGAGTACATGGTATGGCACAGTATTAATTTCTGAATTGGGATGAGATTTGTGAGTCCCACCTTTAATATGGGATTTCAGGAACCAGCGGAGATAAGGTTTCGTTTCGAGTTGGATGTATCACCCTTAGCTAGGGAATAGGCGCACGGTGATTAAAGATTAGTGGAGCCACGTGAAGGAAATTTTGGAATCTTGGTACAGTGATTTCAGGAATGCTCTGTAGAAGCACTCGTACCTGTTTGTCACGTACGAGGTGCTTATTGAGGTTCTTGTGTGGAAGAACCCTAACTATTCTCCTTCTGAATGCTTAGAGGTGAGTGGATAATCAGAATTTTGGATCGGTCGAGAATAATTCGATAACTATGGTGGAATTCCACGACTGTTTTAGGTTAACAAGAGTGGTCAAATGTTCGTATGATTTTTCTCAGGAGTTTTGTATATAAATAAATCGAGAAGAAAAATGTAGTGGGGTGCGGCCTCCCAATGATAGTGAGATAATGGAAATTTATAATGTATAAGCGTGACTAACGTGAATGTTGTCGGTTAGGAGCACCATGTGAAGTGTCTCCAATGAGAATGTTAAACAAGCTTGCTGTGAGGAAGGGGTTATAGTGCTTAAACGCCTTACTATGTAGATAGTTTTCGTACTAAAAAGATATCCAGAATTGTTCTACCGGGTAAGCCTTATTTTCTGAATTTCGGGACGAAATTCCGTTATTAGGGGGGAAGTATGTAATACCCCGTATTTTTATGGCTTTTAAATTTAGGGATTTATTAAATTTAATTGAGATAAATTAATTTAATTTTAATCCGGAATGATGTTTTAAATATTTACTATCGTGACGAGAGTTAGTAATTATTAAAATTTGTTGAATGTTACTGGATGAGTATAGTAATATATGAGATTTATTTTATAAAATTATCACGTGTGAATAAAATGGCAATTATGGAAATTTAGGTCGGGACGCGCCTGTGTCGTGTCGGGACTAAATTATTATTATATAAAGTGAATAAATTATAAGTTGCTCATATGGTCATTTTGAGTGAGTCAAAGTGTCCGAAAGGGTCGAGATAGTCAGAAAAGTGTACCCGGGGGTTTAGTTTTGGTCTCGGGGCATTTTTAGGCTTAATTAGTACCCCGGGAGGGAGTTTTGGACATTTCGTAATTATGGGTAATTAAACCCATGAATTTTCAAGGGTTATATCAGATGTTAAGTGTTATCTTCTAGGGTTAACACAATTAAAAACTAATGACGGCCATTGGAGAGGAAGGGGAGGAGCTTTCCAAGGAGTTCTAGGCCAAGAACTCCTCCGGTTGCATCGCCGTCGTCGCCAAATCGTAAATCGCGCGAAGGGGATCACAACCACACCTTTTTCTTCCACAAAACAGAGACTAATTTCCCAGGCAAGTATCTATCTTGCTTTTATGAAGTTAATGCATCCTTTTATATTAGTTTAAGGTTGATTAGAATTAGTGTTCTTGAAGAAAAACGTTAATTGGAGACAAAAATTGCATGTTGTAGAGATAGAGATCATATTTCTGGAAATCCATTTCACATGTAGAGGTTGAACCATGAATTTCCATGGTATTAGTGACAGAAAATCTGGGAAAAGAATGAAAGAAACTAAGATGAAGAAAATATTAGGGTTCATGAGAATTATATAGAGTTTGACCCTTTTAACCCATGATTCTTGATGAAAACTCGCATGCCTTACGTAGATTATTACTCATTTGGGTTTATTTTGTTTGTGGTATCTATTTCTGGGAGTTTAGGACTTAAAAGTTTGGAATTTGATGAGTTTCGATGATAGAACCCGTAACTGGTATTCTGCAGATTTCGCCCTGTTTGATCGATTGATCGAGACCAGAGCATCGAGCGATCGATGGTTCGATCGATCGACCCCTTTCTATCGATCGATCAACCCCTCCTGGAAAACTGCACTTTTGCTCGTGTTAGCTTAATTCGATTTTATGCGTAGTAAACCTTGATTAGGATTTTTAGAACATATTGGAACATAAAAAGGACCAATAAGGTCAAGAGAAATCCCATAAAGCGGAACTTTAATGTGAAGGGAAATAAAGGGTAAATGGGGAGACATTCATGCTTAAGAAAATCATACGTGCGTTGATTAAATAATCGAAACATCTAGGAATTTGGATTAAAAGGTGAGTGAGGGTCTACTGGAATTGTACTTAGGTAAAGAGAATACTTCGAGAGATGAGAAGTGGGTATAGAAAGACTTAATTACGAGAATAAAAGGAATGAGTCTGTTATACGAGATAATAGAGTAAAATGTGTAATAACAGATAATGATAATTATGGGTAGTTAGAGTACCTAATTTTATAATGTGGATGTGAATACATATGTATATATATGACGGTGTGATTGTGCATATATTATTTCTGTGTAAAAATCGTACCCGGGCTACTTGCTATCACGGGGGTTTCCGCGCTGGGACAGTCTTATCTTGATGAGCCTTTATGGGGGATATTGACTTGTACCCTAGAGCATAAGATTCCTAGGTACAGGCTATCTGATTGATAGTTCAGACGGTCCTAAGAGACGCGTGGGTATGTGCTGACCTCTTCGACTTGGAACTATGCTTCGCCTCCATTTGTATGTATTTGTGTTAATGCAGTTCGAGAGTGATTCCGAACTAGCATTTCCCTAAGTATGTGTGATACAGGGACTTGATAGCAGAGTATGCTAGCACCATAGTTTTTATGTGGGGTGCCGTTAGTATATATATAATTTATGAGTGATTGGTATATATATACTTATATATGGAAGTCTAGCACCATAGATTTTATGTGGGGTGTTGTTTGTATGTATATTATACGACAAATTAATATATGTACGTGTATCTATATGAGAAATTTCTACTGAGTGAAATAGTAGTTAAGTAAAGTATGAAATTCTTCAACTTCACCATAAGTATTCAGAAACATTATAACGATATTGAATTATTTTAAATAACGTTAGAAATCTTGAAGAGATAGATTTTTCTAAAGTGAATATCATAACCTAAATTTTACGTGTTAAGACTTATGGAAAATAAGTTTGAGAGATATATGGGGATTCATTAGTACGGTAAACGAGCACACCAGATGAGAGGTGAGAATTCTCAAGAGAGTGTCGCATACTAATATGACTGTTGCATTAGCCGATAAACATTTCAAATACTTGCTAAATTGTTTTACATTTGGGCTCTGACCCGTTTTCTATTACCTCTGTTCTCTTGTATATATATATATATATATATATATATATATATATATATATATTTATATATATCTGTATTACCGGTTCCCAGCCACAGGGGAGTCATGCTTAGGATTCTTTGGATGGAACGCGCTGTAGCTTTTGTGGGAGTTGCAGGCCATTGCTTAGACGACCTCATTGTTGACTCTACTTCTAGTTCAGTTTTATCTAGTGGGGCATGTGTCGCCCTTTTCCATTATTTAGTTGGTATTATCAGAGATTGTAATTCTTTTACTTTCAGCATCTTTATTTTGGGATTTATTACTGTCAGGATGTTTTCCTTTAGTGTTCAAAGTTGGGATTCGTTATTGATGGTTAAACTCTTGAATGTTCACTTTTGTTCTATACTAAATGTGTGACTCTAAAAATGTAAATGGTTAAAGGTTGTATAATTGGATTTAATAAAATGGAAATAAGGCTTTAAATGGTTTTGACACTTAGCTTAATTATTTAGGATGTTTAAATTGGAAAAGTTATTTTGCGACAGTGATGCTAAGAATGAACCAACTGTTCACCTTGATTTTAATTTAGTAAAGGAGTGATCGCCCGGTATTTAATTAGGCGGGGTGTCACATGTACATCAACTTGGTACCAATCACATTGGTCTCACTATGTCATGGGACTAATTCCCAAAAATCACTCTTTCGAAATTAAACCAACGCATCTTTCATAATACTTATCCAATTCTCATCTGTGAGTGCTTCCATCTCATTCTTGGGCTCTACCGTGGAAGTATAGAAAAAGTAGATAACCTCATTCTCTAGTTAAGTGCGAGTCTTAACACATAGTGTGGGATCACCAAGTATGTCGTTAGGGTCATGACTCTTTCGAACCCAAGTGAGTGAATCCTCTTTATCAAGAGAGGGGTCTACCAAGGTAGTGTGGGGAATAATAAGATTGTCACCGGGGGTGCATTAGTCTCACACGCAAGATCATGATCAATAAAGATATTCAGTGCATCATTTCTAATCGCGACGTTTATCGATTCCATGTCCTT
This sequence comes from Sambucus nigra, assembly GCA_949130495.1. Classification (NCBI taxonomy): domain Eukaryota; kingdom Viridiplantae; phylum Streptophyta; class Magnoliopsida; order Dipsacales; family Adoxaceae; genus Sambucus; species Sambucus nigra. The sequence goes on from OX422217.1 coordinate 139,200,736, forward strand.
AGAGCTTTAAAGGTTATACACCCTATAGGCTTTACTAGTCAATGAATATTCTAAAAATATTCTCTCATCGCTCCTAGAGTCGAATTTCCCTAAATGATCTTTATCTATAAGGATATAGCAAGGACTCCCCCAAACTCGAAAATACGATAGGTTTGGATTCTTACCGAGACAAAACTCATATTGAGTGAATTGTGTGCGAACAAAGATAAACCCTATTCATCGTGTGGCAAGCGGTGTTAACTACCTCTGCCCAAAAATGTCTTGGCAATTTCCTTTCAAGAAGCATGGACCTTGCCATCTTTTGAATTATTCAACTTTTCATCTCAACAATGTCATTTTGTTGAGGAGTAAAAAGGCCAAATACTCATGTTTGATGCCAACTTCATTATAAAATCATCAACATCATCAACTTTAAATTCAGTTTCATTATCACTACGAATGAGATTTGTAGCAACAACGTGTTGATTTTGAAGAACACGATACTTAACTGTTAGAAACTTAATGGCATCGGACTTTTCTCTAAGAAATCCAATGATAGAATATCTCGAAACGTCATCAACCATCACTTGCATATAGTTTTTACCACCAATACTCTCCATACGTGTGGGACCCATGAGATCTATGCACATCAAACCTAAAACATGAGAGGCGGAAATGGTATTTAACTTCTTATGGGGAATCTTGATGTGTTTCCCTCGTTGGCAAGGACTACAATTCGAGGAAGTTGGTTCTCCAGGTGATGATAAGCCATGAACTAGGTATTTCTTTCCTAACCTCGTAAGATCTCAAAAATTGACGTGACATGGTCGTCAATCCCAAAGGTTCGTGGTGGAGAGCTTAACACTATTACACACTGAAGAGGACTTGGGAATAATACTGTAGAAATTGTTGGCAGTCTGCACGCCTTTAGCAAAAGTTCATTGGATTGATAAAAAATGTTATATTCCAATCGGTCAAGCTCTACCACAAAGTTAGCATCACAACGTTGGCTTATGCTTATTAAGCTACACTTTATTCCTTCAATGTATAATACATTGTCTAGCTTAAGAAAGCCTTAAATCTCCACGCAACCTCGTCATAATATAACAGACCTACTCCCATCCGTAAAGGTGACTTTTCCTTCCTTGCGATCAACAAAGTTGGTAAAATGCGACTTTTCACCGATCATGTTTTTAGAGTACCCACTATTAAAATACCATTGAGAAGTATCTTGAACCTTAAGAGCAACATGAACAACAAGGGCTTTTTCATCACTTTCAGGTACCCAAGAGGTGGTAACCTTTTGCTTTCCTTTATCATTATTGGCACTAGTCGTTGTGTTGAAAGTGTTCTTATAGGGCGTAGACAACCTTTGAAATTCTTCCATTAAATATTTAGATGTAGTGACTAGAAACATTACTTGATCTCTAAGACTAACTAGCTCTCTATAGTGTTGTTTTAGAGCATGTGTGAGAGATACTTTTCATAGCTTTTGAAAAACTCCCTAAGGTGACCTTTTTTTCTTTGATGTAGCTTTTAAAGCTATTCCTTTTTCTTGTTACTTTTAGGTTTGGGGAAACATGTCTAATTCGTAAGTTTGAAGATCATCTTTGAGTTTTTCTAGCCTAATTGTGTCTAGAATTTCCAAAGAGTTTAGAACGGTGATATTTGCACTAAAACGAGATGGGAGGGATCTTAAAATTTTCTTAACAACGTTTGTTTTTGAAATTTACTCACCCAAATTAAAATTAGAGTTCACAATATCAGACAAACGACCATAAAACTCATCAAAACTTTCAGTTTCAAGCATACTTATAGTCTCAAATTATGTGGTGAGGTTTTGAATCTTAGAAGTTGTAAGGACATAATTTTATAAATGTCCATCTTATTTTTGTATGTCATATACCGATACACCGTAAAAAATGTTCATGCTCATATTGGCCTTAAAGAAGGATCTGAATTACAAGAAGACAATTTCTAGTTTCTTGTAATTTTTCCAGGCCGATCCGGACCGGGTATTCCAGGCGATCCGGATCGCCTAAGGTAATAGGCGCTGGACAAGTTTTGGCAGCGATCCAGACCTTTTTATGGAAAATGATCCGGATCGTATTTCACCGATCCGGACCGCATTTATGGAAAACGATCCCGACCGCATTTCCAAGGATCACTCTGTCTCAAATTAGGCACCGATCTGGACTGGGTTCCCAGGGCTATCCGGATTGCCTCACTAGATAAGACTGAATCTGATAGATTTTGATAGGCTCGATAATTCTTTGTAAAAGTTATTTCGGAGTTGTTTATTTTAAGTCTTTGGGAAAACATTTTGGAGAGTCCAAACACAACAAGACTTCAAAGTTTGATGTTCCAAACATCCTTTTGATTCACAAATCATTCCTTTATCATTTTTGTGAATCCCTAAACCCTGAATGGAGCGTCCTACTCATCTGGAGCAACTTTGTGGAAAAGTCATCTCTTTTCCACTGCTGACCATCTGGAGTTCTTGCGGGGGATTCCAGTCGACGACATCAGAACCAACACCTGAGGGTATTTCGTATGTCACTCTTGTTTTCATTGTAATCCGTGTAAACTGTTCTTTACAAATTATAGTGAAAATAAAAATTTTTGCCCCTTGGGGGATTTTTCCTCATTTATGTGTTTGTTTGTGATTGAATGTTCTGGCATGATTATATTATCTCCAATCACACCTAGATGCATGTTTTAGGATTTAATTTAAAAACTAAGTTTAATTAAATAATTTTTTTATTTGAACATAAGAGCACTCTCAAATTGGTATCAGAGCGGGTTACGATAATTTATCGCGTGATCCTGATTTTTTTTCAAAGATTTATTTTTTATACAATGTGACTTCTCACGTCGTCAAATTGGTATCAGAGCCTGTTGCACTAATTTACTGTGTAGATCCCGTAGTGCAAATATTTTTTGGTGGTTATTTGTGTTCTTCTCCTGATTTTTTTTTCTTGATGGATGTTCATGTTATTGACTGTGTTAATCGAGATTAGTTTGTTAAAGTTCATGACCATGCTGAAAATTTAAAAAGTTCGAATTTGAAACTTTGCAAAATAATTAAATTTTTGGAAAAAGAAAATTCTCTCTTTAAAAGTAATATTGAATATTTGCAAGAGTTTTAAACTCAAAGGGATATTTGTCGTGAGCACTTTGGTAATTTGTGTATTGACTTTTATTCTTTAAAAGTTGTCAAAAAGGATAGTGATGATAGAGTCCTATTTTTAGAAAAAGAATTGGAGGAATTAAAAAATTCTAGGGTTCCCGTTTGGGACGTCAAGGATAAAAAATTAATCGATGATTTTACGGCACATGAAAAGACTCTAAGGGATAAGTTTGTTTTAATTGAGGGGGAGCGCAATAAACTGTTAAGTTTAATTGATAATTTGAAAAAGAAATCCCTATCTTTGGAAGAGTCTAATTCGTTTCTTGAATCAAATATTTCGAAGTTGAAAAATGATTTAAATGATTCAAGTAGGTTTGATAGTGATGGTAATGGCTCGTCTTGTTCTAATGCTTCTGTTTCCAAAGCTAAAACCATTATTGTTTTTAGAGGGTCAACCATTCCCAAGGACGTTAGAAAAGGTTAACCCAAAGGTGTCGTTCCACTCATTTACACTTGTTCACATTGTGGTAGGAAAGGGCACCTTGGGCGTTTTTATTTCGATCTTCAAATAGGTCCTAGAAAGTTTATGTCTATTATTCCCTTGGTTCCCAAATCCCCCCCCCCCCCCCCCACGTCGTTTCACATCTATTTGGGTTAGGAAATTACTTTTAAAGGCACTAGATGGTAGACTTGTTTATTCTCATTTGGTTGCACATGACTCTTCTCTTTCCATATCATATAGCTGATTGTGTTAGAATGTTTGTCATATGGTAGTTTTTTTTGGTTTCATGATATTTATGTTTTCTATCTTTGTGACATGTAATTTTTGAATAAATATTTGCTTTTGAAAATTTTGAAAAATACAAAAAGACTTTATTTTTGATAAAATTTTTGAAAAATCCCAAAAGATTTTTGTATTTTGTTTAGCATCATATATGAATGAACATTTAGGATGAACAAGTCACAACTTAATATTAATACTCCATGTGACTGTTTGATAGTGATTTGAGACGCTACATCATTTTATCGATGTGCTTTACATTGTTTGGAGTTTAGGAGATGTGATCAGTGATATCTTTCTACATGTTTGGCTCCTTATCTCCTTTATTGTACACATGCATGATTTTATTTGATCATTGTACTTATCTATCATATGTTATCTCCTTATCTCCTTTATTGAGTGTTTCCATCTCAATTATGTCTATACAACGAACCATATACGATAAAACTTGACAAGATTGGAATGCATGTAAAAACTGTTTGGTGAGATTGTGTGATATTTGAAAATGGGGAAGGGCTGCGAAAGGTACTCATTTGGCCTTTGCGCATACTAAGCCACCGTTAAATCGGGCCTAAAAAATTGAGGCATTTTATTTATCCGAGCTCCAAAGAGGTTAAAAGAGCCCAAAAAATTTTAAAGGCAATAAAAAGAAATTCAGGCCAAATGGGCCATTAGGTTCCAACATCAATTCTCCAATGTTTGAGAATTTAGATCACCTATAAAAGAAAATATAAATATTAGGGAGTTTGGTTGGAGAATTTAAATGGGTTTGCACTTTCTTGAAAGTCCTGAAAAAGCATTAAATAGTTTTGGATGTTATTGGTGTGGAAATCACTTTGAGCTTTGATTTGATGATTTGATTGAGTCAATTTCTTATAATTCCATTTTTTTACACCTAAGGAAGATGTTGAGTTCATTTGTTTGGAGTATAAGATATTCATCATGCACATATGTTATGTTTGTATGCATTAATTTTCCTATCGAATTTTATCACACCCCTATCACCGACTTGGTTGTTTTTGTGTTCTTTCATGGTGTGATTATTTGCTGTATATTTTGCGTGAAATATTTTGAAAAATTCAAAAAGAGAAAGTTTATTATTGTTGATACCAAATTTAGTCTACTGACATGGCTCAATCGAATGAAGACACGTGGCAATCTATGTGGCAACAACAAACACTGTCGAGGAACTCAGACGCTCCGAGGAACAAGAACTCTACGAGGAACTTTTGAGTACCGAGAAACTCTTGAGTACAGAGCAACTTAGGCGGTCCGAGCTGCACCTCGAACAAAGCATTAATAGCAGGATAAGCAACAGTTTGAATGTTCATTAAATGCTTATCATTCAGATGTATACACTTAAGGGGCATTGAATGTATTACCCTTTCACATTACATCCTTAGGGCTATAAATACATTGTATTACCCTCATTGTAAGGAAACCGAAATTTCTTAAGAAAACTTGTAATCGAGAATTCCCAAACAATCAGCAATAACAAAAACAGTGGACATAGGACATTCTTATAAGGCTGAACCACTTTAAAAGTTCTTTGTCTCATTTTATTTATCTGTGATTAAATAATTAGATATCATCTAATTTTTTACAACAACAGATTGGCGCCGTTTGTGGGAAACGACTGGTAATATCGTTTTTCATCAAAAACAATTCATCACAAATGGCTGATATTCCAGAACCCAGCAATCGAAACGCTGGAAGCCTTCCAAATCCATCTGTTTCGCCCAATATTCCAGATCTGGCTGGAATAATAACAAGTTTGGCCCAGGGCCATACAGTTATGCAAGAAACTATGTGACAATTGATACGAACCCTCCATGGCGGTGCACCAACCCATTCGAAATCATGAAGTATTCAAAGAAATACCCGTTTACCTTCTTCACGTACTAGGCGTACCGATTCCTATCGTACTAAGGAGTCTGAAGATTTTTCTTATCAACCTGGACGAACTTCGTCAGTACGAGCCACAGATACTGAACAACGTATCACTCTCTCTCCAAAAAGGACTAGTGCGCTAGAAAGATTAAGCAGAGTATCTCCTTTTGATCGATTAGGTCCTAGGAGGAGCAAAAGTCCTCCTAGAGACGCATCGAGGAGTTTTCGACGACCATCAGACTTAAGGGAAGGATTTGCCCAGTCGCGACCAGCTGCTCGTCAAGATAGATCCCAAGAAGCCACATCAACGCGATCAGTTGCTCGAACCAACAAGCTCGAGGAAAGAAACGATGCGTGGAAAGGCTCTATTCAGAGGCTGGAGGATAGATTAGGGGAAATGGCTAAGGCCAAGAACCCTCTACAACGAACTTTTGTTCAAGGAACACCTTTTGTCCAGGCCATTGTAGATTTTCCAACACCATCAAAGTTCAAAGCACCTGTTGTGACCCCCAAATATGATGGAAAGACATATCCTGTCCTTCATATAGAACAATACCAAGCTGCAGCCGACATCTACGTTGTTCCGGATGAGATGAGATGCAGAGCATTCTCAGGAACTCTTACCGAATCTCCCCAAATATGGTATAAGAATCTTCCTCGGGGTAAGATCTCAACTTTCTTTCAACTGGCCGAGTTATTCATTGGGAATTTCTATTTTGGGGCAAATCCGGTTAAACGAGTAGCGCATTTGTTAAGTGTTAGACAAAAAACTGGTGAAAGTACCAAATATTATATAACTCGTTTTAATAATGAAAAGCTCGAAGTCATTGACTATGAGGAAAAGACAACGATTACCGCCTTGATGAGTGGATTACTGCCCAAAAAGTTGTACTACACTTTGGCTAAAGATCCGCCTAGAACCATGTCAGATCTGATGGGAAAGGCAGCCAAGATTATGAATGCCGAGGAGGCTATGGCTGCGAAAAAGAATATGGATGCCAAAGAAACCAAGGTGGAAGGTGATAAAGCTAAGAAGAAGGAGCATAAGAACAATGGTAGTGACAAACACTCAAGAACAAGGTCCTCATGGGAAGTATTGAAGAAATTTGATAATTATACTCCTTTGAAGAAAGACATCAACCACGTTCTAGAAGAAATCAAGAACAATGAGGAATTAAATTGGGCATAGAAAATGAAGGCAGACCCTGACAGGAGGAATAAGGCAAAATATTGCGAGTTTCTCAAAGATCATGGCCATATGACCAAAAATTACATAGCTCTTCAGAATGAGATTGAAACACTCATCAGATGAGGAAAACTGGCAAAGTATGTTGATCGGAGGAATGATAGAAGAAACAACGACCGAACAAGATAGAGGTCTAGATCTCCTCGTCGAGCAGAGGAGAACAAGAAAAAAGACCACGATGTTGATCCAGAAGACGATCCCAATCTTCCGAAGAGACCAAGGCAGCCAGAACGTGAGGTCTTTTCAATACGCTTTGGGTCATTTGACTGTAATGTTATTACAGGTGGAGATGCATAAGGAGGAGACCTTACTACAGAAAGAAAAGCTTATCTCTGTGAGGCTCAAGCTTGTTCATACATTTAATGAATAAATTTAGCTGAAGAGGATCGCCCGAGAAAGGTAAACAAAGAGAAATTGGTCATTGGATTCTCAAAGAACGACCTCGCAAGTGTTCTATATCCTCATGATGACCCATTGGTGATCAAAATGAGGATGAAGGAGGTAATGATTTCAAGAGTATTGGTCGACAATGGTAGCTCGGCAGACATCATGTTCTACTCGTGCTTCGACAGTTTAAATCTAAAGCTATCTCAACTGGAGCCTTATCATAGACCCCTCCTCAGTTTTGCTGGTGAGAAAGTATTTCCACTTGGGACGATCAAATTGGATATATTCATTGGTACGTGGCCTACTTGTCGAACAGATAGAATACACTTCTTCGTGATGGATAAGAATGTTCAATCATCATACAATATCATCATGGGAAGAGTAGGATTGAAGAAGTTCAAGGTTGTACCATCTACGATACATCAATGCCTAAAATTTCCAACAAATTTTGGAGTAGGAGTTGTGAAAGGTGATCAGAAAGTAGATCGGGAATGCTATTATTCATCCGTCGAGCAAGAGGAACTGGGAAAAAGACTACTACTTATCAAGTGGATGAAGGTGCAGAAATTGAAACATTAGATCCTAGAGATGAGTCGCAACCTGTGAAAGGTCAAATGGTGGAAGCTACTGAAAACATCATTCTGGACGACGAGCACCCCGAACGAACTACTCAAGTAGGTTCATCATTGGAAGCCTCACTAAAACAGGAATTGATAACTTTCCTTAGAAGCAGAAAGCAAACTTTTGCGTGGAGTCATGAGGATATGCCTGGGATAGACCCAAATTTCTTATGTCACGAGATCAATGTGAATAAGGAGATCAAGCCTGTGAAGCAGAGAAGAAGAGTATTCAGTCCTGAGAAGAATCAAGCTATATAGGAGGAAGTCAAGAAGCTCCATAAAGCTTGCTTCATTGAAAATGTTAAATATCCAAACTGGTTAGCAAATGTGGTGATGGTGAAAAAGAAGAACAACAAATGGAGGATGTGTGTAGACTTCACCGACCTCAACAAAGCATGCCCAAAGGACCACTTTCCACTGCCCCGAATTGATCAACTGGTGGATGCTACCTCGGGACACGAGCTGCTGAGCTTCATGGATCCTTATTCTGGTTACAACTAGATTAAAATGAAACCTGAAGATAGGGATAGTACTTCTTTCATTACCCCTAGGGGAACTTATTGTTATAATATTATACCTTTTGGTGTGAAAAATACAGGTGTGACATATCAGCGACTGATGAACAAAGTCTTTGCTGAACAAATCAGTTGCAATATGGAAGTCTATGTTGATGATATGCTGACAAAGAGCAAGAAAGATGCCGATCATCTAGTTGATTTAGGCCAGACCTTTGATCAACTGGATAAATATCAAATGAAGTTGAACCCGATGAAGTGCACATTTGGAGAACGAGAAGATATGTTTCTCGGGTACATTATCAATCAGCGAGGCATTGAAGCTAACCCTGAAAAGATCAAAGCTCTGTTAGGGTTGCGATCCCCAACGACGAAGAAAGAGGTACAAAGTCTTACATGACAAGTAGCAGCACTTAACAGATTTGTATCGCGAGCAACTGATCGATGTCTCCCATTCTTCAAGACGCTCCGAAAGACTTTTAAGTGGAATGATGAATATGAGAAGGCTTTCCAAGACTTGAAGAAATATTTGGGAGCACCTCCACTGCTATCCAGGCCAGTGATGGGAGAAAAATTATACTTGTATCTGGCAGTGTCCGAGAATGCAGTCAGTTCGACATTGATAAGAGTGGAGAATGGAGTACAAAAACCAATCTACTATACAAGTAAGGCCTTCCGAGGAGTAGAGATCAGATATCCAAGGCTGGAAAAATTGGCACTAGCATTGATCGAGGCAAGTAGAAGAATGAAGCCATACTTTTAAGCTCATACCATAGTAGTATATACTGATATGCCATTGAGGCAAGCCCTTCATAAACCAGAAAAGTCAGGAAGATTGATGTGCTGGGCAATAGAACTCGGTGAATATGATATAGTCTATGAACCTAGATCATCGTTAAAAGGGCAAGCGGTAGCAGATTTTATAGCAGAGTTCACCTATCCTGATACCCCCGAGGAACAAAAGTTGCTCGCTGATCAACTTGTGGATGCCACAGGATCATCAAATTCAAGCCCAGACCAGCTCAGATTGGTAAAAGGGCATGAAAAGATGATCGACGAACAGCAAGAAAAATCAGGAGATGGTGAAAGGAAGCAATAAATTTTCCACCGAGGAACTCTGTCAGATCAGAAATTTGAAGACGAGTTATCTATATGGAATCTATATGTGGATGGTTCATCTTGCACTACATGATGTGGCGCAGGGATAATTTTGAGCAGTCCGAACGAGATCGACATGGAATATGCCCTACGTTTCCAATTCAAAGCTTCAAATAATGAGGCTGAATATGAAGCCATGATTGCAGGTCTTAGTTTGGCAAAAACCATGGGGGCGAAACAAGTTATTGTCTTCAGTGATTCGCAATTGGTCATAAATCAAATGATGGGAGTATATGCAGCCAAAGGAGAATTAATGATCAGATATCATGCAAAGGCAAAAGAACTGGTGTCGGAATTTGCTGCTATTCAGCTGGTCAGAATACCAAGAATGGAGAATGCAAGAGCAGACGCCCTAGCTCGATTAGCATCAGCTACTCGTACCGATCTACAAAGAACGATCCCAATTGAAGTTTTAGTTGGTCGGAGTATAGATGAAGATCTGACAATGAACTTTATTACCCTCGATTTAGGATCATCATGGATAAATCCATTCAGGGCATATATTGAGAAAGGGGAATTACCAACTGACAAACTTGCAGCCAAGAAACTGAAGTTTAAGGTTGCTCATTATGTACTGAACAACGGTATTCTATACAGACGAGGAGTTATAGAAGGTTTGCAGAGATGTGTGCATCCCACCGAGGTGAAAGATTTAATTGAAGAGGTCCATGAAGGGTCCTGTGGAGCCCATGTAGCAGGTCGGACTCTTTTGCAAAGGGTGATGACGCAAGGATACTACTAGCCAACGTTGAGGGCTGATTTTATAGCCTATGCTAAGAAATATGACAAGTGTCAACGCTTCTCCTCCATCCGAAGAACTCCCCAAGCATTATTTACACCCATTACTTCCCCTTGGCCATTTGCCATATGGGGAATAGATTTGGTTGGGCCACTGCCGACGACCAGGGGAAGGTTTAAGTATCTCATGGTCGCTGTGGATTATTTTACTAAATGGGTTGAAGCTGAACCTCTCATTGATATGACGTACGACAAGGTGTACCAATTTATTTGGAAGAACATCATTTGTCGATATGGTCTTCCTCATGCCTTCATCACAGACCATGGAACACAATTTGACAACGAGGAGTTCGCTGCCTATTGTCATCCGTCAAATATTTTGAAGATCCACTCAGCACCAGGCCATCCTCAAAGCAATGGACAAACTGAAGTGACAAACAGAATGCTGATGAATGGCTTAAAAAAAAGACTGGATGATGCGAAAGCAAATTGGATCAACGATCTACAATCAGTACTATGGGCTTACTGAACTACTCCCCGAGTAGCAACAGGGGAATATCCATATATGCTAGCATTTGGAAGTGAAGCTGTTATACCCGCCGAATTGGGTCTCCCAACACACAGAATACTGAATTTTAATTCCCCTGTCAGCGATTTAATGAGAAGGTTAGACTTGGACATGCTCGAGGAGGTTAGAGAAGAAGTATCCATTAGAAATGCTGCTTACCAGCAACGAACAGCTTTGTTCTACAACAAGAGAGTGAAGAAGTGTGACTTCAAAGAAGGAGACTATGTGCTAAAGAAGGTGATTCAAAAGCACAACAAACTAGAAGCAAACTGGCATGGACCACACCGAGTTAAAGAAGTTGTTCAACCAGGGACATACAGAATAGAAACTTTAGAAGGGGAGGAGTTTAAGAATGCATGGAATGCTGAACACTTGCGCAAATATTATCAGTAACGTAAACTCTCATGTAATGTAGTTTCATCAGTATGAATAAAGCGACAATGTTCTACCCAGTTTTTTCCTTTTATTGGAATTTTTTTGCGGAATACTAGTGCTACACACTACTCAGCAAAACTCGGACTACCCTACTCAAATGTATTCCTCGGGAAGTAAAACTATTCCTAAAAATGTCAACTTATGTTGGTTAGGAAATGTATTCCTAAAAATGCCAACTTATGTTGGTTAGGAAGTAAATGTATTCCTACGGTAACTAAAACTATTCCTAAAAATGCCAACTTATGTTGGTTAGGAAATGTATTCCTAAAAATGCCAACTTATGTTGGTTAGGAAGTAAATGTATTCCTACGGGAAGTAAAACTATTCCTAAAAATGCCAACTTATGTTGGTTAGGAAATGTATTCCTAAAAATGCCAACGTATGTTGGTTAGGAAGTAAATGTATTCCTACGGGAAGTAAAACTATTCCTAAAAATGCCAACTTATGTTGGTTAGGAAATGTATTCCTAAAAATGCCAACTTATTTTGGTTAGGAAGTAAATGTATTCCTACGGGAAGTAAAACTATTCCTAAAAATGCCAACTTATGTTGGTTAGGAAATGTATTCCTAAAAATGCCAACTTATGTTGGTTAGTAAGTAAATGTATTCCTATCGTAAGTAAAACTATTCCTAAAAATGCCAACTTATGTTGGTTAGGAAGTAAATGTATTCCTCGGGAAGTAAAAGTATTCCTAAAAATGTCAGGAAGTAAATATATTCTCAAAAAACCAACTAAGGTTGGTTGGGAGGTACAACTATTCCAAAAAGGGCCAAAGTTACTCGTTAAGAAAAAACCCACTAACTGTAGTTGGTCGAAAAGGAAAATTTACCGACCTTAATTGGTCGGAAACAGTTTATGAATACGAGAAAGTCATCGAGCAAAATTTTTTATACTCGTAACTTTTTAAATTACTACTAAGTTGGTCGAGAAACAAAACATCATTTTTATCAAATGATTACCACAAATTCAAACTAGTCGACAAAAAGTTGATCGACAAATAACACAATATTGTTATCTTTTTAACAGATACACATGTACAGATGTAAAGTGTTACAAGACAATAGCAGTCAAGATTTGCAAATAAAATTATTTCATTAAATGTAGAACAAAATACAGAAGGAATGAAATACAAATTTATTACATCAATATTCCTATTCTATTGGTTTCTTCCCCTCTGCTTTTCAAACAGGTTCCTCGCCAGCAGGTGGATCATTTAAAGCGAGAGGAGAATTTATGAAGTTAAGATCTTTTAGCATCCTGATATTCATCACGGATGGTCGATCTAGGAGGTGCTCGAGATAAGATATCTCGACATTTGAATGGAGATTGTAATCGCCGAGGTATTTGGAAATCAGACTTCGAGGGATGGCCCGAGCAGGGATCCAACTCATATCAAGCTTGAATGGTGGCACTGGTAGGTCGAGCAGCCCAGGATTATGTTAATCCCACAAGTAATGACCCTATTCCAGTTGCAGCACACCTAAGGCATTCAACCATCCCTGCTTGTAGCCCTCATTATTTGCATTTTGGATACGATCGTCCAAGTGGTAGAGAGCCTCGTTGTAGCCAGCCATCTAGAACTCCCTGGGCTGCTTGTGGAATTGATATGTCAATCTTTCCAATTGCTCGTGGAGATTTTTTATGAAAAGTTCTTTATTCTCTAAGATAGATTTCTGTGCAGAAAGCTGCTCTTCCAGACCCCTGATCTTTTTAGACATCTCAGCCAATGCCTGGTTCTTCACCATCAGCTGGAAGGCCTGGTTCTCTAAAGCAGATTGAGTCCTCTGTTCCTCGATAGGAATCTGAGAAGCTCTTGCTCATCCCCGAGAAGCTCTTGCTAGTCCACGAGAAGAAGTAGAAGGGACAGTTCTCTTCAAGGTCTCCAATTCGTCCCTCGGGTTGGAGTTTTCAACCTCCAAGAAAGAGAATCCTTCATCGTTCACAGGAACCAAAGCATTTGAGGTGGAGGCAACAGATTTTAATTGAGATACTTCTCTTTGCAAGTTTTTATTTTCTTGCTCCAACAACTCGGCTATTTGCCTGTGCTCCTCGACCTCGGCTTTCAAAGTTCTTTCCCTCACATCATAAGCAGCAAATCGTTTATCATGTCCCTTGTCGACAATGATTTACTGATTACTTCTTCTCGTACCCCTCGTGCAAAAGGGCAGTGGATTCCTTATATTATTGCTGAAGTTCTTCAAGAGTTCCTTGGATATCCTCAATCATATCATAATAAGCTACATTATTGGCCACTGCACAATCAAGCAGACACTTCAAATATTGGTAGGCTTCAATTTCCTATTCCGAAGCATCTTGGCCGAGGATGTCGACGATTTGTGCCGCACTCAGATCTGTGTGACCAGCCTTAAAATATTCATTGCATTACCGTAACAACTTTGTATCATGAGCAGACAATAATTCCATCCTGGCCAGAAACTAGTAGAGGAAGAAAAAGAAATAATCAATAAGAGTACCAACAGAGCATGAAGAGGAGAAACAACAGTATGCATAAACAAAAGTCCAAATTTTATTATATCACAAAGTTCAGAGTTACATGTTCAGGGTTACATTTGACAAAGAAAAACAAAATATAGAGAAACCCGAACAACTCTACACCTTTTCCTTGCCTCCCATAACTTTCTTGGGAGGCTGGGACGAGGAGGTAGCTTGCTCGGAGGGAACAGAAAGTTGATCGGGGAGCGCTGGCAGTTGCTCGGATGAAGTAGCGAGTTGCTGAAGTTCCTCATTAGTATGCTGGATGGCTGGGGGATGAGAAACTTGATCTCCCATCACCATGGAAGACTCCTCAGAGGAAGCTTCGTCCTCTTCTTCGTCTTTAGGAGTTGGAGGGGGACCAGGGATGTGCCACTGAAATAGTTTAGAAGTTTCATCAACTTTCATCTCTTGTTGAGAAGCGACCCACCCATCTCTAAAGTATTTGAGGCTGTCATATTCTACTTGCGACATCATGGCAGCCAAGCCTTTGTTCCACCCTTTATCCCAGCCAGCTGAAAGATTTCTTCACAGCCAATTCCCTCTTTAACTTCTCCGAGGAAAGCTTCTCGGACAGAAGATTTTTAGCATCCTTCAATTTATTCTCAACTTCCTCCTTCTACCGACTTACTTCCCGAAGTTGACCCAACTCCTCCTCAGCAACCTTGAGCTTATTTTCAAGCTCCCCAGCATTTTTGAGCTTCCCTTCGAGCTCTTTATTCTTCTTCTCCAAATCACTTATTTTTTTCTCCAACCCCTTGGAGACTTCAACAACTTAAGCCTTCTCCTTCTCGGTTGAGGTAAGTTTCTTCTCCCAAGTAGTCTTATCAACATCATGCTTCTGACGAGAATCTTCCAAAGACCGCGTCAGACCCATCAGAGCTTCCTCCACACCAGGTGAGGAGCTTGAAGCTTTAATAGCTTCATCCTTCTTCAAAATTGTATTAAAGCAGCTCACCAACTATGAAAAGAAAATGAAAGCAAGTCAGAGACAGATATAACAAGGGAAAGATGAAAAGGTCAAAACAATAAGACTTACAGAAGCAATATGGCGAGCAGCCAATGAGGTAACCATGTCCCGAGAAAGGTTTTCTTCAATACCTTGGATCTCGAGAATGATGCAAGTCTTCACCGAGCTCATGGCAGAGCTCGGGGGAACAAAAGTATAAACACCAGTTCCAGTAGTTGGGGGTTGAGAGATGGTTTCGGCCAAATTGACCGAGGAGCTTTTCTTCATCTTCCTCGGGGGAACAGGAATAGTTTCGACCAAGGAGGAACTCTTGGTCCATGATATGACAATCACTTCTTTTGGAGCATCAGTCTTGCTCGAGGCCACTGGGGCTTCTCGTCAACCTTCACAGGAGCAGCCGGAGGGGGTTCATCAATTTACTTTGTCCCTTCTCCTGGGACGTCAATCTTACTTCTTTTTGCCTCTCCAGCACCAGAGCCAGGTTTCTCAAAAAGGGTGGGAGGTCTTCTTTTCTTCATCCTTTCACTCAAAGGAATATGTGATTCAGGCGAAGAACTTGTAGAGGCAGGTACTGGCTCTGCGTCGCTTATCACTGGACGAACAGTGAAAGAGGAGGTGTAACTCTTATACTGCAGCAAATATGAAGATGACCTAATGTGCTCGTCGGCAACAGTCTGATGCAAACTCCAGATAAGTTTTAAATGCCTTATATTAACGTTTGCCTCTTTTGGACACTTTCTTTTGTTGTCAACTGCAAATAAATCAAAATTAAAATATCAGTGGCACATTTTATCAAACATAAAGGAAGCATAATCTCAAAATAAATAAAATGAAATAAAAATAACTTATCCCATTGCCATAGGGAGGGCATTTGGTACCCTGATACACTTCATCTCCAGATAAAGGAGCATGTTGCCAATTTTTTATAACAACCCCGTGCTCAAAATAGTCCCAATAGGCATCCGGGAGATTGACCACTAAAGCCCTATTTAAAAATCTAGTTTTTAAATAAAAAGTATTATCACCAACAGCCCATCTATAACAAAACATGATTTCTAGAATTCCTATGCGTTTTCCATGAATTTGATTTAGTCTATGAACCCCATTAACTATTCTCCATGTATTGGGGGCTATTCTTGTAGGAACAACGTCAAAATATTGACAGAATTCCAGACATAAATGATTTGGCGGAAAAGAAAAGCCACATTCAGCAATAAAGAGACTGGGGAACCAATGTCCCTCAGCCAAACGGAAATAATCGGAAGGTTCAGAAAGTTCCTCCAGAACAACCCATGAAAGAATAGAAAAATCAGAACGAAATTTATCAAGAGATGCAACAAGGTAAACCATGATGAATAAAGGAAATGAAGAAGAAGGAAGAAGGTCTTACAGAAAAAGAGATGAGTCTGTTGACAACAAATGATGGAAGAGATGAACGCACGGGAGAGAGAGACGATGGAAAACTCAAAGAGACAAATTTGAAAAAGTAGAAGACGATGGGATTTTCTGCAATGTTTAAATACTTTGCCTTGGGAAAGGGTAAAAGTAATGATTACAAAAAGAGCCGATTACGTTACCGGCGGCTAAACAGACAAAAGGGGCGCGGGAATCGAAGCGGTCAGAAAAATGCAAAAAAGTGCGATTCTATGAATTTGGAAGAAGAAATAAATACAAGAGAAAATACTCCTAAATTTCAGGATAACCATTTAAAACCGCCATATATCGAGAAAGAATGTTCCACACTCCTCAAATTTCGAACTATGAAACATTGGGGGCTTCTCTTGATACCAAATTTAGTCTGCTGACATGGCTCAATCGAATGAAGACACGTGGCAATCTACGTGGTAACAACAAACACTTCCGAGGAACTCAGACGCTCCGAGGAACCATACTACAACGAGGAACACTGCTTCCCCGAGGAACTCAGACGCTCCGAGGAACAAGAACTCTACGAGGAACTTTTGAGTACCGAGCAACTCTTGAGTACCGAGCAACTCTTAAGTACAGAGCAGCTTAGGCGGTCTAAGCTCCACCTCGAACAAAGCATTAATAGCAGGATAACCAACAGTTTGACTGTTCATTAAATGCTTATCATTCAGATGTATACACTTAAGGGGCATTGAATGTATTACCCTTTCACATGTACAGTATTGAATGTATTACCCTTTCACATTACAGCCTTAGGGCTATAAATACATTGTATTATCCTCATTGTAAGGGAACCGTAATTTCTTGAGAAAACTTGTAATCGAGAATTCCCAAACAATCAGCAATAACAAAAACAATGGACGTAGGCCATTCTTATAAGGATGAACCACTTTAAAAGTTCTTTGTCTCATTTTATTTATCTGTGATTAAATAATTAGATATCATCTAATTTTTTCCATCAACAATTACCTTGTGACATTATCCATTTTTTATTTGGTGATTCTCATATCTGTCTATTTGGGGACATCATAAAGTGGGGGAGAACGAATTATGGGGAGTTTTTAGTATGGGGAAGATTTGATGCCGTAATGATTTATTCTTATATCATTTCAAACTTGATACATCACAAAGGTATTTCCTTTGTCTCATGTGTGTAGGTATGAAGATTGAAGATTCTATGTTGCACACCCTGATGAGAAAATATTTGAAGATGATGGAGTTTATTTGAATACATGTCTCTTAGTATTTCCAATTTGAGGGTTTTCTGGGGATATTAAATTATATGTCATTTTTATTTAGTGAGATGGCCTAATTCGGATGTTTTTATGTATGTACCGACATAGACATAGGGGAGATTTGTAAGGACATAATTTTATAAATGTCCATCTTATTTTTGTATGTCATATACCGATACACCGTCAAGAATGTTCATGCTCATATTGGCCTTAAAGACGGATCTGAATTACAAGAAGAGAGTTTCTAGTTTCTGGTGATTTTTCCAGGCCGATCCAGACCGGGTATTCCAGGCGATCCGGACCGCCTAAGGTTAAAGGCTTTGGACAACTTTTGGTAGTGATCCGGACCTTTTTATGGAAAATGATTCGAACCGCATTTCACCGATCCGGACCATTTTATGGAAAATGATTCGGACTGTATTTCTAAGGATCACTCTGTCTCAAATTAGGCACCGATCCGGATCGAGTCCCTAGGGAGATCCAGACCGCCTCACCAGATAAGCCCGAATCTGATAGATTTTGACAAGCCCGAAAATTCTTTATAAGGGCTATTTCGGAGCTATTTATTTTAAGTCGTTTGGGAAAATATTTTGGAGAGTACAAACACAACAAGACTTCAAAGTTTGATGTTCCAAACATCCTTTTGATTAAAAAATCATTCATTTATAATTTTTGTGAATCCTTAAGCCCTCAATGGAGCGTTCTACTCATCTGGAGTAACTTTGTGGAAAATCCATCTCTTTTCCATTACAGACCATTTGGAGTTCTTGCGGGAGATACCTTCCAATGACATCGGAACAAACACATGAGGGTATTTTGTATGTCACTCTTGTTTTCATTATAATCGGTGTAAACTGTTCTTTATAAATTATAGCAAAAATAAAAGGTTTTGCCCCTTTGGGGGATTTTTCCTCATTTATGTGTTTGTTTGTGATTGAATGTTCTGGCATGATTATATTATCTCCAATCACACCTAGATAAAAGTTTTAGGATTTAATTGAAAAATTAAGTTTAATTAAATAATTTCTTTGTTTGAACATAAGCGCACTCTCAGAATTTTTAACAGCATTGGTATCCTCCTGTGTGAGTTGTAGGATATCCTAAGCTTCTTTAGACATGGGACACGTCATGATACGATGAAATTCGGCATGGGTGACAGCACCAAAAATAGCATTCAGACCACAAGAGTTCAAATTACTTAACCTAAAATCATCTTCAGTCCAATTTTTAATTGGATTAAGACTAACGGCATTTTCATTAGTCACAATATGTGGAGTCCACCCCTTTCAATAGCGAGCCAAATGAGCGTGTCGATTCATTTATAGACGATTTGATTCGAGCTTTCCAACAGGCATAATGTGTGCCATAAAACAAAGTTGGAATATTATACAAATTCTCCATATAACTACAAGGATTCATCTAAATAAATTGTAGAAATAAGCTCCGATACTAATTTCAAAATGCATTTAAAGTGATTCGATTATATGGTCAAACTTAATAATCGTAGATTAGGTTACAAACAAGCCAAATTCAATTTAATCCAAATTTTATCTTGATTAATTAGGTGAAATTAAACACGAAAACTATTGGAACTAAATCGAATCAATCAAACCACAAAATAGGAGATATGAGGGGAAAAACTTTCAGGAAAATTCCCTTTTTAGCACTCTTACAACTAAGGTATTACAGAATAACATAGGTAGACTTACAAAATTAGACTTCACTTAGTATTGCACTTATATCTCCTTTTTTGTTGATAACAGAAATCGGTGCAAATCTAGAAGTGCTCCATAGTAAGCTCCACTTATCGCAGTGTCCACCAATCAGCTTCAGGAAACTCCTTTCCTATCTTTAGTAGTGAATAACGAACTCTGCAAGGATTAGAACAAGAGATGTATTCTTCAAGGTTTGGTAAAGTGATCAAACAACAACCAAAGGATTTGTATTTGAAAAATCAAATTTGATCACAAAAAGATGTCTAAAACACTTAATAGAAATTGCAAGTTCGTATCTATATATATGAAAACTTTTCTAGAGATAGACTTGAAAGATTGTGTTTGAAATAAACTAAAAAATAAATTTTTACTATCTCGTTCGAAAGAAGTACATTTCATTCAAGTGAACCACATGATCTCGTTTGAACCAGGAACATCCCATTCGAACTAAGAACTTGATTTCATTCGAACCACTTCTAACGACTAATATAACACGAAAACAAAAAGGGCTAAAAACTGCTAAAATTGATCTCATTCGAAGTTGCTCTAATGAGGTACATGCACTCATTCGAACGACAACCAAATGTCATTCTAACGACTTCGTGATTTTTAAAAAATATTTTAAGGACATTTTGTAAATATTTTATGTTTTCAAACACTTTTTAAAATACCCCTAAATAAATTTAATACACAAAATTAACCTCATATACCTTCTTCACGTGATTGTAGTGATGATCTTAATTCTTCGATCTTCAATTATCGCATTATATCGCTAATGTGTATTCTATTGAAGCTCTTGAGAATGTACATGATGATGTAGAGGTGTAACGGAATATGCCAAACTTAAAAATATAATGAATAATTATAAATCTTGCTCTTATAACAGGATTCTAATAGATCCGCCACCAACCAAGCCTAACATTTGGTGTATTATGGTTGAGACTCCAAACCCCAAAACAACCCTGACCAACTTCCTTTAAATTCCTTCTACAAAATTTAACTTTAACTAAACACATAACATCTATACAATTATCAATAAGAAACTTACTAACTTCTCTATGCTAATGCGGGGCATTACATCCCTAAATATTCCAACTATAGATTTTAAACATTAACCAGATCTATATCTTCCCCTACTCACCCCTACACACCCTAATTAATTCCCAATCATAGATAATTTCTTCCCAGACAACATGTCAGCCTTCTCCTTACCTTTATCCAACTCCTTCTCTTCTACTTCAAAATTATAAATAAAATCCCGATCAATATATTCATCCCTCTCCTCCATTTCAATTGTTTCCAACACCTAGAAATCATTTTCATTAATTGCAATAGGTGGTCTATCTTTCTTCCTAGAATCAATGCCTAAAATAGTAGAAACAACTCCATCAATAAAGTCTACCACTACCTTCTATAGCAACTCCTTTACATTTGCCATTAGATCATCTTCTATTGCTGGGATTGTAGTTTTTGACGTTTAAACTCCTTCTTCTCCAATAGACTTCGGATTTTTTTCTAGTTTCTTCCTTTTCCATCACTGATTGCGCTTTTATACCCAATGTGTGACTGGCTTTGTACTCTTCCTGTATCATTATGGCTAAAAAATTTATAAATACTACATTTTTTTAGGCCCATTCATATATAACAACTTGCTTAATGATTTCCCCATTCTAACCCTATTATGTTTTAGTGCTAGGAAGATCACTATTAGATAGAATCTCGACACGTACTCAAGCAAAAGTAAACCCTTATATTCTATCCATCATCCTATCCATGAAAAGTGGTTTACCAATGACACTCTAAATTTTACTCAGCATAGTGGTAGACCACAAATGCAATTTAAGACGTAGAAAACAAACAAATATTGGTACCATTCAAGTCCCTCATTTCCAAACTAATATCTAGTGACCAAGGTTTAACAATGAGAGGTTTATTGTCAAACGACCAAGGTCCTAACTCCAAAACCTTAAATCTAGATTTATTATTATCAAAAGAAATCATAGAGATTCTAGAATTTGCAAAAAAAAAACATATCTACATCCCCAGTTACCCCATTTGCATTGCAAAAAACCCTCCATAGTAGTATAAGTAAATTTTGAACCCAACGCATAGGCCACCAGAGCATTACTATATGTATTAGCCTCATCATCAACATCATAATCCGCATATTTGGCATAACATATTCCTTTATTATCTTTATGAGTAGTGCAACGTGACAAGCATTCACCAACACCTTTGTCTTTATTAGGAATAAGGATCGATATTGCTATCCGATATAGACAATTCCTTCAAATAAATTTTTGTTACTTTATCCATACTCAGTATACTAACTTTTTCACCACCGAAGTTCAACCTATGATTAGCCATTATATATAATCTAAACTTTTCCACATCCACCTTTTTTGAATCCTCTATAACAGTCGACGATTGCCTTTTGACATAGCAATTGGAATCACCTCGACTAGAGATAGAAGGGCCTAAAAATAACTAGAACGCCTCATCTACATCATTCTAACCATCCCAAATCTAGTAGAAATCCTTAAATGTAACACTTCTCTCAATAAATGTTCGTATCATCTAAAGAGATTTTTTTATCTAGAGAGAAAGTTTTCAATGATCTGTCGGGAAGGATATCATTAATGATGTTTAAATGTATGCTATTTTTTCATTACTCAAATTTGAATCCACTCGTGAAGAACTTTCCCATTGGGGGGATCGTACTCACTCACATTCTAATTCTAGGAATTATCATTGAAGAGTTTTAAAAATACCGGATGTCTTGATTTAATCCCATTCGTTGGGGGGCTAAACAAGTTCATATGATGAATTAATAACATGAAATTCGTAAAATGCCAATGGAGACCGTGGGGTTTATGTTGAAACCCCTCTCCCACTTAATATTTTAAAACTTGAGGGTACTTTACAAAATAATTTATTCAATTTTGAATACCTAAATTAAATTCTTGGTAACGAATTTGATATGGGAGGGTGTACCATTAGTTTGGGATGATTCTTGCCAATGGTCTCTTGACGAGTTAAAATTCTAGTTGATTTTATCTCTGGTACTCACTTTACCTCATGTGGGATAGACTATAAGGTTTTTACTGACGCATCCTTGCGGGGACTTAGGAATGTACTGATTAGGAGGAAAGGTCGATAGCTTATGCTTCTCGAAAACTTAAGTCTCGTGAAGGGAATTACCCTACCCATAATCTGGAGTTGGCAGCCATAGTGTTTGCACTACGTATTTGGAGACACTAGCTTTGGGGAGAGAAATTCTATTTATTTATAGCAGTTCTTACCATTACACCTGAGATTATCATTCAGGTCGTGAAGATGCAGGCGCAGTATTCTTTTTATCAGGAGAAGATCAAATAATTATTGACAGAGGGAGAAGAGTATTACTCGATTGGTTCTGAGGGAGGATTATGGTTCTAGGGCAGGTTAATAGTTCCCGAGGACGAGGAGTTACGATGAAAAGTTATGACTGAGGCACATGGGTCATATTTTTCGATACATCCTGGTGGGGATAACATATACCAGGATATGAGGTGTTAGTATTAGTGGGAAGGCATGAAGAAGGACATCGTCATTTTTATGTCCAACTGTGTCACGTGACAAATGGTTAAGGTAGACCATCAGAGATTAGCAGGTGTTCTACAGCCTTTCGAGATTCTGATGTGGAAATAGGAGATCATTTCTATAGATTTCATTACGGGGTACCTACATCACAGTGGGTACACGATGTCATCTTGGTGATCATAGATCGTTTGATAAAGGTGGATCACTTTTTGCCAATTTAGACGAATTATACTTTCAAACAGTACGAAAAGCTCTTTCTTATAGAGATTGTGAAGTTTCATGGGGTACCACTTAATATCACTTTGGATGGGGACAGGGCGTTTGTGTTCCAATTTTGGAGGACTTTCCAATAGGCATTAGGGATAGAGTTGAGGTTGAGTACCTCATATCACTCACAGAAAGAAGGTCAGATGGAGCGGGTGAATCAGATGTTGGAGGACATATTATGAATTTGTATATTGAACTTTAAGGTTAGTAGGGAGCAGTATTACCATTGGAAGATAAGGGTACGGGAAAACTTATTGTTTACCCCTTAATGGTTAGAGGTGGGGGTAATAAGTTTTTTTGGACTGAAGTTCATCCAAGACACCTCGAAAATGGTTTATATTATCAGGGGTAGGATTCAGATTGCCCAGGATCGACGGAAGAGATACGCAGGTGAGAAGAGGAGGCATTTGGAATTTGAGGTTGGCAATCATGCGCTACTCAGGGTATCTCCCATGAAATAAGTGATGTGATTTGGGAATAAAGGAAGTTAGATCCCTAGTATGTGGGACTATTCCCTATTATTGAGAGGATAGGACCAATAGCATAGTGTTTAGCCTTGCCACATCACTTACAGAGGATCCATGATGTTTTCCATGTTTTGACGTTACAAATAATCCATAGAGACGAGGTAGTTTATCAGTACATAGCTTCAGCTTGATCTGAGTTATGAGGAGAATCTTGTCACTATTTTGGATCATAGGGAGCATAAACTTTGTTATAAGGTAGTTCCTTTAGTGCGTGTCTAGTGGGGGCACCACACTGAGGATGAGTCGATAAGGGGGATGGAGGATGACATGCGAGAGAAATATCCAAAACTCTTCTAGTCAGGTACATGTTGAAATCCAAGGATGGAATTCCTTTATTAGGAGGGGAGAATGTAATACCACGTAC
The DNA here is from genome assembly GCA_949130495.1 of Sambucus nigra. Classification (NCBI taxonomy): domain Eukaryota; kingdom Viridiplantae; phylum Streptophyta; class Magnoliopsida; order Dipsacales; family Adoxaceae; genus Sambucus; species Sambucus nigra. The sequence goes on from OX422217.1 coordinate 139,224,765, forward strand.
TTTTATATCATTTATTTTAGTAAAAAGTATTAAACGAGATAATTACTAGAGATATGGGTAATTTACATTGTGCGTAATTATGTGATTTGTTTGTACTATATGCTTTGCATATTTAGATGACAATTAAGTTCACATATTATATGAATTATTTGTATCTCTTGTTATTATTATTAATTAGTGTAATTAATGTGATGGACTATAGGTAATTAACGTGTAAAATAATTAAGTGCGTTATTTTACTTTACGACGAGAGAGGTTTTATCGTGCAATTTGAGGTGTAGCTATTTTAAGTGGACTTGAGGGTGATATGAAGACCTGTTTATGTGTTTTAAACGTCTTAAGGTGCGCCTGGGGTAAGTATACCCTTAAGGAGAATTTTGGGCTATTCCGGGTCGTATTCTGGACTCTTTTAAGGGCCCAAAATTAGGCCTCATTAAGAGGTGCAAGATTTAGAGTTTTTAGAGGGACTAAGATTATTTCATTAATGTTATATTACCAACTAAACTAAACCCTAACGGCAATAATCACCTAGGAAAATTAGAGAAATCCTGGAGAGAATAAATTAAGGGAATTCAAGAGGGGATTATTCAATCTTCAAACCCAAGGCAAGAATTTTCTTGCAATATCATTAAATTATTTGTACTTAATTTAGAATCATGTTCGTCCCGTGATGATTGCAGGTTTTGGATTATGTTTGGAGATCTAATTTGTATAATTTGAATTATGTTATTTTTGGGACTAATTAGGAGTAGTTATTAATTAATCTTATGTTTAAAGTTGATACCTGGGTGACAAAACCTAAAATTGATGTAGTATAATAATTAAAACTATGTTAAAATCCATATTCTAGGATTTGATAACGTTTCTCAATCGAATCCATGTATTAACTTGAAGGTTTATTCTAAAATTAAAAGATAATTCTAAACCATTGATGTGTTAAGTAAAGAGGTGACATTTATTGATTAATCTTTGAAATGTATGAATTAATATGTTATGATGATTAGAAATCAATGGAAACTTTTTCCCATGTTTGGAACCAATTCTAATATTGTTGATTTAAGGCTTAAGAGTTTTAGAACTCATTAATGGAGGTTAGTAAAGAAGATAATTTGTTTTTAGGAAAATTTGGGCCTACTACTTGACGCCAATTGATTCGTCCTTAGGTCTAATCGATTAGGTCCGTAAGTCGAGTTAGGTCAAGTTAGGGGAATAAATCGTGAAGTTTTAACGAGTATGAGAGGTCATCCATTTTATGAATGATTTATATAATGCATAAGTGGAGATTTGTAGCATGAACCTAGAGACATAAATTATTATTATAATAGTAATAGAGAGTTAATAATTATCAAAATTAGTTTATAACACAATCCGATGTTGTGGGAATTGGGTTAGATTAGATGGACACGTGAGAGGTGCAATATCGTATGGGGTAGTTACATAAATTGTGTTATATATATTTCTCTGTGTGTGTGTGTGTGTTCGCTCTTTATATTTCTGTGAACGTACCTTTACTCGTGGTGAATCTATTGGTTAGGGGTTTGCGTTCGATATCGGACCATGTAACACGCACCAGCTGATATGTGAAGGACGTCATGAAGGTCATTATGTTAGATTATAAGGTCAGCAGTCACCTGTTCTTGATGACAAAAGAAAGATGACTTGATCCATCGACATGGTCCCGGTATGGGTCGTTGATGGTGTTTACTGCATAATGATCTCCTCATTATTTATTTATGTATTTTGCATAATCCCATTAGATGATGGACTCTTAGTGACTTACTGATAGAGGCACGAGATGGACACCGAAGGTAGTGGACTTCATGTGATGTAATAACTTTTGAGAAAGAATTGATATAGTATAAATATAGACAATTGATAATAAACCCCATGTTTCATAAAATACATTACTCGCTTTATTTGTGTCCTTTACTGGTGATATTGTGGTGGTTAGTATTTGGGTTGTATTCATACACGTGTAGGTAGTTACCTCCCTGTTATATGATAGTTAGTTCTAATTGATTCTTTATGAAAATGTAGAGATTAGTTATCATAATATTACTTAGATCGGTAATGTGTGTAGTATTGCACTTAGATGAGGAGTAAGAACCTGATTACATGTGGGATTCTATGGGTGGCAAGTATTGTATATCAATTGCGTGATTATTTATTGATATTGAAGTTAATTCTTGAAACTTTAGGTCTCTAACCCAAAATTATAAACTGCTTTTTAGATTTATTTAGACATGATCAACATGGTCGAGGAAAGATGAGACTTGTAGTTCCACCTTGCACAGCAGATTTTAGTCTTTTTATTCTAGCATATGTTGTTATTTATTTCAGTCTCCGTCATTTATTTTTCAAAGTTTTGTATGGGCATAAGCTCAGATTTATTATTTAGTCATCTTTATCGAGAGTTTTGATTTGTAGATATTCCATATGTCAGTTGGATTGAGACTTATTTATTTGTGTAATTATGTCATTTCAGTACTATTTCTCATGCGTGAATGGTTTAATTACATATTTTAATTTTACGATTTGATGCTGAGAATGATGTAAATTTTTCGATAAGCCTCATCTTCGGCGTATTAGCTTGGCAGACTATTACGTAGAAAATGGGGGTTGTCACCCGAGAGACCTTGCTAGTGGGTAGGCCTGTCAATGGATCGGGTTTGGACCCAGACCTGATCCTTTTAAGTGAGTCTGAGAAATATTTGTATCACGAATACCCGATTACCCTATTACCATTTGTTAAATGGACGAGGTCTAGTACAAGTTATCTTTGACTTATTTAGGACTCAACCAGCAAAGAAAAATATTTTTCTAAATATTTTTTTAATTTTATACTGAAAATATATTTTTAGTGGTACTTTAATATTATTATTAGAGTTTTCTTATTACTTCTTTTAGAGACGTTAATGTTATTACTTTGTTAAAGAAAAAAATAATATTATATAGTCACTTAAAAGGGTGCTTATTCTTTAAAAGTGTTTTAGGATTTAATTAGAAATGAAATTTTAATTAGTATTAAATGGGTCAGGAAAACGGGTTGGGTCCTGGGTCCATAAAGGATCTGGGTTGATCAGAAAAAATAAGACATGTCAGGTAATCGGGTAGGACTTGATCCGTAAAAAACTATACAAATCAAGAGACAGTTAAGGGTATACCCAACCCCATCCTCGGTCGATTTACAAGACTACTAATGAGATAGTACGATTTAGTCTTTTATAGTTATGTTTTATATATGTACGAGTTATACGTATATATTACTTGTGGGGTAGGTGCATGTTCGATTGGGTGTACGGGCACCCAGTTGTGGCATACTATATTTGGTGTGTGTGTGTGAGCCTTACTTTTTTCTTGCGATGATACATGTGTTGGTTAGGTGTATATGAGCATGTTATTTATGTAGATTACGTTAGGACGCTCATGCTTTAGAGAATTTCGAGGACGAAATTCCTGTATTAGATGGGGAGACTATAATACGCCATATTTTTGCAACCAAATTAATTAATTAAAGTGAATTATAAGGGTTGATTTGAATTAATCTCGAACGGATTTAATTTAAATTAATTATGTAACTTTTGGCTAATTAAATGTATAATTTGATCATTTAATTAATTATTATGTAATTTGAGGTTTTGATATAAACCTAATGGGCATTTGATTCTTTTTTATTTTTCTTGGAATCTAAGTAAGATCTTTTTAAATCTATTTTGTGTGGAATTAAAAGAGGAGTCAAAGTTGGAAATTGGTTGGAATCAGAATCGTAGGATTGGGAAAATTGGAGATTAAAGAGAGAGAGATGCGGCCTTGTACCACTGCTATAATGGCTAGGTACAACTGCTATAGCGGTTAGTGAAGTGAGAGAGGTTCTAGGGACTCTTTTTTAGGCGGTTTTAATTTTTAATAAAAAGGATGTTCATGCATTAGTTTTCCTACGTTTTCCAACCTTTTGTCGCAAATAAACACATAGACCTCTACCATTTTAACACCCAAATACAATTAAAGAAACGGTGAACCTTAATTTGGGAGTTTTTACGCTGGATTTGTTTAAGAAGGCCAAAGAAGAAAAGTTGTAGATTTTTAAAAGTGTGCTCTTCATAGTTTCAAAATATACTTTCATATAAGGAAAAAATATCTATATCTTTCTTCTTAAATGTTATTTTATTTAAATGTGGCCTAAATATAAAATATGTTATTTTTATAAAGATGATTATCAAATTAATTATAGAAAGTTATAACCTAATTATAAATTTGTATGTAAAAACTTATGAACATGAATTTGACACTTGAAATCCCGCATATTGAGAGTATTGGACTTTGTTGTTGTTGGGTATGGGATCAAATTGCATGTTAAATATAATAGGGATCTCCATGTAAATTACTAATATAGTCACTACAGCAAAAACAGGAATCTAACATAGTTTAAAACTGTGCCAGATCAAATCTGGCACAGTTTTGAACTGTGCCAGAATCAGGTGTTCCAAAATGGCAATTTTTTTCTGGCACGGCTCAAAAGTGTGCCAAATTTGACCAAACAGGAACACTTCTGGCACACTTTTAAATCGTGCCAGAATTTGATATTTCTGGCACACTTTTGACACAGTTTTGAATTGTGCCAGATTGAGCACAATTTGAAAAACTTTTGGCACAATTCAAAACCATGCCAAAATTTGATACACTTTTGGCACGGTTTTGAACTGTGCCCAATTTTTTATAATTATTTGAAAACAAGAAAATTCACAAATTGCAAATCTTGCACGTTGTTGATAAACTAATGTTCATACAAACGTCAAAATATTACAAGTCTTTAGTAGTTCACAGACCAAAAAAAAATTGGGAGAGTTTCCTCTATTTTCTGGACATTCTAAAACCTGCTAATATAAAACCTGGATAACATAAAGCCCGTACGGCCACAAAATATAAAAAATAAACTTAGAAAAGCCTGCATGGCTATAAAAGTTTACAATAAAACTACAAAAGCCCGCACGGCCATAACACAAAAAAATAGAATCATGAATAAACCCCTTGTTGTAAACCATTGAGTTCTCCGTGTGTTCCCCGTGAATAAATGCTAACGATAAATGTTATCCTGCAAAAAAAATAGGATACAAAAAAGATACGATATTAGTAACCAAGTAATTTATAAAAAAAACGAACTCAAACTAAAAAAATTACATATAGGAGTGGAAATTATCCTCATATTCTCAAACCGGGAGACCCGGGACTACGGGATCAGTTCGTACAAGTTACATTGGTCCCGTGCGAGGTGTTTGTGCCTCTTACGGGGCTGGTTTTGGTTTTCACCCTCAAACGGATTGTTTTCAAGCGTAATCTACGTATTTTAAAATTATTGGCATATTATCAAACCGAAAGACTCGGGGACTACGCGGTTAGGTCGTACGAGTTACATTGGTCTCGTGCAAGGTGTTCATGCCTCTTACAGGGCCGTTTGGGGGCTGGTTTGGATTTTCACCCTGAAACGGCTTATTTTCAAGCCTAATCTACATATTTTGAAATTATCGTAATCCTATCAAATCGAGAGGCACGTGACTACGCGATCAGTTTGTACAAGTTACATTGGTCCCGTGTGAGGTGTTCATGCCTCTTACGGGATCGTTTGGGGGCTGGTTTGGGTTTTCACCCTTTAACAGCTTATTTTCAAGCAAAATCAACATATTCTGAAATTATCATCATATTCTCAAATCGGGAGACCCGCGACTACGCGGTTAGTTCGTACAAGTTACATTGGTACCGTGCAAGGTGTTCGTGTCTCTTACGGGGCCATTTGGGGGTTGGTTTTGGTTTTCACCCTTCAACGGCTTGTTTTCAAGCCCAATTGACATATTTTGACATTATCATCATATTCTCAAATCACGTAACCCGTGACTACACAGTTAGTTCGTACAAGTTACATTGGTCCCGTGAGAGGTGTCCGTGCCTCTCATAGGGTCGTTTGGGGGCTTGTTTGGGTTTTCACCTTTCAACAGCTTATTTTCAAGTCTAAGTATTGATTTTTGCAAATTATCGCCATATTCTCAAACCGGGAGACCCGCGACTACGCGGTCAGATCGTACAAGTTATATTGGTCCCATGCGAGGTGTTCGTGCCTCTTACGGGATTATTTGGGGTCTGGTTTGGGTTTTCACCCTTCAACGGCTTGTTTTCAAGCCAAATCGACATATTTTGAAATTATCGTCATATTCTCAAACCAGGTGACCCACGACTACGCGGTCAGTTCGTACAAGATACATTGGTCTCGTGCGAGGTGTTCGTGCCTCTTACAGGGTCGTTTGGGGGGCTAGTTTGGGTTTTCACCCTTCAACGTCTTGTTTTCAAGCCAAATCGACATATTTTGAAATTATCGTCATATTCTCAAATCGAGTGGCCCGCGACTACGCGGTCAGTTCGTACAAGTTACATTGGTCCCGTGCGAGGTGTTCGTGCCTCTTACGGGGTCGTTTGGGGGATAGTTTGGGTTTTCACCCTTTAAGGGCTTGTTTTTAAGCTTAATCGATATATTTTGAAATTATCATCATATTATCAAACCGAGAGGCCCGTGACTACACGGTCAGTTCCTACGTGTTACGTTGATCCCGTAAGAGAGTTCGTGCCTCTTTGGGGTTGTTTGGAGGTTGTTTTGGGTTTTCATCCTCTAACGGTATGTTTTTAATCAATTTAGAACATTTATTAATTTTAGAAAATTTTGACATAGTTTCATTTGTTTATTCGCTAAATCCAACATGTTTTAACATTTGAAATAAACTCAACAGCAATAGCAAATTCCAAAGCCAAACCACCAGCAAATCCCTTCCACCAATTTAACTAAATAAGCTCATAAAGTTAGTCAATTTATGTTCGATGACAAAAAAATGTACTAAAGAGGTACCAAAGTCTAATTTTTACCCTTAGCGAGACCCTTAAGTAAAAAATACTCATAATGTAATGTATGAAATTAAAAGTTTTTTTTTATCTTAAGCTCAACGAGAAATAAAACTAATTTTGATGCTTCACCTCGCTGTCAAATTCAGAATCATCATCTCTTTGGACAGAATCAGCTCCCAAGCTAACGGATCAAGCACACTTTTGACCTGTGTAAAGTAGACGATAACATAAATTTTGATTAACACCTGAACTCTTGATTTAATTTTGCTTTAATTTTCTCAATTATCAGTACAAATGGAAAAAAAAGAGTTCTTAAATTCTCTATTGGACTAATGAGAATATCAAATATTGGCACAAATGCAGGAAATTTTCCATTGACTAAGGAAGACCAAGTTCACCACATAATGCTTCGAGCTCAAATGATCTCGCGAACTCATTGTTGTAACTGATTACTTCTATTACATGGTGTTATATATATATATATATATATATATATATATATATATATATATATATATATATATATACTAGCAGCAGTGCTAGTATAAGCCATATATATCGGTTAATGGCACTAGTTCTTTCTTTTAGAAGTTCAGATACTTCTCAAGCAAAGGAGAATTAATTCGCACTATTTAGAATATTTTTCTGCAACTTGAAATTCTGAAAAGACAATTAGACAACTTGAAATTCCAAAAACACAATGAGACAATAAGGTGGTGAACTTTGGGACTCTTTTCATGACTCTTACCCTTATCTTTTCATTTGCAAAATGGTGTTACTTGATGCTTCTTTGAGGTGCACCCCATTTTCGGACACCTCAACCCATATCATCCAGCACCCTCAAATGCCTAATATGAGTAGGTCTTCCATAAACGACGCGAAGAGGAGTGACAATGATGTCCGAGTAACATAAACCTCACCCAATAGTTCATCAAGAAATGAAAAAGCTACTAAAAAATCTTACCTGCTCGCGTTTATTGGGGCGGAAAAATGGGCAGGGATTACTCTCTTAAACCTCAAGTCTCGTGCAATGCTATCGATCCAATCCCTCACCTGAAATTTTGAAGGGCAAAGCAACATATTCACAACATAAGTTGAAACATATATCAACATCCTAGCAGTAATTATATATTGTACTTAAAAATATACACCTGAGTTCAATACCATCATTCACAATTGGTGTTTATCTATTTGAAGAATTCATAAATTAAGAACATGTCGCAACAAAACATAAGGCAGTGATTGATAATTGGAGGTGCCTAAATCTAACAACGATGATTAGTGCGATACATAAATAAATAATAAAATTTTACTTTTTAATCACTCTAATATTTAAGAGTTACTCATCACATTTAAGTATTATGATTAATATAAGCCTATACCCATTGTATCACACTTTTGTTTGCCTGGGGTTCCCATTTTTTCCACATAGTTCTAGGTAACATTAAATTACAAAGTACTGATTCAAAGAGTAAAAGTACCCAATACACTCAATTACTTTCCTTTTCAGGAACTTTGTAGAAGACCATTGTCTTAACAATTGGTGAAACAATCAGCTTCTGCGACTTTTTATTCATTTTTGTTTCTTTGCCTTTATTTTTTTGTCAGTTTTGAACAAACAACACAGAGCAGGTGACCAAGTAAGTTGACCATCCTATCCATAAATGGACTTTGGGCGGGCTAGTTATACAATATACAAACAAAAATGTGATTAAAAAGAATACTGCTTTAATGCGTTTGTGACCAACATTATAACTTCCCGACTTTTAACAAGAAGCAGCATAAGGCCAAGATATCCTATCATCTTTTCAGGAAACCAAAGTAGGTGTCCATATCTTACATGACTAGGTCTCTAGAATATCTAGTTTGTTTGTCATAGCAGAGGTCTAGAATAGGCTTACATAATTTGATGAGAGATGTAAGCCTCTAGAGTAGGTGTCCATAGTATTTGTAGTGTCACTAAAACATGTAAATAATAAAATAAAACATAAGATACCTCAAACTTGGGTATGACAAAGTGAACGTAAATAATGAAATAAAACATCGATCCTAACAGTTTGCTATGATTTGAGATTCCCTGAGGTTTATCAGCAATTAAGATTTCATCAGTAAGCACATGTTTTATTAGTGCCATTGGCATTCACAAAAATAACTGGTCAGGAACACTGGGAGATTCTTCTTCGTTCTCATTCAATTAAAATTCGATGTTATGTCATTGTTATTGCGCAAGCTAGAAATCATAATGAAAAAGACAGAGTTATGGTGAAACCTTAATAATAGATCAATAGGAAACTATTATTTGTTTTCTACCTGATCGTCTATCAATGAGCATTGCTGTTGCAGATGTTGATTTCTCGTTAATTAATTCAACACTTGAATATCACCATATGATTTTCCCCCTGCTGCTTAGACTTGGTCTTCAATTATTTGGCTTGGTCTAACTCAGTTTGACCTCTTTCAGAACAAGAAAATGCTCGATTTGAGGGATAACTTTGAGATACGCCAAGGCCATCACCGGTTCACCAACTCACGCACCTTACATATGACCAATGTGATGTGCTTACAATGAATTTGCTGCAAAAACATGCTTTAAACAACAAAAACACTACAATGGGAATTATCAATACCTATTAGTCAAATGTATCTAAATTACAAGAATTAATAACTTAGAGATATTTGAACCTAGATATGAATGACTATTAATATACAATATTTTTGTGTAATCACACCCCCAACAAACATTTTCCCAGTCTTTAGCATAGGATTGACATAAGCATGACATTCAAGGTTGATTTATTGGAAAATTAATTTAAAAAAAAGGGAAATCCTAAAATGGTTATATGACTTTTGCCTATTTTTAATCAAAATTGGATTGGATCGGATTGGATTCAGATTCAGATTCAGTCCAATCCATACACCATTTTATCAAACTCAATCCAATCCAATGTATTTTAATAATTCTACGACCACAAAGTTTCATCTAAAACAACTTTCAATACATTACACAACAATAACATTATGTCCAAAATGAGCACTTTTGATATCATCAAACATACAAAAATTAGCACTTCTACAACCATAACATTCATTGTGTAAAAAAAAACTTCTCCCCAAACCATTCAAACTAGTCTAAATTAGTCAAATTAACCAAAAACAATTGCAAAGATAACCTTAGCCACATTAGCATACTAATTTCAGCAATAATAACGAAAAATAAAAAATTCAGCAACAATAACAAGAACTACAAAATTTCAGCAACTAATTTCAGCATATTAATTTCAACAATAATAACAAAAACTAAAAAATTCAGCAACAATAATAATAACTAAAAAAAATCAGCAACTAAACTAATTTCAACTAAAAAATTCAGCAACTAAAAAATTCAACTAAACTAATTTCAACTAACAACTAAAAACTATTGAAGTTTAAAATTAACAACTAAAAACAATTTCATATCAGATTTATTGAAAAAATAACATACCTAATCAAATCAGGCTGATTTGAATCAAAAGGAAGGTAGGGGCAGGACAGCCCTGCACTGCTTCTTTTGCAGCACCGTTTGGGACTCACGGAGACGACGAGAGGAGAGAAGCGAGGTGAGGGCAGGGGCAGTCTAGGCAGGAGAGGAGCGAAGGGATGTGAGTGAGGGACAGCAGTAAGGGGGAGAGAAACAAGGGCGGTCAGGGATAGAGAGCGGAGATGACGGCACAGTGGCGCCGGACTAAGAGTAAGTCACGAAATGGGTAAGGTTTTCTGGTTTTGGTGAGAGTGAGAACGTAAATGGGTAGTCTTTTTTATGAGCGGGAGAGTGAAGGGGATGAAATTTAGATGGCTCCAAATTAAATGTCAAATAAATTTTAGTATTTATATTTTAATCAAGTGTACATAGTTTTGGCACACTTAAAAACAGTGCCAAATTTTGGCACTGTTTTAAAGTGTGCCAGATTGCCATTAAACCGTGCCAGAATTTGGCACAGTTTTAAACTGTGCTAGATTTTTAATATCAAGGTGTGCCAAATTGGTGTTTTTTTGTGTAGTGAGTGTAGAACATTAAAAATTTTTGTTGAAAATTGTTAACTCGCATATTTAAGTTGATTTATGAATTCTTTTTGTTAAAACTCAACCGATTTAGAATATGGGACTTGGAAAACGTATTTGGAAATTTGTTGGGGATCGGGATTGAAAATAAATGCGAAAAAAATTACAATCAACCCAAAGAACTTTGATTAATCATGCTTTAAAAAGTAAAAACAAGAAGAAGGTTTAAAGTATAAACATAGGGTTTCGAATTATGATACCTTTACGGATCTTGCTGGTGATCCGAACAAGGATAAATATCTTAGTGAAGATAATAAACTTTCTGCCCTCCCAAACACTCCAAAAAAACTTGTTAGAATCCACCAAAAGTTTAAGATCTTCTTGTATATGATTCACCCAAATTAAGCCTTCCATGTGGGCACTCACGGAGATGAAAACATAGTAAAATAATAAAGAAATAACTTTATCTCTCCTCACCCTTTCACAAAGATATGAATAATGTTTTTTCTCTCCCTCTCTAACCCACCTTAATGGGCATGTATCTTAAAGTCCTAGCTTAAACCAATATATATATATATATATATATATATATATATATATATATATATATATATATATGGGTTAGGGTTACACTAAGGTTACCAAAGAGTTTGGACAATGCATTATACTAGGGACCCAATACTAAATAATTAAATTTGCTTCTAAATAAGTACTCAAAAATTTCAAATTACATCCCCGTAATTTATTTTCTTTCTTAATTTAATCGTGATTAATTATACTAAATAATCATGAATGCAATCCAATTTAATTATCTCAAAATCACTCGAAATAAAGAGGTCATGTTTGCAATGGTAGATAGTGCATAATATAATTCCCCGCAAAAAGCATACAATACCCGCTTGTTCAAATCAAACAACTGCTAGTCGATTTTAATCAACATCATATGTATTCCTTGATTCTCAAACTTAACTTATTTGAAACTCTACTGGGTTATAAAATTCATCGATCGGTTTTAGTGGTAGGAACATATCTCATAAGTCTATCAAGGGGATATTACAATCCAAGATCTTTCTTGGACAGAGATTCCTCTGAATTATAATCTCAAACCTACTCACACAATCATTTCCCAACTTAAATGGATCTATTGATCCAATCTATAATTGAATCTCACCCATAACAATTTAAGTAACAAGTGTGAAAGCATTACAATCCTCACAACCCTCGGGATTAAGAACTTATGTTCCCTTTGCAAATGTTGTTAGATTTCCCAATTTTAATCTAGATAACTCTTAGACTTGAATCTCATGGGTGGTCATATCCAATACATTTCTGAATGTTCCAGTCACAATCTTGTTTTGAACTATAAAACATGTTCTCGAACCATTAGACATATTCCCATAGTTTAAGGTAAACTACTAGGATCGCACATGCAACTATATCGATAAGATGCTCAATTGTACTAGTTACAAAATTTTGATCTCCTATAATGAAGCTGAATGCAACTCATTGGAATTCCAGCTAAGTGAAATTAAACGACATAGTATAAAATATATTTAACCATAAATATAAGCCATTCTCACAAACATGATTCTTATTTAAAAATTAACTAACACACCATTACTGAAAAGTAAACGTCATACATGGTTTTAAGAATAAAACCCTAGCAATATTTTGTAGAGATTTTAAATCTTATAATTAAATTGATATAATGCACATGAAATTGGATTTCTATAAATATGGTATAAAACAATAAGAATGTTGCCTTAGAGAATGTATAAAGTGTAATAATTGTTAATATTAAAATAATGACATCGTTGAGACGTTTGGGTTATACACTTTACTTGTAATTTGATTTATATTCATTTTAGTTTATATGTTCTAGGTATGGGACTAGAGAGTAGTCATTTTTTATGCATAATTTTTTATAGGTATTGGGCTAGAAAGTGATCATTATTTTACGATTGATATTTTCTAGGTATGGGTCTAGAGAGTGGTTACTTTCAAGGTTGGGTATTTCCTAGGTTTGGGACTAGAAGATACTTGTTACTTTTGCTTTATCCTAGGTATGCGACTAGGGGATGGTTGTGGTTTTGGATATTTGTCCTAGGTGAAGGATTAGGAGGTACATATGGTTTTAATTATCTTTAGGGATCGATTTGGTTTGTTATGCCTAAAAGATTTGGGGGCCAGTGGTAATTAATGAGAATATAATTTTAAAATGAGAATATTATAAATATCTAAGATAATTAAGGGGTATTAGAGATTGGTGGTTTATGGCACCATTGTATGTGCGGGTGTACGTCGACTGCTTACATTGTATATGTGGAACTTACAATGTCTTGGCTCTTTTGACAGATTTATATGGAAGTTAGAGTATGTGCAGTGTCTATTGTTGACTAACCATTATTATGTGTTCAAGGTCTAATATTGACTATCCATTTCGTTGTGATGCATCTTATTATGGTGGTTGGTTTATTTGTTTTTGTTTATCTAAAATTAATCCTTGTGGAAATTTTTTTAAATGTCTCATATTTTTTCACATGCTAAGGATGGTATTTTAATTCTAACAATAGACATATCATGGAATTTGGGCCTCGCCACCCTCTATTGCGAAATATGCAGGTTGTTATATTTAGTTGCATTATTTTCTCAAGATTGAAACTCTATATGGGATTTTTTTTTAGGTTTAATTGTATAATCCAACTTTCTTAAGTCTAAAAATTATTGTTAAGGATTTGAATTGTTTTTTGTGAATTTTTCTAGCTAAAGATTCATTTAAATGGTTTTAATCTTTTTTTGTAGAGTTTGTAGAAACTTGAATTTAATAATGATATCTATTTTTATCTCATCTGTGATGAGAGTCAATATGCGATTTAAATATATATTTTTTGGAGTTTATTTAAATCGAAAATTACTTAAATAAAATGATATTTTTAAAGTGGATGTAGATTCTCATCCCTTGATTCTTGTCCTATTATTGACCTCATATTTCACTATCACGCATTTACTAGTTATTTTTTTAGTTTAGATTTCAACATATTTAGATAAGTAAACATTACTTGAAAAATCATTTTTAAATCATTAAAATGTATGTGCACTAGTTTTCATTACTTATTTCCTTGCATTCGAATATGGATAGATACCCTTATCTAGCCACTATACTTATTTTTATAGCATTGTGTAGGTAAATCAATAATGAAAACATAAAAAAATCATCAAATGGCATCATTGCCAAATTCTTGAGATGAGGAACCATGAAGACTTGTTAAGACTTCTTTTTCATTTATATATTTGTATTTTCACTCTTAGATTGGTTGTATTAAAATTTATTGAGGCATTTTATTATTTATTTATTTTGATTTTCTTAAAAACCAAGTATTGTAATTATGAAATCAATAAAAAAAAGTAAAAGTGGATAAAACATCCATTGCATATGCGGAGTTGGATTCAAACTAGAAAAGTCTCTGTTTTGGGTTAGTTGGACTCTTGGGGCAAACTGAAGTTCAAGAGGAATTTCACCCCCTCCCCCTCACTCGGTCATTTTCGCCCCACATGCCCTATGGGGTACATTTCTTTTATCACCAATGAATCTTCCGTGAACAAGTCCATTCATTGTTTTAACTAGTTTCTCATATTTGATTTTATTAGACTTACTTTCTTCATTTTGATTAGTATGATGAATTAATTGAAACTAAGATCATGACCCGATCATTAAACAAGTTGGGAATTTAATCACTCATATAATATCTTAATTCAATTTGTTTATTACCTATAACATCACTTAATTAAAAATTAACCAATTAATAAGACAAGTAGGAGTCACTGTTCATATGATCCTTTCGGAATGAGAAACATGTTGGTCACTCTAGTATGCACCTTCCACATTGTCACTCTAGGCCTTATCTATCATTGAAAATTATGTTTTCAATAAAAAAGTGTTTTAAGTGAGACGCTTCCTAAAAAAAGATTCCCTCCTCTAGTGGTACCAAACATCTGATTTTCGTAATAGCTAGTGTGGCGAGTCTTAACTATCAAGACTTTCGTTCGCTTATAAATAAAGTAGGTGCATAATTGTTTTAGGGCGATGCCTAATATACACGCTTGCCCATGGATTAATTAAAACTTGATTACGAGCTTTAGAAGAAAAATGAGGTTGTAGTCAAGAAAGTTACGTTCAAGTGACAACGTAGTTGGTTTTTTCACCATGTCACCTCCGAAAAAAACATTCAAGAAGTTTGTTTATGATATTGGAATGCATAGACTGTACCAATAGGCAAATTAATACATGGCATTTAAAGAGATCACTTTATCAAGCGGGACAATATAACATGATTTTTTGGACATATGCGTTGTCCTATTATTGCTTTAACTAGTTTTTTTTCATTGCATTTTTTTGGTGAAGATATTAACGAAACAGTATCACGTGCATCCAACACCAATTTAATGATCACAAGAGGTTTAGTCTATTTTCTTCTCTTTGCTTTTTCACACTCAATTTTTCTTAGTAAGATTTAAATGAGGCAACCGTCATTGAATGGAGGAAATGATGTACATCTAAAGGAGAGTGTTGTAATTATCTATATTTAGTGTGGAGTTTTTTCACAAGCACTCCTTGCACTATCAATAAGGTGAACACCACCCCTTTATTGTACACACCAATTTGCTCTATGATATTACTATTGTGACCTATTTTAGACATCCAAATCTTACTTTTTTGTTCAACATCAAGTGCAACACATATGTAATAAATATTTTTTCCCTTAAAAACAATGTAATGACACTTATATATTTTTTAAATCATGTTGTTGACATATTCACACCCATTTGGAGATGAATTGAAGAGTTATGGTTAACCTAAATTGTGAAACCCATAAATAGCTCTCATCGAGAATTATTTTTCGTCAAGAGTTTAATAAGAATATCTTAATCGATTAGCATGTAAGCCCCATGATGCGTGGTTGTTTTTTTTAAACAATAAATGATTATTATTATTATCTTATGTCCTATAAAATTTACGAAGAATGAAATGAGATTGAGTCAAGAAATAAAAATATAAGCGTCAATATATCTCAATTTATAGTGTAATGTATGGCAAAATTTATCTTTAAAATAATAATATGCAAGAATTCCAAAATTTTCGAAGCTTCTTCTAATCTTGGAGCTGACTGAATTTGTTCCATTGAGCATATTTCTTCCTACAAGATAAATTGTAATATGTTTAAATTTTATAGAATTGATTGAAAATATTTTAGATTAAAAATAAAAGAATATAAAATTCTTACCGGATTCAGTCGCCGTCTTCAATTGTGTCGATATATTTTCTCTTAATTCTACCTATTTCAAGAATAAAGTTGTGTTAGTAAAGATATTTGTTATATAAGCTGAAGAAATATGTGCAATACAATAACTTTGATGAGCATTCACAATCCTACTCGGTCGAAATGTCTGTAAGAAGATGGTTCGAATTTTGTGACTGCATAGTATTGTTTTCCCATTATCAAATTGTATTTATTGAGCTTGATTGTGAACTCATATTTTTTTTCAGTGATATTTTGAAAATAATGCTTGCATCCTTAGTAGTTTCCTGTAACATTTACAATATCTATGTAAATGGAGAGTTGTAGTAAAAAAATTATAATATATTAATATTTTGTTTGACCTAATTTTCTGTAGGATCAATTTGTGATACTGGGAGTCCAACCAATTTTTCAGCGACCTTGTCAAACAGAACAAATATTGTATATCCATTATAGTCTTCTACACCAACTTGAAGGTTATACGTATAAAATTTTGTCTAATAAATAAGAATATTTCAAATATATCGTAAGAGATATGTTTTAGAAAATGAATTGAATGCAGCTCAATTTGAAACGGGAAATGCACTATTTGTGTTCTGTCAACAAAAAGTTAGGTTGGTCTTACGTCTCATGCAAAATTTACAGCTATAAGTTTCTGCAAGCTTTGTGAAGATTTTGTTTGAAATTTTGCATGAGACGTAAGACCAACCTAACTTTTTGTTGACAGGAAGTATCGTTGCTTGAACATAAACAATCTTTACCTGTAATAGGAAGTTAAGTTATATATTTATTTATGAAAATCTCCACTCATGATATTTTTGGCCTATTTTTTATTGATAGATGGATGCCTCAAGATCGCGTAAATGACGACGTGACGAATATCTTTTCTCCTGAGAACTTGGGTTGTCGACATCAATAATTTCTCTCCTTGAGAACATTACGTCTAACTTGAGAAGATATTCACACTCTGTGAGAACCATGGTTATCCTAAATGATTTTGTAAAAGTGTAAAAAGAAGTTAGCCCAAAATGATTATAGTATATAATGGATACACGGGTGATCGATTTATATCAACAAACGGGAAGAATGAAACGGAGAAATTGGGCTTCTAATATATCATTTGACGACACCTTTATAGAAATCTAATTAGATTAAACAATTCTATATGAATGGACATTCGTATTTTAAAAGACAAAAGTTAGAAATAGTTCAAGAACATATATAAATTATGGAAGTTAATTTTTTTCGCAATCCAACTACACATAAGCTAAAAAATGAAAATTATTATTTTCAAAATTAAACAGGTTGGGGGGCCAAAAAAATTATATATCCGAATATTTTTTAATGTAAGACCTTAAAATTTAAACATAATTATATTTAAGCGTATCTATATTTGAAACGGATCCCAAAATTTTAACAAATACAATTACATTAGCACGGATGGTTTTTAGACCGAGATGAAAAAAAGTACATGGCTTAATTGTAACTATTTTTATAAATGTTAATTTATTTAGAAAATGAAAAAAAAACGTACGGGGTCAGATTAAATACTCAAAAGACAATAGAATTTGAACTACACTTATATGGTTAAAACACCTAAAACTATATGATTCATAATATTAGATTTGAACAAAAGTTTGGGATACTTTAGCCTGTGACACCCTGCTTAATAGGATACCGGGCGATCACTCCTATATCAAATTGTAACAGGAGTCTCATATGGATCATTCTTAGCATCACTGTCGAAAACCAATTAAATTACTAATAACCTATTAGGATGGCGTCAAAATTTTACTTAACTACTCTTTTTAAACAATTACTAAATTAAAACATCCACATAGTTTATATGAATGAAACTGAAATGAAATAAAATAACCGAAAACTCAGTTCAAATATGATAAAACCATATTGAATGTCACGCTAAAAGGTGGTAAAAGAACAAATAAATGCAGTTGGGTTATTAACTCGAATGTTTATACAATACCTCATATCTAGATTACAAGGATAGAAGCGTCTATCGAGAATCCTGCAACCATCCACAGCTGCTGCAGCCTAACGTCTGACTCGAAAGAAGTGCCATACAGGCGTCCCTGTGTTTGGACACCAATATATATATAATATTGCAAGAAAGGAAAAGTAGATAAACGGGTCAGAGACCGAGTTTGAAAAATATTTAGCAAGTGCATAAATGCCTTATTTTTAGAAAAAAGTTTTATCTCATATTTAAGTTTGGTATCGCACTCCCATGAGATACCCCTCACCTCTCTTCTATTAGTGCACACCTAACGCACCCTAACAAAATACCCCAGTCAAGCTATCCCGCCTAACTAATCTAACTTACTCGTCTACTAGAAACCAATACATCCCAAGTACTAAAGGCTAAACTTTCCTCCATTCTCAACACTGCACTAAGTTCGTGCGTGGGGTGTCTCGCGAAGTGAAATCGAAATAAGGACCCCCCCCCCCGGATACACTACTAGTTGGCAGGGTTAGTGGTAGAGATCCATTAGGCCCGTATTACAAAACTAAAGTATAAATATATACTTACATTCTTATATATATACATATCACATTCATTCTTATATACATCTTACAATATACATCCGAATAATATCTCCCGGACTAAGGTTTTCTTTATTTTTACAAAACGTTCACCAATTCCTTTTCATTTCAAAACATTCTATTTCCCTTCTTCTATCCAGCAAATATATTTAAAATCCAATTCATTATCATGAATTTCTTTAACATATCATATAACTTTTTAAAATCTAGTTTTATTATCATAAAAATGCTTTTCCGTTCCATAATATACCATTTCCCTTCTTCCATCCAGGAAATGTATTTAAAAGAAAATTTTACTATCATAAAAATGCTTTTACCATAACACATGCTTCCATTTCCATTCTTCCATCCGGGAAATGTATCCGAAGCCAAACGTTTATCCCATTTCCCTTCTTCTATCCGGGAAATCTATTTAAAGCCAATTCATTATCATGAATTGCTTTAACATATCTAAGACCATCCCTCCGGATTTCCCCACTAGACGCGCCACGAAATGGCTATCATCTTTCAGGGCCTATCAAACAAGACAACTTGGGAACCTACCGAAACGTTGGTAAGCGTCCATATGCCTGCGGGAGAGTCATAACCACACCCAGAATTACCTTACCATCGCAGTAAAAACATATAATAATCGCTCGCCCATATGGCCTAAGACTATATCCACCTGCATTCATTAGACATGGGGCTTCACCTCACGTGTGAACTTCCCTTATGATAGAATTTAGAGAGGTGTGTATACATAAATTATCATTTATGAAAATCATTTCTTTTTCCAATTTGAAAACATTCATATGTTACATTCTCAAGATCATTTATTCTTAATGATTAAGTACCAGCTTTATAAGGTACATTTCTCATTCACATAGTCATATTTTATATATACTTTAATCACATAGTATACATACTATATATTCCTCCTCGAATATATACAAATGGCAATAATTGCCAATCACATCTAGCGATGACCAATAATCCCAAAGATTCTCTCAAAGAATCATAATCATGCCTTCATATACGCATGATACTAAACCCAAAGTATTCCCTCACATACATTCAATTACATAAATACCTAGGCTCGATGGTATCCGAACTCCCTCTCAAATTTTATTCGTCCTGAACTTTAACTATGTTCGCTCCCCGGATTATGCCCTACACCAATCCTAGGCCTTCCCTTTCATCTAAAGGTTTACTCACCCTCAAAACAATCATTTAGGAGTCCCGATATCATAACTAGGATCCCCCATATAAGACCCCAAATTGGAATTTAACTCCCCATACTCTTAAGGGGAGGAAACTGGCAAATCTGACCAAAGCGAATCGATTCGCCCCAATTGCGAATCGATAAGGGTGGGTGAATCGATTCGTCCCCAATCCGAATCGATTTGGATAGTGTTCTGCATACAGGTCCTTAATGGCGAATCGATTCGGTCTAAATCCGAATCGATTCAGCCCAAGGAAGCCTTACAGATGCCCTTAGGAAAATTGATTCGGCCTAGACCCGAATCGATTTGGCCTGTTCAAGGGGCACTATTTGGGTAATTTTTTTCAATCTCCAAAATACCCAAACTCAATCCAATCTCCATTTAAATCATAACTTGGATTTATTCCTACAAACCCAAAATTTTCATATCTCCTCAAGTTCTTTAGAGGTCCTAACACTCCATTTTAGAACCCCTAATATTTATCTCCAATAAGTTCTATCCTTAATTTCTAACGAACGATTTTGATCTTGGACAGCTTTTCGTAGAAAAATCACTATAAATCCAAAAAAACTCAGAAAAATACGTTGTCAGCGCCCACACGACCGCATTGAAAAGATCTACAATTTTTATTTTTTGACCAGGAGCCAAATCAATTCTCATCAAGGCCGAATCGATTCAGAAAGATGCAGGTCACTATTTATCATCTTCTCCGAGACGGTTTCGGCCATTAAATCTTCTCCCAAGCTTTTTTCGCCTCACCCAAAGTCCTATAACCTCAACCAACTGCAAATACACATATATTAAGGGTTGTAACCATCCTAGAACCCTAAACCACCAATTTATTTCGATTAATTTATAAGTTTCTCCAATTATGAAATTATAGGAGTTTATTCGTTTTAACTCCCGAAAACCCGTTTTATCCACGAAAACCCAACCCAAAATCTTTAGGGTTTGTTAATACCAAACTACGGTATGAGATTTATTCAAAAAGTAAATAAATCAAGTAAACACTTGCCTCGTGGATATAATTCGACGATCCCGAGTCGAATCCCGCGGAGGTTGGCCGGAATCTCCCCTTTTCTCTTCTCCTCTCTCTCTTCTTTCTCTTCTTTCTCTTTTCTTCCCCTCTCCCTCTTTATATAGAAAGAAAAAGGGTTTAACCCCTTAAAACCCAAAAATGACTCGTTTACTCAATTACGAGTCCGTTTAACTCTAAAATTCCCCAAAACTCAATTTCGACAATCGGATACTCTTTTTCAACTATCTCGGCCATTCCAAGACTCACGGCGCAGTCGAAATTTCCATCTGAGGTACTTGACCGCAAATCACTATTTTACCCCACACGACTTAATGCGGGTTCTCCAATTAAAATCTTACCTCGTGTCGCTTTACTCAATGGCGACATATAATTAAAATACCTAGACATATTTACTTAATCCCAAAAGTAAATATATCACCTATCGATAATCATCAAATCCTTAAAAATCCCAAAAATGACTATTTCGAGAAATTCCTCAAATTCCAATTTATACTCAATTATGGAATTTAATCGTCTCCCAAAAGGACGGGTTGTTACATAGCCTAACCTATTCCATATTTTATGGTAATTAGTAATCAGAGTATATAACCACGCTTAATTGTAAATATTTTCACAAATATTCATTTTTTTAGAAAATGATACTGGGTCAGATTAAATATTCAAAAGATAATAGAATTTATACTACAATTATTTGGTTAAAACAAATAAAATCATTTGATTCATAATATTAGAATTGTACAAAAGTTTCGGACGCTTTAGTCTAACGTATTCCATATTTTCCTATGATTAGTAATCAGAGTCAATAATCACGCTTAATTGTAACTATTTTCATAAATATTCATTTATTTAGAAAATGAAACATGTCTAATATATGACCAACAAAAAAACTAAAGAACTTAAAATTAATTGCAAATGAATCCTTGTAAAGAATACTAAATATGTGTGCTCACTTTCTACAATAATAGAACAATAATATAAGAATTTAAAGACTGAGAAAGATGGTTGGTTAGCTGGTATACAGTGAAAAAAATTGTCAATTAACTAAGATATGAGAATTTATTGTCACCAAGATCATCACCATTTGTACTTTAAGTTAACATTATTTTGGACCAAAGTTACATGTAAAAAATTGAATACTTAAAATCTACAACAAAGTCCATCATCTGAGATAGTAGGCTAAAATTGAGAAATAACCAATGTTTCATTCAACTAAGCCTTTAATATTGGGTATCATAATGTCCTCATAATGATCTTTTAAATAAGGAATATTTATGTCAACAATAATTCATAATCATATGCATGCATTCACAAAAGACAAAAATAATTGAAATCAGAAACACTTTTATCGAATTCAAGTAATAGTGTCAAACAACTAAGCCAAATATCGATCATAATCTTACTAATCGAGACCCATATCTTTGACACGTTCCTTAAGGTCTTTGGAGATAGTCCTTTTGTAAGAGGATTTGCTATGTTATCGCTCGTACTAATGTGATCAATTGGCACTCTTTGTTTCTGAATTTATTTTTTCATTGATAGATATTTCATTCAATGTGCTTAATTACTTTAGGAATACCTAACATTTATTCATAAAGAAGATTGCAGCGACATTATCATAATATTTTGGCGGCTTGATAATAGTGTCCATAACTCCAAGTTCCGAAATGAAGTCACGCTGCCAAAATACATAAGTTGTAGCATCAAGCATGCTACAAACTCAGCTTTCACAATAGTTAATGGATAGATTTGGTTTCACTCCTTCATTATATTGGCTGATAAATCAAAACAGATATACTTAAGCAAGAGTGAACTTCATACCATTCGTACAACTAGTAAATCTGAGTCACAATAATTTTTCATATTTAAATGAACACATACATCATAAATGTGAGCATATAGTTTTTTAAATATCTCATTACTTCATACACAACTCTTAAACCCATAAAAAATTGTTTTGATTCTATGCTTTCTAAATTCGTGCTTGTATATAGAAAAAATATATAAACTTACTCCCACTGATCTTAAGGTGTATACAAATATACAACGATTAAAAAAATAATATTATTTCTTAAAATACGTCACGTGAGAAACTTATGTTTAGACAATGATCTCTTAAACAAATACACGTGGTTTATTAAACTCCAAAAGTAATTTTCACATCTCCTTAATGTAACTCTCAATCATAATGAGCTACTAATTTCATAAGAATTCCATGTCCTTACATATAATAGAGAAGGTTTATTTATAACCTTTTCTTCGTTAATAGAAAAATATTTTACTATAATTCAACTTTATCTCGTTTAATTACCGTTAATGTCGCGTTTGGTCTTGATGACCCCCTCATACCCGACTTTAGTGCATGAATTATGTAATTCAATGAGATTCTAAACTTAGTTATAGTCCATTAGTTTCACTTCTTATGACTTGTGAAAAATAAAAACAGGTAATTATTTATCCCTACACCAACTTCATGTTCATGTTGATACAGCACATAATCATCGAGGATAGTAGACCTTTCAGGATCTTCTTAATACTATTCCTTATGGTTTTATCTACATTTCTCTCATAGTGACATTACTATCATTTAGTGGTTGATCATTTATTTGTTCTTTGTTGTTTAGACAATCTAACAACTAAAAGAACAAGTATTCAAGAAAGTTATCAGTAATAGGATAAGTACCATACCTTCCTTTATAATCGTATTTCATGATTTTCTATTACCATTAATTTCACCATTCATAATGAATTTAACATTTCGATTTTCTTTAATGAAATAAATGCGTGTCAACGAAAATTATATAATCTTTATAGGTCCACTTTAAGGAAAGTTTCTCATAATCTCCTATTTGGGCCACATAGGTCATCCTTATATTAGACATCGTAATACCTTAAGATCACAACTCGACTATCAATATTTATAAGAGATATTACAAAAATCTTGTACACGAAAAATTATAAAGGGAGTCTAGATTTAATTTTGTACAAGATTAATTAGTTTAATCAATAAGGTTACGATTATGATACATGATCAAACTGTATTTTATACAAAACATCAAAACTAGTACCATAACCATTGAAAAAATATACATCAAAAGATTATTTAAAACATATCTCTCACGATCAAGTGTAGACAAACATTTTCCAAGAAAATTAAAATTTGAGGGTTTATGAAAAAAACAAATTGTGATATGTTTTCACAAGAACAAAAGAAAAGAATCTTATTACCATTTCTTTTTTTTTTTGGTAAAATTTAATTATAATTACCAAATGGGACACGCCCATGAAAGATACACAAAGATCCTAACACTGCCCAAATCCAACAAAGCACAGACTGCAAAAGGCACGCAGGCCCAAAAAAGAAAACAACCTAACCACAAACTAAGGCACACTGCTCATCCAAGCCAATCCAACCAGGTAAAACCCAAAGACTGGCCCAAACAAAAAATAATACCGGATCCAATACAAAGATAGACCCACGAAATTATAAAGAGATTCTCAACACGTGTTTTCCACCTCCACTCAAACCAATAGCAAGTCAGCACGATTCAACAAAACAATGTGCTAACCCATTATCTCAACACAGACTACAGCTCCAAACCAAAACAAGGTACTACCACAAACCACTTTACTTCCTACCATAATCATCTAATGATGACAAAACTCTAAGAACCTCCTGGGAGAAGACGCATCCAAACCTAGCTCCAAAACCAGATCAACAAGAAATCTCAAAACCTCACTCTTGTAATTTTGAAATCAATAACGCCACTGCTACAACCACTTTGAGCGACTACCTTTTAGAGACCCCTGCTTAATTAAGCATCAAGACTCCAAGAACCATACTACCCCTTCACACATTATGAACCATACAAACGCATCTCTTTTGGCAAGCAACTACACCAGGGACAAATCCAGGATAAATCCTTCTCTGCCAGCACTACTAGAGGTAATTTTCTTGTTCATAAATTTTTTCACTAATATTCCATCTTTTTCCAATTTCTTCATTAACTTGGATTCTCTTAATGTCTCTCCATTTGCATGTGCTCTCCTGAACTAATTTCTCAATTTTTCCCATAATGAAGTTTGTCTCCATGTTAGAGTTACTAAAGATCCTATCATTTCTGTTTCTCCAAACTGTATATATTGTAACTGCAAGGCTAAGCTTCTGGATGTAACATTTGAATATTTTATTATTATTATTATTATTATTATTATTATTATTATTATTATTATTATTATTATTAATAATAATAATTTATTTTACTTCCTCTTTAAAACTCTGATGATTGTTGCATACCCCATTTTTATACTGAACTTGTCCCCAAATTTGATTTGTAATTTCGCATTCAAAAAACAAATGATTCATGGTTTCCCTCTCTTTGTTGCAATACACACACAAGTCTTCATTGATGAGACCCCAAACCTTCAGCTTATCTTTGGTCCGTAATTTGTCTTGACAAACAATCCATAGATGGAAAGCACATTTAGGAATCTTTTTAGGGAACCAAAATGTTTTAGCCCAAAAAACCTTGCCTTTTTTTATTCTCAAATTGTCATATGTACATCTACAATTATACACACCGTCCTTAGATATCATCTATATAATAACATCTTCTCAGTGGATTTGAGGAACAATATTTGTCTTAGCTAAGTCCATCAAATCTCTTGAGATAGGTCTAGGAAATACCCATCTATTATTTTTAATGAACTCAGAACACTTAGCTAACATGGAACTAGAACCTTATAGAAATTAACAATAGCACCTCTCTCATGCCAGTTATCAATCCAGAAGTGAACATATTCTGCCCATTGCCAATTTGGTATTTAATAAATTTCCTAGTTTGATCTTTTATCCTCCAAAGTTTTCTCCATGTCCATAAAGCATCAACTGATAGTTTAACAGTCCATAAGGAGTCTTCTTTTATCATAACACTATGGATCCATCTAACCCATAGGTAGTCTTTATTTCTAGCTATACCCCATATATGCATCATCATGCAAGCTTCATTCCAAATTAATAAATTTTTAATACCAAGCCCACCCTCATCTTTATGAAAGCAAACATCCTCCCAGGCAACTTTTGCCCTAGTTTTTTTAAGATCCACCCCTGACCATATGAACCTTCTTAAGATTTGGTCAATGTCTTTGATAACCTTCTTTGGTAAAACAAAAATGTTAATCCAGTAAACTTGAACACTTCTCAATACAGAGATAGCCAGTTGAACTCTTCCAACATATGACAACCATCTATTAGTCTATGACCTTCCCCATCAACTTTTCCACCAGTATGTTATAATCCTGAGCTTTAAGTCTAGAAGATATGAGAGGAACTCCTAAGTATTTAACAGGAATATTTCCCACCTCCATGTTTACCAAACTAGCCAATCTTTGCTTTTCCTCCTCACTAACTCCTGAAAAGAATACCTCACATTTTGAATAACTCACTCCCGAACCAGACATATCTTTGAATTCCCTTAACATTTTTTCCACAACAAGTAAAGAATCTTGATCAGCTTTAGACATTATGAACAAATCATCAGCAAACATAACATGAGAGAGATTCAGCTCACCACAGTTAGGATGAAAAGAGAACACCCCTTTGCTAACCTCATCATCCAATAACCAAGAGAAATCGTCCATGATAAGTAAGGAAAGATAAGGGGATAAAGTTTTCCCCTGCCTTAGCCCATTTGTACCTTTAAAAATCCCATTTATACCTCCATTAATACTGACAGAAAAACTAGTTGTCATGACACACTCCTTTATCCATTGAATAGCTTTACTTGGGAATTCCATGGCCTTTAAAACATCAATCAAAAAAACCCATTTAACTGATTCATAGGATTTCATTAAATCAATCTTTAGGGCACATCTAGCAGAACCATTATTCTCATGGTAACCTTTCACAATCTCCTGCATTAACAACACATTATCTCTTATATTCCTCCCTTTAATAAAGTCAGATTGCGTGTTATTCACCAATTCTATAATGATACTCCCCAAACCTTAGAGATGATTTTATATGTGGTATTGCAACAAGAAATAGGCCTGAACTCTTTCATACAGCTATGATTATGAACTTTTGGAATAAGACTAATAATAGTACTATTGCATTCCTCGAGCATTCTCCCCCCTTCAAAGAAAGAAAGAACATCTTCACAAATATCATTACCCATAAATTCCCAATTATTTTGAAAGAACCCTACATTGTGACCATCTGGATCTGGAGCTTTATTAGGGTTAATCCCAAATATAACCTTCTTTATTTCCTCCCTTGAAACTAGAGCTTGAATGGCATACTTTTGAGCATCACTTAATTTCCTCTGGCAACCAGCTCCGAGTTCTTCATAAGCAGATATATTGTGAGCATTGTTATTCCCAAGGAAATTTTTAAAGAAAACCATAGCCTCTTCCTGCACAGCTTTTTGCCCTATACAATCACTATTATTGCTATCCTTAATTGAAAGAATTTTATTTCTACTAACATTACATTTGACTTTCTTGTGAAAGAAAGAAGTATTCTTATCCCCTATTTCAAGCCACAATATTCTAGACTTCTGCCTGTAAAAATCCTCCTCCAATTCTCTTAGCTCCAAATATTCTAGTTGGCATTTCTTCTTAGCTGCTATAAAATCAGGATCCCCCCCCATTGCCTATAAGATTTTCTTGAATTCCTTCAAATTCCACTTTTTTAGCATTAACTTTGAAGGAAATATTAGAGTAAAATTTTTTATTTGACTCTTTAAAATCCTTTTTCAATAACTTTAATCTCCTCACTACAACAAACATTGGGTTACCTTCAATCAGTCTACTCCACCCCTTTTCCATAATATTCTTGAATGCATTGTTCTTCATCCAAAAATTAAAAAATTTAAAGGGTCTATTAATTTTCTCCTCTTCCATATGAAAGTTTAACACAATAGGGGTATGATCAGAAATGCCAGGTAGATCCACCTGGACTTCAGTAGCCATGAAAGCATTCAACCATTCTTCATTGTGTAGAACTCTATCAATTCTGCTTTGGATATTAGCTTCCCCTTCTCTGCCATTATTCTAGGTAAACTAATTGCCTCTAATAGGAAGATCATCAACAAGATTTTATCAATACAACCATTAAAATCACCAGAATCCTCCCAATCAATCCCATTCCCTCCAAGCCTTTCATCACTCCTTCTAATAACATTAAAATCCCCTCCAATAGCCCAAGCATCATTTTCATAATAAGGAGCTATAGCCTCCAAATATCTCCATAACCCAATTCTAAACTCTCTCTTATTCTCACCATAGACACCAGTAAAGTAAAAATATTTTCCCCTGATTTTGAAAGGACACTTTGACAGTAATAGCTTGACTCATGCTGCTCACTTCTTCCGCGTCAATCTTGTTTGGGTCCCAAGCAATCCAGACCCTTCCAGGACCACTACTAGGAGTCTTATGTATTAAATTCCAATGCAAAAAACATCCTTTTTTGACTTTATTAATATTGTTACTTCTAACCTTTACCTCCATTAAGCATATAATACTGATTTTATTATCATATATGTATTTACTGACCTCTCTTTGTTTATGGGGAGCATTGCACCCCCTAATATTCCAAATAACAAATTTGATGATATTTTGGTTTTATGAAGATTCTTCCCTCCTTTCTTCTGAGCTTTGCTATTTGCATTGTTGTTTTTCTTATTGCCTAGAATAGAACTATTCTGCATTACTAACAGTTGCCTTTTTGGACTCATTTCTTCCATATCTCTGGTATCTTCACTTGCACTGACTGTATTACATTCTTCTTCTTGTTGCAGGACTTGGAAATTATTTTTTATGGTCACCTCTTTACTTATTAGACCATTGAATGCAACATCTTGGTTTATAACTATGATGACTGAGTATTCAATATCCTTACCACTTCCATCCCCTGCTTCTGTAACTGCCATTAACTGATCCCCATTATCCTTGTTATCATGCTGTTGATTTTCACCCAAACTATTTTCTTCTTCTCAGCTATATCTCCATTTTGACTGTTAGGACCACATTCTTTTGTTGATTTTCCTTCCCCCAAGTTATTATGCTTCTTATCTTCCCCTATGTCAGATTGGGTACTAAGACCATTAATTGCTTTTGACTGCTCATCCACTTTCCTCCAAATTTGCATATTCTTATTAGCCATTCTACAATTCTCTTCCTTATGTCCAAAAACCTTACAATTATTGCATTTATTAGGAATCCACTCATATTCCACATTTTGAGAGATTTTAACCCCTTCATGATCATAAATACTGATATTTTCAAGTAAGTCACTCCCCAATTCAATTTCTATACACACCCTAGCATATGTCAATCTCTCCCTTTTTGCTGTTATTCGATCCGCAAATAGTGGCTTCCCAATCAAACTAGCAATTTTTCTTAACACATCATCTGACCATAGGTGTAATTTCAAATTAGGAAATCTTACCCATATTGGAATCTTTTCCATACCTTTTTTTTCAAGACTGAATTATGTACTCCATGGTTTGACTATTAATGGCCTGTTATAAAAAAACCATGGGCCTTCTTCCAAAATTTGTAGCTGAGCATCCACATCATCAAAAGTAACCACAAAAACACCAGTTTTCAGTATGAAAGTATCAGCAGGCCCAAGCATACTCCATTTCCTTGTAACATATCCTTTCATTGCATTGTAAGCGACTTTAATTCCAAACACATATACTACAATTGCATGTTTCCATATTTGAATTTCTACTTCAACTTCATTCTGAATGATTTTGACACACAGATCTCCATTCTCATATTTACTTCTCGGTACATATTGAAGTGTATTTCCATAATTTCTGTCTCTGTTAGCTATAACAATATTTGCCTATGTACTCCTATATTTACTGACTGCTTCTTTGTTTGATTGCATCTGAATCTTTGATACATCATTCAGATTTGGAAATTGTTCCTCCATATTGTCAACTTCATCAACCATTGGTTCTTTCCCTTCGCGATGGCCCTTTTGAACAGGTATTGTTACTTCCTCTCGAGCATTAGGTTTACTATTTACAATTTTGGGTTCCGATCCCCTTATAATCTCATTTCTCATATCAATATTCTTACCTATGTTACTCACCTTGTTCATTCCAACAATTTTTCTTTGATGAACAACCGATGGCCCAATTGTCATGTCAAGTACATTAACTTCCTCAAAGGGCAGTTTCACAGCTCCATCTTTACTGATCGTGCTTCCAGAATTCTTCAAATCAAATAGACGATTTGCCACGATTAGGAGATTATACTTGTCATTCTCTACATTTTTTTTGGTTGTTTTCTCATTAAGTTCCACTCTCTTCCAATGAACTTATCCGCATATGAATCTCCAGGGGGTCCTCTAACCCTATTAGATCTCCTCATCCTTCCATTGATTACTTAATAATAAAGAAAGAGATCAAGGGAACTCACGGATTGAAACCCTAGTGTAAGAAAGAAGCGGGATAAAAATTCTAGAGAGAAAAAATTCTAGAGAGAGAAACTTTTAATTATTAAAAAATCCTTATTACCATTTCTAGTTTGTTTTGTAAGAAATCCCTGCATCAAAAGTAAATACTTTCTATAACATG
The DNA here is from genome assembly GCA_949130495.1 of Sambucus nigra. Classification (NCBI taxonomy): domain Eukaryota; kingdom Viridiplantae; phylum Streptophyta; class Magnoliopsida; order Dipsacales; family Adoxaceae; genus Sambucus; species Sambucus nigra. The sequence goes on from OX422217.1 coordinate 139,255,378, forward strand.
GTAAGTATAACTTGAAATCTCTACTAAGATGAAAAACTCGTTTCAAATCATAAAAGATTAGTTCGAGTGTGCAACATGTAAACAACTTAATTTGTTTAACCAAAATAAATATGAAATTTTTAGAGAAACAAAATTGGATACAATAATATGATAATATAATGAAATAAATTTCTCACTTCATTAATGCTTTGATTTAACAACACGTCCATCGATAACATAATAATAAATTGAGTGCATAATCGTGAGTTTTCTTCAGTACTAATCGTGAAATATCGATTATATGATGCTTCTAAATTATTTTATTGGGTATAATATTATTTTATTAGATGTACACGATATTTATGGACAATTTATTTTCACATACTATCATAATGTATGTGATCTATGATGTTCATTTAATCACTCAAAATAGATTTCATGTAAGGAATAACCTTGCTTGAAGAAATAAACTCAATATACCCCCATTAATATCTTTATAAGCATCATGAATTACTACTACCATCATCTTTACATTTAATATTCATTGCCATTCTAGTCGGGTCATAGTGGTGACTACCAAATATTTCATAATATGAATATTACATTAAGTAAAGACTTACATACACAAGTCAATAAGTTTTTCACTTATGTTCATTAAATATCGCATGAGCAATAAACTAAATTATTCATGTTTACGTTTCTCATAAACTTAATTGGTGACATCATGATGAAAGAAATGGTGGCATCTGCGTTTGACGACCATTATTACCTTACCAAAATATATATCACCACTTACATTTTGTTCAATTATTGTAATTGGACCTGTAGGCTTTCCAATCACAATGATTGAATAAATAATAATATGTATGCAACATCATAAAGTATCATCATCCTAGCATTCAATATCATATATGGATCCGTATGCAACCAAAATATGCATGATATTAATGCATTAGTCCAATATTTATATCTTCTGGAATGGAGTACTTTAATGAACACAAAACATTATATTATATCAATATTAGAGATACGCATACATGTTTAATATATCCGTAATACATGAATAAATTATGTTACTGTCTATTCCTTAATTTAAAATTCATGAAAAACTAGACATATTGTGAAAGTCAAATAGATAAAGAGTTTGCATAAGATATTACACAAATAATAGTAAATGGAAAACATGAATCATTTACTTTCTCTTTATCACTTATGTATGAGTAACAAATTAGAAATATTGATCAAAATCATTCATGGTCATATTAATGCACAACACAGTTATAATCACAATTATCATACTAGTGGCATATGTCAATATGACTATATAACATTGATGTCAATTATTTAATATTTACAAAAATTTCAATGTTTATTTGATTCAAATTTTAGCATGTGTTCCGCTTCAATTTAACCTTATAACAAACATTAGGATAATCTGAAATGACTACAAATATAATATCTTCACATGTAATTTTGGCATGTATTTGGCATTTGATTAAACTGAATGAATAACTACTTATGAGTCTAAAAATTTGAAAGTCATGCATTCAAATATTCATGCATGGAAGGAAATCATAAATCTAGTATCTGCACATATCAATTGTAGCCTCTGTTTGGCATTTAATTCAACTTAATGGGAGTGCTAACATTAGAATAAACAATAATTCTGATTTTCATCCACATGAATCGTTGGCCTGTATTTGACATGTGACTCATTGAAACACGAATATCATAATATTCCACAGTATGAATCATTGGCATGTGTTTGGCACGAGACTCGTCAACATACAAATATTAACGATAACACAAGTCTGATATCCTACCATATGATATATGTTGCCACGTGTTTAGCACGAATATTAAGCTAAAACAGGATCATTAGAACAAGGTTTTATCAGAGTTCTAGATGATAAAACACACATGAAATATGGAAAAACTTATTTTTTTTCCAAAAAAAATGAGTTAGCATCATGGAATTGTAGAAAATTACTCCAGAACCTCAAAACATTCGACGGAGTTCAAAAATAATTTTTCCAGAAGTCGTAAACATTATTTATGTAAAATCAATGCCCTCAAAAATATTATACTCAAAACTTAATATATAATTAATGGTTCAAATACAGATGCATACACAATAATCTAATATTTACAATCACAGATTAAGACACCTTCATGTCTTCTCCATCCAACATCATATAAATATTATTGCCAAAACATCAATTCATAATTACATTAGGACCTTTGGACTACCAAATATAGATTTTACACAATAACCTAATTTATCAAAATGTTATTGTCAAACACATAATCATACATCCAATATTCAAAATTTTATATTGAACCTTTTCATCAATACCAAATAATTCATAGCATGAACATAAAAAACAGTACCCCACGGTGAAAAATAATATTTTGAAAAATCGTAATTTTTGCCAAAAATATATAATTTGAGTTAGAACCACAGGGATGTAGATAATTACTCCATGGTCTCAAAATAATTTGTGGAAATCAAAAATTAGTTTTCTGGAGTGAGATATTGAAGTCAACATTATTATTAAAAACGACAAAAACGCAATTTTAAGGGTCTTAACGACGTCAAAACGCAAAAGTAAGTAGGTGCCCATTGTACACAATGGATTTTGTTTATTTCGACGTTTCCAGTCGACCGTGTCAGTTTCATAAATTATGAAAAAGTTTTGACCTTTCATTCCAACCAGTAAGTATTGGCGACAAAAGAAAAATGTCACAGAAAGTCTCAGACATACTTTAAGAGCAGATTCAATGACATAAATTAAAATGTCGCAGAAAGTATCAAGCATAAACAGATTTAATGATATAAATAAAAAAAATATCGCAGAAAGTCTCGGGCACACAAAATCAATTTAATGTTGATTTCATTATAGACAAACATCAATAAGAAAAATCATGAGATCTTAAACTTTAGCTTTGATACCACATATAAAATCATTCTTAAGAACACCCTAATATTAATCACGAATACATTAATATGATTAAACTTTAGCATAAAATTGTTCTTAATAAAAGAATCTTGGATCTTTATGTTTTCACAAGATTAATTGTTCTATATAACTATGATTGAAAAATAAACCTTTGTCCATTGCAGTTGATTGGAATAAAGTGACTTGAATTCTCCTATTAAAAGCATCCTTGAATCCCTTGAAAAACAGCCCAAAAATTATCTTTTTGCGTCCCAAAATTTTATGAGAAAATACGAACAAAGAGAATTTTGGATTTTCTCTCCCACCTCAGAAATAGTGTGTTATGAGATATATCTAGATAGTGTAGGGGTTCTTTATTTATAAGGAGAAGAGGGCCGAAATGCTAATCAAGATTGGACTCTTTCAAGTCTCCCATTAATGCCACTAACCATCATGTAACTAAGGGATAAGATTAACCCAATCCTTTGTTATATGTATTTATCATGTGCCTAATTAATTATCTGATATTTATCAAGACCATATAAATGAAAAATTCATAATTTCATAATTTAATATATTTGAAATTAAATAATAAATTTCAGAGTATATTATTAATTTCCAACAGACAACAAATTAACAAACTCATTTGTTTCTGTTACCTAAGGTTTTGTTCAACAAAAAAACAGATCCAAAAAGTGTAAATTGTTTTTTGCGAAAACGTGGATGAAAAAAAAGAACAAAATCAGTTTTTAAGGAAAAAACTGATCGATCCAAAAAAATAAAACTACAGAATCTCGCCCCTCCGTTTGGTTTTGAAATCAGCAACCGAAATCTGACCCTCCTCAATCAAATGCTAAATCAAGAGAGATGGATATGAAAACCTCCGCATAAGTTTTCACACTATCTTATAAATACATGAATTTTCGTTTTTCTCTCTTTTTTTCATCTGGGTCATCATTTTTTCCTCATCTTCATTACATTCAGACTTCGGTTTTGAGAAGTGGGCCTTGGTTATTGTTCTCGTTATTCATCTTCGTATGATTCATCGGTCTTGGAGACGGTATAACAGTGGGGAGAATAGATGAGAGAAGATGGTGTGGAGATGTTTTGGAGAGAGAAGCTGATACGTGAAAGGTTAGAGGTGTGTAAGAGGTATGGGTGAAAAATGGGACACGTGGGAGTCTCGAGGTATAGTCTCAATAGTCAGAATCATTAAGGGGTTGTTTTGAGGGGTTTGTGGTAAAAATGGAACGCAAGAGGCTCGATGTTTTAATGATACGTGGCACTATTTAAAACCCTTAAATTCAAACCGATGCAAAACCTCAATGATACGTGGGAGCTAAAGGATTTGTGATGAAGGGTTTGTGTTTGGATTACGACGTGATGACTTATATAAAATAGATACAAAACCTATTTATATAGGTTTTGTATAAACAGTGAAAACCCCCTCCTCCTTTATTTTATATATATATATATATATATATATATATATATATATATATATATATATATATATATATATATATATATATAATGCTCTGGTGAGGAGTAGTCCGCATTTTCAAAGTGCGGACCGGATATGTGTCGTTTGACGGTTGATCATGTTGAAAACCGAGCATCCGTGTAAATACGCTAGTCGTTGTTATCGTCTTCCGACCACAATACAAAAAAACTAAACTTTAACTACACTCTTGCGGAGGATAGTGGTGAGTCTAGGTATCGAATCCACAGGGAATGTTTGATAGATTTTAATTGATTTATTACTTCAAAAAATAAATTGTAAAAGATTATGATCGAGTAAGAAAGGAAAAAGGGAAAAATAAAGAAGTTAACTAAAACTAATTGGAAAATTAAGGTAGGGACACAATCCCTCAACCCTAGTGTATTGATGATATAAAACTAATCGTAAATTTAAGTGATTAATTAGACCCAGAATTTAGTACTCTCAAGCATTACGTATATGAGATTCAAGCCCGCACCATACTTAATCAGAGGATGAGTAAATATGTATTGCAATAGTGACACTCGAATTGCATTCTAAAGCATCCCGGTTACCCTGACGCAAACGAGATCTAAATATCTACATTTATCGTGTTTCTACGCAATACAGTCATAATAAATTATTAAATTTAGAGGAATAATTTTATACACATGCAATTACCACATCAAGTTGGGTTTATACATCCGAACCTTCAAAAACCTAGCCTAACATGGTGAAATAATAATAAAAGTGCTGGAAATAAAAGTTACCAAGATTGAAGAACAAGAACATGCAATAAGAAATCAAAGATTGAATAAAAACCGGAAAAGTTCTTAAATTAATGGTGCAAAGTATGTAAATTCTTCTCCTAGATGTTCCTACTTGTTATGGAGATTTTACATCAATGAAATCTTAATAAAAAGAGTCCTAATGACTAAATATATAGGCTAAAGGTCGTTTATAAGAGTCCCCAAAATATAAAACTCTTTTGGCTAAACGATAAGCACAAAATAAAAATCCCATATCTGGAAATTTGTCACACTTAGAAATCGTGACTAATTTTGTAACGGATCTAGAGCGTGACTAATTTTGTAACGGATCTGGAGCGTGACTAATGACAGGATCGATTCTTTTTATTTTCATCAACTTCGGTCCTTCTTCGGTCTGGGGTTCACTGGAACTTTGTCTTTCGGATCGGTCCGATTTTTCTTTGACTTTTTCTTCTATCTTTGACTGCTCATAACTTTCACACCGAGACTCCAATTGAGGTACCGTTTTTCCAGTGTTCTTGTAATTGAAAGCTCTTCAACTTTCCAGTTGGCCCCACCTCCGGAATAAGGCTGTAAATTTATGAAAATGCCATTTAACTCCCCGTTTCTTGGTTTTCTTTCACTATTTTGAGTTCTCTTTGGCACTAACTTGTATAAAATACCTGTAAAACACATTAGAGATACATAAAATACGAAATACTTACCAAAAGGGTTAGTATCATAAATATGAGACAAATCCAAACTATTTACACCGCACGGGATCATAAAAATACCTAAATTAAGGGGATAAATGTGAAGAATTTATGCCTAATCAAACCCCCCTAACTTAGAGCTTTACGTGTCCCGAGCAATGTAAAAGAAAAAGAATAAAGGTCCCAACTCTTCTAAGCACTTTATTGGGATAGAATACCTCTTTTGCGGGTAAGCGATTACATTTAGCGTATGCAACAAGACGTTAAATTTCTAGGTTACCCTAGTAGGACGAGTGTTGTCTCGTGAGGGTTTGCAGTGAATATACCCACAAAATTCTTTATCGACTCAAAGAAAAATCAAAATAATTAAAAATTATACAATTTAAACCCCCCAAAAATGGTCACTTTAAAATCATATTTACAAGTCTCAAGTCATAGTGTGTGTGTGTGTGTGTGCGAAGCCAAAAATCGAGCTGCTAACTTCCACCGATTGACCATTACGTTACTTATTCAAAAATTTGCTTTTATTTCAAAATCTCACATGATGTTCTCACAAACGAATCAGTCGAAATGTGGCTATTCTCTCGGTGTGCGTGATTTATAAGAGTAAATGTAGTGGAATCAAGTTCACGCGCATAAGTAGAAAGAGGGAAATTTTATAGTGATTGGATCTCATCAACGGAATACGGTTTGAAATACGGGAACATTGCCTCTTATACATACGTTTTATCTCTTTTATTATCTTTTGTGTTTTCACTCTCCACGCGGTAAGTAATTTCGCAATTCGGACATGGTTAGGACTTTTTCGGGTTTAAGGTGTAATTGGGTAACATGGAAATAGTTGGGAAATTCGAAATTGGAAATTTTTTCTTATGATGTCCCTTAGTGCTTTTTCGGGATTTTGCTCATTTTCTATTCCTTTTCTCTATTTTTTCTATTTTTCACTTCTTTTCTTTTCTTGCTATTTTTGTTGAGCATTTCTATTCTTTTTCTTGCCCCTTTTTATGCACTTTTCGGACTTTAATGAATATTTCATTTTCGCAATTCCGGGCTACTTGGGTTTTTCGGGGTACCAAACGAAAAGGATAAATTTTATTCGGCTCAATTGGGTTATTAAAGGGATAATTTTTTACATCTTTTTATGGCTAATATTTTTGGGTAACAAACGATGGCCTACTTCATTGTTCGAATTACTTATTAATTTACCATATGTGTCTCGCGATTAATTTAATTTAGAAATTTGTAGCATGCTTTTCGAGGCAACATTCCATTTTCCATAACCAATCAAAACAATAAAATCGAGGTCGTCAACGACCTTTTAAAATGCTGAAATGAACTTTGAGTTAATCATTAACTCAAATTGATTTAAAATGCTCTCAAAAAATATAGGCTCGAAATCTCACCGGGTTTGTCAATCTCCGCACTTATTCGTAAAGTCGTCAATTTTCTTTCAATTTCCATCTTTGGTCAATTTTGGCTTTGTGCATTTAATTTTGACACTTTGAGACAAAACATTTGTGACATTTTTAAAGCTTTTAAATTCCAATCTTTATTTACTTTGAAGAACAATATTTTTGACTTTTTTCAAAAAAAATTAATTTTTTAATTTTTCTAAAAAAAAAAACTCTTCGAAAGAACATGTGATTGAATCTATGAATCTAAACAATAAACGGGTAGAATATCCCACACCCCTAACTTAAATATTGCATTGTTCTCAATGCGAATCAAGAACACAACATAAAGAGAGGAAAAGAAAGATATTACCCAAAATGGAGCGATCCCCGAAAAGTACGAGTCCATTGAATCTACAAAACATGTTAGAACAAGCATAGCAAAAAGAATAACAAAAACTCTAAACTAAAAAAAAAATAAGCTAACTATTGTACAACCTACGATTTTCAAATTCTAATAAGTTATACACTAGAAGTCGAAAAATTTGAGGGTCCACCCAAAATACAATATGACTTTAAGGGATTAATGGTGTACCCTCACTAGGATGCATGCCTCCCGAAATATAAGGATTTCGTTTGAACAACCGAAGGCATGTGTAAGATGGAAAAAATAGACCATCACCAATTAAAAATTTTAACGGGATGATGGGTGGTTTGGATTCTAGGTGGGACAAGTACAATTGAGATCCAAGAAAAATATAATCACATCCCAAATATTTTTCAAGTAGTATGGGGAGAGGGGCACACAAAAAGGAAGAGTCCACATTAGAAAACAATTCTAGCAAAGTGTCTTTGTCGGTAAAAGGTGTAACGTTTCAGAATTTTCAACCGACTCATAGGAATCTAGTGGTACTTCTAATGGTTCAATAACGGCTCACTTTCAATGAGATGTTCTTCAAAAATTTGAGGTGACACACAAGTCTCAACCTCCTCTTTGTTTTTCCAATCATAACGCATCTCATCGCAAAGTGCGAGAATTTCCTTAATAAAACCAATATCGATATTCATCGTGATTTGGGTGGAAAGAAAATTGAGTATTTGTTTGATTAGAAAAAGCATTCTTTCTTCCAAAGTAGGATTCCTTGGCTCTATAACCTCGAGAGAAAAGTCGTCATTGGATTCGAATAATGCATCCAAATCTTGCTCCCAAAAACGATTTTTTCCCCGATATTTGTTTTCAAGCCCTTCATACTCAATACATAGATAGGCCTCACCAATGGTAATTGGTCGAGGACGAGGTTTTTGAAAATAAAAAGCTCGAAAATGATTTTCTTCCCGATATATATTCACAAGCCTTTCATTCTCAAGAATTCGAAGGTCCTCACCAATGGTAATAGCTCGAGGCACGGATTCTTGAAAATAAAAAGTTTGAGAACTATTCCCATATAAACCATTATAATTACCGAACTCACTATGAAAAGACATGATTACCAAATGATTTGTAAATGGACAATCCACATAAGGAGGTGTATGGTTGAGGATTCAACGTTTCTTGGCGCTCAATAGTCCAATCCTGCAAAAGGGTTAAAACAAAAAAGAAAAGAAAAATATCTTATCAAATAGTAATCTATAAAAAAAAATACTCCCCGGTAACGGTGCCATTTTGATCGTGTTGGAAACCGAGCGTCCGGGTAAATACGCTAGTCGTTGTTATCGGCTTCCGACCACAATACAAAAAAAAACTAAACTTTAACTACACTCTTGCGGAGTATAGTGGCGAGCTTGGGTATCGACTCCATAGGGAATGTTTGATAGATTTTAATTGATTTATTACTTCAAAAAATAAAGTGTAAAAGATTATGATTGAGTGAGAAAGGAAAAAGGGAAAAATAAAGAAGTTAACTAAAACTAATTGGAAAATTAAGGTAGGAACACAATCCCCCAACCCTAGTGTATTGATGGTATAAAACTAATCGTAAATTTAAGTGATTAATTGGACCCATAATTTTGCACTCCTAAGCATTACGTTTATGAGGTTCAAGCTCGCACCATACTTAATCAGAGGACGAGTAAATCGGTATTGCGATAGTGACACTCGAATTTCATTCTGAAGCATCCCGGTTACCCTGAAGCAAACGAGATCCAAAGATCTACAATTGTCGCGTTTATACGCAATAGGATCGTAATAAATCATTAAATTTAGAGGACTAATTTTATACACATGCAACTACCACATCAGGTTGGGTTCATGCATCCCAACCTTTAAAAACCTAACCTAACATGGTGAAATAATAATAAAAGTGCTGGAAATAAAAGTTACCAAGATTGAAGAACAAGAACATGCAAGAAGAAATTAAAGATTGAAGAAAAATCGAAAAAGCTCTTGAATTAATGGTGCAAAGTATGTAAATTTTTCTCCTAGATGTTCCTACTTGTTATGGAGCTTTTACATCAATGCAATATTAATAAAAAGAGTCCTAATGACTAAATATATAGGCTAGAGGTCGTTTAGAAGAGCCCCCAAAATATAAAACTCTTTTGGCTAAACGATAAGCACAAAATAAAAATCCTGTATCTGGAAATTTGTCACACTTAGAAAGCGTGACTAATTTTATAACGGATCTGGAGCGTAACTAATGACCGGATCGGTTCTTTTAATTTTCATCAACTTTGATCCATCTTCGATCTGAGGTTCACTGGAACTTTGTTTTTCGGATCGGTCCGATTTTTCTTTGACTTTTTCTTCTATCTTTGACTGCTCATAACTTTCACACCGGGACTCCGATTGAGGTACCGTTTTTTCCAGTGTTCTTGTAATTGAAAGCTCTTCAACTTTCCAGTTGGCCCCACCACAGAAATAAGGCTGAAAAATTACTAAAATGCCCTTTAATTCCCCATTTCTTGGTTTTCTTTCACTGTTTTGAGTTTTCTTCGACACTAACTTGTATGAAATACCTGTAAAACACATACGAGATACACAAAATATGAAATGCTTGCCAAAAAGGGTTAGTAGAATAAATATGAGACAAATCCAAGCTATTTATACCGCACGGGATCATAAAAATACCGAAATTAAGGAGACAAATGTGAAGAATTTATGCCTAATCAACGGTGACCATAAAAATTATTGTCTAAATTATAGGCACACTCTCTCTCTTTTCTGGGCTCACCGCCAAGTTACACATGTTCGGTTCGCATTCTTAAAATGCGGACTAGTCCGCACAAGAGCAGTACTATATATATATTGTGGAGTTGCCTCTAGCCGAACAATCAACAATGCATCCGATTCTTATTTTCTGAATAGTTAAAAAATAAGAAACAAAATTCTTTTCAAAATGCAGCCTGAGGAACACTCGAGAAAGGAGAAAACAAAGACAGCGGAAACTTCTGTAAAAAATAAAAAATAATAATAAATTATTAAGAGCGAGAAGGGAATTTGAGTGGGTGTGAAGAGAGTACATGTTAGAATTAGGTTGCTTAAGAATATATGGTTGATTTGAAGGAGCGGATATTTTAAACGACCACATTCCTGGGATTCATGAAATCTATAGATTTTACTTTTTCTGACTTTTTTCAAGAATGTTGAACAAGTATAACAGGTTCATCTGTATGTGTGTAACTGTAACGTGAAACCGCTTTAGATTAATTACAAGTCATCGGATGACAATATAAAAATCAGCTGGCAAAATTTGACTCTAATGCACATGCAGTTGAGTCTTGCGAGTAAGAAACCTAAACGTGCTTTCATATTAAAGAGTTAGCTGGCGATATCTTAGCTCTAATACACATTAAGATCATGACATTAGGAATTTATTAGGGTCCATGTGTCACACCTTCAATTTGTCAAGTTAGTTTTAAACATAACCATCGGTTACCACATGGGCAAAGTCCACTATGTCAATATCTCTAATAAATTGTGATAACAAAGCAAAACTTTAGGTATTCATTTCAACTAAATCATCAAGTGGGAAAGAAGAAAAATGGAGAAGGAACATAGAAAGATTGTTCTTAGCAGAAGTCCATTAATCTGTTTCCTTGCTCTGATTTGTTTGCTTTACACTGATTTTTTTGGTTTGAATACCGTTAAATTTGATCAACAAAGTAATGTTATATCAAATTGGAACGTTAGTTTGAGCTCGGGTAAGCTCGAGGTTGTAGACGAGCACAAATTGAAGCAATTTCTTTTCCGAAGCTTAGTAAGAGGTTCTCTCTCTCTCTCTCTCTCTCTCTCTCTCTCTCTCTCTCTATATATATATATATATATATATATATATATATATAATACTCTTGTGCGGACCAGACACGTGTCACATGGCGGTGAGCCTAAAAATTATCGATTAAATTATAGACACACTCTCTCTCTTTTCTGGACTCATCGTCAGGTGACACATGTCTGGTCCGCACTCTTAAAATGCGAACTGATCCACACAAGAGCAGTACTATATATATATATATATATATATATATATATATATATATATATATATATATATATATATGCTTTTGTGCAGACTCTTCCGCATTTTAACAATGCGGTCCGAACATGTATTGTCTCGTTGTGAGCCCGAAAATTATCTGCTAAATTATAGACACTCTCTCTCTCTCTTTTCTGGATTCACCATCAGGTGACACATGTATAGTTCTCTCTCTATATATATATATAGAGAGAGAGAGAGAGACTCACTTACATCATGATGTACCATACATCATACCTAATTCTAGGCCCTAAGAAACCCCTTTGTTTCAATTTCTTTTCTCTTGAAATTAACATTCTATCAACCCATCTTCAAAAAATTAGGTCAAAACACATTTTGTAGCTATTTTTAAAAAATTTACAAAAATATTTTGAGGCCTTACAACTTGGTGTGATGTATGAATGATGTATGTGAAAATTCTCCTATATATATATATATATATAGGTTGCTAAATATTTTTTGTTTCGGGGATGTGGTGGAACTAAAAATGATATTAATTATGTCACTGTCAAATTGCGATAATAATTTTTAGTCAAAAAATTTTATTTGTGTTAAATATTAGAGCATCTAATCCAAAACCAACTGATAATGGGTGGAGGGACATCAAAATTTTATATAATGTGGTGCAAGGTTTTAATTTTCTCATGTGAGATTTTATAACATTACACAATGAAATAAACCTGTATTCTATCAAAAACAAGATAATAAACTCACTAAAATAAACTCTTTTTAATCCAAATGTTGTAAGCTATTAGCCTCACTCAAGTATATTGAACATGGTTTAAAAAGGATTCTTAAGTTGCAGCCTTTCAATAATTCTTATTCAAACTGAGTTTAAACCACTCAAAATAGAAGACAAATAAATCTTGCTCCAAACACCTAAGAGCATCTGTAATGCAAATGCGTATGCTTTGCTTATGTAAATGTGAAATAGGATTTTGATTTCTAATCTAATTATAATCTAATATTTCAACATGTGTGTATAGATATTTTTATTTGGATTGATCTGGTGTTTGGATGGGCTGTATTTCCAAATATGTCCGTGTGGTTGTAGATGGTGGGTTCTACTTTCAAATTTTGATTGTCGCTAGTATTATTTTTATTTAGATTTGATTTTGATTTTGTTGGCGGTGGCATTGTTGCTTGATGGTGATTGGGTCACCTCATTATCTTGTGTGGCTGGTGGTGGCTATAAATGATAAATTTATTTTCTTATTAAATTGAACTACATGTATCTAATTTATAAATTAAATTGAGAAAATTACTTTGATTTTTTTTATAATTAAATGAATTCATTCAATAACCAATCGCTGAGGGAGCAAACCCGTATACAGGAAGTATACAAAGCAAAAGCAAAACAAGGAGAATAAGAAAAAGAGCCAGACATCTGCCTAACAAACCTAACAACTACAACACTGATGGCATCTCCTCCATAATCTCAACAACATCCTCGGTAGTGACAAGATCTTCTCCTTGGACCAACTAATAAGGTTGCTTAAAAATAGATAATGGATTCTTGATGGTGCCGTGTCCATACCATCGAAACAACGAGCATTCCTCTCCTTCCAAATCATCCACATAATGCAATGAGGAACCAAACGCCATATCCGTTTGTCTCCCACCCACCCCCAAGGAGGCTTCCACGCCTCTAAACGTTCTTTGACAGACGCAGGCATGACCCACACGGTCTTGGAAATGATCAGGAAAATATCCCACAGTCCTCGCGTCACCCTGTAGTGTAGAAGAAGATGGTTGGTCTTTTCCTCTTCCTCCTTGCATAACCAATACCTACTAGCCAGGCGATATCTTCTCTTCTGCAGTCCTTCCATTGTCAAGATGACCTGTTTAGTCGATGTCCAAACAAAGAATTTAACCTTTGGTGACGCCTTAACCTTCCAGATCTCGTTCCAGGGGAAACGGGCCCCAGGGATTCCCCTGCCACTCAAGATAGCATAGTACCCCCTTACTGTGAATGCCCCAGATCCGCTTCCCTTCCACCTCAAAGAATCTTCACTTGTCGTCAGATGAGGAGCCAATCTCAACCATTCAAAAAATAAATCAGCCTCCTGGATTTCCCAGTCCTAGATTATTCTCCTAAGCCTTGGCAAAAAGTATCCCCGATCATGAAATTCATCAAAGAAGGTCATCACATCATACCTGACAACCGACCACAAATGTTGAAAAAAAGCCATCGTGAAACCGTCAGGGTCGGCGCCTTATCCCCACTCATAGACTTAAGCACCTGCAGAACTTCCTCTTCAGAGAACGAAGCCTCCACACCTGCTGCCTCGGATTCCGTAATATGCTCCAACTCCGCCCCATCAAGAGAAGGCCTCCACTCCTCTTCTTCCCTAAACAAATCTTCATAATACTGAGCAATGGCCCCCATCACCCCTCTCTCTTCTTCGAACACCTCACCCCCCACAGAGATTTTCCCAAGGTGGTTTCCCCGCCTATGCGAGTTTTCCACCGAATGGAAAAACTTGGTGTTCGAGTCCCCTTCCTTTAACCACAAAGCCCTCGATTTCTGTCTCCAACTAATCTCCTCTTGGATGAGCCTCTTACCTATCTACTCTTTTTTAATTTCCCTCCCTCTTCGTTCCTCCTCAGTGAGGCCAACTCTCCCTTCTTTCTCATCTAACCTCCTTACCTCTTCCATCAGTCTTGCTGTCACCAGGCGCAGCGGACCGAATACCTCTCTATTCCATCTTTTGATGTCTTCGTTCAGCATACCCAACTTTGATGCCAATCGATAACTGGCATTCCCCCTACCTCGTAACCAGTTCACCAACTGCTCACCCTCTCCCCAAAATCTTACTCCTTAAGCCACATATTTTCAAATCTAAAGGGAGTCCTTCCCTACCTCCACCCCCCCACACTCTAACAGTATAGGGCAATGATCGGAAGTGACCCTAGGAAGAGTAGACTGAATCACCCCAGGGAATTTCACAAATAGTCCAAAATATGGAAGGTTCAAACAATTTAATGCATTTGTCAAGTAAAAGAGTGTCTATATAACTCAAAGTTTTTCCTAGTTTTGTTTTAAATTGTTAATATTAAAGCATCCAACTCAAAACCAATTGGTAGTGGGTGGAGGGACGCCAAGATCTTATATACTGTGACGCCCCCTCACGTCTGACATTACTTACCACATTAAATATTGGAGTATTCAACTCAAAACCAATTGGTAATGGGTGGAGGCGCCCCACGATCTTATATATTGTTACTCAAGACGTTTATTTTTCAATGTGGGAACTTTTTGTCTCAACATAAATTTTTATGATAATTATCAAAGGAATAGATATATTCAATGCATATTTTTTTAATATATGGTGTCAATTTACCTTAAATCCTTTATAATTACACTTGTCCCCTTAATCTAGTGCACTTGTAAACAGGGTCGCTCCTGATGTTTTAGGCGCCCGAGGCGAACCTTTGAATTGGAGGCCCCTTGCATAATGAAAGATTTTTTTAATTCTTACATAAAATTATTCAGTATTCTAGGAGGCATGACTATATTCTAACAATTAACACATAATTAATAATGGACAAAGTTGAACAATAAAACATGATTGGCGAATAACCAAATTAATCCAATCATTCTCTAAAAATTCACGCGACAAAACACATGTTTCATATGGAAAAAACATGGGTCAATTATTGAATAGTTCCTACTATAAATGTATATTTTTTAAAAAGGACACATATTTTTAATTTAACCCATTTAGTCCCTCAAGCACTCAATATTTTCTTATTTTTAGAGGTCCGCGCCAGCGGCACTCCCTCTCCAAAATATGTGGCAAAGGACTTTTTAAGGGAAAATAAAAAAGTTTGGACTAAATGAGTATTAAAAAATGTTCGAGGGACTATTTGGTATGTGTCCCAAAAAACATTGAATTAAAATAATTAAATCTTAAAAGTTAATACCAAATCAAAATAGTAAATACATATTTAATAAGTTCGTATTCCTAAAATGTAAAAAGTAAATCAGGATACTAAATATATTCTTGTAAACTAAATGTTAACTTAAAAAATAAATTTATACTATATAAAATATTATAGTCAAAACACATTCTATTATACTTAATCCAATAATTTCATTAGTTAGTGTGTGTGTATATATATTAACTTTACTTACATTTATAAAAAAAAAATCATAAAGCTTCTTATCTAATCTCACGGTGGCCTTCACTATACTGTATCACTGTTTGCTATTTTGGTTTGGTGAAGTGAAGAATGAAGATAGAAGAATTGAAGAGGGTTTTATGGGTTAGTTTGATTGACTTTTGGATTGTTATCTCAGGTTTTTTTTTCAGCTTAACCGATGTTGGCCTTCCAACTTCCGAGATAATTTCCTTCCCAAAAACCAAACTTCTGATATCAATTCACCCCAAAAACTGAACAGCAAAACACTCTCTCTCTCTCACACACACACACACACACACACACACATATATATATAATTTGGGGGCCCTAAAAATCCTAAAATATCAGGGGCCCGAGGCGGCCGCCTCTCCAGCCTCTCCTCCCAGCCGGCCCTGCTTGTAAACTAGGATCTGAAAACGGAAATTATTGTATAACTTATCCTTGTACATGGTCCATAAGTCTTCAGTTCCATTTGTGATTAGATCGAATCGGGAAAATTAGATGCCATGTAAATTTTTTTCAAAATCATTGTTTTTTTTAATAAGTAAATGATTCATAGAAAGAAAAACCCGTGTAAGGGGGAGAAAAGGAAAAATAAGCGAAATCATTGTTGAAGTAGAAAAGTGACACAAGAGTCAAAATGTGATATAACCAAAAAAATATTGTCAATGAGAATTTCACATTATTTTCACTTCCCAAATATACGTATGAAATTATTAAAAACAATAAACATGCTAAGCTTGAATGTCTGTCATGTGTTCTTTTTTAACAAATTCCATACGTGCTTCAAAGTAGAGCGTATATGCACTTAGTCTCCAATCTCTACATTCCTTTAAATATGATCACCTTATTCTATAATTCAATACGCAGTTCTTAAGACATTCTGATACCTAGTAGTTAATCACCCTGATAATGATTAATGTAGCAAGGTTTTATAAGTGATATAATTGATTATAATGTAGCATTCCATGTTATTTATAAAAAAATAATTTTTGAATAAATTTTTTTGACATTAGCTTTCATCATTGGCCGGACACCTGTGAATCGTCGCCTGGATTTAATTTCTTGACCCGGATGAAATTTTAGTGTTAATAAAGATCATTGACTATCTATTAATTTTGAAATACATTTGGATACTAAATTATAGAAGGCTCCTTCAGAATATTATAGAGAATTGTATGCATCTTTGTATAAATAAGCCATATACACACTTGTATTAAAAATATTACGTTTATTGACTACGCTAATTATTGAAATTTCATGCATGCAAACAGGAGAAAATCGAACCAAGCTTGATATCACCAGCTTTGCATGTGATTATGCTCCTCACTCTGTTGTTTGCGTTGCAAACAAACCAGTAAGGATCAACATCAACACAACCACAGTTCATCTACTATCCAATCAAACTATGCCACGTGGCAAAATCACAGTTCGCCCATACGCAAGGCAAGAGGATCCGGATGTTCTAAAATACATCACACCAGTACACATACTGTACGGAAACACCACACCACCAATTTGCAATCATTCCCATAAAGTCCCAATGGTCATTTTTTCCTCCAGTGGCTTCACCGGAAACTTATTTCATGAGTTCAATGAGATAATCATCCCTTTATTTATCACAACTCGCCATTTTCAATCCAACGTAAAATTTATCCTCCTCGATTACAAGCCATCTTTTGTACTTAGATATAATCGGATTTTATCTCATTTGTCTAAGTATGAAATCATAAATCCAACTACAAATGGAAGCGTGCATTGCTTCGAAGGAGCCGTAGTTGGCCTTAAATTTCACGATAACCTAGCCATAAACTCGAGTGACACCCCAGGAAAATATTCCATGCTTGATTTTAAGCAATTTCTTAGAGAATCACTTCATTTAAAGAAAATAAATGTGATGACAGAAATAAAAAGGCCAGTTTTAGTACTTATTTCACGTCAAAAGACGCGAACATTTTTTAACGAAAGTGAATTAGTGGACATGATGGAGAAGTTAGGGTTTCAAGTAATTGTTGCAACCCCTAATTTGATGTCAAATTTGGAAAGTTTTGGTAAAGTGGTGAGCACGTGTAGTGTTATGGTTGGGGCCCATGGTGCCGGCTTAGCGAACGAGTTGTTTTTACCGGCAGGGGCGGTGGTGGTGCAAGTGGTGCCGCTAGGGCTTCAGTGGGCTTCGAGTGCATACTTTGGCGAACCTGCTAGTGGGATGGGTTTGCACTACTTGGAGTACAAGATTGAGCCGGAGGAGAGTAGTTTGATGGATTTGTACGGTCGAGATCACCCGGTTATTGTGGACGCAGCATCTGTATTTTCTAAAGGGTATCAAGTGGCTAGGGCTGTCTATGTTGATGGGCAACATGTGAAGATTAAGCTTTCGAGGTTTAGGGAAACCCTTGTTGAGGCACTTAGGCTTATAGGGCGTTCAACTCCATTAAGCTAACACTTCATTTATTTTTTCTTTGAGTTGGTTCTTTTGTTTACACAAATGTGGAAAATAGTAACATGCAAAAATTATTTTGTGATGCATGTTTGTAGTTTTGTGTTAGAAGCCAATAAGGCAATCAATATTAATCTACAAATTCATTTTGAGGATGGGTATTTTGTGTGCTTATGTCCGGGTGTGTGTACACCTATGGGGCTCTTTATTCAATTTTTATTTTAGCATGAAAAATGTCACACTAACCTAAAAATTGTACCCATGGTAGAGACTACAAGTCTCACATTAGGAAATTAAAGTCTTTCATAACAATATATAATATCCTAGGGCCCCTCCACCCTTTGTCAATTGATTTTATCTAGGATGCTCCAAAATATAACACACATTTACATAATTTATGTGATAAACTCTCACGTCATAAATGAGTCTCGGTTTCTCATGTCTTAAACGTTTATATTTTATCATTCAATCTCCCATCATCATTTAGCTTGTTACAAAATATTCTACAAAATGTTTATCAATGCCAGCTCATAACCTTTCTAACAACTCTAGTTCAGTTGGAAAGGGTTTTCACGGAGGAGGAGGTGGTTAAGGTTTTGAGGTCGATGTGTGGAGATAAGGCACCCGGTCCTGACAGTCTCACTATGGCCTTCTTCGAACAGTGTTGGGCGGTTATCAAGGAGGATGTGATGGCAGTATTTAGTGAGTTCTATGATAGGGGTTACTTCCTAAGGAGCTTGAATGCTACCTTCATTACTTTAGTTCCAAAAAAAGAGGGAGCGACGGATGTGAGAGACTTCAGACCCATCAGTCTGGTTGGTAGCGTGTATAAACTCATTTATAAGGTCTTATCGGTTAGGTTGAAAATGGTGATTGATTCTCTCGTATCTGAGGCTCAGAGCGCTTTTATGGGTGGTCGTGAGATTCTTGATGCGGTGTTGGTTGCTAATGAGTGCATTGAGTCCAGGTTGAGGAGTGGGGTCCCGGGTATTATATGCAAGCTTGATATTGAGAAGGCTTTGTGAGCTGGGATTTCCTCTTCTATCTTCTGAGGAGGATGGGATTTGGGGAGCGGTGGTGCTGGTGGATGAAGAAGTGTGCCTCCTCTGTCAATTTTTCCGTGTTGGTGAATGGGGTTCCCGAAGATTTTTTCTCGAGCTCTCGTGGTCTGCGACAAGGGGACTCTTTATCCCCTTTTCTCTTCATCTTGGTTATGGAGGCATTTTCTCGGATGATGCACCGTACGGTTGAGGGTGGTTTGGTCTCTGGTTTCTTGATCGGGAACTCTGTCATTCAAGCAGTTGAGATCTCTCACTTGCTGTTTGCAAATGATACTATTACTTTTTCGGGGGTGACGGTGGATGAGGTGAGGATGTTGAGGATGTTGCTGGTGTGTTTTGATGTCGTGTCTAGCCTGCGAATCAATGCTAGGAAGAGGGAAATGATTGTCGTTGGAGAGGTCGGCAATGTGGCTGGTTTGGCTGGTGTTCTTGGATGTCGGTGATACGTGCATTATTTTGTATGAATTATGCCCAAATCTAGATCTTGTTAGACCCATTGTATCATAAATAATGAGTTTTTAGAGTCGTTTTCATAAAAGAAAAGAAAAATGCAAGTTTGAATAAAATTCGAGTTAAAAATGCAATTTTAATAACTCTGGGGGGTAAAATCATAATTATCAAAATTTATGGGCCTAAAAAGAATTTTAAATGTTTATCTAGGCAAAATAAAGTTCTCTCTGAAATTTGGTTGTATTCTGAATTAAAACGAGCAATTAATGAATTTCGGATGCTAAAATGCAAAGAGGGATAATTTTGTAAATTTTAAATATTTGTGACCCTAAATTTGAATTAATTATTTTTATTCTTTTTTGTATTTTTATAGGTACCCCAGGAATTTGTACTACAAAGGAGTCGATGTGCAAAAAAAAAATTGTCAGGATGCATCGCGATGCGACGCGACACAGCTGACACAACTGGACTAAATATTTTTTATAAAATCGCTCGAGTGTCCGTTGAGGTCGTTCCATACCTTTTCGAAAAGGTCTTGATAAGACTCACAACTTTGAAGTCCGGACGAAAATGAGATTTTGAAGTTTTCGAGGTCAAAAGTGCGATTAAAGTTGGTGCTGTGAATAGTAATATGAATAGTGACGAATTTGGGGATAATTATCTCCAACCTGTTGCAAGACTCCAAGAGATAATTATCAGCTCAAATACAATCAATCAGGGAGAGTCTCATCTCATCCAAATACCCTAACCCTAAGCCTATAAATAAAACCCTTGAGTTTTTCATTTTTGACACAGAGAGTTGTAGAGAGAATTGTAGAGAGAGCTTTATGTATAATTTTTGGTTCCTTAATGAGGGCCAATAATTATTTTGTGAGTGGAATTTCTGTCAAGAATATTTGTGATACATCAATTGTAAGTTTGTTTATTTAATGAAATTGAGTCTTCATTCTTGCAATTTCATTACATCTACAATTACGCTAGCGTAATTTTCTCACTAGGACTAGGTGAAATTTATCATGTCTGATTAATATTGTGTGTGATTTAATTTCGTCTTTACTTTCCAATATGTGCTAAACGTTTTAAAAATTCGGTATTCATTTAAAACGACACGAGAGTGCATTTTAAACATTCGGCATTGTTTGAAAAAAATCATTTTTTTAATTGAAGTATGAGTACATTTTGATGGGCTATACTTTTATTAAATTGATTGATAACCCATGCTTAAGGACTATATTTTGAAATTAAAAAGTGAAATTTTTAAGGGAATAGGAATTTTAGGCGTATAAATTTGGAGATGTTAAATTTTATTTTGGACTTCTAACGTGTTATTTTTCTGAATTAAATACAATGAGAGTCGGTTTAATTTGAGTTATAAAATCGGGAATGACGAATTTAAATTATTGCACAGTGTTAGTTTAACGTGATAAATGGATCCAACGTCGTAGTTTTCACGCTACCTTGATTATATCTCTCGTACTCCTATTTCTTATTTGTGTTGCTTAGTTTAATATTACATCTCATCTTCAACCCAATTTAGTCTAGTTGGACATTCACAATTATTTTTAAAGAAAAAAAATTGATAAATCTCTGTGGGTTCGACCCGTACTTACACTCGCTATTCTATAATAGCCCGTGCACTTGCGGTATTTTATAAAATTGACAACAAGTTTTTGGCGCCGTTGTCGGGAATTTGTTTGATTTTTTTTTTTAAAGTTGTGACTTTCGGACTAGTTTTTTTTTTTACTTTTCGCATTTTTGTTAGTAAAAATTCATCAAAAAAAAAGTAGATATTTCTGGGGGGGGGGGGGGGGGGGGGGGAGGGGGGGGGGAAATCAGCAGCAATATTTTTTTTTTCTCGGGAAAAAAAAAAATCTAATTTTAGTTTTTTGTAATAAATAACACTTTTAGCACTAATTTTATCCTAACATACATAAAAATTTGAAAAAGCTTGAAAAAAAATATTTTTTTTCCGGGAAATTTCCAGATTCGTTTTTTCAGTAGGTAGTCCTAAAAAAAGTAATAAAAATAAAAAAAATCCAAAATTTCTTCTTTTTTTTCCTTTCTTTTTTCCAGTAGTAATTATGTTTTTTTTATCAAGTATATAAGAATAAATAAATAAATTGTTTCATAAGTGTGCTTTATTTTTTTTTTGTTAAATACACCACTAGTGCGTGTGTCATTTTTTTTCTTCTCTTTTTTTTTTTTTTTTGGTTGTATGTGTCGCACTTTACGTTTGGTTTAGTTTTTTTTTTCAGGAGCGTATTCATTCTTGCAAAAAAAAAAAGGTGAAGAAAAATTCGAAAAAGTGTTCAACGGTCCGCGAACGAGAAAAAAAATTGTGCAATCTTGCCACGAGCACAGGGAACTTTCGGGGACGACTGAAATGTAGGCGGCATTTTCCTCCGATCGACGTCAACTTAAACTTGGGCCCGGCGTAAACAAGTGATCGTAAAAAGTCCATGCCGGAGGTACGTTTTTTTTAGTGCTCCTACGTGGTTTAATTTCGCATTTAATTTAGCACGTTGCATAAATTGACTTAAGGGTAAAACCCGTCTGAAAGATAAGGTGGGGATTTTATCACCCTTCCTTGGCCCGAAAATCACTAATAAACCAAGTATTTGCATATCCCGAGCCATCACATTTAATTTAAAATCAAGTAGACATTGGCCTAGGATATCACATAGCTCATAGGAAACCTCTTAACGAGGCTAGAATTAAAAGCTACTCCAACGCGAACTTTTCAAATCAATTTTGTTTCACCTTGTCTAGGATTGGTGGTTTTTAATGTGTCTTCGTACCGACCACCTACCTGGAGGAAAAAATGGGTTTTGAGGTGATAACCGTAGTGGATCGTCTTTTAAATTCTCCCTTGTCAAAGAGTAGGAATTGTCTAATTAGGGAGATTAATTCGGAGACCCCCGTTGTCGTCAATTAATCTCGGAAAAAATAGATTTTAACATTGAAATTCCCCTCACCTAATTTAGATAATTCAAATAGTTGTGTGTTAGCTAGGAATTACGTGGTTTGAGTCTACTATATTTTTTTCTTCAGAAAAAAAAAATCGAGTGAGTTGAGGGTATGGGAAGTTGGTTTCGAGATCATACCGGTCATTTGTCAAGTGTGGAGTCTAGCATTCCCGATACTTATGTAGGTAGATTTTCAATTTTCATCGAGATGGGAGATGAGTTAGCGCCATGTGCCCTTAAAGATTACCTTTATCCGACTAGGTCGAGTCAACCTTCGTGCATACGTCTTCCCGATCACATTGCGAATAATTTCCTATTCCGTCATGGAACAATCCAAATGTTGCCCGTGTTTCGAGGTACCGACAAATAGGATCCCTACCTTCATATTTGAGAATTCGAGGAGATATGTGGGACCATTAAGTATGAACAACTCACCGATGAGATTGTCAAACTTAAATTGTTCCCATTATCGTTGAAAGACAAAGCCAAGAGTTGGTTTAACTCGTTAACACCCAAATCGATCACCACTTGGAACCAAATGAGTGTCGCCTTCCTACAAAAATTCTTTCCCAATCAAAAGACGACGTCGATACGTCATGCCATCAACACATTTAGCCAAAAGGAGGGAGAAGCCATGTGGATGTATTTGGAGAGATTCAAGGACTTGCTACTGCAATGTCCGCACCATGGGATTGAGATGGGACACCAAGTCCAAATTTTGTATGAGGGGTTTGATTGTACTACTCGAACCATGCTCGAGTCATTATGTAACAGTGATTTCACCGAGAAAAGTGAGGATGACGTGTGGTTATTCCTAGAAGTCGTAGCGAAAAAGTCCCAGCGATGGGCACCCAATAAAGAATCTAGATCCACCACCTTTAATGAGGGTTTCGTTCACCAAGTCGAACAAAGTTATGATTTAAATACCAAAGTGGCCACATTGACCCGACGTTTAGAATCTTTAGAGATGAGCAAAGAGGGCAATATAACCGCACCTGCGGTCGTTCAACATGTAGGTTCCCCAATGTGTATACTTTGTGATGCATTTAACCACTTAGCCTAAAATTGTCCCGCCCTTCATACCCAAAAGTCTCGTACCGAGCAAGCCAATGCCCTTTATCAAAATAGGCCAAAGTATGACCCATATTCAATTGCATACAATCTGGGGTGGCGAGACCACCCCAATTTTTCATGGTCCAGGGGTCAATACCAAGGAAGTGGAGGTCAATCTTCCGGTAACCCACCACCGGGTTTCCAAAAGAATGCCCCCGAACCATCGTATCCTTCTTCCGAAAAGATCCAAGCTTTAGAGGATACGATGAATTTGCTTGCTCAAAGTACCCTCCAATTCCATCAAACCACTCAAAATGTCCTCCAATCCACCCAACAGAGCTTGCATGCAAACACTCAATCCATAGCCAAACTCGAGGTTCAAGTGAGTCAATTAGCAAACGTGTTGAGTGAGAGAAACAAGGGAACATTCTCAAGTCAACCTGAGCCCGATCCTAAAGGTAACTTACCTAAAGGTCAATATTTTGTGCAAGATAACGTCGGTTCATCACAAACCCACGAGGATATCAAAGAAATCATCACGCTTAGGTCTGGTAAGGAAGTCGAAAAGAATATCTCACCACCCATCCAAAGTAAATCCGAGAATCTTAAGGAGAATGAAGATCCACATGTGGATCCAACTTCCTCCCCACCCTTATCGTCCGAGCCATCTGTAGAAACCTATGTTCCAAAAGCTCCATTTCCCCAATGATTGGTGCCCCAAAAGAAAAGGGCCAGTTGATAAGATGCTAGAAGTATTCAAGCAAGTACAAATCAATATCCCATTGCTTGACGCTATACAACAAGTCCCATCCTATGCCAAATTTTTAAAGGACCTTTGTACCTTCAAGAGACACACCAACGTGCCCAAGAAATCTTTTCTTGCCAAGCAAGCTAGCTCGATCATTTTCTATAGAACTCCCGTCAAGTACAAGGATCCCGGGACACCTACGATCTCTATCAAGATAGGGGAACATCACTTTGAGAAAGCTCTATTAGACTTAGGAGCAAGCGTGAACCTTCTGCCATACACCGTGTACGAGCAAATAGGTTTAGGGGAGCCAAAGCCTACCAATATGACCCTATCCTTGGTCGATCGATCCATTAAGATACCTAGAGGTGTTGTAGAGGATGTCTTGATTAAAGTGGGTGAGTTTATCTTTTCGGTAGACTTTGTGGTCTTAGACACGCAACACGTACTAATCTCATCCACACAAATCCCGATCATCCTCGGTCGACCCTTTTTGGACACCTCTGACGCTGTCATTCGATGTCGTAGTGGGCAACTAAACCTATCATTTGGGAACATGACCATGGATTTGAATGTTTTTAATTTAGAGAGGTCATCATCCTATGAGGGAGAGAATGAATTCAAGTACATTCAAGAAGTGAAAGATGTCACTACTCCATGGGATATTGACCCAACTGATCTACGTTCTTGGCCACCAGACTTGTCTCTAGATATGAGTCTTGAAGATTTTGAAGAAGAATTTGGTTCGGTTGATGAGGATCTTACTGTTGAAGTCCAATCGTTGTTGGACTCATTTCGTTACTTAGAGGAAAGAGACTGGGACGATAGAATAGACTAATTCCTTCTCTGTGAACATAAGCCCGATCCTTTTGAGTGTATGCCGATATCTACTATTGATGAGATTGAAAAAATCATTCACGCATTTCCACCAGGTGATGCATGTTTTGTGAGTCCGTATTGTCCTGTTCCACCACATTCACCTGTGTCATTTGAGTGTTTGGGAGAGATGGAGGAAATGTGTAGAGGATCGTTCAATTTAGAGCCAGATTTATTCATTCTCGAGTTAGAGGGAAACCTCGGCTTAACATGTCATTCGGAATTTCATTATGATAGTCTCCACGAGACTTACCATCTCTGTTATAATGTGATTGCGCATTTCGATAATTTCACTCACAACATTCATTATATGCATTCATATGTATACTTTGTCAATTAGGTTAGCTCTCAATTGTTCAAACTTTTGATTTATGATGAAAGGAATGTGAGATTGGTTGGATGTTGGTAACACAAGGGGAAATTCATGGGTAATAGCATCCTTTTACTTCTATACTTTATTTGCTTTGTTCATAATTCTATTTTGAGCATACATTGAGGATAATGTAAAATTTAGGTTTGGGGGTAAGGATGAAAAAAAAATCAGAAAAAATTCAAAAATCCAAAGAATATTTTCTATATAATTGAGTTTTGAAACGATTTCTTAATATATAATTAATTCATGGATCTCTCAACTTATGAATTTTGTTACATATTAGCCATACAATATGATCGAAAATGGATCTTGAGGCGAAAGTTAATATGCTTAACGAATAAATGTGGAGATTTTAGCCCGGTGAGATTGTGCCACTCATCGTTTTCAAGAGATTTAAATCAATCCGAGTTAAAATAACTCAATCTTTCCTTCAGTGATAAATTACTTGATGATCTCAAATTCTTTGTTTTGTTCGATTACTAAAAACAAAAAGTCAAAATGTGAATCTTAAGCACTAGAATTCTTAATAAGTCCTATTGAGACACAAATAAACTTAATAAAACTTGAGAAATGAGATTAGGCCATCGTTTGAAAGCCCAAAAGTAAGTCTAAACTCCAACCTTTTTACATTATTCCATTACAAGACCATTTGAGCCAAAAAGAAAATAATCCTTTTGTTGAAAACTCATTGTTCTGCAACTCCAATTGGGAGTTTAAAGCCCATAAAAAGAAGCCATACCCATTTTCTGAGAATACTATGTAAAATTACGGTAGGAAAAAGGCTAAAAAAGGAGGGGGGGGGGGGAAGTAAGAAGAAAGAAAGAGAAAAAAAAATGAGTTTGAAAAAAGAAAAAAAAAATGGAGGTTAGAAGAAAAAGTGCCTTAAAGTCAAAATACTGAAAAACCTCTATATTCTCAGAAATTTTGAACTCTAAAAAACCATTCTTTCTAACCAAATTTGAGCCTACAATACAACCAAAGAAAGTCCTAATCGATCTTAAGTGAAGTTAGTTAAAGTGTGGAGAGAAGATGAATAGGATATATGGTGTGATTCAATGTTTTCAAAAAGTAATCGATTTTCTATTCATGAAATCATATTCATCCATTATAAAAAATTCCATTTTTGATCATGTATATGTGAAAATTGTTCATTTAAATTTACTCTTTTATTCACATATACCGAGAGAAGATAACCCATTTTTGAGTGTTCGATTGAGAGTATATTCTGTGAGATTTTGAAATCAAAATGAACTTTCGGATAAAAAAAGTAATGATCAAATCTTTTGAAATGGACGGTTATATTGGCTATGCATATGATAAGTTGAGATTGAAAAGTGAGGTTCTACTATATTTATGAAGTTTGCATTCAAACTTGATTGTATTACTTTTGAGTCATTTGTATTGAGTCATACTTTTGAATTTTGTGGGTATATTCACTACAAACCTTCACGAGACAAAACTCGTCCACTAGGATAACCTAGGGGTTTAACGACTTGTTGCACATGCTAAGTGCAATCGTGATTCCTACGAAAGTGGGTTAGATTTTAAAGTTTTGATTTTTGCTCGAGGACTAGCAAAGTTTAGGTTTGGGGGTATTTGATACGTGCATTATTTTGTATGAATTATGCCCAAATCTAGACCTTGTTAGACCCATTGTATCATAAATAATGAGTTTTTAGAGTCGTTTTCATAAAAGAAAATAAAAATGTAAGTTTGAATAAAATTCGAGTTAAAAATGCAATTTTAATAACTCTGGGGGGTGAAATCATAATTATAAAACTTTATGGAAAAATAATTTTAAATATTTATCTAGGCAAAATAAAGTTCTCTCTAAAATTTGGTTGGATTCTGAATTAAAACAAGCAATTAATGAATTTCGGGGGCTAAAATGCAAAGAGGGGTAATTTTGTAAATTTTAAATATTTGTGACCCTAAATTTGAATTTTTTTTTATATTTTTTTTGTATTTTTATAGGTACCCCGGAAATTTGTACTACAAAGGAGTCGATGTGCAAAACAAAATTGTCAGGATGCATCGCGACGCGACGCGACACGACTCGTCTGACACAGCTGGACTAAATATTTTTAATAAAATCGCTCGAGTGTCCGTTGAGGCCGTTACATAGCTTTTCAGAAATGTATTGATAAGACTCACAACTTTGAAGTTCGGACGAAAATGATATTTTGAAGTTTGGGAGGTCAAAAGTGCAATTAAAGTTGGTGATGTGAATAGTGACGAATTTGGGGATAATTATCTCCAACTTTTTCCAAGACTCGAAGAGATAATTATCACCTCAAATACAACTAATCAAGGAGAGTCCCATCTCATCCCAATACCCTAACCCTAAGCCTATAAATAGAACCCTTGGGTTCTTCATTTTTTACACAGAGAGTTGTACAAAGAATTGTAGAGAGAGCTTTATGTATAATTTATAGTTCCTTATTGAGGGCCAATAATTATTTTGTGAGTGGAATTTCTGTCAAGAATATTTGTGACACATCAATTGTAAGTTTGTCTATTTAATGAAATTGAGTATTGATTCTTGCAATTTTATTATGTCTACAATTATGCTAGCGTAATTTCCTCACTAGGACTAGGTGAAATTTATCATGTGTGATTAATATTGTGTCTGATTTAATTTCGTCTTTACTTCCCCATATGTGCTAAACGTTTTAAAATTTCGGTATTCATTTAAAATGACAGGAGAGTGCGTTTTAAACCTTCGGCATTGATTGAAAAAAATCATTTTTTTTTTATTTTGAGTGCGAGTACTTTTTGATGGGTTATACTTTTATTAAATTGATTGATAGTCCATGCTTAAAGACTATATTTTGAAATTTAATAGTGAAATTTTTAAAGGAATAGGGATTTTAGGCGTCTAAATTTATAGACGTTAAATTTTATTTTGGACTTCTAACATGTTATTTTTCTGAATTAAATACGACGAGTGTGGGTTTAATTTGAGTTATAAAATCGGGAATGATGAATTTAAATTATTGCACAGTGTTAGTTTAACGTGATAAATGGATCCAATGCCCTAGTTTTCACGCTACCTTGATTATATCTCTCGTACTCGCATTTCTTGTTTGTGTTGCTTAGTTTAATATTACATCTCATCTCCAACCCAATTTAGTCTAGTTGGATAGTCACACTTATTTTTAAAGAAAAAAATTGATAAATCTCTGTGGGTTCGACCCGTACTTACACTCGCTATTCTATAATAGCCCATGCACTTGCGGTATTTTATAAAATTGACAACAGTCGGGTCGACTGGCTCCTCTCAACTTATCTTGGCCTTCCCTTAGGGGCTATGTTAGGTCTACGATGATGTGGAATTCGGTCCTTGAGAGGGTTCAGCGTAAGTTAGAAGGTTGGAATCATAGCTACCTTTCCAAAGGGGAAGATTGACGTTGATCAAAATCATTTTATCGAGCCTTCAGACATATTTTATGTTTGTTCTCCCTCGTCCTGGCTCCATTGGTAAGAGAATTGACAAGTTGATGAGGGAATTTCTGTGGAAAGGTCATGAAGATCAGTTCAGATACTGTTTGGTGAGTTGGGATGAGGTGTGCATGCCGATTAAGTAAGGTGCGGAGGGGGGAGGAGTTTAGTCCATTTCAATAGGGCTCTGTTGGGCAAGTGGCTGTAGAGGTTTAGTAGGGATGATGACAGACTATGGAGGAAAGTGGCAATGGTTAGGCATAGGGCTGGTCCGTTTGGATGGGGTCCCACGGTCCGGATTCTGCTCATGGGGTGGGTATGTGGAAGTGCATTGCACGAGGGTGGGAAGGTTTTTTGAAGTGCACTTCATATAAGCTCGGGAGAGGGAATCAAATCAGGTTATGGAGGGATAGTTGGGGTGAGGATGGATCTTTGGAGGACCTATTCCCAAGGATATTTCGGATTGGGGGATAGAGAGGGGTCAGTTGAGGATAATAGGAGGAGGGTAGGGGATAGCGTGGTGTGGGACCCGAAGTTCAGGGAGGGCTTAGGGATTGGGAGTTGGAGGAGGCGGGGGAGTTCTTTGAGTGGATGAATGCGGTTCCTATTCCACCTTCTGGGGGTGATGGTTTGAGGTGGATGAGTTGTCAGGATGGTCTCTTTTCGATTAAGAATTATTATACTATCCTTAGGGGTTATGGGAGGAATCATCTTCCTTGGAAGTATATTTGTAAGACTCGCGCACCCCCTAAGGTTAGCTTTTTTGCATGGACCGCGGTGAGAAAGGCCATCTTAACTATTGAGGGGTTGCAAAAAAGGGGGAGGAGGTTAGCCAGTAGATGTTGGTTGTGCAAGAAGGAGGAAGAGACGACCAATCACCTTCTTCTTTACTGTCAGGTGACTCGGGATCTGATGTTTTATTTAGGCCAGTTGTTATGGGTTATGCCTCTGACGGTGAGCGAGGTGTTTGCGGCATGGATGAGCCCTAGAGGTTGGAGTGGCCCGAAGGGAGTTTGGAAGATGGTCCCTCATTGTATCTTCTGGTTTGTTTGGCAGGAGAGGAATCGGAGATGCTTTGAGGGAGTCGAGATGGAGCCTTCTCGTCTTCGGTACAGTTTTTTGAGTCTGTTCCTCTCTTGGCATCGTAAAAGGCCTGATACGACGTTGTCTACCTTTTTTGAGTTTTTGAATGAGTTTCATATATTAGGATAGTCTTTTGGGGGTTTGTTCCTTCGTTTTATTTTTTGTATACTCCCTGCATACGGGTTTTTGCCCCCTTAGGCGGGTATGTTTTATCGATACATTTACTTATAAAAAAAAACCTTTCTAACAACTCGGAACAACTCCCATCCATTTGACAGTTTCAATAAGCCGCATCCGAGCCTCCATCCATATTTGTGAATTTAAAATATTCTCCTATTTTGTATCCTTTACTGTTATCATCACTATGTATATAACACACCAAGCACGGATGGGATTATTCATGCAATATAGAAATAAAACTTTCAACAGTGAATACATTTACTTTCAAACAATTATAGTCCTGCTCAATATATTGCATCTCAAAAAGTTGCATTATTATGGTATCAGAGCCATAATTTTTTTTCCTTCCTCTCTACCTTATATCAATATCTTCCTCCTTCAATACTAATGGTGGCATATCCTCCTCATCTCCTACACTCAATCTTATTCATGCACACCATTACATTGCTATTAAACTTACCAACAAAAACTATCTCTATTAGACAACTCAAATGGAGCCTTTACTCAGTGGTCAAAATCTTCTTCGCTTTGTTGATGGCAGCTATATGCACCCAGTCGATGAACCAGCAACAACGATATGGAAATAGCAAGACAAACTCATAGTCAGCATGCTTGTTTCCTCTCTCACCGATGAAACTATTCCACTTGTGGTTGAATTAGGAATACCCCAATAAATCTTGAAGACCCGTGTTAATGCTTTCGCCTCTCCATCCAAAACCCTCATCCTTAATCCCTACCTCCATCTCCATAGTCTTCATCAAGTAGATGACTCTGATTCTACCTATCTTCATAAAACAAAAACCATTTCAGACAAACTCAGTGCTGGCCACCCTCTCACCCAAGCTGAATTTAATATTCATATATACACGGGTCTTATAATGGAATTCAAAGACTTAGTTACCGCTTTAACATCCCCCTCTACTCCCATCACCTTTTTAGAACTTCATTCACTTCTACTTAGTCACTAATTCATCAATAATGATCATCTACGCACCCTAATACTTCAACCACAATCCAGCCACACTAACTATCACCCACCCACCCCACGGCTTATAACACCACTTGTAATTCCACAACCCTATCCAATCCTAACATATATCATAACAATCCATAATACTAATCTGGATACCCACCCTATAACTCATCATGTAGTCACTTTGGTCATGGTCGTGGTCGTGGACGTGGCCCTGTTTCCTCCTATCATTCGAACCTTCAATCATGTTTTCAAACTTAAAGTGGCTTCTATCACACAGCAACATCCCATCCTCATCGCTTCACCTTCTCTAATCCTCCCTCTCCCACTTCCCATTTCACCCACACCCCCTTCACCTCAACTCGGCTTATCCCCCCCCCCCCACCCACCCACAACAACTTGGGTTCCCGTTATCGGCATCTCATCATGTCACCCTAGACCTCACCCACCTTCATCATCCTTATGAATATCACGGACCCGACACTCTCCACATTGGCAATGATAAAGGACTCTCCATTTCACATATTGACCCATCTTCTATTCCAACTCCATGTTCTACTCTCACCCTAAATAATGTCTTACACGTTGCTACTATTTTTAAATCTCTTCTCTCCATTCAAAAATTTACTCCTGATAATGATGTCTATTTTGAATTTCACCTTTCTCTGTTGTTGTCAAGGATCGCCGCACCAAGATGTCATTCCTTCATGGAACGAGTAAAAATGGACTCTTCACTCTTTCCTCAA
Organism: Sambucus nigra; assembly: GCA_949130495.1. NCBI lineage: Eukaryota > Viridiplantae > Streptophyta > Magnoliopsida > Dipsacales > Adoxaceae > Sambucus > Sambucus nigra. Next base: position 139,287,637 of record OX422217.1, read on the forward strand.
AGCCACCACTTCCATCCCCACATGCACTCCATGTCATTAAAGCTTCCTCAAATTGTTGGCACAATCGACTTGGACATCCACACTCTTAAGTTATTGTCCATTGAATTCTCCATCAAAATCAACTTCCTTTTACTTCGTCACGACAAAATAACGCCTACGTTACTTGTGAAATGGGCACGTCCTCTAGACAACACTTGTGAGTCCTGTTAAGTCCTGTGATATTTGTTGATCATTTCTCTGATTTATTTAGTTCTATGCTATGATGTGCAAATCGGATGTTTATTCTATATTTATCATTTTTTTTAAAATTGGGTGAACGACAATATAACACTAAAATTAAATACATGGAAACAGATTGGGGTGGTGAATTTCGTAAATTGGACTAATTTTTTAAAACATATGGAATACATCATTGATACTCATGCCCTCACACTCATGAGCAAGTTGGTTTCGTTGAACGTCATCACAAACACATAGTTGAAACCGATCTCATGGCCCGTGCATATATCCCTAAAAAATATTGGCATTATGCATTTGAGAGTGTCGTTCTTCTTATCAATTATATGCCAACATGAACTCTTTCTCATGCCTCTACTTTTTAAATCCTCTACTCTTAAACTCCCAATTATAAATTTCTAAAAATCTTCAAGTGACTTTGTTTTCCATATCTTCGTCCCTATAACTCTCATAAAATGGATTTTCTCTCCTATCTTTGCGTCTTTTGGGGTTATAGTTCCCATCAACATGGATATCATTCCATGGATCTTCAAACCAAAAAAATATGTTATGCATGTCATGTTCACTTTGATGAAAATAATCTCCCTTTCGCAATTTTACGTCCATCATCCTTGTTGTCCCCTCCTTGGGGCAGTGCACCCATTTTGCTTCACCCCATAATCTCACATGTTATAACCACTACTCATAAATCCACCTCCCAACAACACACCATGCCTTTTCCTACTGTCCAACCTTTTACTATGCTTGTACTTGTTGCCCAACTCCCTATAATGCTAACACTTGTTACCTACTCCTCGATAGCATTGCTACCCAACCCTTTACCCGTTGTCTAACCCTCTCCAGCGCTACTGCCAATATACATCTCTGACTCACCACCCTTACACCAACCTATAGCGATGTACTCCTCCCAAATGTCCACCCAACTTGTTCCCCTACCACCTCCCTCAAATCTTGTTGGTCTCAAACTTGCCATTTATCTCAGAACACTTCCCCAGTCCACTCCTTTATGTACTCATTCCATGCAACTTCACTTATAATCTATCCACAAACTCACTCCCAGCCCCACTTGTCATTCCACCACTATAGACACCATCAAAGCCACATGCTTTACATTACCCCACTAAGATCCCAAATGGTACCAAGCCATGACCGCTGAACTCAATGCACTTCTCCATAATAATACTTAGTCCTTTGTCCCACCCTCACCTTTCATGAAAATCATGTATGTAAATAGGTTTACCGTATCAAACGTAAACCAGATGGCTCTATCGATCATTACAAAACTCATTTAGTGGCCAAAGGTTTCCACCAAGAACAAGGCGTTGATTTTAACGAAGCATTCAGTCTCGGTGTTAAGGACAACAGTATTTTCACTGTACTCTCCATCGTTGTGTCCAATAGTTGGTGCATTTCTCAAATAGATCTCAATAATGAATTTCTTCATGGATTTCTTGCTGAAAATGATTTCATGGAACAACCTCTTGTCTTTAAAGATCCTACTAAACCTAACTTTGTGTGTAAACACCATCATTTTTTTATGGTCTCAAATAGGGGTGGAAATGGATATTCGAAAATCCGAATTCGTCTGGTATCCGAGTCCGATTTTTACGGATATTTATCCAAAAATCGAATATGGATACTAATATGTATAGTGTGTTAAAATATTCCAAAAATGGATACGGATGGTATGTGTATAAAATACGGATAATCCGTATCTGAGGTAGAGTATTCACATTTGCGAATATCCATATCCGTATTGTATTTAATGTTAAATTATTATTATTTTTAGTTATTATATATAAAATATAAATATATAATATAAAATGTTAACCACTTATTAACAAAAAAGTGGAGAATTTTTTTTTTTAGAAAATTAAAAGAGAAATGTAAAGCTTAAGTTATTAAAACAATTAATAGGAAAAAAAGGAAAACCATAAAAACTTGTTTTAAACGATTTAAAACAACAAAAGGTAAAAAAAAAATATTAAACAACAAAACCAAACCCACACCCACTCGGTACCCAAAGCCCTAACTCACCATTTCTTTTCTTTCCAAAACCCTTCGTCCTCCTCCATCCTAGTAGTGCACCTCTTCCTCCTCCATCTAGCAGGCATCCCCATTCTCTCTCTCTCTCTCTCTCTCTCTCTCTCTCTCTCACACACACACACACACACAGAGACACTATATATATATATATATACTAGGGTGTACCCGTGTCGATGGCACGGTGATAAATTTGTCGCCCTGATATTTTATACCCGTGCCGATGGCACGGCAATAAATTTATTCTCGTGATAGATTTGTTCCCGTAATAAATGTGTACCCGTGTCGATGGAATGATGAAATAAAAAGTCAAATTAAAAATAATTTAACTCTATTGCATTCTACCCCACCTCTCTTCGTCCAACCCACGGGTTATAATAATTATTTTACGTACTTCACAATTCCTATAATTCTAAGATTAAGGTTTCACGCCTTCACATATTATTTTGTCATAGTGATTAGGTCTCACAAAATAAGATAAGATGTGATAACACTGTTTTGTGTGCAAAGTTATAAAAGAGGTGAATATATAACACTATTTATTTTGGATGGTTACGGAAAACAAATAAAGTAAAGTAGAGAGTGGCATACATGTTCTAAAATGAGAGAGCGAGAACGAAAATTCTAGGTGAGGTAGGTCTTAGATATAAAATTGATTTTCTATTTAATATATAATATTCAAAATTTGAATTTCAAATATACACACAATTCGTGGCTTTGGGAATTAAAAATTGTGCACATGGCTCAGCTACGTATTATCTAACCCGCATAAATCCATTATGTCTTCACACTCCTCTTCTTCTCTTCCTCTCTCTGAACATTTCTTTATTTTTCTTGTATAACACCACCTTCTGTTCTTTGATAAAAAAAATCTTTAGTAAGTAGTCTGGATTTTTTTTGGTTATTTCATCAAATACCTTTTTGGCAACTAAAGTTGGGCGTAAAGAGTGGACAACTTGCTTTATTTATGAGACCTGCAATATATGAAATAACCAATCAAACCAAACAATGAACATACACATTAAAGAAAACAATAAACAACAAAAAGTCTTGTATATAAAAATGCGTCTGGTTTTGAAACATCATAACAAACAATCAAAAATAAAGAGTCATTACAGTAAAACACAGTACCTAGAATCTATTAGGGGACAAAAGATATAAAAACACAGCAATTTACGGCCAAAAAAGATAAAAGTGAGAGCTTTGCCAAGGGGATCTACATCCTTGTAAAACACAATACATTATATGTATAAGACAATATGAAGTGGTGGGTACTGTTTGGAATATTAATAGAAGAAAGAATAAACAAAATGAATGGTTCTTGGCCAAAGGTGTTGGAGTGGCAAGTCTCGGGTTGGCAGGAGGTCTGAAGGTGCTAACCAGGTAGAATATTCGGGTATTGGGTTGTGCAGGTTTGGGTTGAAGTGTGTTTACGGATCAAATGGGTTTTGGGGTTGTTGTACAGGGGTGGGTAGTGGTTTAACATGGTAGAAATTGGCAAGAGATTTGGGTAGTTCACCAGATGGTTTGACATGCACTAACAGTGATCAAACTAAACCAAAATCCAACCAAAATCTGATGACATAGATCACATTGTGGGCGCTTATATTCCAAAGTGGTTCCCTTATAGCATTATAAACACAACAAAATAATATTTATTAACAGTGTTGGAAAAATAATGTTTATTTGTATCTGTTATTACATTGTAGAGAAAAGCTCTCTCGGCACTAAGTTGCATCGAGTTAATGAAAAAAAAACTAAAAAAAACATCGAAATCATAGAAAAGTCACACATTATAAATCTCTCACCTGGCAACAGAGACAGACTAAGGAGTGATAAATTGATCTCTCACCATTCACGTCCTCAACACCGCCACCGACGGTGGATTTCTCATCCTGCCATCCTTTTGGAATACCGAAGGCATCGCATCTCTCATTTCTTTTAAATTGTTCTCCATCAAAATGGTAGCATTTTGTTCCCCTGGTCGACCATTGGAACTCAACCCGGTCACGAATACAGGATCTGGGACTCTTATTTGTGACTGACTGAAACATCTTGAAACCCCAGATAGCGGGTTGTTCTGTAAAACAAAAAAAAAATACAGATTATTATTTTGCAATTCAATATTGTGAAATGGGGTGGGGTTGGTTTAAGTTTATTACCGTGAAAGTGGTTTCATTCAAGGAGATCATGGCTACACATAAATGTGAGAGTTTGAAGCAGCAGATAAAATGACAGAGCGAGAGAGAAAGAGAGAGAAGAAAGAGAGAAATGACCTAACCCCATAAAGCCTCTCTAATCTGAAGAGGTTCAAAATGAATCCAAAATTTCTTGAGCCTTGTGCTATGTACTTCCTTTCAACTACTTTTCTGACCGACACTCTTAATAAGATGTACTTTTCTCTTATCAGAGTGGACAACACTCTCACGCGTTGTACACTCATTTTTTAAAGAAACCTCGAAGCTCGTAGCATTACACATACAACTCTCTTACTTAATCTGCGCCGTGAGTTGGGTTGGACAACCAAAAGATACATACCCAAAGATTAAATCTCGGCCTGGTATAGATACAAAAACTGTTTATATATGTTTTGTATGATGTGGTTATATGATGTGGCAAAACCCCCTCCTGCTTTATTATATAGATATATATAACACACACATACACACACACAACGCAACTATACACACACGCAAAACTAACCCCACAGCCACCTCTACACACACAAAAACACTGCTACACATGCACAACCAGCGCTAGTCCGCTACACACACAAAATAATTACACACAGAATAACTACACTCAAGTGTTTCATCTTTTTCTTCTCTCACAACATTTGAGCATTCTTCTCATGCAGGCGATAGTGATAATGAAACAACAAACCAAATGAGGGTTGGATTTACTGGAGGATTAAGAGTTATTTTACTATAAAAGTGTCCCCACTTAATATGTTAATGCCCACTAGTTTTTTTTTGGAAATTTCGTTGCGATGATGGTTTAAGCAATGAAAAAAAGTTGTGACCACAAACAATAAAAAGAAGTGTTGTATCTTCCTTTTTTTAACAAAGGGAAAATGTTTGTTCTTGAGTTAGGAACTATTCAATAAGAGGAAAAGAGAACTCATGATTTATGGATATGAACATTAAAGTTTATTACTTGATTTCAAACATTTTCTTTTAAGTTTAACTTGTCACTTTTTTAGTTAGTTATAGCAAAATTCTCTTGGACGTTGGTCTTCTAATTTTTATTTAATATTATTTTTTTTAATTTTAAAATTAGTTTTAATTGTAATAGACAAACAATGTAAATGGATACAGATATTATATGAATACAAAAATTTTGAGAGGATACAAATATGGATAGTTGTTTTTACTATCCCGGTGGATACAAATACGGATATGGATAGTGCATCCATATAGTGTATATGGATATGGATAACATGATTTTCTCTCCATATTCGTCCATTTACCACCCCTAGTCTTAAACAAGCCCCGAGAGGTTAGTTTCACCGTCTCACCCAGTATCTTCACAAAAAAATTTCATTGAGTCTAAAACTGATTGCTCCATATTTATCTACAAATTTGGCACTGACATTATGTATCTTCTCATCATATTAAGATTCCTTTGTTCTATTTTTTAAGACGTTTTAAATTAAGAGTAGTTTTCTAAAATAAATGTGTCAAATCTCATAATAGTTGAATGTATATTGACTATTGACTGCATTAAAATTGTCATTTTAAAAATAAAAAATTAAGAACAAATAATTAAAAAAACTTTACATTTAAATCCATCACTTTTTTAGGCATGTGGAGTAACCCATATGCTCGTGTCTGTATTTTTTTCTACTTTTTTCAACTAATTTAATTAATTAGTTTGATCTCAATATTTCATATTAACATAACCACCTTGTCGAGGGTTCTGGTCTATATTAATCAATCCACCATCCTAACATTTGTTTACTACCTTTTAAGTTTACGAGTTTGTGAGATTAGATTCTTCAAGATAAAAAGATTAAGAGGCTTTAAGCCCTTCTTCATTGGAAGTGATACAAAAAGTTTTGTAGTTCATCTCATCAAATTTAAATAATATCTAAAATCGTTCAAAATTTTATTTCTTCATAATTGTAACCAAATACAAACTATTAAATAATACTCCATTCAATATTCTTAAATTGTAAGATTAAGCATACACTTTCTCTAACACATACTCAAGTAAGATATGTTGAACATAGAGTTTTTGAATGTCCAATATATCTCTCTCTCTATCTTTTCTTGAAACCCAAAGTAAGAAAAAATTATCGAAAATAAAACATTACTAAGCACTTGGATTCTAGCCAAAGTTAGAGGGTTACCCAGTGTTTACAAATTCGACAACTATTATAAAAGATAATAAAATCGATACATAGTTTTAGAATAATATATTGATAAGATTTGTTGTAACAACCATGAACTTGTAATGTGCTATATATGAACTCACTGGTCAATGTCATATAATGTACGATTCAAAAACTAGTGTTCAAATAGCTTTAATTATCATAAACAAATTAGTTATCCAAGAGGACTTTTTTATTAAGATGCCTCTCATTTCTAACAAAACAAAAACACTCTTTTATTTATTAAAATATGGTGTGCATAATGCATGGAGCACTACACCAAATCTGTCGACTTGTCACGGTCATTGACCGTGACAAGTCAACCTTGTCAAGGTCAATGACCGTGATAAGTATGGGGGTAACAACTTTTTTTGTCACGGACTTGTCACGATCATTGACGGTGACAAGTTCATTCAACTTGTCACGGTCAATGATCGTGACAATCTTAATCACGGTTAATAACCATGACAAATCTGTGACATTTTTAAAAAAATTATAGAGGTCAATGACCGTGACAAAAAAAACTTATCACAGACTTGTCATTGTCATTGATCGTGATAATTCTGGGCAGAACTGAAAAAAAATCTACTGGGAAGTATGGCCACTGCCACTACCCATCAGTATATTTGTACCTGTTATAGCAACGTTGTACCTGTTCAAACATCATATATCCAAATAAAATAGAGATAATGCAAATATACATTCAAAAAAATATGCATCACGATATAATCCAAATATAATTCAAATGTAGCAACTTAAAACAATTCAAATTTAATAACTTAAAACAATCCAAAACAATTCAAATAATGTCACAACATGTCTGGGGTAGGTTTGAGGAGGTGTATAGGCCACACAATATATGAATTGATACACCCTTGAATTTTCATCGTGATGCATTATTCATACAACTACAATGGGGAGTTCTCCTTCCCGGGTATCACATGAGTGATGAGCACCTTGGCCTCGATGTCTTGAAGGTCACGTCCATGAACTAGGATACCCTGGACGGTATTCAGGCCCCTCAACCCCCTCCCTATTTGCTTGCCATAAAATATGACTTGTATAAACAAGCTCGGCCAACCAAGTGTCATTATAGGTCGGTCGAAGGGAGCCAAATAGGGGACTGGATCATCAGAGTCCGCACGTGTCGACGATGAAGCAGCGACGTCCACGTCCTCATCCTCCTCACCACCTTATCATTCCTTTTCCCCTTACTCTTTTCGCCCAACGAACACTTCATGAATGAGAACATATCTTTGATCGTCGCCTCCAAACGGGACAGCTTCTCGTCATGCGAGTCCACCATTAGAGCCAAGCCGAAATTGCTCGTCTCCAATCCGATGATCCTAGATTTGGCCAACCGCGAGCTCACCCCTTGTCCTGCCCTTGCGATCAGCGCCAAGCACTTGGATGAGTGCGTCCGTGGAAAACGATGCCTTGTCGACATCAGACTGCGACTCATGAACTTCCTTAAGCTTTGACGAAAACAATAATAAGCACATGATTAGTTGAATAAGTAAATAAAAAAATTATAACATAATTAACAAAAAGTAAACTGTCGGATTACTTACAATCATGAACAAAACAACTGGGGACACATCCTTATCCTTCCCCTTATTCGTCCAAACAGCCACATAAGCATCGAGCATATGTGTTCTACCCCCAAGGCCACTCCCTGTCCCCTGAAATAAAATAATGCAAAATTTGTATCGGACCCGCAAAGTAAAATAATGTAAAATAACATATATCTATAATTATAGAAAAATAAAATCTTACCATCATCCTATGCTCCACCTCGGCGTAAGACGTCCGGCTGGAGTAGTGCACATCCGTCTTTTTCGCCCGATTTTCCCTCCCCGATTGGCGAGATGCCAATTGTCACTCCTCGATCTCATTGTCAATGAACTTTTGCCATTGTGCCAATGAGATCGGCTCCTTTGGTGGGTTGGAGTAACGTATTCGGATAATGGAGTCTCGGGTCTTCCCAAAGTACTAGCCCCATAAATGTTTCTTCCACGTCTTGTGTTGCTCCCTCAACTGCTCCAAGACGGAATCGCGTAGTTTTGGGGTCAGGCTGAATTGTTCCTATCCAATAAATACATTGTTAGTTGAGAATAAATATAAATATAAATTAAAATATAAATATAAATACATTACCTGAAGTGACACCCAAATATCTAACTTGAGCTTATTTGGCACCTCCCTCCAACTAGTGTACCCTGGGCCAATGATCGTCTTTACCAGCTCGAGGGATCTCGCTAATATCCCTGTCTTGTTCTCGACATCCATCCCCAATTTTCCATATTTGGGGAGCCTAGGGGCCGAGGAGCCCTTCTCGCCTCCGCTACCACCGAGCCCAAATGACATCATCATAATCAGTATCATCATCCTCGCCTTAATACCTGCAGGAGACATTTTCTATAAAAAAAATGTTGTTATTAGTACAAATCCAAATGAATTAGAAGAAGACATACAAATATGTTCAATTACTACAAATCCAAATGAATTATTATTGTTTAACACCTCAATTCTGAATTTCAAAACAACAACATCTAACTCATAATATGTACAATTACTAAAAATCCGAAACATCCCCACCCCCACCCCTACTGCCCACACACACGCACACTACACAAGAGTGAAAATGATAAAGTGAAAATCAATTAAAAGCATTAAAAATTGATTGATAAAGTACAAATCAGAATATTTATTACAAATTCAAAAATTATTTCAAATTCGGGTTATCATCAAAAATGGATTGAAATTCGGTAGGAGCAGCCAAGTCATCCACACTACTATTTAGATTCTTTGGCGCATGTAGGACAATTGACCATGGCTCGTTGTTGATATACTACGAGTAAAACACTTAGTTGACCTTTTGAAATTCACAAACAAACAGCTCATCGCTCACGTGGTCGTTGCTCTTCAACTTGGACAAGTCAACCATGATAAAATTGGTGCCAGGATCAACTTTACAAGCATTTTTATCCACAACTCTTACCTGGTCACAGTAAAATACAACCTCTTTGAATCTTATATAATCCAATTCAAATATATTTTGAATTACACCATAGTAAGTCATTTCAGCTTCAACGAGATTTTTATCTTTTGCGCTCGCTCAAAAGAATGTAAGATCCTTGTATGAAATGCCCGAGTTCTGTACATTTATACTTTCCTTGTACACCCTTGCGCCGAATACGTAACCATTCAATCGATACTTTTTATAATCTTATGCCATGAACAAGGGTCTAGTGGCTAGATAAGCAAGCCTTAATGTTGCATCACTCGTATTTAATACCTGAGAATGTAGATAAATTATGCTACTCATGACTTACACTTATGTAAATCATGAGTATCATAATTCACAATCCTTTGCATGTTGGATGAAAAATTAGATGGACCCTTCAAATTATATATTGTATACAAAAGCACCTTCCTTTCCCCACTCGTCAAAGTAAACGCACTGGGGGGAATTATTGTCCTTCCCCTACTATCTTTTTTCAACCATAGTTGTGGCTTAAGTTTCGATGATTTAAGGTCTTTCGTGCATTTTCTCCATCCTTAGAATGACTCCCCCCAAGGCAAGTGCCCACAATATGTTCAGCAAGGTTGTTCTCTGCATGCATCACATCCAATACATGGCGCACCGGGTTATTCTTCCAATAAGACAAGTCAAATAAAAATTTCCTCCTAGACCATGCCTTTCTTGTCTCAGTTTCATTCCCAGTTGGGGTCTTCTTATGCTTAACATTCTTAAATTTGTGATTTTTACCTGATATATTAGGTCCACAATCAGAAGATTTACTTTCAATTTCTGAACCTGAAAGTTTCTCGACGGTAGCCTATGTTCAGCCTCGCCCGATAAAAAATTGGAACCTTTCTTAAATCTGAAACTATGAGCCGGGGGTAAAAACCTCCTATGGCAATGGTATACATTTTTTGATCTAGCGGAGAGACGAAGAGATTCAGTCTCCTCTACACAAATAGGACACCCTAAATAACCATGTACTACACAACCGAATAATGTCCCATAAGCTGGAAAATCATGAATTGTCCACATCAACATAGCTTTCAGCGTAAACTCTTATTTTCTAAAAGAGTCAAATTCTTTCACACCCTTTGCCCATAACTCATTTAATTATTCTACCAAAGGAGACAGGTAGATGTCGATGTCATCACTTGGTACCTTTAGCCCAGCTATCAACAAAGACAGTATCAAAAATTCAGGTCTCATACACTGTGAAGGAGGGAGGTTGAGTGGGGCTAAGATCACTGTCCATACACTCTGATTTGTGATTATATTTCCAAATGGATTGAAACCAGGTGTTGATATAGCCAAATAAATGTTGTGCTGTTCTCGAGCAAAATCGGGATACTCATAATTAATCCTCCTTCAAGCTATAGAATCAATAGGATGACGTATGAGATTACCCCCTACTTCTGCCCTATCATGCCAACTCATTGCCTCTGCTATCCATGGTACTATGAAAAATCTCTTTAATCTAGGCCCAACAGGAAAATATTTCAACACTTTTTGAGGCACTTTTGAGCTTGTTCCTTTCCTGCCGGTAGATTGGACATATCTAGGTTCATCGCATACCGGACAGCGATCGAGATTTTCATACTCTTTTCGGTATAATATGCAGTCATACACACAAGCATGAATCAATTTATACTTCATTCCCAAACCTTTCAAACTGTTCTTTATAACAGGATAACTATTTGGAAACGTATTCTCCTTGGGTAGTAAGCCCTTCATCCAATGTAGAATTCCTGTCACGCTATTGTCAGACAAATCGTACTGCGTCTTCAAATTGTACAAACCAACCATGGCATGTAAAGTTATTTGATCTTTTTCACAGCTAGAGTATAACGGTTGGGTCACCTTAAATTTTAAACTTTGGTAGTCATCGTCAAGGTTTATCATCGTGATATCTTCATGAGCCCCTGAACCTTGTACATCATTAGTGACCTCAATCTCATCTATTTCATAAACTCCGTACGAATCATCAACTAAATCCTCTAACATATTATGATCTACGTCATCCCCTTTTACATCTATCCTACTTTTTGAAGGTTGTTATGAAGGTTATTCAGGGACAAAAGGAACTTTCAATTCACCGTGAAAACTCCAAAATCTATAATTATCTCGCATACCCCACATTAACAAATATAGTTCAACTATTTTCCACTCAAACACCTTACCATTCTTACACCTAGAACACAGACACGAAAACTCTTCATCATTATGTCATCTCTTAGTGTATTTCACAAATTCATTAGCACCTCTGCGAAACACATCCCCCATTCTATTTGTCCCACCCATCCACTCTTTGTATTTAGGATATCCCATCACAACTACTATAACTAATCACCTATTAAAGGTAAGAGGCGTATATTCCTAGATTAGTATAAACAAAACTTAGATTTATAGTATGTTTCATTTTATTATGTCTTATTTATATTCGATTTTTAAATTTTAAATTCAAATTCAATTTATAATAGAAATTCCTATTTCCTCCATCTCCTCTAAAAGATGAGTGGTACTATCTCATTCAAGCCCGCATATTTCTGTAACATACTTAACATCTCATGCACATTGTTATGATTTGAGAAAAATTCGGCAGCATATCCCCATAGTTCTCGAAATACACGACGTAGATTGGCAAGTGTGAGTGTTATTTCAATTGATCAATTGAAATAACACTCACACTTGTCAATCTAGTATGTACCCAGAGAACATTAGGATACGACTGCCGAACTTCCTCCAAAAGTAACAACTTTAAACCACTAAGAATATTATTATACATAAATTATGCAGTCCCAAACTATCCAAACGGGACAATTCGAGAGATCTCATTATAGGGGTAATGACTCTCGAACGGGTCTAAGGGCTATTTAATACGTACGCATAATAACTAGAAGGCTAGTATCTATGCGCACTATGTATAATTTCAAGTATGTTTCATTTAATTATCATACTATATATATATTGTTCGTGATACAAATTACTTTTTAAAAAAAGTAAAAAAATTCCACCCCCATATAGACAATAATTCAGTGGTCATACCACTTCTAAAATTAACCAATCGAACATCGATCCACTATAATCCAACCGCAATAGCAACAACAAATGTGTATCCCGTACTCCTTCTAATTCATCTACTCAATTAATTCATTTCATCAATTAAAGTATACAATTATTAATTTACTAATTTACAATGAGGGACAATCCTACTTGCATATGAAAGGGGCACTAATTATTAATTTACTAAACAAATTATTTTCCAATCAATATTTAATCAATCAATTATTTTACAAGGGGCACTACTTGCATATGAGGGACAATATCTAATAAACCAATCAAAATTTGATTAAAAAAATTAAAAAGCACCAACCCCCGCGCCATTTCCCCTACCCCACCCCACCCACCCACCCCCTTCCCCCAACCACACACACAAGCACACGCACATATACACACACATACACACATATCCCCACCCCCCCCCACCCCCCTGCCCACCCCTTAGCCCTGCCCCCTCCCCCTAATGTCACTGTCCACCACACACACACACACACACACACACATGTGAACATATACACCACACACACACGCACATTTACACACACATATATACAAATGGAAGAGAAATAGAGAGAGGAAACGTACCAAAATCGTAGAGAGAGAGTGCAGTCGCTTAGAGAGGGAGAGAGAAATTGAGGGAATAAAAATCGGTGGGAAAAGAGAAGCGGGATGGGTTTTTTTACTGACAGAATTGTCATGAACATGTCACGGTTGTTGATCGTGACAAGTTTATAAGGTTTATCATGGTCATTGACCGTGACAATACCGTGACAACAGTAAATGTCACGGATTTGTCACGGTCATTGACTGTGATAAGGCTGATCGGTTGAAGGGTGCCAATTTGACCATTTTGGTGTAGTGTAGATATATTTCCATGGAGAGATTGATTTAGTATTAGTCTCCTATGATTTTGGACTATAGAAGAAAGAGATGTTGAGTTTAACTCAAACTCCTTGACACTAGATAATGTAAGAGAATGAGATAACACATTTGTAAACTTAAGTAGCATGCTCAAACTCTAAGAAGTTCAGCAAAGATGGATAGAAACACCCATCCCCAATCAGTATCCACCAAAAGGTTAAAAGCAAAATAAGAAGAATTCACTTTTTAGACAAAAGTTTGTTTTATAATCTCAAATCAAATTGCATTTGCTTTAAATATCCTCAACCCTTATATAGATTCTTAGAACAACTTTCAAACAATAAGTAATTAGAGGATATTAAAAAGAATAATAATAATAAACTAAAAGTTGGAAAACTAAAAAGACTAGACTTTTGGAACTCCAAACTAATATATCTGGGAATTTGGCCTCACTTCAAATGCATGTATTTATCTGTGTAAATCAAATTATAAGGTTAACCATATACCAAATCAAAGATATCAAAGTCTTATTTCCAATGGTCTTCGAATCATGTCATTTGGACTTGTAAGGAGTGAGTTATGATTGTTTTACCAAAAGGTGTTAGATATGTGCTGGCAGCAAAATTCGAAAATTGACTCTCTAGTTCTTTTAAACCTAATTAATAAACCATGAAGCTTGTAGGGACTTGTATCAATATCAAAGGTTTCTCCTGCATGATTTTCCCTTGGTTGAAAAAGATTCATCCTCAAATCTAAGTTAGCTTCATTATCTTGGTATAGTGAAAGATCTGGCACATTGAAAGTTGTTAAAACTCCATATTCCACTAGAAGTTCAATCTTGTAAGTACTATATCCATATCTCTCAAAGGCTTTAAATAAACCATGATCTATAGGTTTAATCTTTCCATGTTTCCAACAAGGAAACCTTCTTTTCATAAATTAATGCATGCCAAATCACCTTATTTGAATGCAGCAGGCTTATGATACTTATTGGCTTGATTATGATTTCTTCTTGATTATTTGCTCATGAATGGATTCATGAAACTTTTTTATATACTTGGCTTTCTCTTCAGCATCACCATTGAATTGATGAGGTATTGTAAGTGGAATCAAATCTAATGGAGGGATTGTATTTCTCTCATACACAACTTCTAATAGACTAGCACCCCTAGTTTGGCTTCTAGATATGTTGTAAGAAAATTCATCTTGTGTTAAGATAAGATACCACTTTCGAATGTTATTTTCCACCAAACTCCTTAATAAATTTCTCAAGTTTAGATTCACAGCTTCAGTTCGTCCATCAGTTTGTAGATGATGAGATGAACTAAATTTCATACTACTTCCAAGCTTTCTCCACAAAGTTCACCAAAAGTGACTCATAAACTTCGAATCCCGATCAAAAGTGATGGTCTTTGGAATGACATGTAGCTTAACAATTTTATAAAAGTAAATATCAACAACATGGGATGCATCCAAGGTTTTGTTTCATGGAACAAAATGAGTCATTTTAGAGAAACAATCAACAACCACCATAATTGAATCTTTGTTCCTTTGAGTTCGAGGAAATACAACAACAAAGTATAAACTCCCATTTTCCAATGAGCTAATAGATTGGGCAAAGGTGTATTTTGGGAATGGAATTTTGTAATGTGAAAAAAAATTCATCTTTCCACTTGCCTAGCAACATCACACTCCATATTTGGCCAGTAAAAGTTCTCCCTAATAAGATCAAGTATTTTATCTCTCCCAAAGTGTCTGCCACCATGAGCTTCAATTATAATAGCTTCTCTTAATGAGCACTTAAAAATACACAACTGATTATTTTTGAAAATATAGCCACCATGCAATGTAAATTGTTGATAAGGCTCGTTGTAACATTTTTCCCAAATATGACAAAAGAAAGGATCATCTTTGTACAACTCCTTTAACACTTCGAATCCAAATACCTTTACTTTCATAAAATGAAGCAAGGAATGCATTCAACCTAATGCATCTATCACTTGATTTTGAACACCAAAATTGTGCTTGATATGAAAAGTAAAGGCCTATAAAAAAATGTACCCATTTGGCATGTCTCGAATTGAGTTTGTATTGACCATTAATATATTTCAACGCTTCATAATCTGAAAAGAGAATAAACTCTTTAGGCATAATGTAGTGTCTCTACCAATCCAAGGTTCGAACAATATCATAGAACTCCTTATCATTTGTTGAATAATTTTTTGCGAGAATTTCTTAATTTCCCATTAAAGTATTCAATAGGCTTCCCTTATTTTCTGATAACAGCACCAATACCCACATTTGAAGTATCACAATCAACTTTGAACACCTTGTTAAGATCTGAAATAGAGGGAATTGGAGTTGCCATAGTTTTCTCTTTTATAAGCTCAAAACTTTTTTATGCTTCATTACTCCATTTAAAGGTAACCTCTTTTAATCTTATGTACTTGGAGAAATAATAGTTCTAAAGTCTTCACAAATGTTGTATAAAAAGAAGCAAGGTCATGAAAACTTTGAACAACATGAATCGAACTAGGATTTGGTCAAATAGTAATTGCCTCCATTTTTTTAATCCACCTCCACACCATCACTTTACACAACATAGCCTAAGAATACTAAGCTATTTGTCAAGAAGCCATACTTCTTCAAATCCAGATATAACTTCTGCCCTCTCCATACATCAAAAAACATTTGAAGATGCCCAAAATGTTGATTTTGGTCTTTGCTAAACAAAAGAATATCCTCAAAGTAAATCATAACAAACTTACCAATATAAGTCTTGAATATGTGATTCATAAGACGCGTAAATGTTGCAGGAGCATTAGAAAGACCAAATGGCATCACCATTCATTCAAATAGTCCAACATGTATCTTGAAAGAAGTTTTCCATTCATCTTTCTATTTTATATGAATCTATTAATAACCACTTCGAAGATAATTTTTTGAAAAGATTACAGCCCCAAAAAGTGGGTCAAATAGATAATCAAGTCGAGGAATAGAAAAATGATACGTGATGGTAATTTTATTCACCGCCCTACTATCAACTCTCATCCTCCATGATCCATCTTTCATAGGAATAAGTACCACTAGGGAAGCACATGGACTTGTGTTCTCTTTAATCATCCTCTTATCCAACAAATCATGAACTTGCTTTTCAAACTCTTCATATTCTTCAGGATCCATTCGGTAGGCTGCTTTATTTGGAAGCGTGACACCTGGAACAAAGTCAATACAAAGATGAATTTCTCTTATCGGAGGAAGGTCTGATGGAATCTCGTTTGGTGCCACAATATAAAATCCATCAAGTAAAGGTTGTAAGTCAGGTGGGATTTCAAACCTCTCTTTATTTTCCTCCATTACCACTAGAACAAAAGCATTTTCATCCCTTTCCATTGCTTTATCAAACTCCTCCTTTGATAGCATATGATTTACATTACCTTTTGACGATTCAATAGAGTACTGTGACACCCCGCTTAAGATAATAACGGGTGGCCAGCCCTCTACTACATTTAATCAGGAATCTCAGATGTCTCATTCTCAGCATCGACAGACTATACTAAAATAGATAAGGCTAACTACCAAAAACTATAAAGGCGGATGTCAAATTTTTTTTAAATATAACATATAATGGATATCAACCCAACTATATAGAACTACAAAAAATTAGAATGCACACAATACCATGGTAACAGGAAGTGATAAAAATAAAATAAAGTGAGTACACGAAATGAAATATACCCGAATAAGTTGTCGGGTCACAGACAATACAACAACCATAAGGAAGAAACATAAACATCTACATATAACTCTTGGGTATAAACCCAATACACAACATGAATCCTATCTAAATTTTCAAAGGAATGGAAAGAGACTACAATCTAAATCCTGCAACAGTTCGCAATTGCTACGGCTCCCAAGACTCTGGTTAGAAAAGCATACGGTATCCATGCGGTGGGACACCTATAGTAAACAATATGTACATATATGGAAAAAGAGAAATATAAACGAGTCAGAGCCCGAGGTGTAAAAATGTTTGTAGCAAGTGTGTTAACCGTGCATAATAAATATAAATACAATATTTCATAATTAAAGTGGAGCCGCACTCTCGTGAAACGACAAACTCATCTCTCATCTATAGCGCGCACCTAATCGTGTCCCGAAACCTTAATTAAGCAACCTGACACATTTAAGGACAACCTACCTAACTATTTGCATGGCTTATACCCGCATAACCCACCATCCTAACATAACCCAAAAATCCATTCCATTCCAACCCCACATAAATAAATACACACACACACACACACACACACACACACACACACAGACACACACACATATATATATATATATATACGCCTTACCAGGCTTTATTGATTCTAGTTATTTTCTTACACAAATTATTAGTCTTAGCACGACACATATTATCATAAGTTTTAGCATAAAGAATTCATTCTCCAAATAACATTAGTCTGATTCCTAAGGACAAAACTTTTCTCCACTCCCAACATTTCACTACGTTTCGTGCGTGGGGTGTCTCACAAAGAGAAATCCAAACAAGGAACCCCCCGATACACTACTCCTTGACAATGTTGATCGTTGAGATCCATTGTGCCCTCAACCCACATCCTATAATTCCAGCTGTTTACTATGAACAACTATCTCCAAGTATATAAGTAAGAAGTCACCTAAAATCCTTAGGGTCTATATAACATTATAATAGTTATATACGCACGATTATTCAACCCTATCCAGCATGAAAACCTAACACATAAAATGTACATGTTATAACACCGATATCACATTCACCTATAGGGTATGAATTATGACTTTAAGTATATAACACAAACATTCAATCCTATAACCATGCACACATACCATACAATAATGCGCACTTTGAAACACTCATACCAATATACGGTTATAGGATACAAATCTACTGCACTACCTAATTATTGAATACCATCCATAAATACACAATTTAGTCTCTATTTAAATCCTTGGGGTCGATATAACCGCAATTGCCTCAAAGTACGATCCTTCGACCCTGATAAACTAGTAACCCAAAATCACCCAGGATGTACATACTAGAAAATTCATATCACCTTCATCTATAGGATATTTATATATAACTTACTCTAAATATATAAGCAATCATTCATTCCTATAACCACGTATACATAACACACATAATGGACACCTTGCAATACACATAACATAAATGGTTATAGGATACCAAAATACTGGACCAAGCTATCATCTTCCAGGAATTACTCACTTTCTCCCGGGGTCACCAACTATCGAACTACTATCACACCGCCATGGAAACAAAATCAATCCTAATGTATAGGAAGTGGTCATAGTTCCTAACCGAAAAGTGAGAACGACTTATACACAAGACTTCTCACCCCCTAAGATAAAATCACACAAATAATTATAGATGACTATGACCTGGGGACTATCCGCACCCTGCTCCTCAAGCCAGGGGCTCACCCTCATCACGCAACCTCACATGATATCATGTGCCGAGTATGCTCACACAATAAGTATATATATATATATATATATATATATATATATATATATATATATATATATATATATATATATATATATATATATATATATATATATATATATACATCGCGCAACCTCACATGATAGCATGTGCCGAGTATGCTCACACAATAAGTATATATATATACCTGCATATCATCACATCATATATACAAACCATCATGCACGGTATAAACATTTATACCGTATAAATATACATATATCTATACACATGTGTGTGTGTGTGTGTATATATATATATATATACACACACTATCTAAAATCCATGCATATGAAGGTAATGAATTCGGGCATAAGTAGGTAATTGTCATCATACTAACTAACGCCATAACACGTACCTACCAACTTCATTTCCTTATATGATCCCTCACTTACAGCTTACCCATCCGTCACACTTATATTGTGAATAGTCTGCCAACATATCCAACATTAAAGATAATATCTCAAAATCGAACCTACATAACCATCATCATACCCATACTCTCTATATCCAGATGCCTACCGGTATACGATAATCATTTCGTCTATAAGTATAAACACAACCTAATAGTCGGTAAGCTACAATCTCCATCCTAATTCACTTATAACCCCAACATACTTCGGAACATCTCTCATTAATTGAGCATAAATTTATAATAACTATCTCAGCTATAAGTAAATACACTCAACTATTCTAATCGGTAATGGACTAGAATATATACTGTGATACAACTTGACTCCAAAAGCACCTTAGTAAAAAGGGACTATTTCTACGACTTATAATTATTTCATGACAGCCCACCACAATTACATTAATATAATTCACCTATATTTCAGTCCCACAATCGTTTCCTTACTAAAAGAGGCATCATACTCTCATAATCCATCTCTAAAATAATTATGAATGCCGCCTAATCCCTCTAAGGTTCAAATCTCTTGACATAATAACCTAACCCTTTATAATACATCCACTAAGAAGGTCATGAAGTTTTAACCCCAAAAGGAAGGCGGTAGAAGAAAATCCCATTATTGGGCTAAAAAGAGAGGACCATTCGACCAGCCCCTAACCCCCGATCGACCGCGGTTTTAAAATTTGCCCTACGAAGAATGCAGTAGGCTTTTCCTTTGAGGCGCGGTCGATCGGCCCCCTGGCCGCGGTTGATCGGCCCCCTGGCCGCGGTCGACCGGCCATGCCAGATATCTTGGCCATTTGCATTTTTAGACGAACCCTAACTCTCTAAATACTCAATTTTATCCACTTCCACCCATTTATCTTCCACTCAATTAAGTTTCCAACATCAAAACTCATATAAAAATCAACCCCACTCGTTATACAACCTCAAATCCAAGCATAAACATCAAATGCAAGATAAAATACCCAAAAACTAGGTTTTGACATTAATACCCAAAATCCAATTCTTTTATCCACAAATTATAAAAGAAAATACACAAATGAATTATTTAGCAAGATTAAACACTTGCCTCAAAATTTTAGAGGTTGAATCATCCACGAGATCGCGTACGGGCCGGAAATCCCCAAGCTCCAAGCTTTCTCCTCTCTCTTCTTTCTTTTCCTCTTCTCTTTCTCTCTCTAGGGTTTTCTCTCCCTCTTTCTTAATCTCAAAAATGAGATTTTCAATCTCCCAAAGGATTTATAAGACTAATATAAAAAATACCCTACTTTAAATGGTAATACACACTTTAAATGACTCATTTACTCCAATTCGAGTCAAACTAACTTAAAAAGATTCCGGAACCGAAATAAAGCCCAAGGACAGTCATTTCGACTATCTCAACCCATCCGGAACCAATAGCACACTCAAAATCTTCATCTGGAATACTTTATAATATCCTTAATTTTTGGACCTCAATTTCCAAATTCTAAAATTTTCCAATTTAAATATATTTTATTTCTCCCAAAAATTTAATTTCTCAGTCCCAAAGTCACGGGGTATTGCAGACTTCCCCCCTTACAAAAATTTTGTCCTCGAAATTTGACTTATGCCTAGGACTCCGAACCTCATCTAGTTCTTACATCTACCCTCAAGATTACTATACCTATCTCTCCCACTTCTCACATCGAACCGTATAAACTTTAAAATCAAACTACCTATCCAGATCGTCCATACACCCTGTACCCGAGCTCAACTCGTAAAAACATAACCCGGCTCCACTAGCCTCAAATAATAATATAACTCTCAACAGTATAACCTACTATAACGTACTAAATATAAAATCTTTGAAATTTCTAATGGTTGAACTCTTCTCAATTCCTGACATATGCTTCCTTCATGTGGGGGAGGTCTCGCAAGCGAAATCCAAACAAGGAACCCTCCCAATACACTACTGTGTAGCCATGTCGGGGATTGAGATCAATTAAACCAGGATTAAGGTTTTATAAAAGATTTTCAAATCAAAGATTTTGCCCGAAGGCCTATATATTGATATAATATAAAACAATTACATGTCTTTTGACACGCCAAACAAACACCTTATATTCAAGACACAAGGCCTCAATAATTACAATACTCCTACCAACAACTAGATCTCAAAGCTAGCACAACCCTGAGCTAAATTCTCCGCTCAATAATAAATCTGCTAAACTCTGAACCTCCTTAATTATACAAATCCTTGAAATTACATTAAAGCATTGCCGCAAAGTAAGTCCTTCCCTCGTTGGAATACCACAATTACCTTCCCTAGCCTATCTATAAAACAATAACCTTATAACCACTACTCAACAAACCTTAACAATCCTCACTTCCGAAAATCAATAGCACAACTCTCTACTAGCTCATTACGAAACGATCTATTATCCCAAAAGATGCCATACAAAGGCCACACTTACTCGCTACTTCCTCGAAGGAAATTATGTACTCACTATGGTTATAGTGGTTAACCACAAGTTATACCTTACATGCGACGCTCCCAATATCGCACAAAGTGTGACCTAAACCCAAAGAACGATATTCTACTGTAACACCCCGCCCGCCCGGGGAGAGCGAACGGAGCACCACTTCGATAAAATAACTAAATCCACAAGTAACAAGGTATAGAGCATCTAAATAAACCCACAATAATATAAATCCAGTAATCTCAATCTCTTCAATTACAACAAGTCTCTCGAATTAAAATTACAACTATCTAACTTGAATAAAAATGATCTATACATCAATGAAATAATTAATACAAATCTTTCAAATTGTATTAAAAATTCTTCCCAAATAATCGTCGCTAAAAATCAATCTCCATAGTGCCCCAAAATCCGCGCTAACCTGCAACTACAAGAAAATATGGGGAAGTACACAATATGACAGGAAAGATGCTCAACAAATATATAATAGCGATGAATAAAACGTAACAACACGAGTACGAATATTCAAATCAAAATGCAAATCTCAAAGCATTTATCAATATAATTTTTCAACAACACATCAATGGGTAATTAGGCCTCACCCCATTCGCATATGCTTTATCAAGCCATAGCCGGGAATAGGTATTTTGGCGGGTTCACAACATCCGTTCCATATTAAAATCTCATGATAACGTGCTCATCAATAATATAATGATACCACATGAATCAAAATAATTTCAACAATTATTTTCCAGATTTCAATGAATTTATCAATTCAAATATGAGTTCAATTAAACAAGAATTCAAAGAGAATGACACTCGCGATATTTAAGGAGCATATTTTGTAAAATCCCATACCTCAAACCATGATGAGAAACCAACAATCACATCCTCAAGATCAACACCAAAGATCTACAAAAGCTCCTCCAATAATCTCCAACAAAATTTCCCCAACAACACCTCTAAACTAAGGTTGGAACTCAAAAATCTCAAGGGCCAAAGTATATATAAAATGGAGAGGAATATAAAATAAATTTGCTGCCAAAAGTAGGTTAAAAGGGTTGCCCACGACTTTCTTTTATAATGCAAGGAAATGAAGAGTTGGAATCCAAAAGACTCCTTTAAATAAGGCAAAGAAATGAAGAGTTGTAAGTCAAAACAACTTTTGAAAATTACTTAATGTTCACGAAATCTGGGGAGGTCGATCGATCGATCCTTCAGGAATTTTGACAGTTCGCCGATTTAGAATTCCAAGAGTTAAAAACATTTTAAAATCATTTTAAAATCCGTTTTAACTCCGTTTTCGAAACCGATTGAAATTCTCGCCTTTAAAAATAATAACCAACATATTTGAGCAATAAAAATAATTTTATCAAAAACTTTATTTTCCTCCATTTTCCAGAAATTAATTAAAATAGCCCAAAATTACGCGGGTTGTTACATCTACCTTATACTTCCATAATCCAATTGTTTCACTACATTCCTGAGTCCCTCTACTCCTTCCAGGAAAAGACCTTATTCCCCAAGCCTAATTTTCCTTAAAGAAACATCCTCATAAAAATCCTTCCTAACCATCCCGAAGGATAAAGCGCTATTGCGACCCCGATAACTCAGTTAGTCCAACTTAATGAACCCAAGTCTTTAAATTTCTTACTCCCTCTTCCAAAAAGATGATACTCCTGACATTGGGACAATGCCACACACCTCCTAAGGGCTTTACTATTCACTTATCCTCAGTACTTACCTGATCGAACATAAAATTCATCATTCGAGTAAATTCTCTTTCTTACTCGACCACCGTTAGATCACCTTGAGTCACCGCTAGAAATCTCCTCCTTATCTACGCTTGAGTCGCGAAAAGAAAATACCTCTAGTCAAAGCGTACCCAAAGTCTGTTATGGGTATTATATCTCTCATCTTGCCCCTTCATGGACGACTTATTCTTGGCGACGTCTGAGAAGAGAACAACTGTATCAGAATATCATTCAAGAAATTTCACATCGCATGAGAAAATAGACGTAGTGAATGCAACAATCTAATAGTAGGGCTCTACATCAAGAATGATAACAAAAGAACACAGAAAACCCGCACAGATCCTAAGGACACTAGAACCTAATGCTCTGATACCATCTGTGACACCCCGCTTAAGATAACAACGGGTGGCCAGCCCTGTACTACATTTAATCAGGAATCTCAGATGGGTCATTCTCAGCATCGACAGACTATACTAAAATAGATAAGTCTAACTATCCAAAACTATAAAGGCGGATGTCAAAAAATTTTAAAATAAAACATACAATGGATATCTACCCAACTATATTGAACTACAAAAAGAAGAATGCACACAATACCATGGTAACAGAAAGTGCTGAAAATAAAATAAAGTGAGTACACAAAAGGAAATATACCCGAATAAGCTGTCGGGTCACAGACAATACAATAACCATAAGGAAGAAATATAAACATCTACATATAAGTCTTAGGTGTAAACCCGATACACAATATGAATCCTATCTAGATTTTCAAAGGAATGGAAAGCGACTACAATCTAAATCCCGCAACAGTCCGCAACTGCTATGGCTCCAAAGACTCTGAATAGAAAAGCATCTGATATCCATGCGGTGGGACACCTGTAGTAAATAGTACGTACATATATGGAAAAAGAGAAATATAAATGGGTCAGAGCCTGAGGGGTAAAAATGTTTGCAGTAAGTGTGTTAACTGTGCATAATAAATATAAATGCAATATTTCATAATTAAAGTAGAGTCGCACTCTTGCGAAACCCCAAACTCACCTCTCGTCTACAGCACACACCTAATCGTGTCCCGGAACCTTAATTAAGCTACCCGGCACGTTTAAGGACAACCTACCTAACTATTTGCATGGCTTATACCCGCATAACCCAACATCCTAACAAAACCCAAAAATCCATTCTAGTTTAACCCCACATAAATTGATACACACACACACCACACACACACACATATATATATACGCATTACCAGGCTTTATTGATTCTAGTTATTTGCTTAAGAAAATTATTAGTCTTAGCACGACACACATTATCATAAGTTTTAGCATACAGAATTTATTCTCCAAATAACATACGTCTGATTCTTAAGGACAAAACTTTTCTCCACTCCCAACATTGCACTGCGTTTCGTGCGTGGGGCGTCTCTCAAAGTGAAATCCAAACAAGGAACCCCCCCGATACACTACTCCTTGACAATGTTGATCGTTGAGATCCATTATGCCCTCAACGCACATCCTATAATTCTAGCTATTTACTATGAACAACTATCTCCAAGTATATAAGTAAGAAGTCACCTAAAATACTTAGGGCCTATATAACATCATAATAGTTATATACGCACGATTATTCAACACTATCAAGCATGTACACCTAACACATAAAATGTACATCTTATAACACCTATATCACATTCACCTATAGGGTTTGAATTACCACTTTAAGTATATAACACAAACATTCAATCCTATAACCATGCACACATACCATACAATAATGCGCACTTTGAACTACTCATACAAATATATGGTTATAGGATACAAATCTACTGCACTACCTAATTATTGAATACCATCCATAAATACACAATTTAATCTCTATTTGAATCCTTGGGGTCGATATAACTGCAATTGTCTCAAAGTACGATCCTTCGACCCTCATAAACTAGTACCCCAAAAACACCCAGGATATACATACTACAAAATTTATATCACCTTCACCTATAGGATATTTATATATATCTTAATCTAAATATATACGCAATCATTCATTCATATAACCACGTATACATAACACACATAATGGACACCTTGCAATACATATAACATAAACGGTTATAGGATACCAAAATGCTGCACCATGCTATCATCTTTTAGGAATTACTCACTTTCTCCCGGGATCACCACATATCTAACTATTATCACGCTGCCATGGCAATAAAATCAATCCTAACGTATGGGAAGCTGTCATAGTTCCTAACCGAAAAGTGAGAACGACTCATACCCAAGACTTATCACCCCCAAAGATAAAATCACGCAAATAATAATGGACGACTATGACCTGGGGACTATCCGCACCCTGCTCCTTAAGCCAGTGGCTCACTCTCATCGTGCAACCTCCCATGATAGAATGTGTCGAGTATGCTCACACAATAAGTATATATATATCATTCACAGTATATATATATATATATACAATCCATGTATATGAAGGTAATGAATTCGGGCATAAGTAGGTAATTCTCATCATACTAACTAATGATATAAAACGTACCTACCAACTTCATGTCCTTATACGATCCCTCACTTGCAGCTTACCCATCCGCCACACTTATATTGTGAATAGTCTCCTAACATAGCCAATGTTAACGATACTATCTCAAAATTGAACCTTCATAACCATCATCATACCCATACTCTCAATATCCAGATGCCTACCGGTATATGATAATCATTCCGTCTATAAGTATAAACACAACCTAATAGTCGGTAAGCTACGATCTCCATCCTAATTCACTTATAACCCCAACATACTTCGAAACATCTCTCATTAATTGAGCATAAATGTATAATAACTATCTCAGCTATAATTACATACACTCAATTATTCTAATCAGTAATGGACTAGAATATATACCGTGATACCACTTGACTACAAAAGCACCTTAGTGAAAAGGGACTATTTCTACAACTTATAATTATTTCATGATAGCCCACCACAATTACATTAATATAATCTGCCTATATTTCGGTCCCACAATCGTTTCCTTACTAAAAGAGGCATCATACTCTCATAATCCATCTCTAAAATAATTTCGAATGCCGCCTAATCCTTCTAAGGTGCAAATCTCTTGACATAATAACCTAACCCTCTATAATGCATCCACTAAGAAGGTCATGAAGTTTTAAACCCAAAAGGAAGGCGGTAGAAGAAAATCCCATTCTTGGGCTAAAAACAGAGGACCGATCGACCGGACCCTGACCCCCGATTGACCGCGTTTTGAAATTTTTCCCTACGAAGAATGCAGTAGGCTTTTCCTTTAAGGCGCGGTCAACCGCCCCCTGGCCACGGTCGACCGTCCATACCAGATATCTTGGCCATTTTCCATTTTTAGATGAACCCTAAATCTCCAAACTCTCAAATTTATCCACTTTCAACCATTTATCTTCCACCCAATTAGGTTTCCAACATCAAAACTCATATAGAAATCCACCCCACTCATTATACAAACTCAAATCCATGCATAAACATCAAATGCAAGATAAAATACCCAAAAACTAGGTTTTGACATTAATACCCAAAATCTAATTCTTTTATCCAAAAATTATAAAAGAAAATATACAAATGAATTATTTAGCAAGATTAAACACTTGCCTCGCAATTGTAGAGGTTGAATCATCCTCGAGATCACGTACGGACCGAAAATCCCCAAGCTCCAAGATTTCTCCTCTCTCTTCTTTCTTTTCCTCTTCTCTTTCTCTCTCTAGGGTTTTCTCTCCGTCTCTCTTAATCTCAAAAATGAGGTTTTCAATCTCCCAAAGGCTTCATAAATCTAATATCCAAAATACCCTACTTTAAACGGTAATATAGACTTTAAATGACTCGTTTACTCCAATTCGAGTCAAATAACTTAAAAAGATTCTGGAACCGAAATAAAACCCAAGGACAGTCATTTCGATTATCTCAACCCATCCGAAACCAATAGCACAATCAAAATCTTCATCTGGAATACTTTATAATATCCTCAATTTTTGGACCTCAATTTCCAAATTCTAAAATTCTCCAATTTAAATATATTTTATTTCTCCCAAAAATTTAATTTCTCAGTCCCAAAGTCACGGGGTATTACAAGTACTCGGGCCTCAAGGGTATAGAGTAAATTTAAGTCCATCCTTACAAAAAAAAATGTAAGTATTTTTTAACCCATCACATTTAATATGTCTATCAATTTCTCTAGGTCTCCTAAGAAGTAAATGACAAGCATCCATGGGCACAACATTACACCAGATTTCATCTTGATAATTTTTACAAATTAAAAATTAAGACAAACACCTTTTATTTTGTTTTACCTCATTTCGACATGAAAGATTACAATGTTATAGGTGTTGCACTATCTTAAGTTTAATTTATCCACTATTTCAGTAGCCACAACATTCTCACAACTACCACCATCAATGATAACATTACACACCTTGCTATGAGAAGTACAATGGGTGTTGATGATACCCTATTTTACACTTGGAATTTAAAAGATTCCCAAACACATAAACTTCCCTTAGGAAATATCAAAGGTCCTGAATATGGCCTTAGACCTCATCTACGTTGGGGATTGACCCCTAATACCTCCACTGCACTTAGGATAAGGCCGTGGAATTACAGCATATCTCAGTCAGTTTTACTCATTCCTAATATGGTCAGTTGTTTCAACATATATCCCTAACCAAGCTCAAAGACCTCAACACTAGGGTTCTACCAGATCAAAAGCCCAGAGTAGACCTCATACTGAATAAAAACAACCTCCTAAGGTCACATAACCCTCAGAACTAATGAGACTCATTGCGTAGCACCCTAATGATAACTTATGGCAATCTTATAGCAGTTCTCAATCTCTTAGACCTCCAGCAAAGCACTTGTAACCAATCTGTCGAGCAGGTGGAAAGCATAACATTGTTCCACCTACTTCCAACTCTACTTATATTAAATGCTCCCATTAGCATTTAATGCTTCCAACAATCATCTTACATTGCCTGCAAAACATTTGGCCAGCACTCAACCTCTTTGTTGACACCATCAAACATCAGATAGGCCCTAGCCATGTTGTGATAGTCCATTCATTCTCTCCCAGAGTTTGCATATAAATAGGGGTCCATTTGAAGGATGATGACATGTTCAATAAATTAGACTTAGAGATAATTAAGAGTTTTAACATTTCACAAGCATTACCCCTTGTTTCACTCTCAACCCAGTATTGAGAGTATATACTTGTAACTTGGGTCATTTGAAGTTAACAAAGAATTTTTACATATTGTTGAGCCCTAAATCAATACTCTAGAACCCTTAGATAAGTCAACCAGTTACTTCCTAAAGTCCATTGTATCGTTGAAAATTGATAAAAAAATGTCAGACTCTCTTGACCAAAGCTCAAGAGATAACTTAGACTGTAATAACTCATTTACGATCAAATAAACAAGTTCAATACCTTTGATAGTGGGAGAAATAAACAAGATATCTTAGACTGTATTACACTTTGATGCTCCTTTCCTCTTACCCGTCTGATGTCCAAAGGGGAGCACTTGTGGGTCTAAAATCACTCATGGTTTAACACCCATCAGTTTAGTGTTGTCCATGTGAACGAAAAGCTCAATTCTTCTCAAATACGCATCTTACTCCCTCAAAATTATAACTAACGTTGATTTATCTTGTTCTTTTAAATAAATAAGGCCCATCAGAAAATGCTCCAAGTGTAACTGGATACCATCCTTATCAGGCTCCCTTTTCCCCTAGTGGTGGAGGAACTCACAGTACCAGATCATAGTGGTATCGGGGAAAACCACGAGTCCAAGTTATAAGTAGAAAATGATATAGAGGGTGTGTCCAGGGTCCCTAAATGATTAGTTACCCGCATCCCTATCAAGGATAGTTTATCACTGCTCGGAGATCAGTCCCAAGGAGATCCAAGGGCCACTAGACCCTGGGATGATGAGATAAAGAAGATGCAAGATAAGTTGGGAATTTCCTCAAGCAGTACAAGACTCTAACTCCCAAAACCTTTAAATTTATCCTCCATATAACATTTTCTCCTTTTTTAATGTTCAGCATTATGCCTTTCCCCTAAAGTGGAAGATGCCTAATATTGAGCCATTTGATGGGTCCAAGGACCCCCCATCGATCATCTAAAAAACTACATGTCACTTATGTTCCTTCAGAATACCCTTGATGAGGTCATGTATTGAGATTTTCTCGCTAATTTGAGGGGGATATCTAGGCAATAGTTCACGAATATCAAGACAAGAACCATTCGAAGCTTCACTAAGTTGGAAAAATCCTTTATTGGAGCTCAAAAGAAGAGTAAGACTATCGATTCCCTCCCCCGCTTTAGGCAGAAAGATAGAGAGGACCTTATAGAATATACTAAAAGGTTCAACCAACAAACCATGCAAGTTTATGACTTGAATGATAAAATTTGTGTGGACACTTTTATGTCGGGCCTCGCCTCGTAAGACTTGTTAAGTTCTTTTAGGAAGAAGCCAACAAAATCTATGACCGAGGTGCACAAAAAAGCTCAGAAATATATTAATAATGGCGATGCCATCTCTGTAAGACATGATATAGACTCACCCCATTAGAAAAAAAGAATGTCTTCTCCGACGTTGGGTAGACCTCAGGAGTAGCTGAGGCCAAGAAGAAGAAAAATTAGGTTAAGAAAATTAATCCTACAGAGGCCAAACACTTCACTGCTCTCACAACCACCATAGAGGAGGTATTCAGTTGAACCTCATGAGGACTGTGGATAATAAAAGAGACAATTCTAAGTACTGTGAGTTCCATAAAGATCATGGACATAATACAAAAGACTACTTCAGATTGAAAGAATCCATTGTGGGGGTGATAAAAAAAAGGGCTACCTCAAAGAATATGTGGCAAAAGATGCAGGCAAAAATCAGCATGGCAACAAATATAAGAACAAAGATAATTTCCCTCTGATAACTATCAACTGTTTATTCGGAGTCTTTGCTGGGGGTGGACTATCTACCACAACAAGAACCTCATAAGTATCTACTAAGAAGGAGTACAAGTCAACCATATCTCTTTCCATCATAGGGCTCCAAAATAAGTCTTTATGATAGTCTTTCCTAAAGCAGGCCTCATGAGGGTTCGTTTGCCTTATGAGGACCCCTTCATCATAATAGTGATCCTCGGGGATAAGAATAATAAAGGGTTCTCATTGACATGGGAAGTTATGTAGATATCTTATTCTTAGATGCCTTTGAGAATATGGGCCTTGGTGCGAAGCACATGCATCCAGTCATCACTCCTCTCATTAGATTCAACAGAGAGCGGACATACTCCTTGTGGTTTGATAACCCCCCCCCCCCCCCCCCCCCACACACACACTTAGTACTAAAGATGGTTATAAAACAGTCTGGAACAAGTTCATAGAAGTGGAACTACCCTTCGCTTACAACATAATAATGGGAAGACCGTTGTTATTCCAATTCGTAGCCTAGTAATGAGGTTCCCAAGACCCAGAGGGGTAGGGGAAGTCTTTGGAGATTAGAAAAAAGATTGAGAATGCTACATAACCTCCATGAAAGACAAGAAAATGTCACTTATTAACTTTAGGGCCTGATAGAGGCCCTAATTAAGATCCAAAAACCCCCTGAGGTCCCAAAAGAGGTCTTACCTCCATGTTCGCCAAAGTCTGAGCTCCTCCAAGAATGTATGGGCATAAAATTGATAAGTTTGAACACCTCAGATCCACAAGATATCGATAATCACCCTCACAGCTCGAGTTCCAAGATGGAGGGAGAAACTCAAGGCATCAAAAGTCTCAGAGGACATTTGACATTTTGTAAAATAACTATAAATAATGTATTCCCTACTTGAAATAAGTGAAAAATCATCTTTTTGTTACCCATGATGTATCCAAAACCAATATTCTTTAAAGAGTTGCAAGGACTTTAACCTTGGATCTAAATTTTTTAGTCTAAGGCCCCACAAGCTGAGTTGTAAGGATTTCAACCTGTGGGAACCCATTTATTATGGTCAATGAGAGTAGCCGAACAGGCCCAAGATGCTTTGGGGGCTGTCCGACCCAAATCAAATATTCAACCAACAAACGTGTATTTAATATACAATAAAACACTTAAGGATATACTCAAATCAACCTCTAACAATCTCAGTAGAGATATTCAGGTGGTTCATGATATATCCAACATGACTATTAAGTTCCTTATGCCATTCAACCTCTACGAAAATAGATTTATACATTGTACACCCTGACCCGAGGCAAAGGGATTAAAACTTGAGATTTTGAGAGACACTTGATAAACAAAAGTAAGATCTTCATGGACATAGTTAAGTTGACGAACCACATATATCATTATTGTGCATGTGATTATTTTTACTTTTTCCTCTTTGTGGTTGTTTTTGTGGATTCATTTATTGTGATATTTTCTTCACTCACAATTGGGATCGTCTGTGGGAAATGGATTTTATTTCTACAAAAACATTCATTACTAGAAAGCCTGTATTATCTCACCATAGCAGTAACATCCCCCAAGACGACGACATCCAAGAAGATCCAGTTCCTCCTTGGGTCGGGTCGGAGATTCACCAGCATACATACCCCAAGTTTCGTCATGACAGGCAATCCTCTGAAGAAAGCCAGGGACCACTTAGGTCTACCCAGATTTCTAGACAATTCGATACTTATGAAGCCAAGCTTCATTAATAAGAGGAGTTTGCACGCCTCCAAGCAGAAGAAAATGCTCGCCTATAGAGGCGACTCGGAAGAATGGAGAGAGACCTCTAAATGGACACTAGAAAACATCATACTAGGACTCTTAGTCCTCAGGAAAGCAGCGCTCGTAGCTGAGGGAGGAGATTCGGTAATGACCAAGAGAGAACTGAACGTGATAGGTTAGAGCAAGGACGATGAGAGTGTAGCCAGGAAAGACGCTAAAAAAGCAATGATCGATAGAACGAAGACATAAGGATTCTGGTTCGTAGGGAGATGGACCAACATTCATCCCACCGAGGAGCCAGATCCACCAGAGAGCTAGCTAGAAGAGCTCTCAACACTCATATGAAGTCCACTTTTTCAAGGGAAATCGAGTAAAAAGATCCCTCAAAAAAAAATTATCCGTAGGTTCAAGTTCTACGATAGGAAAACAAACCCCATAGACCATGTTATAAAATATCGACAAGCAATGACCTTATGGAGCCATAATGACGCACTTATGTGAAGGATTTTTCCCTCTAGCCTACATGATGTAGCACATAACTGGTTTGAGAGTCTTCCTCAGAGGTCAATCATAAATTTTACAGCTCTAGAGAAGGCCTTCGCAGCGTGATTCATTATCAGTAGCTCCCATCCTAATCGGATGAATGCACTGCTCATAATGAAAAATAAGCCACATAAAAACCACCAAGACTATGCCAAAAGATATTAGGAAGTTTTTAATGATATCGACGATTACCCCGAGTAGGTTGCCATATCATCCTTTAAAATATGTTTGTCGACCACCTATTTGCTGCATCAATCCCTTACTAAGAAGGAGGCCAGCACCATCGACAATCTTATGGAATGTATTGAGAAGTAAACAAAGATGGAGGATGTGGTTCATCCTAATAGAGGGGAAAACGGTCGACCAAAGGTGAATAAAGGAACAGAGAAGAATGATACCCAAAAGAAGGTAAACAAGAATGGTGGAAATAATGGCTCCAAGAATGGGAACAAGGATAACCCCTCCAAAGCATCTCAGGCTGTTAACACCATCTTCAAGGAACATATTTATAAGATTCTCAGCATGATCAAAGATGAGTTGTTCATCAAATGGACTAAGAAGATGGGTGGAGACCTAACTAAAAAGAACAATGCACTGAGATGCGCATTACATAAGGAGGGTGGTCATCGAACTGAGAATTACAAAGCTCTAAAGTCACATTTTGAAGAGATATTTCAAGCAAGGAACCTCGGCAAGTATGTAGAGAAGAAAGCAGATAAGGTATCATCCAATGGAGACCAGAAGCCAAATAACATCCTCAACGATGATATAGGACATGAGTTTGCAGTAATCCATGGGGCATCAGACCTTAAGAAAATCCAGGGCAATGCTGTTTGAATGGAACTAAAGAGGGTGACTGCTGTTATGGAAGTTTTTCAAATCGACCCTGCCAAGACCCAGATAGGAAAGCATTGATGATCCAAAGACGTCGACTATGACAAAAACATCATGTTCACTGATTAGATTGGGGTAAGAACCCCACATAATGATGCGTTAGTGATCACACTCAGAATCATTAATTGGTACGTTAACAAGCTACTTGTGGACTAGGGGAGTTCATTCAAATTTATGTTTCTGGAACTGTTCTATAAACTAAAGTTGAATATCATCAACCTTAAAGAGGCCATTGTTTCGCTGATCTGCTTTATAGAGAGGATCACGATGCCGTTAGGGAAGATAATCTTATTGGTCAGGGCAAGAAACATCTCAAAGCTAATTGAGTTTTTAGTGGTGGACATTGAGTCCCCATGCCATGCTATTTTGGTCAGAGGTTGGCTCCACGCCATGAAGGTCGTATGATCAACCTACCATCAAAAGATGAAGTGAGTTACCGATCAGGGTGTGGTCAAAATTCGTGGTGACCAAGCGATGACCAGGAAGTGCTTTATTGCATCTATCCTCTTGAATAAAGAAAAAAAGAAGGAGAAAAAGAATGCTCAGGAGGGAGTTGTGAACTCCATATAACAACTACGGTACTGACGACCAGAGGTGGAAGAGATGAGGATCCACCCCTCCGATAGGGCCATTGTAAACCTGGAATAAGTTGTAGACAATGATAACTTGGTCGAAAGGAAGTTTCATATCGTATTTTCTCTCTTCAATCAAGAGGAAAAAGAGTTAGTAGCATTTTCCAAAAGTAGCCTGGATGTTTTCGCCTCGGAACCATACAAATTACTAGGGATTGACCCCAGTGTGGCCTACCATCGCCTGTATCTCGATCTAACCTTAAAGAAAATCACTCAAAAAGTTCATCGAATAGCCCCCGAGAAGGCTAAGTCAGTGGAGAAATAAGTAAGGAATCTACTGGATGTAGGATCTATCAAGGAGGTTCGGTTCCCTAAATGGTTATCTAACCCAGTGGTGGTACCAAAAAGCAATGGAAGCTCGAGGGTTTGTATTCACTTCACCGACCTCAACGGGTCAAATCCCAAATACATCTTCCCTATCTCAAAGATAGATCAGTTGGTTGACGCTACAGCGACGCACAAAAGGATGAGTTTCCTAAACGCCTATTCTGGCTACAATCATATACCTTTATTGAGGCCCGACCAGGATAAAACCTCCTTCATAAACACCCTTGGGTTATACTGTTACGAGGTTATACCCTTTGGTCTCAAGAACCAGGAGCAACTTATCGAAGGTTGGTCACCACGATGTTCATCAAACAGATGAGGGAAACGATGGAGGTATACATCGACAATATGCTAGTTAAGAGCAAGAACAAGGCCGAACACCTTTATGATTTAGCAACAACCTTTGAGATGCTCAAGAAGTATCGGATGAATCTTAATGCAAGTAAGTTGTCATTCGGTGTTCATTCAGAATAATTCTTAGGCTATCTAGTCAATAAAATGGTAATTGAGTTCAACCCAGATTAGATCGATGCTATCACTAGAGTTCAGCTTCCTCAGACATTGAGAGATGTTCAAAATCTTACTGGGATGCTCACGACGCTAAATTGCTTCATCTCCAAGTCTTTGAAATGTTGTCAACCGTTCTTTTAGCTTCTAAAAAAAGGGCAAAGGCATCATATGGGATGATGATTGTTTGCGAGCTTCGGAAGAAATGAAGTTCTACCTTAGCAAGCCGCCCCTACTGGTAATTCCAAATAATGAAAACCCACTGTACCTTTACATGGTAGTATCAAACCATGTTGTGAGCTCCACCTTAGTATGTGAAAAAGGAGGAGGACATCACCCAATTTACTATGCCAACAAGACGCTCTGGACGCTGAACAACGATACCTGCTCTGAAAAAGCTCACATATGCTCTGGTGGTTGCTTAAAGAAAGTTAGAGCATTAATTCTAAGCCAACTCCATAATCGTAATCACTTCTTACTCCCTTAAAGTCATTTTGTAAAAATTTGACCTCTCTGGAGGACTCTCAAAGTGTTCGGTCAAACTCGGAAGATTCAACATCCACTTCCAGCCTATAAAGGTGATCAAGGGATAGGTCTTAGCATATTTCATTCCTGAGTTCACAGGAGATTAGCCAATAGACCAACTAGATAATGAGAACTCAATAACATAGGAAACACAGTCCAAAGACTCGACTTTATACGTTGATGGATCCTCCAATTCCAAGGGGGAAGGAGTAGGGATCTTCCTCATCACCCCCGAAGACACTGTAATTGAATTATGTGAGGGAAAATGAGTGTTCGTGTAGGGACACTGTCATTATTTTGGCTCCCGCTCTACATGAAAAAACTTAAGCTACTACTACACTTGTAAGGCAAGCACATAGGTAAGTTGGGCATCGTAAAAAATCAACAGGGAGTGAATGAATTTTAGATTTAATTGCTTTAAAACTTTAAGAATAACAGTGTAAAAGGTGATAGGTTGGAAATGGTAAAAAGGAAAAAATAAGAAGTTAAAACTAAATTATAACTAATTAAAACGAGAGTCGAGATCACCTCCCCGTCATGGGATAAACACATGATATTAGAATTTTGGTTCGAAATCATTTAACCGAACATTTTTAGTTAAGCATAAACATCACACATGAAGGGATTTTAACCTAAAAATGCGAGATAAAACATTTAATCAAAAATGGTCACACGCATCTTAAATTCGGATTATCGCTATAAACACTAACGTTGCATGACAAAGAAAGTTAAATGCATAATAATCCGACTTTAATACGCGAGGTTTCAATTAAATTCAATTTTCCCCAAAAACTAACTTTCGGAGTTCGACGCCCATTAATGGCGGAGAAATGACCCCAACCCTTAAATTGGGTATTAAACATGGCTAGAACAATAAATAAAACTAATTAACCAAAGCAAACAAGAATTAAACTACCAACAACTAATTAACTAAACATCGAAATTAACTACAAAATAAGAAATCATGTAAATAAACCATTAACTAGGTAAGGAAGATAATGAATAGTGGAGATTACTTACATAAAATGGGTAAACACTCAAAAAAATTAGAGGAGAGGGGAAAGCTCCACAAAATCCCCAAAGGTCTAACCCTATAAGTGTAAAGAAATGAAGTTCCAACTTAATAGAATGTTTACATACATATACCCAACCAAAAACCAACTTAAAAAATGTAATTTACGGACTTTCACCCGATCGATTCGCACCTGGCAGTGCTGAATTCTCACCTTTGTCCAACTTTAGGGAAAATTCCATAACTTCTTCGTTATAACTTGGAATTAGGCACGGTCAGAGGCTACATGAAGATAACTCTGAGGAATAAAATATCCAAGAAGACATTCGGCAAAAAACCAAAATTATGAAATGACTAAAATGGCCTTGAGTGTGATTTTGAAGATAAAAATACCCTAAAAATGCCATAACTCCCTCATTATACATCGGAATCATGCACCGTCGGAGGCCACACGAAGAGAAAAAATGGGCTTCAAATTATGTAAGGGGTTAGGGATCAAATTCTGAATTCTTAAATTACTAAAATACCCCCAAAGCAGTAATATTCAATGGAACATTTTTTAAAAGCGTCTGAACCTCATACTAAGCATCCAAATACCTACAAAGGCTCAATTAACCCCCGCAAAGCATGTGTATATAGAAATTTGAGGTTGTCTGGTTAACGAGCACAAGTTTAGGGATTAAAATACCCGAGGGGGCTAATAACGCGTAGGTTAACGGGTGAAATACACAATATTTGTGTCGTATCATTGAGCAAGGAATCAGATTGGGATTTGAGGCCTCCAACAACAAAGATGAGTACGAAGCACCGATCGTTAATTTATGAAAATCCAAACTACCGGGGACAAAGCGCCTCCACATATTCGGCGATTCAAAACTGATCTCCAAACAGGTAAGCGAGCACTTCAATGCCAAAGATGATCGAATGGAAGCTTACCTCGTCGTAGTAAGAGGTCTCATGGAAGACTTTGAAAAGGTGGAAATTCAACAGTTCCCTCATAGACAAAATAGTCACGCTGATGTTTTAACGACATTATTCTCAACAATCGACTCTGACCTAAGGAGAACTATTCAGATAGAGTTCCTCGTACAGCCTAGTATCGAGCAAGTAGTAGTAGCCAAGAAAGTTATCCTCATAGATAAGGCCCCAAGTTGGATTGATACCATCATCAATTATCTACGGAATGACATACTTCCAGACGAAAAGAGTTTGACCCATCAGTTTAGGGTTAAGATTGCTCGTTTTTACCTCAACCTTGAAGGGAAGCTTTACAATAAATCATTTATGAGCCCCTACCTCCAGTGCATTCACCTACAAAACATCGAACAAGTACTTAGTGAGATCCATGAGGGCATTTATTGGAGCCTCGTAGGTGGGAGATCATTGGCCTTTAGTGCAATCAAGAAAGGATATTAGTGGCGTCGCATGCATAAGGATGCATGTGCCTATGTTCCCAAATAAAAAACGTGATAGAATCACTCACATATGGTTCACCAGCCTGCCAATGACCTGAAATCCCTGATCAACCCATGGCTTTTCTTTCAATGGGGATTAGATATTGTGGTATCGCTACCTACTGTATCTGAAAATCTTATGTATCTGTTAGTCGGCACGAATTACTTCACCAAATGGGTAGAGGAAGAACCACTGGCAAACATTCGAGATTCTGATATGACAAGTTTCATATGGAGGAACATCATAACTCTCTTTGGGATACCAAGGTCAATCACCGATAACGGTAGACAATTTGAAAGTGGTTTCTTTCTAGATTTTTATGATGAGCACGGCATCAATCACCACTTCAACTCTGTGGCGTATCCCCAAAGTAATGGGCAAGCAGCGACCTCCAAAAAACCCATGCTCAATGGACTAAGAAAGTGTTTGGAAAGAGTTAAAGGTGTCTGGGTGGATGATCTCCCTCATATTCTGTGGGCTTATTATACCACACCCGAGAAACCGACTAGGGAAAAACCCTCCGTGCTCGCTTATGGAATGGAAGTTTTTATACCTATGGAAGTAGGTCGCCCTACTATGAAAACCACTCTTATTGACCAAGGCCTCAACGATGATGCCCTACATATTGATCTTGACCTCGTAGACGCGCGACGATAGTTGTCTTTGATCGAGTTAGCCTCCTACCAATAATAACTAGCCAAGCAGTACAACAAGAAGGTCAACCAAAGGAAGTTTTGATAAGGGACTATGTCCAAAGGAAAGTCCTTGGTAGTGCCGTAAAACCATCGAATGACAAACTGGGACCAAATTAGGAAGGACCCTTCAGAGTAATAAGAGACGATCTTCAAGAAGTTATCACTTGGAATCGTTTGAGGGAAGGGAGATACCAAGGGCTTGTAATGCAATCAATCTCAAGAAGTTCTACTTTTATATCATATTCTTTATCTTTTATTAACATATTTAGATAAGCAAATTTTTATTTTCAAACTTGTGTTGCTCATTAGATAATATTTAACGAATAAAGGCCGGTTGGCCCCTCTATTATCATTTTTTTCATTAGTTGCTTAACTTTTCTTGATTTCATCATTAATTTTCACCTTTTCCAATGATAACACCTTTGCACATATCGAATTGCCTAACGAGCGGGGTTTCCCGTAGTTGTAACAAGTAAAGTATAAGCACTTCGAATTACTACCACCATCAAGTCCTTATTGCAAACATAAGAGGCCTCATGAGTTACTCCGATAAAAAAAATCCCTATAGGGGATCCTTAAGAAACAAAACCAACTCAGGTTGATCGCCAACTCCTGTTGGTTGAAAAAAGCCTGCTCAGCCGGACTGCCCACCATCCAGGTATGATATACCCGTTTATATCCTCAGCCTGGTTGAAGATTGCCTCCAGACGGACGACCCCTCAGACGACCCTATGAGGGGCCGACCCTTCACCAGGCTCCAGACGACCCTACGAGGGGCCGACCCTTCACCAGGTTCCAGACGACCCTACGAGGGGCCGACCCTTCACCAGGTTCCAGACGACCCTACGAGGGGCCGACCCTTCACCAGGTTCCAAATGACCCTACGAGGGGCCGACCCTTCATCAGGCTCCAGACGACCCTACGAGAGGCCGACAGTATGAGGCCAGAATTAGGCCAGACTCACTACCAGAAGAATTTTTGCCCTCGGCCTCGGCTCATAGGCCGAGGGTGACATCATGACAGTGCGTGGTTTGGGAGACGCGTGGAACAGTGCGTGTGAGACTCACATGGCACGTGGAAGACCATTATAACAATATCACACCCTCACGTGAGGGAATATTATGTCATCATTTGGCATCTCTAGGTGTCAACAGGGGATTGGCTAGATCATCATTCACATGCACCATGCATACTTGGGGGGTACAATACACCCCCCAAGACATATTTATAAATCCCACTTACAACCCTACAGAGGATGGATCCATGACTGTAACCGTAGCTAAAACTCTTCTTGTACACATAGTAGAGAGAGAGAGAGAGTGAGCTTATGTGCATTGTATCCAAGGCCATTAGTGCCCATACTTAGAGGATCACACACTCACAGTGGATGTAGGACAAATTGGCTGAACCACTATACATCATTGTCTTATTTCCCCTTATACTCATCCCCTTCTACATACTTATAGACTTATACATCTCTATGGATGCCATGGTTACTACTGTTTGAGCTCATTATCACTTATCCGGTGGTGCTAAATCTTAGCATCATCAGTTTGGCGTCGTCTGTGGGAAACGAGAAGACATCTCTTCCTTTGTACAACTTGACCTCACTGGGCACTCTAGTGGTGAACCAGCACTCCCCCTGAGAGGAGGTGTTTCACCATTGAAGGAGACCCACTAAGGTTCCCAAGACCACCAGTCTTTTCTTCATTTCAGCTTTTCATAGCTCAAACACATGGCACCTAAAATGCCACCACCACCACTTCCCCCGCCGGATGATGGGGGAAGACCTAATTCCAGTCAGCCGCCGCCTCAGTCTGAGATGGCAGATGTGGCGGTAGCCTTAAAGTCTCTGGCAGCCAGCCAGCGGATGATGCAGGAGCAGTTCACAGCTCTAAGCCAGAACATACTAAGAGCACCAGGGGTTTCACCTGAGATGATTACTCCAGCAGCAGTTCCAGGACAGCATGAGGCCAGGGGACCACCCCAGGCACTGCGCAAAGACCTGCCACCTCCTCAGCGGCGTAGGGATGTTGCTGACCCCCGGCATCTACCCCTGGGGAGGCAAGGAAACACATGCCCTGAGGACAAGTATGACGATCCGAAGGGAGAGGAGGATCCTATAGAATGTTGGGAACCATATGAGGTCTCCAACAATACTGTATGACCTCTCCAGAATAGTAGAGGAAAGTGCGAGAGACCAAACCCTGATGATCGCTCGAGAGGCTCTGCTTTTGATTGCTTGAGCAGGGGGTCGGCCTTTGAGAGGCTAGGCCCAGTAAATGACCTACGAGAACAATTGTCCAGGCCAAGAAGTGCCGCGAGGTCCCAGAGGGAGGCAGAAGATAACCAACCCCAAGGACGAGATGACAGCCAAAGGGAAGTGAACAGCTGACACAGGCCTGCTGCAGCAGAACCCTCCGTCCACCTCAGAGAGGTGGCAGGGGATAACATCGGCTAGGACGACCCTGTGAGGCCCTGGAATGACTCAATCCAGAGGTTGGAGGATAAGATCGGTGATATACTGAAGAGCCGGGACCCTCTTTAGAGGGGATACACCATAGGCTCACCCTTTGTGGCAAAGATAGTCAACTTCCCCACGCTATCAAAGTTCAAGCCACCTGTGGTCACCCCAAGATATGACGGGAGCACCAACCCCGTCCACCATGTGGAGATGTATCAGTCAGCAGCAGACATATACTCTATCTCAGATGAGATGAGGTGTCATGCCTTATCTGGTACCCTGACAGGGGCTGCGCATGTCTGGTACACGTCTCTTCCAAAAAATTCCATTGAAAACTTTAAGCAGTTGGCAGACCGGTTCATCCACAACTTTTTCTTTGGGGTGAGGCCATAGAAGAAGACCACACACCTGCTCTATGTTAAGCAGGGGAAGAATGAGAGTCTGAGGGACTACATAGCCAGATTCAAGAAAGAGAAGCTGGAGGTGGAAGACTATGAGGAGAGCATATCTATGACAGCCCTGATTGGAGGACTCCAAAAGGGGAAGCTACTATGGAAGC
This sequence comes from Sambucus nigra, assembly GCA_949130495.1. Classification (NCBI taxonomy): domain Eukaryota; kingdom Viridiplantae; phylum Streptophyta; class Magnoliopsida; order Dipsacales; family Adoxaceae; genus Sambucus; species Sambucus nigra. The sequence goes on from OX422217.1 coordinate 139,329,756, forward strand.
TTGCTGAAGACCCTCCGAGGACGATGGGTGAATTGATGTTGACAGCAGGGAAGGTGATGAACACCAAAGAAGCGATGGCTGCAAAATATAAAGAGGAAAAAGGAGGTGCAAGCGGGGGTAAATACCCTAAAAAGAAAAAAGAGGGGAAGAAAAGGTCCACGGATGACAAGTTCGCTGGTTACACCCCTCTAACGGTCAGCTGTGAACAGATTCTCAATGAGATAAAGAGTGATCGATCCCTGAAGTGGCCTGAGAAGCTGAGGACAGCCCCCGGCAAGAGGAATAAGAACCTGTGGTGTGAATTTCACCAAGACCACAGCCACGTAACAGACAAATGCTTTGCTCTGAAAGATGAGATTGAGAAGATGCTGAAGGAAGGGAATCTCAGAAAGTACGTCAACAAAGGTGCCTTCAAGAGGGGCCGAGGGGATGACCCCAGAAAGAAGTGAGGAGATGCATGTAGAGAAGGTCCTCAAAAAAGAGAGGACGACCCTTCCGATGATGAGGACGACCCTGACCTCCCGCCGAGAGACGACCACGGCCCTGTTAAGAGGCTTAATATGATCTCGCTCGGAGTGGGAATGATCTCCGGGGGTCTTGCACGAGGAGGGTCTGAGGTCGCCGACAGGAAGGCCCATGTGGCTGAGGCCAAAGCAGTAATGAAGACGGTACACTCGACCTCTCTGGAGGTCAAGTTTAAAAAGAGGAAGAAGGTTGATATGGACACTCTGATAGTGGGATTTTCAAGAATGGACTGCAAAGGCCACTTGGCCCCGCATGATGACCCTCTCGTCATCACTACCAGGGTGCATGGGTGTGAGGTGCCGAGGATACTGGTAGATGGAGGTAGCTCTGCAGATGTGATGTTTTGGCCATGCTTCAAAGCCTTAGGTCTCAGTCGTGCTAGACTTGTCCCGTACCATCATCCACTGATTGGGTTCAGTGGAGAAAAGGTTCATCCCCTTGGAGTGTATGAGGCTGATGTCAGGAAGGGGGACGAATGGCCGAGATGGCTCACCAAGAAGGTCAGTTTCTTTGTGATGGATGAGCATGTGTTTTCGGCCTACAACATCATACTGGAGAGTGTGTCCCTCAAGGGGTTTGAAGCTGTGCCGTCTACGGTCCACCAGATGATCAAATTTCCTACCCCTTACGGGGTGGGGGAAGTTCAAGGAGACCAGACAACAGCGCGAGAATATTACTACAACTCCGCTGAAGAAAGGGAGGCACATAAGAGGGTTACAACCACTTACAATATTGATACCCTAGACCCCAGGGATGAGACGAAGCTAAAAAAAGGAGAGGCCGCGGAATAGGTAGAATCCATCATCCTCGATGAGGATGACCCGGAAAAAACCATCCAAATCGGCAAGTCTCTGAGGCCCAACATCAAGGAAGGCCTCATTAAATTGTTGAGAAGAAGGCGAAGCGTCTTCGCATGGAGTCATGTAGATATGCCAGGGATTGACCCTAAAATCATGTGCCACAAGCTCAATGTGGTAGAGGGAGTGAAGCCGGTAAAGCAGAAGAGGAGAATTTACTCTAGAGAGAAGTATGAGGTCATTAAGGACGAGGTCAAAAAGTTAGAAGACGCTGAATTTATCAGAGAGGTCATCTACCCTGAATGGTTGTCCAATGCAGTCATTGTCCCAAAGGCCAACGGGAAGTGGTGAATGTGTGTAGACTTCACAGACCTCAACAAGCACTATCCCAAAGACACATTCCCTCTCCCTCGCATCGACCAGATGGTAGACGCTACCGCAGGCCATGAGCTCATGAGTTTTATGGATGCCTATTCAGGGTACAACCAGATCTTCATGAACCCTGAAGACTCGGAGAGGACAACCTTCATCATTGACAAGGGGACATACTGTTATAGGATCATGCCCTTTGGCCTAAAAAATGCGGGGGCAACGTACCAGCGCCTCGTAAATAAAATGTTTGAAGAACAAATTGGGAAGTCTATGGAGGTCTATGTAGATGACATGCTGACTAAGAGTCTGAAGGCAGAGGATCATGTGGAAGACCTGGAGAGGACCTTTATTACGATGTACAAATACCAGATGAAGCTTAACCCGGCCAAATGTGTCTTCGGGGTCGGGGCAGGGAAGTTCCTGGGGTTCATTGTCAACCAAAGAGGCATCGAGGCCAATCCTGAAAAGATAAAGGCCCTTGTTGAGATGAAGACCCCCAAGTCCTTTAAAGACGTTCAGAGACTCACAGGGAGAGTTGCTGCCTTGAACAGGTTCGTGTCTAGGGCCACAGACAAGTGTTTTCCATTCTTTAAGATTCTCAGGAAGGCTTTCGAATGGAGTGAAGAGTGTGATGAGGCTTTCAGGGACCTAAAGTCATACTTAGGGTCTCCCTTGCTGCTGTCACGACCTGTGCAGGGTGAACGACTTCAGGTGTACCTCGTCGTCTCAATCGGCCATCAGTGCAGCCATTGTGAGAGACGAAGACGGGATATAGAAGCCTGTGTATTTTAACGGTAAGGCACTTCAGGGAGCTGAGCAAAGATACCCGAGGATGGAAAAGTTAGCCTACTCCTTGATCCATGCCTCAAGGAAGATGAAGCCGTACTTCCAGTCCCATGCAATGGTCATCCTCATCGACTCTCCTCTTAGGCAGGTCCTACACAAGCCAGAAAAACCAGGCAGGCTAATGGCCTAGGCTATAGAGCTGGGGGAGTTTGACATAGTGTATCAGCCTAGAACGACCATTAAGGGGAAGGCGCTGGCGGATTTCGTGGCTGAGTTTACTTGGGAAGATGATGAAGCCGAGGGTGAGGCACTAGGGAAGACAGATACACAACAAGACAGACCCACTGACACACCCGCAGATAGGGCTGAGACAAGCACCGCTAAAAGGAAAGCGACTGAAAACGAAGAGGGAAGATACATCTTTAGACAGAGATCCCTCTCTGAGGGAAATTTTTTAGAGGGAAAGACTCTGTGGAGCCTCTTCGTTGACGGGTCCTCTTGTGACAACGGAAGTGGGGCTGGACTGATATTATCAGCACCCAATGGCACAGACATTGAATACGCCATGAGGTTTAACTTCAAAGCCTCCAACAACGAGGCTGAATATGAGGCCTTGGTAGCAGGCCTCTCCTTGGCCAAGTCTCTTAGTGTCGGCCATATTTTGGTCCATAGTGATTCAAGGCTAGTAGTGAATCAGATACTAGGAGCCTATGAGGCTAAGGACGAGAGGATGGCTAGGTACCTTGAGATGGTGAGGTCGTTACTGAAAGGCTTTAGAGAAGTGAAATTAAAGAGGATACCTAGGCTCGATAATGGCCGTGCTGATGCCCTTGCTAGGTTGGCCTTGGCAACGAGGACAGACATCAGGAGGACGGTCCCAGTAGAATTTTTCTTCGGCCAACTATCGAAGACGCTGAGGGAACACTTGGCAATTGCCTAAATGTTTCTCAGGAAGCTTCGTGGATGAACCCTCTGATCAGAAACATTAAAGAGGGTGAGATGTCAGAAGCAAGGCAAGAAAGGAAGAAGCTGAGGCACAGGGATGCAAAATTCACTGTCATCGGAGACACCTTGTACAAAAAGGGGTTTTTTCTCCCCTTACTTAGGTGTGTGCATCCCTCAGAAGTCCCTTCCATTTTGTAAGATGTGCACGAAGGATCGTGCTCAAGCCACATCGGGGGAAGATCCTTAGCGAAGAGGGTGATCACCCAGGGGTACTGGTGGCCAACCTTGGGGAAAGACGCAGCGGCATATGTAAAAAAGTGTGCCAAATGTCAAAGATTTTCCACCATCCCTCACCAGACCCATCAGCCTCTTACTTCCATTACGTCCCCATGGCCATTTACAGTATGGGGAATTGACCTAGTAGGACCCTTGCCTAGGGCCATCAATAACTATCGGTTCCTCATCGTAGCCATTGACTATTTTTCAAAATGGGTGGAGGCGGAGCCAATGGTGACAATCACAGAGTAGAAGACCTTCCAGTTCATCTGGAAAAACATCATATGTAGATATGGTCTCCCCAACACCCTCATCTCGCATAATGGGAATCAGTTCAAGAATGCCTCTCTACAGAAATACTGTGAGAGGGTAAGTATCAAACAATTTTTCTCCACCCCAGGCCGACCTCAGGCCAATGGGCAAACCGAAGTTACGAATAGGATAATCCTAGATGGAATCAAGAAGAGGCTTGAGGAGGCAAAAGGAAGATGGGTCGAGGAGTTATATGCCGTGCTGTGGGCATACAGGACGACAGTGAGGACTTCTACCGGGGAGACCCCATTCATGCTAGCTTATGGCTCAGAAGCCGTCATCCCCACCGAAATTGAGTTTCCTACTCATAGGGTCCAAATGTACGACCCCCGGGGAAATGATGAAGAGAGAAGACTCGACTTGGACCTGATTGAGGAAAGGAGTGAGGACGCTGAGATAAGGCAGGCTTCCTACCAGCAGAGGACCGCAAGGTTTTACAATCAGAGGGTGAAACAGAGGCCTATCGCAGTGGGGGACTTGGTCCTCAAGAAGACTTGGCAAAAGCCCAACAAAATCCATCCTAATTGGCATGGCCCATATAAGGTCATCGATGAATTCATACCTGGGACCTATAGACTAGAAAACCTAGAAGGGGAACCTTTTTCCAACCCCTGGAACGCAGATCATTTGAAGAAATACTATCAGTAGTGTTGTAAGGTCTTGATAGACCATAATTGTAATAAGAGGTGCTCCAACATAACACTTCGGAAAATTAATGAGAAATATCAGTGTTTCCCCTCATCCTGTGGTTATCAGTTCTAGTATGCATGGAAAAATCTACAGAGAACCACCCTCGGCTATAATGAGGGCCAGTGGAGGGGAGGACCCCACCACTGTCCTCAAGAAAGACGAGGGAAAACTTTATTAAAAACCATTAATTTGGTAAGTTGATCCCTCGGCTATAATGAGGGCCAGTGGAGGGGACGACCCCACCACTGTCCTCAAGAAAGACGAGGGAAAACTTTATTAAAAACCATTAATTTGGTAAGTTGATCCCTCGGCTATAATGAGGGCCAATGGAGGGGACGACCCCACCACTGTCCTCAAGAAAGACGAGGGAAAACTTTATTAAAAACCATTAATTTGGTAAGTTGATCCCTCGGCTATAATGAGGGCCAGTGGAGGGGACGACCCCACCACTGTCCTCAAGAGAAACGAGGGAAAACTTTATTAAAAACCATTAATTTGGTAAGTTGATCCCTCGGTTATAATGAGGGACAGTGGAGGGGACGACCCCACCACTGTCCTCAAGAAAGACGAGGAAAAACTTTATTAAAAACCATTAATTTGGTAAATTGATCCCTCGGCTATAATGAGGGCCAGTGGAGGGGACGACCCCACCACTGTCCTCAAGAAAGACGAGGGAAAACTTTATTAAAAACCATTTATTTGGTAAGTTGATCCCTAGGCTATAATGAGGGCCAATGGAGGGTACGACCCCACCACTCTCCTCAAGAAAGACGAGGGAGGGGTTAGTGGCATTAACAAAGACAGCAAACCATACAAGAAGCAAATATGGAAGACAGTAAAGAAGACGATGGTATTAATGAAATGCCAGTTATACAAAATATCAAGTGTTTTACAAAGTAAAGTACAAAAATGTTGATTACACAAAGAGGGTATCGGCTACAAACAGCCACCCTATTGAGCAAGATCAGAGGGCAAGGCCTCAACATCAATGGGAGGCTCTTCTAGGAGTATGACAGGCTGACCCTCAGACGTGCCCATGCCTTCGACATGCTGAGACTCCACTTGGGCCAAGTCTTCAGCAATGAGGGGATCGTCCAGCTAAACTGCTTCAAGAGAAGGTCGAATAGACGACACTACATCAGCAAACTTTAAGAAGACCCATCGACAGGCCATCTTAATTCCTCTCTCCAAGTATTCAAGGCCAAACCCTTGAAACTCTTCTGAGAGTTTGTAGGCCTCCACAGCATCGGCCTCGGCTTTCTTGACAGCTGCTTCCAGATCGGCCTTGTGTTGAGCCCCTAAGTTGAGTAAAGCCTCATCCTTCTCCTTTATGAGCAAGTCCTTGGCTTGCTGGTCAGCATCGTGCTGCCTCGTTAGTTCATCTAAGACCCTGGCATGCTCAGTCCTAGCACTCTCGAGTTCGGCCCTCGCAGTCTCGAGCTTTGTCTACAGGTCGGCCTCATGCTGAATGGCCCTTTCGGCCTCATAGAACTTTGCCTGATTTTCAGCCATCCACTTTGTGGACGAGGTGAAGGCACAGACGGACTGCATAGAAAAATAAACACATGTCAAGAGGCCGAGGAAACAGTTATTGAAAGAATGAAATTTAAAAAAGGGATCAAGACCAATACCTGTGCAAGGGCGTGCAGACCATAGTCGTACACTTTGGCAGGTGAAATCTTCGACAGGAACTCGTAGTTAGAGGCCGAAGGTGCAAAAAACATTGAGGCCTTGGTTGCCCTCAAGTTTGTAATGAGTGATGAGGGCTCGGCCCTCAGATGCGCCAGGTTTTGAGACCAGAAGGCCCCCATGCTGGATGAAGAGGCCGTCCCCTCAGATGCCTCGACCCTAGCCCTCGTCCGAGACTCTGGCCGAGGGTCAACAGGGGCCTCAGGCTCCTTTCTTTTATGACTATCAGTGGTCGGCTCCACCACTGTCGGCCCAGCGTCCCTCATCTTCCTCGGAGCCTGTTGAGGCTCCTTCCCTTTCTTCTTGCTCAGACCAGACAGCACGCTCGGAGCAGTCATTTCCCAAAGTTGGTCTAATATACCTGCAGGGCGACCTGATAAGAGGAAGACACGTCAGAAAAATGTAGAGAAAAAGAGGAAACACTTTAAAAATAAGTAAAGAATGGAGAACGTTCAGTGTAACTCACATAGTTCTGTCAGAGGGCCGACCCTCAGACCAGCTTCTTTGAGGAACCGGGGGGTCATCAAGTCTTCAAATTTTACAAGCTCACCCTCTCTCCCTCGGCCCCTCAGATACTCAACGATGTCCTTCTCCTCCAGATTAAGTCCAGGGTCTGACCTGGCCTTCATTGAAGGGTTAGACCATCTCCTGGGTACCCTCAGACCATCGGCGGTGAACTCCCACTCTCCAGAGATAAAGAAGAATCCCTTTTTCCAATCGTGGTTGGAAGTCTGCGCCACTTGGAGGAGTTTCTTCTCAGACCTCCTCACCCCCAGATGATAGTATCCAGGCTGTTTAGACGAGGAGGTGATATTGTAGCAGCCCAAGAATAGGTCGGCCGAGGGCTCGTCTGTGAAAGTATTCTTCCACAAGGAGATGTAGCTCAGGATCGTCCTCCAAGAGTTGGGAGGAAGTTGAGAGGGGGAAACACCAAGGGCAGACAGGATATCTACGATGGCAGGATGCAGAGGGAATCTGACTCCAACCTTGAACATCTGTTCATAAACTGCAACCTCTCCCTCTTCACAATTGAAAACCCTCTCAGACTCAGAGGGAACCCTCATAGTTATGCTGGGGGCACCCCATAGGCATGCCTCCATATCAAGAGGTCACGATGCCTAACAGAGGAGATATAGGACGAGGCATGAGAGGTATCAATCTGGTCATCTGTATTATCGCCCTCGTCCTCATCTTCCATAGGCCCCTGGGGGAAGGCCATCTGAAAGGCATGGGGAGATAGGGTTGTCACATGGACAGCCTCGGAGGGGACCATACCCTCGGCCTCTCGGCTTGGGCTTAGATCAGATGTCTCTCTCCTACCGAAAGGTCCAATGCTAGTTGGCGAGGATGCTCTCTCGTCCATCTCACTTGAATGACTCTCGGCTGGACGATGGGATGACCCACAAGACTCGGACGGTTCAAATGGTTTTATTGTGGAAAGAGGAATGGGAAAGATGGGTCGTACCCAATTAGGGTTGTCCCCTTGTCTCCTCTCTTCCTCTTCCTCCACTCATCTGATCTCTGCAAAGAGCTTCTCTCTCAAGGATGGGAATTCAGACGCTAAACTATAAAGCTTCCTAAGCATTAAAAGGGAAGACCCTACACTTGGAGAAATTTGGGGAACTTAACTACAAACAAGTTTGCAGTTGACGAAATTAGACTTTTGAATTAAAAAGGGAATTGATGGTTTTCACTCAAGAACACTCAAGAACATTTAAGAAACAGTTGCCGGAGAAGACACCGGAAAAAGCTATGAGATAACTCAAAGAAAATGCAGCCCTACGAGCCTAAAAAGCAAATAGAAATGAAGTTAAATGAGAGCGCTGAGGGAAAAAGATTACCTGATGAAGAGAGAGAAAGAACGTTGCTAAGCTTGAAGGACTGAAGGCTGCAGAAATGGCGATGGAAACTGGTAAAAGGCTAGAGAGAGAGAGCTTGGGCGCGAAGAAGAAGAAGAAGAGAGAGAGAGTTCAAAAATCTCTTAAATACCTTAGTAATGGATGGGCCCATTGACCAAGGCAGGACACAGCCCACGAGGAAGGCATCATTAGGGCACAAAGCCCCAAGAAAAGTGTGCAGCCGACATGCCTTGGAAACTGGAACTACAATGAGTATCTGCCCAGGTGTCACTCACCTAACTGATCATACACGTATCTCAATTACAACACTATCCATCAGCCATCTCAATGGCACCTATGGCTAAGAGCTGGGGGGTGATTGATATACCCTTTTATATCCTCGGCCTGGTTGAAGATTGCCTCCAGACGGATGACCCCTCAGACGACCCTACGAGGGGCCGACCCTTCACCAGGCTCCAGACGACCCTACGAGGGGCCGACCCTTCACCAGGTTCCAGACGACCCTACGAGGGGCGGACCCTTCACCAGGTTCCAGACGACCCTACGAGAGGCCGACCCTTCACTAGGTTCTAGTCGACCCTACGAGGGGCCGACCCTTCACCAGGCTCTAGACGACCCTACAAGGGGCCGACAGTACGAGGCCATAATAAGACCAGCCTCACTATCAGAAGAAGCTTTGCCCTCGGCCTCGGCTCATAGGCCGAGGGTGAAATCATGACAGCGCGTCGTTTGGGAAACGCGTGGAACAGTGCGCGTGAGGCTCACATGGCACGTGGAAGACCGTTATAACAATATCACACCCTCACGTGAGGGAATATTATGTCATCATTTGGCATCTCCAGGTGTCAACAGGGGATTGGCTAGATCATCATTCACATGCACCATGCATACTTGGGGGGTACACTACACCCCCCAAGACCTATTTATACTTGGCACTTACAACCCTACAGAGGATGGATCCATGACTGTAACCCTAGCTAAAACTCTGCTTGTACACACAGTAGAGAGAGAGAGTGAGCTTATGTCCATTGTATCCAAGGCCATTAGAGCCCATACTTTGAGGATCACACACTTATAGTGGATGTAGGCCAAATTGGCCGAACCACTATACATCATTGTCTTATTTCCCCTTATACTCATCCCCATCTACATACTTATAGACTTATACATCTCTATGGTTGCCATGGTTACTACTGTTTGAGCTCATTATCACTTATCCGGTGGTGCTAAATCTTGGCATCATCAAGGTATATTCTTGTCATCGTCTTACTTTGTCCTAAGGGAGTGTGACGAGACGACCTAAAAGGTAAAATGGATGGAATGATATTACTAACGCATATTGGACTGGAAGAATTTTCAAACATATAAAATATAGTAGACTAAAACTCAAATATCATTTAGTCGGCTGAAAAACCCAAAATGATTAAAACTTAGTAAACCCAAGGCCCAAGATTGGTCAACCAGTATCGTTTGCTTGGCAGATATATCAAGTAATCTATGATAAGGCAAGATTAACACATGTTGATTCAACATATGCTCAAAACATGAGAACATATTAATAAGATTATATAAGGTTACAACTACATCAAAGACCAAAAATACATAAAGACCTAAGGTGGCCCAGGAAGGCCAGCAAGATACTCTGCTACAATCTCTCTCTGACCATCATCTAGTTTTGGGATGAGCTCTTCTATATACTCATCGAGGTCGTGATCCCAAAGTTTAGAAGGAATGGCATCAGCTAAAATCCACTCATCATATTTTGAGAATGGGTTATGGCGATAGGCCGCACACTCAATTTAGTAATTATACCACGGTCTGGATTTTTTGGGAGCCTTCAGCTCCTTGAGGGAACTTAGCCATCTTTGAGTAAAGGCAATGAATTTTAACTTCTTGAGATTTACTGGGGTGTCAGTCCAGCCAGCATTGTAGCCTTCTCCCCAGGCTTCTCGAGGTCTCGTCTTCAATGCATACCTCAGCTTTTTGACATTTTCTTTAAGCACAGCCACAAAAGCTTTCATACTAGTGACCTCCTTCCTCAAGACTTCATTCTTGGACTAAAGAACTTTGCACACTTGGTCGACATCATTCCTCTCTAAGAGCTCGGATCTCAAGGAATTAACTTCTTTTTATATGAATTCACTAATCTCCTCCATCTCCTAGATATCATCTATTAGTGGCAATCACCATGGTCTGGTTCTTATACTGCTCATTTATTATCCTTAGGTACTTTTAAACCTTTACAAAGGCCTTGGAAACCTTCAAGATGATATTTGGTCCAAGGATCCTCCCCAGTTGAGAGTTAGGGGGTATATCGATCTAAATCATTAGACTACGAATAATACATGCCAGATAAGAAGCATGGTATTAGAACAATAAAAATTAAGAGAACACATTCAGAAAGGAGAAAAAGTCCATTCTCATTCATCAAGAAAGGGTGTCCAGGGGCCCATGCATTGAGTTCTCAAAAATAGGTTTCACACTATTAGAAAGAGGATTGAATAAGGAAATAAGGGAAAAAAGTACTAGTCTACAGGCCTTGATCCTTCACCTGGTCACTATCAGCAATAGCCTTTCCCTTATCAATCACTTGTTGCTCATTGCTAGCACCATCACCTTCGTCGACCTCAATAGGAACAATCTCGATATGACTAGCAACTTGGTCTCATCTTGTTCATCCTCCTTAAAAGGATCAGGACCAAGAGAATGAAGGTTAAAGAGCATAAAAACAGTAGGAGTTCTAGCAGCCTTCAAACCCTGATTCCATCCCTTCTTGAAGGATACCTTGTACCTGTAGAACAATTGGAGCTCAGCCTCATTATAGTTTTTATAAAAGCCCTCGCGGTAGCTCATATCTTTTTCTTGGGGAAGGTCACCCTCCAGTTTGACAACCTTTTCAGATAAGGCCTTATTGGCCTCTTCCAGCTTGGTCTTCTTAGCAATCACCACCTTCTAAGTAGCCCTAAGTGCGTCATAGGCCTTTGTCATTTTTTCCTTATCACTCTTCCATGCTTAGCGAGCATTGGCAAAGGCCTGCTTCTTAGCCTACAGAGCATCTTTCAGCTCTTGCTCTCTTCTGGAGCTACCATCTTAAATGTCCAAAAGAGTGATAAAATCAGATAACATCTACACACAGAAGAAAATAATAGTGAATCAGTGCAATAATAGGGAGAATAAAGAAAAATAAATAGAGAAAAATACTTACCAGGTCCATCCCTTGCGCAGTCTTAAAGGCGAGCTAGGTCGATCCCAACCTGAAAGAATGCTCCCGATCAGCGAAGAGAATTTCCCTCTTCAATAGGTCAGGGGAATAAGAAGGTGCATCACCCCCCTCAAGGCTTGGGAAAGAATGAACCCCAAAGGACTACAAGACCAACTTCCTCTTGGTCTCCACTCTTTTGAATTCTTTCCTCTTTTTCTCTTCTCTTTTCTTTTATTTCTCTCTCCTCCTCTGCTCTTACTCTCTTTTCTTATCTTTTTATTTATCTTTATCTTTCTCTTTACCTTTATCATATGGGCTAGAACCACTGCCCTAAGGGGAGTCAGTTGCAGATGTCTTGAGAAACGGGATCCGATCAGATAAGACCATATGGTCGTTATCTTTAGGGAGCTTCAACTTTCTCCTTTGTATCAGAGGGGACATATATTTTTCTTCTTCTTCTTCTTATTCTTCTTCTCATCCCTCTTACTCTTCACTTTCCTCCCCCTCTTCTTCTTCTGAGCTTTCCTCTTCAACAACAACTGGCTCAAAATGACTAACCTCAAGAGCTTTCAAATCCGAAACCTCATCACCTGGACGAGCAAAAATGTTGGTTGTAGTATTTTTATACTCCAATAGATTAGCTACTGACCTGGGATGCTTGTCATCAATTAACCTATCTTTGATGTTCCAAGCCTTTAGAAGATCATCAACATTGATCTCACTAATGTCAGGCTTAAGATTCTTTGCACGAGCTGCAAAATGGAGGAAGAAAGGACAACTATCCCAAGACAAAAAATACGAAGAAAATTAAGACTAAATTATACAATAATAAGATAAAAAGCATATACCTATGATATCCTCCCCATAGTCAAAAATTAATGGGCCCCTTTGCCCCTCACCCACAAGAGCAAGAAGGCGTTGCCAATTTTTGGCAATAAAACCTTGGCCCCAGTAATCCTTGTGCGAGTCTGAAAGATTTACCACCAGGACTTGATCATTTCTCTTGGTCTTCAAGTAAATAAGGCCATCACTTGTTCTCGACCATATGTAACAGTAACAAATTTTAGAAAGACCCAATTTTGTGTCATACAGAGTATTAATTATATTAACCCAATTCACTATTTTCCATACATTATGGGCACATTGTGAAGGAACTACTTCAAAGTATCTGAAGAACTTAAGGAAAAGAGGGTTTGGGGGAAAGGTCAAACTCCCCTCGGTTACCATAAGGGTATGAATCTATTGACCCCTTAAATGTTACACACATTTCTAGGTAAGGGGGCACAGTCCATTTCTACCCAATCAGGAATATTATACTTCTTCCTAAATTCTTCTATTGATTTATTATCAGTATTTTCCATGAGCACACTAGAACCCTAGCTACAGTTGTAGAAAAATTTGAAGAAAAGGAAAAATAATAAAGTGAGCCAAACTTACAAAATTTGATGAAGCTCTGAGGAAAAAGAAGACGCTGAAGAGGATGAACGTTGCAAAACTTGGAAAGCAAGGAAGAAGGTGCACTGAACTTAACTGACGAAAGGAACTATATCTCCGGTTTGGAGTCCGATGATAATGATCACACGCGATCTCCCAAACGATTTTTGGCAGTTCAAATGCCAGGTCGGACAATGGCTCCCTCGCTCATTCAAATTAATTACAAATATTCCATGGTGTTTGGCTCATGACGAGCGTACCCTCACCAACTTCACCAAATCTAAAAAATGCCATTCCAGCTGAAAGGACACTAGTTTAGTTAAAAATTATTTACACGTAAATCATAAAAGAGAAAAAAAATTAGGGGCAAAAATTGTGGGGACCCATTTATTATGGTCAATGAGAGTAACGGAACATGCCCAAGTCACTTAGGGGGATGCCCGACCCAAATCAAATATTCAGCCAGCAAACGTGTATATAATATACAATAAAACACTTAAGGATATATTCAAATTCACCTCCAAGAATCTCAGTAGAGATATTCAGGTGGTTCTTGGTATATCCAACGTGACTATTAAGTTCCTTATGTCATTTAGCCTCTACGAAAAGAGATCTATAAATTGTACACCCTGGCCCGAGGCAAAGGGATTGAAACTTGATATTTCAAGAGACACTTAATAAGAACAAGTAACCTCTCCATAGACGTAGGCAAGTTACCAAACCACATATATCGTTGTTGTGCGTGTCATTCCTTTTACTTTCTGTTCTTTGTGATTGTTTTTGTGGATTTCTTTATTGTGATATTTTCTGCACTCACATGGACTTGGATCAAAACTTACACCAAGGCTTAAAGACATGAAATAAAGAGTTGCAAGGACTCCAACCTTGGCTCTAGGTTTAAACTAAGGACTAGGGACCCAAACTTTAAGTTACAAGGACTTAATCATTGCTTAAGACTAACAGTCAAAGGTCTCAAGGCCCAAAAAAGACTTCAGTCCAAAGGTTTAAACAAACCAGAAATATTAGTCGAAGGTCTAAGGACCCAAAAAAGACTAAAGGGATCATCAAGGTTTTCACCATTTATACTATTCAAATCGACTAAGGTCCAAGTACGCACAAAAGTTAGCCTAAAGTCTTTTCTCAGTTAAAAAAAAGTATTTTCAAATAAAATGAGGTTACTAGCATAGCACTTGTTTGAGCCCTGCCTTCAAAAATCCAAATGTGTAAAACTTTTGTTTTTGAAAAAAAAAATGTGGGCTAAATGTCCAATACAGAAAGTTGTTAAAAAAAAGCTCTCATTTTACAACCTCAAAGTGCAAAGTCGAAGTTTAAAAGGTCTTAGTAACCTCATAATGTCCTCCTCAGGGAGGGGGGGGGTAAGGTGTAGAGGCTTTTCATTCGAGTATTTCACTCAAAGTTTTTCAAGTCTAGAGGTTATAAGATCCTTATAAAGTAAAATAATAGCCGGGAGAAAAGCAGAGCAGTACAAAATAAATAAAGTTCCATGACTCCAAAAACTCCTTTTTGTTTAATATAGAAGATGAAGACTACAAAGAATGGCCCACAGACAATAGGCGGTTGTGACACCCCGCCTAATTAAATACCGGGCGATCACTCATTTATTAAATTAAAATCAAGGTGAACAGTTGGTTCATTCTTAGCATCACTGTCGTAAAAATAACTTTTCCAAATTTAACACCTTATTTAATTAAGCTAAGTGTCAAAACTAATTTTAAATATTTCTTTCCAAATTTTATTTTGAAAATAAAGATTTAATTATCTACAACAATTTAATATTTAAAGAATCACACAACAATAATCCTGGAACATATATTCCAATTAATTTAAACATTCAACAACAAAATTCCAGTATTTAAAACTTAAAGTAAAACATGCATGCTGAATAAATCCCAAAGTAACAGTACTAGAAATAACTGAAATACAATTGTCCCAATAAAACATCTAAATAGTGGAAAGGGCGACACATGCCCCAATAACTGAGAATGATAGAAGTGGAATCAAGTAAATGAAATCGTCTAATCAAGTGGCCTGCAACTCCCACCTAAGCTGCAGCACGTTCCTTCTAAGGGATCCTAAGAAAGACGCCCCTGTGGCTGGGCACCTGTAATATATACATATATATACAAGAGAGAAAGAGGAATAGAAACGGGTCAGAGCCCGATAGTGTATATGATTTAAAAATTCGTTTAGCAAGTATTTAAATTGATACAGGCTAATGCAACAACATATTAGTGCGACACTCTCTTGAGAAATTCTCACCTCTCTTCTAATGTGCACTCCTATCACACTAACCTTCCCAATGGTTTATCTCATCATATATCAAACTATCTTTCCCCAAGGATTTAACTTATCTTAGGTGACTCTCAAGATTTATGATTTAACAACATCATGGTTTAAAAGGATAATTTCATTTAATACAAAACGCTCATTTTAACTTTATTGATTCATAAAGTTTTTCAATATCATATTATACTTTTCAAAACAAGTATTTCTAATTTGAGTCATTTCACATGTCTTACTTACCATAACACAGTAGGCAGTTTCCCAAATTTCAGAAGTTCATATATATATATATATATATATATATATATATATATATATATATATATATATATATATATATATATATATATATATATATATATATCAAATACTCGTATAATATATATATTCTAACAGCACCCCACATAAAAATTATGGTGCGGGCATACTCTGTTATCCAATCCCCGTATCAATCGTACTACAGGGAATACAAGTTCGGAATCACTCTCGAACTGTATAAATACATACACAAATAATATTGAGGCGAACATAGTTTCCAAGTCCAAGAGGTCAGTACATACCCTCACGTCTCTTAGGACTGTGACTACCGATTCGATAGCTTGTACCTAGGATTTCTATCTTCTAGGGTACAAGTCAATATCCCCCATAAGGCACACGAGATAAGATCGTCCCAGCGCGGAAACCTCTGGGATAGCAAGTAGCGCGGGTATGATTTTCACAAGTATATAATATATGCATACACAATCATATAAATATACCACTTCTATTATATCAATTTAGGTTTATCCCATAACCCACATTCACAACCTTTATCCTTATTTTCCCATTATTATATATCAAGTATAATGGTTCGTTTCTAACTTTAATTCGAAGGGTTTTTCCAACTTACTACGTGATTGGACATAAATATTGTATATTTATTCCCCTAATTTCAGTGCATTTGCGAACCCGAGTGATGTAACCTATATGGATTTGACGCACATTTATGCTACTAATCTTCGTTGGCAAGTATTTCGTGTTTCGTGCTTCTCTTATTGGTTTTACAGGTTAATTATGCAAGCAGCGCAAAAGAGAAAGTGAGACAATGAAAGAAAAGCTAAGAAGGCAAGTTCAAGGGCATTTTGGTAATTTTGTATCCAGATCCCGAAGGAGGAGTCAACTAGAAAGTTGAAGAGCTCGGAACAACGAGAACACTGGAAGAAACGGCACCCAAATCCGAGCTACGGTTGATGAGTTATGACCCTTTGAAGTTGAAGAAAAATCCAAGGAAGAAAGGAAAGAAAACAAGAAAAAAATTCTAAGTGTTGAATGGAAGAAAAAGCACCCCAGACCAGCAAACATTCGCGAACCCAGGGGCGAACCGGTTCAGGGTACATGCGAATCGGTTCGTGGGGCCTGATGCGCAAATTTGCCTCCTTTATTCTGATTGGCTCTAAGGTTTCCTTCTTATACAACATCAAAATTTCATGGTTTAATCCTCTACATCACAAAAGGTTTCCAGAATATCATTTAAGTCATCACTACATGCAATTTCCTATCTCAAATTGGGTTTTTCTTCCATACAATTCATCCTAATCATTCCTAAACCAATATGAAAGATGCATCAACGAAATAAGCAAGATAAACGCTTGCCTGGGATTTTCAGAAATATGGTTTGGTGTTGAATTTGGTGTGGTTGTGTTCCCCGTCTCGCGATCTACGCGTTGGCGGTGGCGGCGGTGCAAACGGTTGAGTTTTGAGCCTTGGAATGCCTTGAGAGCTCTCTCCTCTCCTCTCCAATGGTCGTTCTAGTGTTTTGAGTTATCTAACCCTAGGAGATAACCTAAACATCTTATATAACCCCTTTAATTTTCGTGGGTTTAATTACCCAAAAAATACAAAATGACTAAAATGCCCTCCCGGGGTACTAATTAGGCCTAAAAATGCCCCGAGACCCAAATCAAACCCCCGGGTATACTTTTCTGACTATCTCGATCCTTCCGGACGCATTGGCGTACTCAAAACGACCATATGGATAACTTATAAAATATTTACTTTTATTTATCAATATTTAGTCCCGATGCGACACGGGCGCGTCCCGACTCAAATTTCTAAAACTGTCATTTTATTCACTCGTGACATTTAATATGACCACTATTATATATTACTTTTCTCATTAGTAATATTCAACAAATTTTCCCATAATTACTAACTCTCATCACGCTAATAATTATAACATAATTAATTTTTGAATTTTTATTAAATAATTAATTCACATTAAATTTAATAAATTCCCAAATTAATATAGCATAAAAATACGGGGTATTACAACGGTTTACAAAAAAAATTACATGAAAACCTTTCAAGACTTGAGGTTTTGAGGTTCCACAAGGGCATTACATTTTTAGGGCAAAGAGACAAAGGTTGCTTCCTTAGTTTATTCTTCTTGGGCCTTTGAAATAAAAGATTTAGAAATATCACCACAGGAGCTACCTTCATCACATGAGATCTCTTATTTAGATTGAGGGGCTTCAGCAAATAAACTGGATACGTCCACATCAAGAAATAAGGCCCGAACCTTAGCCTTATAAGCCTCAAAACCAAAACTAAAATTCTAGAAAAGGTACTACTTAAAGACCTAACACTCTTAATAAGTGTCTAACTAGCTCTGCACTACTGCACAGATTAGCCCATGTTGATCTTTATGCTTCACCAAAACCTCTGCATAGATCTTATCACTACACCAAAATAGGCAGATTGTCATGTTCAATTGGTCACGATCCAAAGTCATGATCAGGTGGTCACGATCCAAATTCGTGACCCAAAATCAAAATTCGTAATCAACCAAGTGACCAAACTAAAGGTGATACCAATAAGTGATTGGTCAGTATTCTAGACCATGAAAATGTGGTCACAGTTCTAGACAGTCACTAATCAGTGATCCTTTAGGTACTAAATATCATGTTAAAATTTTCGCCATAATGGTTACGATTTTGAATCGTGACCCACCTATGACCAATATCAGTGAATTATGGACATGGTTTTGAACCGTGACCTCTAACCCTAGTTTCAAAATGGTCACCTTTAGTTGGTCATATGATTCACAACCATAACCATTTGTCGATATTTAATTGGTTATAGTAGGAGTCACGGTCTAGAGTCGGGACCACGTTTTAGTGTTCCATTGGTCACATTATGGGTCACTGTTTTGAACCGTGCCTTTTTTAAAGCTATAAATAAAATAACTTTGATCTCAAATTTCACCCCCATCGATTGTATATCTCTCTTCTGTGTCTAACCTCTCTCCATCGCGATCTTAACCTCTCTCCATCAAGTACATCTCTCTCTCCACCGATCTCTCTTTCTCTCTCTCTCTCTTTCTTTCTGTATATATTTTAATTTTTATGTACATGTGTTTCAATTCATGTGTGTGTTTCAGTGTGTGTGTATATGTTTCAATAAGTGTGTGTTTCAATGTGTGTGTATGTATGTTTGAGTGTGAGTGTGCGTGTGTGTGTGTGTAACACACACACACACACACACACACACACACACACATATATATATATATATATATATATTATTTGGAGTTCAAATTGAGTCGAAGTTTGAAATTTTTGAAATGCACGGTTTGTTTGAAATGCACAAAATTGTTTGAGACTCAAAACATTTTTAAAAAATATTTCATCAGATATAATAAACTCAAATTGAGTCGAAGATTGAAAATCATGAAAAATAATTTTTCAAACAGCCTCAAGTTAGTTAAAAATATTATATATACATGGTTAAAAATCAAATTTCCAAATATAGAATTCCTTATCAATGTACATAACAAATTTTCAAATATGTGTGTCTATGTATATTTTTTTTTGTGTGTGTGTGTTTGATTAATTTCACGCGTTTTAAATTGAAATATGGCCCTATTTATTGTTAGAAATTGTATATGAAAATTTTGATGTAGAATTAACTTATTAAGGTTCTAGAATTGTTCGTGAATTTATGGTAATTTGAATATATATTGAGTAATTGAGATGTAGTTAAAAGTTTAATTAAATATGAGAAAGTTCATGTTATGTATAGTTATTTCTATAACTCCATGAGTAATAACTTTGGTACCAAATACTTAATTGATGAAATTCTAAGTATGAAAATGTAAAATTGTTTCCATGAGAAGATTTTATGTTTGAATACCCCATGGTATTATGTTCTTAGAATTATGTACTTAGAGTTATGTTCTTTTAAAATTATGTTCTCGGAATTATTATATAAAATTCTTGTTAAATTATGTTCTTGGAATTGAGAAATGGACTATTTATATAAGGCACTTTATTCCTTAAGTAAATCAATCAAGTAGACGATTTAATAGGATTACGAGATAAAATAGTGTTGGATTGTTGGGGTAATGGTTGTTGTGGCTTGTTTTGAATGATCGTGGTTGGATACAAATGATGGATGCTTAAAATTCTCACTATATTAATTCTTCATAATAAATCTTTCACTAATTATTTGTCTTAACGACTACACTATCTTAACAACTACACACATAGATACACACACATTCATAAATCCACACATACACGTACACACTCATACACATACAAATACACAGACTCACACGTGCACATATATACATTAAATGTTTAGAATGGAGTCATTTGGTTAACTTGTTGTGGTTGTTTTCACCTATTCCTTAAATTGTTGTTGTTTGGGTGAACACAAATTAGTGTAAGGGCTTGAACAATTGGTGGATAGATAGTAATTTAGGTTTAATTAAATTAAAATTAACTTAAATTGAAGTTGTTGTGTATGATTGATCGGATGAAAAAACGTAATTAGTTTAGGATTAATCAAATCCATTACTTATACAACTTATATTCATACCCTTCTATATATTTCTCAGAATAATGAGTCATGGTATTAATTACTTTCAACAAGAGTACGAGAGGGTGCAATTTGACCGCGCTAAAATATCTTCATTAGTGCACGCCATATAGAGGGAACTCTTATTTACAAGTATGGGAATAGAAAATTTGAGTAATTTAATTACCTTAAAAATCATGGAGTTGATCTTTCACAAGAGTACATGTTCAATCATATTCAATTTTCCTTGTCAGAATGTTGGGATGAGGCAATAGAGAATATCTTTTGCTTGAATAATCTCGATAGGGCACTGACATTAGTGACACTATTAGAAAAGGATGAAAAGATATTCATCCATTATGGATATAACTCTGTAAAGAGAGAATTCACCCAGATTGTGACATCTCGCGACATATGCATATTAAAAATGAGCTTACAAATAAGTTGAAGATGAAAGGACTCTGAGTTCATGTCATGGACCTTCATACGCTAATCATAGATACACGTCCTCCTAGTTGACCGCGTGCTAAATTTTATAGATTTTCAAAAATTAATAATAATTGGAAGCAAATCAGACACATCGATCATGTTTTAAAAGTTGTTGAAAAGTTATATACATATGTATAGTCGTAAATCGTACTTTCTTACATACGCCACTAATTTTTTTAATTGTAGGAAATGTCGAATAAAAATGAAAATATTCAATCAAATAGTGGAACACCGCTAATTGGGTGCTCTCCTATACCCCAACCTAAATTCTCATCTCCTCTAGGTTATCAATATTGTACTCCTTTGGATATTCAATCTACCACTCCATCTCCAAGTTATCAAACTCAAGAACCCCCTATTAATACAACACTCCCACCTCCTGCTATAGAGTAATCTTGAGGAATCCCTAAAAATCACATTGGGTTCTCCTTGGTCAGAAGTCATCCTACTGATAATAAAGCCTACCTTCAACTTTTTAAAAACCGTCGTCTACCTCTCGAAAAGATGATTGTGGTCATCGGGAGCACAGGAACTGGAAGAAGGTTGATCATGCCATAAAAGATGTTCGAATGAAATGGTTCTTTCTCGGGTAGCTGATTAATTGAAAAACTATCGAAAGAACCTTCGGAATAAATTTTTTTTGAAGGGGGAAGCGAGTTATTATATTTTATGGTTAAAAGACGGAGCTCCCTAAAATGATGAAATGTGCACTAACCAATGGAACGATTTCTTAGAGAATGAGGCTAAGGAGGAAAAATGACTGAGAGGGAGAGAAATATATTGAATAAGTCAAACAAAGTTGATTTCCACAAACTTGGGGCAAAATCTTATGATGATATGAAGGATGAATAGGTGGAACGGACCAAGGGGACTCAAAAGAAGATAAAAAAAAACTAGTCATGTCAACTTGTACATGCATTCCCAATGAAAAAAGGGACCAATAAATTCACAGATAAATTGGATCTGACTCTGGTGAGTTTGAATTTAGTTATCATATATATACACATTATAATAAAATATTGCTAAAATCGTAATTCTGAATATAATATTATATTATAGGAAATGATAAAAGGCATATTGAGTAGTCAGTTCGAGTGCAGCCCCTATGACATTAAAGCAGATGCCCTAATTAGGGTACTTGGGAGGGACAATAAGGGGAGGACAAGAGGTGTGGGATCATGTATACTAAGTAAAAAACTACATCATAGTGCAACTCTATTGGATGATATTTCTTCGATGAGGAGTCACGTGTTGAGAAAGGACAAAGACCATTCTAGGACTAAAGGAGTGATGTCAGAGCTTTGAAGGTAGGTGGGAAATTTTAGCAATAACATGACAATACTGAAGAATGAAATCTAGGGGTTGGTCTGATTCTTTACTCAATAATAGGGTTACCCCC
Organism: Sambucus nigra; assembly: GCA_949130495.1. Taxonomy (NCBI): domain Eukaryota; kingdom Viridiplantae; phylum Streptophyta; class Magnoliopsida; order Dipsacales; family Adoxaceae; genus Sambucus; species Sambucus nigra. The sequence goes on from OX422217.1 coordinate 139,351,674, forward strand.
TCAAATGCCTCCCCAAACATTCCTCTATACTACACCTAAAGGTTTCCCCTACCAAATGCCTCCTCCGGGAACATTCTCCTTCTAAATGCCTCCTCCTAGAAAATTCCCCTCCCAAATTCCACATCCAAAATTTCATGGATCATCGTCATTCATGCATGGTGACTTTGACGAGTCGTATTATATAAGGGACCTGTCTAATAGCAGGGTTATTGGCATATGCACTCTCATTTCCATGATTGTCGAAACAAATGTTCACAATCTCCCTTTGGAGATGGGTGACTCTCATATATTGGTAGATAAAATATACGATAGTTGTGAGGATGAGTTTGTGTACTTTGACCGTGGGAAAGTGCTTCTGTTAAGAATCTATCAAAACTATTTTATTACGTGGACAACTCATTTGTTGGACAAGTCCAGACATTGAACAATGTTTTCTTTTTGAAAAAAATTGTAATATTTTAATCATTTAGGACATCGATTTGGTTTTATTCCATATCTACTGAATGATCGAATAGAATGAATTTGCTTTGAATTTGTTTGGGTTGAATGAATTTTCTTGAAATATAAACTAACAATTATTGTATCTAACATGACCTTCGTTTCAACCTATTTATATAGATGACTTGAATTTTGAGGACTAATTAATGACATTCCCACAATATAAATATTGGATGGGAGAGAGTCATAGAGTATTTGATAATCATGTAAAGGGAATTCGGAAATTTATTAAATACACAGATAAAAATCTTAATAGTGATAAGATTCCGTGTCCGTGCAAACATTGTATAAACAAAACATTTAAGTCTTTAGAAGACATTGAATGGCATTTACTAATATTGGTTATGATACTAGACTATAAGATATGGACATTCCATGGGGAAAAGAATGTACCATATGTTCTAAAAGAATTATCGGTGCAGGACTGCATGACGGAACCCCATCGTGTGGAAGTGGTGAATAATTCACTAGCACTTCGTCCTTTGCTGACTTAATTGATGATGCTTATGGAGTCCACCGCCATTTAAATCACCAAACTATGGACACGAATAATATGCATTAAGATCAAGAATACATACGTTTGAAAGCTAGTGCAGCTAGACCTTTGTATAAAATTATGAAGAATATCACTCGAAATTGTATGCATTGCTCAGTTTGCATAATTTAAAGAATCAATTTGGGTTAACGGGCCATAGTGTAACTGCAATTCTTAAGTGGGCTAAATATATTTTCTCGAAAGAGAACACGTTACCATATAGTTATCCCAGCATGAAAAAGATCATAAAGGGTTTGAGTTTGAAGTAAAAATATATTCATGCATCCAAGTATGATTGCATAGTGTAATGTAACGAACATGAACTGAAGAATGAATGTCATGTATGTAAGGAGAGAAGATATATGGTATGTAAGGGTAAAAATGATGGTTAAACAAAATTTTGCAAGTGCTCACAAGTTCCACAGAAGTTATTAAAGTGTTTTCCCTTCGAGCCAGAGTTAAAAATGATTTTTACTATATCGTGCATAGCAAAGGCCATGACATGGCATGCTCGAGCCGAGGTGGGTGGGAATCTTATACGTCATCTAGTTAATTCACTAATCTGGAAGGTTGCAAAAGCATGACACCTTGAAGTTATAAAAGAACCATGCAATGTCCATTTCACATTATCAATGGGGGGGATTAACCCTTTTGTTATTATAGTCACTAATTAAAGCTATTGTCCAGTTCTAATGGTGCCTTGAAGTCTCCCTCCAAGACTGTGCATGAGAGCATGAGAAAATAGTTCACATTATTATCGTTGTTTATACCCAGGACAAAGTCTCCTGGTGGTGATATTTATATTTTCTTATCCCCTTAATCGAAGAACATAAGTACTTGTGGGATAGAGGTGTTTAACACTCACAATGGTGAAGAGTTCACAACTTAAAGCAATGGTTATGTGGGCAATCCACAACTTTCCTTCCTATGGGACGTTAACTAGTTGTAATGTTCATGGTTATTATGGATGTCCCATGTGTGAAGAGAAAATTGAATCAACTTGGATACATTATAGTGGGAAGATTAGTTATGCTTGTTGTGAGTGCAAAAGAATCTCAATAAATAATTCCAAGAGAGCAAGCAAATAAAGAAAGGAAATCAATGTCACACAAAACACATAATATATGTGGTTCGAACAATTTCCTACATCCACGTAAAGGTCACTATATTTTATTAGTATATCTGTCAAGATTTTCAAAGTTACTTCCCCTTGGCCCCGGGGTCCGGGCTATATTTATAGTTGTGGATATCAGTGGTTGAGTTATTGAAGGAACTGCCTCAACCGTGATAATCCCATGTGGTGACTCCCTAAATATATCATTCGAGATTTTGGGTAACCAATATAGGTGATTGGTAATAATAAAGCCTTGTTGTTATTCACGTGATAAATGTTCAATATGTATCATAACCTGGAGTAATTTGGTTCAGGCATGACCTAGCACTATTGGGCTTGGTTGAGCATAATTATGGTTTAGTTCCCACAGTTACCCCTGAAATTCTTGGTTAAAAGGTTATTGTAACAAAGGATTTCACCTTTTTAAAAGCCCACATGTCTTCAATCCGTCTTCAATGAATATTAAAATCGGCGTGTCACTACTGTAAATAGAGGAGGAACACAAGGGTACGCTGGTCTGAGCAGATTATGAAGTGATGATAATCCCCTCGATTCCAACGCCTGGTGATTTTGCACAACATTTGAAACTTTGTCTTGCCCCTTACTGTTTACTGTCATTATAACTGACACTTCTGCACTCTCAGACTTCCATAACATAAGCATCCACAACACTCTTGTAAGTTTTTTTCTCCATCATTTTTTTCCTTTACGCTTTCTTCTCTAGTTTTTATTCTAAAAAATATCAAACATGCTTCAAGGAAAAAGCATAGAAAAGTTTAGTAAGGGAAACTCCATTCCTTCTTAGGTTACAATATTGAATGTGCCCCCATGCCCAAAGATGTTTTCGTCAATTGGGGGAACTGGATTCACACCCTAGTTGTGGTCCAAGGAGGGTTGACCTTCCCCCCCAAAACGCTCACTTTCTTGAGTCTTTTAATTCTTTGGGGTGGTCCTAGATCAGTGTGCCCCCAATACTTGGCGTATTGTCAATGGGGTAAACAGAATTAACGAGATCTATGGGAATAACCTTGGTATTCTAGAGATCAGGTACTGTTATACTTGATCTCACACTATAGATGGCCTTCTTTACTTAAAGTCCAGAAGGGCTAACAGGGTGTTGGTCGTCAACCTTCCATATTCCATCGAGGGATTATGGTGTCGTCACGAGAAATTAATAACATCCACTATTCCCTAAGGGGGAAGAATACACAGGGTTTTTGTGCCCTGACTGGGGTGTGACATAATTTAATATTTATTTCTTTTCTTGCAGGTGTCTATTTGCTAATTTATTGCACTGCGACTAATATATTCTTTTTTTTGGTATTGAACAGATTGTAAATAAGAACAAGGAGCCTCTGATTCAGGACCACAAGACCTCTGACTTGTTAAAGGTCTGGAAATAGAAAGATTGTCTCCCTAACGGAGAGCATCGAAGGTCTGCCTCCTTGCTACTGGAGTATACAAATACCACCAGTAGCTTTATAGCTCGGCCGATAGAGGACATTCTTGATATTCTTATTTTTAACGAGGAGGTCTCGTTTCCCTAGGATCACTTGGACATCAACTCTGCCTCCATTTCTGATGAAGACCCAATGGCTCCTTCAAGGAAGAGAGTCTTGTTGATGAGTGATGATGAGGATGTTGTCCCCTCTCCCAAATCCAAAGTCCAAAAGAGGATAGAAACTGAATCCTCCACGTCTGATGCTGCTAAGGAGAAGAATGAGCAGAGAGTGAGAGAGAAGAGGAAGAAAATGGAGGAAGATAAGGGCAATTCCATTATGGACCCTACTTCCATTAGGGGAGGGAAGCTTCCTTCCCTTTCCTACAAGTACACTTAAGCTGCTTCTATGGCTCTGGACCCTTCTATAGCCCATGGCCTACTAAGGGTACCGTGCTCACAGTTGATCGCGAGCGACTAATAATGATAAGGCCTGATCGATTGTTGGTCTGAGCTTCATAAACTCTACCACTGATGAGAATACTCTACTTTTTATATAATTTTATTATTATTTATAATTTTTCAAATGCTTCTAACACTTTGTCATTTGTTCTTACAGTTTATGGCAGAGTTCACAAGTCTATTGGATGGTCACGCAGACCAGTCCAAGATAAATGATGAACTGAGAGAGGAGCTCAAGAAATCCCAGGAGGCCATGGATCAAGACCAAGAGGCTTATGAGCTCAGGAAGAAGTCCAGCATTGATATCATACCCACGTTGAAGACTGTGAACAGTCTATTAAGGGTTGAGGTCATTGAACTCAAGATTGGAAATTATTAGTTGAATAATGAGGTTACTGCATTCCCCGCTGTGAAGCACACCAACTATAAATAAGGCTGGGACAAAACATATTTGGATGTAAAGATATCAATTGCCTATGCTTATAAGGTGAGCTTCAAGAAATGCTAGGATCAATCTTTGACGGTAGTTGGAGTTTTGGTTGAGTCCAATTTGTTTTGGAAAGCACCAACCTAGTTCACCTCCAAAAGTTTACCAAGATTTTTCTTCCACCAATCCTGCCGAGGAAATTGAGGAGGTGGCTCCTAGAGAAACAGGGAAGGAGAAAGAGGCTAAAGTTTAAGAGTAAGTTAAGACATAAGTCTCTTTAGTCTTAGGATTTATTTATACCTAGTACTTCCTTTTCTTTTATTGGAATGTAATGGCATCGCCTACTCTAGTTTATCAACGAAAAATATGTTTATTTCTTCAATTGCTCGCTACTTAAAGTATTTCTACTGAGTTTTTTCAATTTTTTCTTGTTTACTCTGATATTATAGTTTGTTGTTAAGAAGACTTCCTCTATCAGAAACATTAACAATTTGCTCGGGCGAGATGCGAGCGAGCAGGCTCACTGAGCATTCATGACTGCTTATAGAGCATTAGAGAAAAGAACTTAAGCATATAAGGACCAATCCACCTTAGTAACTAAGTTAAAATATCATCTTCAAGATGTGGAGGATGTGATTGCCTTAACGCATAAAGAGATAAACAACTTAAAGATCTAACTTATCAAGAGAAAGGATGTAGGAGTGGTCGACGCTATTGTTCAGTCTGAGAATGATGACTTGAAGAAAAAACTGGTTGAGTCTGAAGGGAATATGATGCGACTAAGAATGTGTCTAGTGTGCGTGTTATTTAGGCTCAAGTCCAAGCTTGTCGCTCAAGTAATAATCCGATAAGTCGGGTATCGATCCTCAAGTAAATAGGATGAACGGAGTCGTAATGACATTGGACAGACAAAGGAAACCTAACTTTGACTTTAAAGAAAAGGAAAATGTGATTTGATTTGTGAAACAACTACAACTATATGCACTTTTGAAAATGATTAACTAATGAAATTATGAATGCAATCTTTCTACTACTGAATTTTGAACGACTTGACTAAAACTGTAACTATGAATGGAGAAAGATAGGTCGCGTTACACTCCCCCACACCCTAGTAATTCACTTCGTAGGATACTAGATTCAGAATTAAAGATTTAAATGAATCCGACTTTTAATACGCCTAAGTATTACATATATAAGGGATCGTAGCCCGCACAGTACGTAAGAAAAGGTTGAATTAAAATTCGGTCTTTATTGCTCCTAAGTATTACACATATGAGGGATCGTATCCCGCACAGTATGTAAGCAAAGGCTGAAATAAAGTAGTATCGTATGAATTACGATACAATTCATCTAATATCTTGATTCCAACTTCTATTTCCATTATCGTGGATTACATCTAGTGGGGTTCATGCACCCCAACACTTGAAAATTTAGCCAGACATGTGAAAACTGGAAGAAAACATTTTTTGGATGAAAGGAAACATTTTTACGAACATTTGAAGGTGAAGAAGAATGAAATTGCTCACTATAGAAATAACTACTGCAGATATGAAAACAAGAATTGAAATAATATTACTTGAATTGCAAAAGTGGAAGCAAACTAGGGTTTATTATTATTATTCTTCTCTAAACTGATTACAAAGCTTCCCTAATGAATCATAAGCCTCCTCATGTTTGGGAGGACTTTACAATTTATAATCTATAAATTCTAAGAGTTTGAACCATATAGGATTATGATTTTACAAGAGGATAAGTTTGAATTTCTGATACCAGAACCAATCCTACTAAGAGGGTTCGGTTAGATTCCATCTTTGACAGCCTTTACAGGAGGTTCTTCAAGCATAGGATTGGTTCATTTTTCCTCTTCTTCGGTTCATTTCCGTCTTTCACACCCTTGGCAGGAAGTTTTCCAAGATGGGATCGGTTCTTTTTTTCTTCCCTTCAATTTGGTTCTATCTTTGACAGCCTTTACAGGAACTTTCCCAGGATGGGATCAGTTCTTTTTTTCCTTCGGTTCGGTTCCCTCTTTTCAGGAACTTTTCCTCCTTGTATTTCTTTGAAGCTTTCTATGCGAAACTCGGATTGGGATATCGAACCTTCCTAAACACTGAATACTTGCGAAATGGATGAAAATACACGAAACTCGGTGTACTCATTAGAAACTTATGAATAGCAATGATATGATATAAATCCACTCGAATTACACTTTGCGGAGCGATAAAAGCCTCTAAATTAAGGGGATAAATGGGAAGAATTTATGCCTAATCAAACCCCCCTAACTTAGAACTTTGATTGTTCCGAGCAATGTAAAAGAATCAAAACATGGTCTAACTCTAAAATGGGATAGAATACCTCTTTCCGGGTGAACAATTGCATTTAGCGTATGCAATAAGCCTTTAAACCCCTAGGTTACCCTAGTAGAACGAGTTGTGTCTTGTGAGGGTTTGTAGTGAATATACCCACAAAATTCGACTCAAAGAAAATTCAAAATACGCAAAAACTGTATAATTCAAATTTTACAGAAAATAGTCATCATCAATTCATGTTCAAGAGTCTCAAATCATAGTGCGCGTGTGTAAAACCAAAAATTTAACTGCGAATCTCCACCGATTGACCATTACGTTACTTATCCAAAAATTCATTTTGATTTCAAAATCTCACGGAATGCTCTCACAAATGAATCACTCGGAATGTGGCTTATTCTCTCGGTATGCGTGATTCATACGAGTAAATGTATTGGAACCAAGTTCATGCACACAAGTGAAAGACGGAAATTTTATGGTAACCGGATCTCATCATCGGATTACGGTTATAAGAAAGAGGTAACATTTCCTCTAATTCATATTTTTTATCTCTTTTCTTATCTTTTTGTGTATTTTCTCTGCACGCGGTAACCAATTTCGCAATTTCGAACTCGGTTAGGACTTTTTCGGGTTAAAGGTGTATTGGGTAAAATGACAATGGTGCGGAAAATCTGGAATTAGAAAATTTTCTTATGATGTCCATTTGTGCTTTTCCAGGCTTTTGCTCATTTTTTTTCTTTTTTTTCTATTTTTTTCTATTTTCCACGCTTCTATTTTCTTGCTGTTTTTGCTGAGCATAGTTATCTTTTTCTTGCCCATTTTCTGCACTTTCTGGACTTAATTTTTGGGGTTATCAGTTTTCACAATTCTGGGCCATTTGGGGTTTTCGGGTTGTCAAACGAAAGAAAAAATTATTCGGCTCAATTTGGGGTTACAAAGGGGATAATTTTTTCACTACTTTTTATGGCTAATCTTTTTGGGTGACAAACGAGGTCCTACTTCATTGTCCAAAAATACTAATTGCGTTACCATATGCGTTTCGAGATGAATTAAGTTTAGAGATCTATTTTCGCACATTTTTCAGGCAATATCACACACATTTTTCATAACCGATCAATGTGAAACAATTGAGATCTATGACGACTTATGAGAACGCTGAAAAGAACTTTGAGTTAACAATTAACTCGAATTGATTTTTAAATTCACAAAAATGATAGGTTCGAAATCTCACCGGGGTTGTTAATCTCCACATTTATTCGTTAAGTCGTCTATGTTCGCTCAATTTCCATCCTTGGTCAATTTTGGCTTTGTGTATTATGTTTTTTCAATTTGAGACTTTAAACCAACTTTTAATGATATTTTTGAATATTTTGAATTCCAATTTTTATTTATTTTAAAGAAAAATATTTTTGGATTTTTCAAGATTTTATGATTTTTTTGAAATTTCTGGGCATTTTTGAAAATTCGTGAAGATTTAGAAAGACGCACTTGTGACCCCCTAACTTAGACTTTTGCATTGTCCTCAAGCAAAAAGGACTAAAATCTAACTCAAAGCGAATTAAAAGTGTAGGAAAATAAAACAAACAAATAAGACAAAAATGCATAATTTTTTTATAAATACATAACACTTGTGTTACAAAGGAGAGGGGAGCACACAACTAACATATGTAAACAACCACCACAACAGTAAACAATAGATAAGGGCTTCATTGGGGAGGCGGATTTGAGCGTCCGAATGCGCTGGGAACATAGAAGAAAGTGGGGGGGGGGGGGGGGTCCGCCGAAGTTGAGCTCGTATAAGTGCGCTTGGAGACGATGCATCATGCTCGTGTCCCTTCGGTAGGACTCTTGATCCCGCTGATAGGTCGCTTGGTCCCTGTTGTATTGTGTGATGAACCCGTCAAAATGAGTTTCTACACCTGAAAGGCACCTATCAAAATCTGCACCCGTTGGCTTAAAGTCTGAGTAATCCACATCGTCGTATTCTTCCTCTTCTGCCCCTACCATCTCGACATCCTCAGCCTCGGTCTCTTCAACATGGATCTCCTCCTTGGCATCTACATCAACCACTACCCAGGTTGCTCTATGGGAAACTCTCTGCTGGGCATTCTTAGTGCGTGACACTTTCCCAATGGGTTCCGGGAGGCGGGGGAAAGGGTGAGTTAGCTGGATACCGACATCGACAAGGAGGGAGGTTATGAGACGTGCATAAGGTAGGGGCACCACACCTTTTTTTTCCAAGGCCGCGTAAAGAATATCGGTGTAAAGCATGCGGGCGAGATTGAGAGTGAAGTTTGGACCAAAAAGGTGGTACAAAAGGGTAGCTTGGCGATGGCGCATCGCCGAGTCCTTGGTGGTTTTATGCAAGTTGGCGTACACAATATGGAAGGTAATGCGCACCTTATCGTTTAGGTGTCCCACAGGGAAGGTGCCCCTTTCCCAAATCTCGTTGGGTGCGAGACGATAGATGCATTGTTGTTTTGGGATGGTGGGGGCATTGGTTGGGTAGTCATATATGTACGGGTGGGGGATGCCCTTGGTAGCAAGTTTGCGAGCTAGAATGGCCAAGGAAAATGGGATGGGGCGACCGTCGACAAAAGCCTGTCTCTCAAACTCGCCCGTGCGTATGAGAGGGCTATAGAAAGATCGAACTTTGTCTGCCCACACTACATTTTGGGATTTTTGAAGGTATTGCGTCCACCCCCTCCGGTTGAAAAGAGTGGTGACTGGGCGGGGCAGCTCGTCCCAGTTGACGACGCGCTCAAAGTGCAGTTGGTGGAAGAGGCTGGAAAATATTTCGCACCATAGGCGCTCCATGTGGGAGCGGTATTCACCAATGTCGTTGGGCAGAATCTTGGTGAACATATATTTCGGGGTAAGAGCGAGATTTACCATGGAAATATCTGGGAGTTGGGAATGAGAGATAGGGTTTAGAGAGGTGAAATGAGATGGAGGTGTGGATGGAATGGTGGGGGAGAAGGTCAATTTATAGGTGGTGGAGAGAGTTGGGGGGAAGGAATTTGGAGGAAAAGGGAAATGAATGTTTGGGAGGAAAGATGAAGGGAAAGAAGGGGATAGGGGGAAGGGGGGTCACCTCGGGAAGAACCAAAACTGCAGAACCCGAACCGATCCAGTTCAGGGGAGAAATGATCCCGTTCTGGAATTTTTTATTTTGCGATTTATCAAAACTCAACCGATCCGGTTAAGGGGATTCGGTTCGGTTCCATCTCAGGCAGAACCCTCTTACGTAGCATGCTGAACTAGAATCTCTCACCCTCAAATTTCTGGACACTTTCTCACTTATTCCCCCTCTTGGATTTCTCGATGCCCTCATGAAGTGCGTGTTGGTGCACGTAATACTAACCCTAACCTTATGTAACCTACCTATGGACTGAAGCTAATCTACCGAAGCATAACTACTATACACAAGAATTCACCCCATCCGCGTCGGAGGTGCGATGACCTCTCAACTCCAGCTCATTCTACCCCGTAAACGGGGTTCGATAACCAGATGGTGTCGATCTCTTCTACACACACCTCAACATATAGCTTTAGGCATTTTCCACTGAGTTTGAACGCGTTCCCCCCTTTTGGATCTTCCAACTCTATTGCTCCATTGGGGAATACGCTTCTCACAATGAATGGACCAGTCCATCGGGATCGCAATTTACCTAGAAATATATGAAGCTGGGAGTTATAATAGAGGAGTACCTTTTGTCCCGATTGAAACTCTTTTCGTCGGATAATCTTATCATGTGCTAGTTTCATTCGGGTTTTTAAAATCTTGGCATTCTCATACGCATCATTGTGTATCTCCTCTAACTCATTCAGTTGAAGCTTGCGAGCTTCACCAGCTATGTCCATATCGTAATTTAATCTCTTAATGGCCCAATATACTTTGTTCTCCAACTCAACGGGAAGATGACAAGGCTTTCCATACACAAAGCGGAATGGGGACATTCCAAGTGGGTTCTTGTATGCGGTACGATAGGCCCATAGTGAATCGTTCAATTGAAAGGACCAATCTTTTCGGTCAGGATTGGTGGTCTTCTCTAGTATGTGTTTGATTTCACAATTTGACAATCCGGCCTGTCCATTCGTTTGTGGGTGACAGGTCGTTCCAACCTTATGAACGATGCCATACTTTCTCATAAGCTTCTTGAATGGCCTGTTGCAAAAGTGCGTGCCATTATCACTAATTATCTTTTTCAGAGCACTGAAGCGAGAAAGTATGTGTTCCTGTATGAATTTTATCACCACTTTATTGTCATTAGTCTTAGTATCTATAGCTTCCACCCATTTAGAAATGTAGCCTACCGCGACAAGAATGTATAGGAAACCAAAAGATGGGGGAAAAGGGCCCATGAAGTCAATACCCCAACAGTCAAAGATCTCAATAATGAATATCGGGGTTAATGGCATCATGTCACGTCGGGTAATCGCTCCCATCCTTTGACACCTATCGTAAGATTTGAAACAATTGCTCATATCCCAGAATATTGTGGGCCAATAAAAACTGCATTGAAGAACTTCAGCGATTGTATTTTTCACGAAAAAGTGGCCTCCACATGCTTCCGAATGATAAAATTAGTGACTTTTGGGATTTCGTCATCCGGTACGCATTGTCGGATGATCTGATCGGCGTAATATTAAAAAAGAAATGGATCATCATACAAAAACAAGCACGACCAAGTGATAAACCTTTTCTTATCTTGCGGTGTCCAATCGGGAGAGACATCTCTCGTGAAAAGATAGTTCACTATATTCGCAAACCAAGGTGATTAGGCACATATTCTTCACATTTATCACCTTTTATTTCGATATTTTTATGATCCCGTGCAGTGTATCTATCTTGGATTTGTCTCTTATTTATGCTACTAACCGTTTTTGGCAAGTATTTCGTGTTTTGTGTATTTCTCATGTGTTTTACAGGTATTTCATGCAAGTTAGTGCGAAGGAGAACTCAAAACAATGAAAGAAACCAAGAAATGGAGAGTTGAAGGGCATTTTCGTAATTTTTAAGCCTTATTCCTAAGGAGGGACCAACTAGAAATTTTAAGAGCTCTAAATTACAAGAATACTGGAAAAAACGGCACCTCAATCCGAGCTACGGTGAAGAAGTTACGATGTTTTGAAGTTGCGCGATAATGAAGAGTCTGAATGTGCGGATTTCTGTAATTAATTATGCATTTAATGCAGTGCAACTCTTGGAAAACTTGTGCCACAAGCAAAATTTGATGTCAAATTCATGCAACTTGGTTCTATAAAAGACCAAGCCCTACTTCATTTTCAAAAGGAGTTGAATTCTAGAGAGAGGGAGTCAAATTCTAGAGTGTAGGATTAGGATTAGAGAGAGAAAGTTAGATTGTAGTTTTCTTTGGTAGAAGTTTTCATAAATCCTAGTTATAAGTTTGAAGAAAAAGTTTTGCTGGATTCAAATTCATCTCTTTCTCCTCTTGCTAAATACAAGTATCAATTTCTATTCTCTATTTTATTTTTCATTCAATTCTCAATTGTTTTGCAAATTGTTAACAATGTTTGTTAGAGTTTTCTTTTGTTTTCATCATGTTTAGCTAATTTTTAAGGGTTGGGATGCATGAACCCATCCCGATGTAATTTATCTACGTAGGAAATATAATTTAAATTTAAATTTGAAAGAATTGTGTAAGAGAAGTTCACAATCATCCTAGATCTTTTAATCTCTCTTGCCCTAGGTTAACAATTTGCAATCATTGTAAGAGAAGTTTACAATCATCCTAGAGATGTTCCCGTGAAAAGATAGTTCACTATATTCGCATATCAAGGCAAAGAAGAGGTGGCAAAGATTTGCTCATCCAGAAAATATTCGTCTATGGGTGTAGGATCACTAGGTACGTTGGACGAAATTCGTGATAAGTGATCGATAATGACGTTTTCTACTCTCTTTTTTTCTTTAATGGAGAGATTAAACTCTTGTAGGAGTAGGATCCACCTTATGAGGTACTGATTTGCGTCCTTCTTCGCAAGTAGATATTTTAAAGTCGCGTGGTCGGTGAAACAAGTGGTGGGAGAACCGATAAGATAGGACCAAAATTTGTTAAGAGCGAATACTACTGCTAGAAACTCTTTCTCCATGGTGGAGTAATTAAGTTGTGGTCCGGTAAGGGTTCGACTAGCGTAGTAGATGACATAAGCCTTATTGTCTTTTCTTTGGCCCAAAATAGCCCCTATCGCATAATTGCTAGCATCATGCATAAGCTCGAATGGCAAGGACCAATCCGGAGCTTTCATAATGGGAGCAGACACAAGCATGTTTTTCAGTTTTTCAAAAGCGCTTTAGCATGCTTCTGTCCACTCAAATGGGGTGTCCTTCATGAGGAGATTTCTTAAGGGTCTAGCAATGGCGCTAATCCTTAATGAAGCATCTATAAAACCCCGCATGGCCCGAGAAGGAGCGTACGTCTTTCAGCGATTTAAGTGGGGGTAGGTCAGCTATGACATCTATTTTTGATCGATCGACTTCGATCCCTTTGGATGACACTATGTGGCCAAGAACTATACCCTCGGTTACTATGAAGTGGAATTTTTCCCAATTCAGCACTAAGTTCTTTTCCACACATCGGGCTAGTACTTTTTCAAGATTGGCTAAACATAGGTCGAAGGAGGTGCCAAAAACACTAAAGTCGTCCATAAACTCCTCTAGCCTTCTCTCAACCATGTCACTAAATAATCTCAACATGCACCTTTGAAAGGTCACCAGTGCATTACACAAACCAAATGGCATACGTTTGTAGGCAAACGTTCCAAACGGGCAAGTGAATGTTGTTTTCTCTTGATCAAGTACATCTACCTCAATTTGGTTATATCCGAAATAACCATCTAGGAAGAAATAATAAGGGTGACCCACTACCCTTTCAAGCATTTCATCGATAAATGACAAGGGGAAATGATCTTTCCTCGTTCCCGCATTGAGTTTCCGGTAATCAATGCAAATGCGCCATCCAGGGGTGGTACGTTGGGGAACTAGATCTCCCTTGGCATTTTTAATCACAGTCATACCCGATTTCTTCAACACGACTTGAATGGGGCTCACCCACTTGCTATCCTAGATTGGGTAGATAATCCTAACATCCAACAGCTTTATAATTTTAGTCCTCACCACATCTTTCATTGTGGGGTTTAGTCATCATTGAATTTCTTTCGAGGGATGAACATCCTCTTTGAGATGAATCTTACGGGTGCAAATTAGGGGGCTTATCCCTTTTAGATCAGTTATACACCAACCAAAAGCATATTGGTGCTTCCTCAAAATCTTTAATAATTTACCCTCCTGCTCTTCATCTAAGCTAGAGGAGACAATAATAGGAAATGTCTCACTTTCACCTAGGAAAGCATATATGACATTGGAGGGTAGTTTCTTCAATTCGAGAGTCGGGAATGTGTCACTAGAGGGCACCATGCGTGATTCCCTTGGTGGTAACTCTTCGAATCGAGAAACCCAATTAACATCTCTCACTTCCTCATTTGACGCTCTCTCGTCGAGTAAGCCTCAACTCCTCTATCTCCCTCTCAAACTCGGTGTAGGCTCCCTCACTCTTATGATTAGAATCTAGGCAAACTTCTAAGGTGTCTCCATAGTAATTTTCCTCAAAGTGTTCTTCTACGATCTCCTCAATTAAACTTACTGCATGAAGATCATCTTATTCCCCTACTTATTGGGCTATGTTGAAGATGTTTATTTCCAAAGTCATATTCCCAAAAGTGATTTTCATATGCCCATTTCTAGTATTGGTGACTGCGTTAGCCGTGGCTAAAAATGGGCATCCAAGGATGATGGGAACATGATTTTTCGAGGTGAAGGAAGGATCCGTGTCCCAAATGACAAAACCTACCAGGAAGTAGAAAGTGTCCACTTGGACTATCACATCCTCAACAATACCCCTTGGTAACGTCACGGTTCGATCCGCTAACTGGAGAGTGATCCTTGTGGGCTTAAGATCACCCAGATCAATTTTCCTATAAATCGAATAAGGGAGAATGTTGACACTTGCTCCCAAATCGAGTAAGGCTTTTTTAAATTTGATTTATCCAATGGTGTAGGAAGTGGTGGGGGCACCGGGATCTTTATATTTAGGGGGATATCGTTAAGAAGGAATGATCACACATTTTGTGCTAGAAACACGTCCTTCTTTACCTTCATCCTCCTTTTGACTGTCAATAAGTCTTTTATGACTTTTGCATAGGATGAAATTTGCCATATTGCATCGAGGAAAGGTAATTTGAACTTTACGTTCTTAAGCACTTCTTCACTTATGGTCCTGTTATGGGCAGGAACTAATCTTTGAGGAAATGGTGCTGCGGAGGTTGGTTTCACTACTACCTCGGGCTCACTAGTGTCTTCTTTATCACTCTCTTTCAAGGGGACATCTTCGGCTTCTTTTGTGTCGAGCTAAATCTCCTTCTTTGGTTGCGTCGTGTGGAGGAGGTGATAAATCAACGACTCTCCCACTACAAAGAGTGGTCACATTTTGACATTGCTCCTGATGTTCTGTAGAGGTGGAGCTAACACTAGTTTGACCTTGGATAGGTCTTTGTCCCTGGGCAGGAAGCTTGCCCTTCTCTTGGATACTCAACGATGATTGCATCTTTGAAATATTCGCATTTATGTCGTTGATCATACGCTCATGTCTAGCAGTGGTTGCATTTTTTATAGTGATGAATTGGTTTATCGTATCCTCGAGATTTATCCGCGATGGAGTGATATATGGCCCTGGAGGTGGTGGTGCCTACACATGTCCTTGCATGTGTGGTGCTTGTTGAAAGTGTGATGGTGGAGGAGGGTCAACATGTGAATTAGGATTCATCACAGCATTTTTTTCCCATAGATAAAACGAGGATGGTTTTTCCAGGAAGGGTTGTAAGAATTTCATTGCGGTGCACCGAAATTACCCTTAAATCCTCCTACACCACTCACTTTCTCTTGAAGCACAACTTTATAGGCGGGTATCGTCGGGCATTCCTCTGTTGAATGTCCCGCCTCACAAATAGCACACACCTTCTTAATGGGGTTGGGAATGGAGCCGGTTGGTCCTTTTGCACATATCTCAAGTATTTATCGCATTCCTTTATCAAGTAGATTGAGTCGAATGTCCGTCATAGTATTCTTTTCTACGTGAAATAGGTCGTACGTTGATGGAGTGATGGTCATTTGGAAAGTTCGATTATGAGAGCTAGGGTCAGATGTATCCCATGCTTGGGTAGTCTCAATGACATACCTTAGGTGAAGCTCAGCATCGTTGGCGTCTAAGTCGACAAAGGGATCATCACACATGGTTTCAACGAGTTGTTTGGAATTTATATTCAGCCCATTATGGAAGAAGGAAATGATTTATAGTTTATCTAGTCCATGATGAGGGGACGAAGTGATTAACTCATTAAAACGCTCATAATATCAATCGAACGACTCATTTTCTAATTGTCGGAAGGTTTGAATTTGAGCCTTGATGGAGTTCGTTCGATGTGGAGGAAAGAATTTCTTGAGAAATTTAGATTGAAACTCGTTCCATGATGCCATCAAGTTTGGAGGTAAAGACAATAACCAGGTCTTAGCCTTGTCCTTTAGCGAGAATGGGAAGAGTTTGAGGCAGATCACATCTTTTGTTCAAATTTGATCGCTGAGGGTCTCGCATGCCTCCTCAAATTTTCGAATGCGGATATATGGCTTTTCTGACTCCATTTCATGGTAATTGGGAAGTATCTGGATCATCTCATTCCTAAAGAGAAATTTCCCTGCATTATACGGGAGTAAAATGCATCCCGGAGTGACAGTTCGCTCGGGATATAAGATTTCTCTCAAAGGGCGGTACGGGACCTCTTCTTCACCGGCGGCTACACTACCGTGTTGTGACATGGCTCTCTTACTTTATGACTCTGTATCCTCATTTGGTATAGTCAGAGCGTGCTCTATGGTGTGTCCTAAGAGGCATGTCGGAGTGTTACTTGCAATTGAGTGTGGAGGCGTGGGAGGTAGGACTCGGAATTGCGGAACATTTGGAGTGTGAGGGTTGTCGGGGTCGTACTCAACTATCGGATTTTCGTGAATGCTGGTTGGAGTATTTTGGGGAGTTAGAGTGAGTTCAGGATTTTACATTAACAGGCTCATGAGAGATGATGAAGATTTTTTTGTGCATTTTTAAATTTTTTTATGTTTTTGGATTTTTGGAAATTTTTGGTCAAGGTTTTAGATTGACTTGATCTAATCCTAAGTCTACCTAAATCCACAGAAACGGCGCCAAAAACCTGACGCGACTAAGAATGTGTCTAGTGTGCGTGCTATTTAGGCTCAAGTACAAGCATGTCTCTCAAGTAATAATTCGATAAGTCGGGTTTCGAGCCTCAGGAAAATAGGATGAACGGAGTCATAATGAAGTTGGACAGACGAAGGAAACCTAACTTTGACTCTAAAGAAAAGGAAAAGTTGATTTGATTTGTGAAACAACTACAACTATATGCACTTTTGAAAATGATTAACTAATGAAATTAGGAATGTAATTTTTCTACTGCAT
The DNA here is from genome assembly GCA_949130495.1 of Sambucus nigra. Lineage (NCBI taxonomy): Eukaryota > Viridiplantae > Streptophyta > Magnoliopsida > Dipsacales > Adoxaceae > Sambucus > Sambucus nigra. The sequence goes on from OX422217.1 coordinate 139,368,995, forward strand.
AATTTCGAACGCCTTGACTAAAACTGTAATTATGAATGATGAAAGATAGGTCGGGTTACACTCCCCCACACCCTAGTAATTCACTTCACTGGATACTAGATTCAGAATTAAAGTTTTAAATGAATTCGAGTTTTAACACTCCTAAGTATTACATATATGAGGTATCGAAGCCTGCACAGTACATAAGCAAAGGTTGAATTAAAATTCGGTCTTTATTTCTCCTAAATATTACACATATGAGGGATCGTAGCCCACATAGTATGTAAGCAAAGGCCGAAATAAAGTAGTATCGTATGAATTACACTACAATTCATCTAATGTCTTGATTCCAACTTTTATTTCCACTATCGTGAATTACATCAGGTGGGGTTCATGCACCCCAACCCTTGAAAATTTATCTAGGCATATGAAAACTGGAAGAAAGCATTTTTTGGATGAAAGGAAACATTTTTACGAACATTTGAAGTTGAAGAAGAATGAAATTTCTCACTATAGAAATGACTACTGCAGATATGAAAACAAGAATTGAAATAATATTACTTGAATTGCAAAACTGGAAGAAAACTAGGGTTTCATATTTTTCTTCTTCTCTAAACTAATTACAAAGCTTCCCTAACGAATCAGAAGCCTCCTCATGTTTGGGAGGAGTTTACAATTTATAATCTAAGAATTTTAAGAATTTGAACCATGCAGGATTCTGATTTTACATGCGAATAAGTTCAAATTTCTAATACCAGAACCGATCCTACTAAGAGGGTTCGATTCGGTTCCATCTTTGACAGCCATTACAGTTGGTTCTTTAAGCATAGGATTGGTTTATTTTTCCTCTTCTTAGGTTCGGTTCCATCTTTGATAGCCTTTACAGGAAGTTTTCCAGGATGGGATCGGTTCTTTTTTTCTTTCCTTTGGTTCGGTTCCATCTTTGACAGTGTTTACAGGAACTTTCCCAGGATGGGATCAATTTGTAGACACCCCATTATGTTACCCCCTAACTCTCCTTAGGTCCCTAGTACCTCCCTTCATCACTGCAAACCCATGTCATGTTCCGAGTACTGACCTGGAAGCCATCGGTCACTCCCCGGCTCAGTTTGACCCAAAAGTCAAACTCCTCGTCTCGATCGAGACTCAATGAATCTTCGAAGGGCGCTGAATACCCTTTCCAACGGTCAATTCCGTGCACGATTCCGACTTACCATGCGGACAAACGATCCGTTTACATCCGAAACCTGACCCAGAGGCCATCGGGCACTCCCGGGCTCTGTTTGACCTAAGTCAACTCTTTAGCTCAACCCCGTCCCGTGCACGATTCCAACTTCCATGCAGACGAACGATTCGTTTGACTCCGAGAGGTCACCGAATGATTCTCGGACCTAGTTGACCAAAGTCAACTCTCCAAACTAGGTCAAACTCTTTAGAATGTCGAAGTATATCTCCTAACCTTTCCAACGGTCCACCCCGTGCGCGATTCGGACTTACCATACGGACGAACGATCCATTTTCATCGGCATGATTCCCCGTCTAATGGACCGAAAAATGCTTCCGAGCAATATTTAATCCAAAGTCAAATAAAAAATGCAGTAGCGTTCCAAAGTACTTTCAAAGGTCTCTGAATTACCTTTTCAATGGTATGCCCCGTGCGCAATTCTGACCAATGGTTTGCCCTCGGCGGCCGATTTTCCTAAAAAATCCTAAAGCACACGGCCAAATGGCAGGTTCCAGATCCAGCCTATCGGCACTCACCTGGGCCTATAAAAGGAGGCCTTCACCTCATTTTCAAAGAGAGCCCAGATCTGATAGAAATCTCTCTCAGCGAATCCCAGAAACCTCTCTCGAATGCAGCGTGATTTCAACTTCCAAAACCCTTTTTTACTTCCACTTTTCATCTTCCTCTTCATCAAACTTGATGAATTATCCACTCTCCATCATCATCCAAGTGCAAGGTCTACTCTCCAACATTTAAGATCAAGCTCAAGATCTTCAAGAAAGTCCAACTTTCTCAAACTCTCTCTTAAATTCTCTTAAATTCCCAATAACTTGTTTTCTTACTTAGCACTTTTATTATCTCACTTCACACATCCTAATATACTTTTTATTTAGTATTATTGCACATCCCTTATTTTCATATAAATAAAACCCAAAAAACAAGAAAAAGGGTTTACTCATAAATTCCAAATAGGGATTCTCACACTTTTCTCACAACTAGAACACTTTTTCTACACACACACACACACACACACACACTCACAAATAAGAGATTCCCATTTGGATTTATGGGATAAACCCCACCCCTCATTTTGTATGCAAACTACGTGGACTTTGATGCCTTTATAGGCTATGTAGGCGTCTCGGGATAAAACTCGAGACTCGAGTCCTTTTTCTCACTTTTTCTCTTATTTTCTATTTTCTCTAAACACCATTTTCTTATAATCCATATACTTGCTCTTAGTGATGTTTTACTCCATATGCGTTATCGTTCCATTATAACGATCAACGTAGGGGTAATTGCGTAAATCTTATTTTTCTAATATTATTCTTACATCTTCCTACGAATGAATAGCTTTATCTTTTCCATGATACAAGTCAAGGATTCCTACCTCCATTCTATATATACACATGCACACATATCACGGGGGAAATATAAAGGAAAATAGAAAATATTCATGAGAGACCGAAAGGACGGAATGGGTGCCTAACACCTTCCTATTTCGTAACTAAGTCTCCGAACCCTTCTCGAATCATTTTGGTTTCGCACGCACCAGTATGTCTTTGGATGCCATCCTTCGGGGTGGATTCCCCTTTTTCTTTTGTCTATTTTGAGTAAAATAGACTGGCGACTCTGAGTCTCTCTACATTTCTACACCATATCTCAAACGACGCCGGCCGAAGCACTCCCGAGAGGGACACGCGGGACCTAAAGGATCCTTTCCTACACGCGCCCGCCCGTGCAGCGAGGATCGGGGATGGCCACACAGTTCTTTTTTTCCCCTTCGGTTCGATTCCCCCTTTTCAGGAACTTTTCCTCCTTGTATTTATTTGAAGCTTTTGATGCGGAACTCGGATTGGGATGCCGAACCTTCCTAAACACTGAATACTTGTGAAATGGATGGAAAATACAAGAAACTCGGCGTACTTATTAGAAACTTGTCAATAGCAATGGTATGATATAAATCCACTCGAATTACACTTTGCGGAGTGATAGAAGACTCTAAATTATGGGGATAAATGGGAAGAATTTATGCCTAATCAGAATACTATAAGATAAACGTCATTATATCTAAGGTGAAATGTGATGTGAAGAATCTCCTATACATATTTATAATGGGCCCTCGAGCAGCTTGATCGGCTAGCTATGATGAAAGTTGGATGGATGCCCCCATTTGATTGCAAGAAGCCCAGGATGTAGCATAAAATCATGGGTGGATGAACTCCCTTAAGGTGATTAAAGAACGTAAAGAGTCTTAATTGTGGCATACGTCCCACGCAAATTGCCGGCCTATCGTCGACCTCCTTTTTGGAAAGATAAAGAGTGGGTTCCTTTGGACGACATACCTCTTCAACTATTTAATGACAATCTTGTGGATCACGAAAGTGAGGATAAATACGCTCCCAATCCTGACGATAGTAGAAGAAGGCCTATTGTAGAGTTTTTGGCCAGTCGAATACGAATCATCGTAAATTTTTGCTTGTATTTGATTAACATAACATTGTGATTAGGCTTTCCTCGTATATAAATGAAATACTCCTTTATTTTTATTTTTCTATTATGTTATACCAATGCATGTGTCGTATCTGTGTATATTACCTTTTAGGTCATGCCATAACACTCCCTTAGGCCTAGAATATAATAGAAAAGATGCACCTAGTCATCCACCCATTCAGGGTTGTATAGAATCAACCTGAGTTGGTTTTATTGCCTAGGGATCCCCATAGAGTTTTTGTAATTACTTGAGCAACTCCTGAGGTCATTTGTGTTTGAAATGACAAAGACCTAAGGACCATTTTCCTTAATTTAAATAAACTGAATAGCATATTAAAATCAAGTTAAATCCTGTTCGGTGCGAGGAATTTTCCTGAATTGAAAATAATTAATAGCTTATTGTAACTGAGTCAAATCTTGTTCATTACGAGGATCTATCCTTAGTTGAAAAAAACTGAATAGCTTATTATAACTAAGTCAAATCCTATTTAGCATGAGGAATTCTCCTTAGTTGAAATAAACTGAACATCTTATTGTAACTAAATCAAATCCTATTTGGCACATAAAATGGGTTAGTGCCAATATTGGACCTGTTTCTTGGAAATAATGCAGAGTACTAAGATAATCAGGATATTTCAGCAAATGGGCCTTTTATTCATATATTAAGAGAAAACAAGAGTTTCTGAAACAAAAATTTACAAAAACTAAGATGTTAAAAAGAAACTAAAAGTAAAATTTCTTGAGGTTGGCCACATTATGTGCTTGAGGTATCTCTCTTCCCTCCATAGTTTCCAAGTGATAGGCTCCTTGCAAGTCATCTCTAATAACCTTGAAGGTTCATTCCCAGATAAGTTTCATTTTACCGTTCGACGTTCTTTTAGCGTTGTAGAGAACCTTCCTTAGAATGTAATCCCCAACCTAAAATTTCCTCGAATTGACACCCTTGTTGAATTATTTCGCTAACTATTTTTTGTAGGAAACTAATTTGATCATGGCTTGTTCTCATCATTCATCATCAAGGTCAAGTTCAACATGTAAGACATCATCATTCAGTCCTTGGTCTTCATGGTTGGTCCCCATAGTTCGGAGACCAGCTTTAAGTGGGATAATTTTTTCCATTCTGTAAGTAAAGGTGAAGGGTGTTTCATTGGTGTATCTCATAGGCATAGTATGATACTCTCAAAGAACATGAGGGAGTTCATCCACCCAAGTGCCCTCTGCTCTTTCCATCGTTTTCTTTAGGCCATCGAGCATTGTATTGTTGGAGGCCTCTGCTTGGCCATTGCACTAGGGATATGCTACAGAAGTGAAGTGGTGCTTGACTCCGTGTTCGTTGTAGAAACCTTATAAAGTACCACTTTCAAATTGCATGGCATTATCTGTGATAACGATCTTAGGCACCCCAAAGAGGGTTATGATATTTCTCCAAATGAACTTGATCATGTCAGCATCCCTAATATTGCCAATGATTTTGCCTTTATCCACTTGGTAAATTAGTTTATGCCGACTAACAGGTACTTGTGATTCCCTGGTGCAGTGGGAAATGGCCCTACGATATCCTGTCTTCATTGTGCAAATAACAGCCTCAGATCGCCAGTCGATTAATGAAGCATGAGGACGAACTTCTGGCACTTTTCTCACTTTTGAAGATAAATACTTGCATTTTTTGTATATATGGCCATCGATGGCCTTACTTGATTTCTCAAAATGCTAGGGATATTCCTCCTACATGACTCTCACAAATCCCATCATGAAGTTCGTAAAGAACTTGCTCGATGTCTTTTGGATGGATGCACTGAAGGTAAGGGCATATGAAAGATATTTTGTAAAGTTTCCCTTTAGGACTCAGATATAAGTGAGCAGCCTTCACTCTCACTTGGTTTCTTATCGATTGACAGTGTCTCATTCTGTAAGTATGTAACGATTAGTACCATTGAGCTAGGGCCTTTTTAAAAGGATAGAACATGCTCGGTGACAATCGCCTTGTTCAATAGTGTCACCGAGCATGTTCGTCACCGAGCATGTTCGAAGGAGTAACTCCACTTCGATTGTTCTTTTGAGGTCAGAGTCCACACCTGAAATTTGAGTTATTAAGGCGTCAGCATGATAGTTTTCCCCCTGGGGGAACTATTGAACGTGGACTTCTTTGAACTTTATTATGAGCTCGCATACCACTATGAGGTAGGCTACCATCCTATCATCCTTTGCATTAAAATCCCCGCTGATTTGGTTAGATACCAATTTGGAATCGTCGAACACATAGAGCCACTTTGCTCCCGATAAATTGGCCTTTCATAGGCCAGCTATTAGTACTTCGTATTCATCCTTATTGTTGGAGGCTTCAAAACCCAACCTGATTCCTTCCTCAATTATTATGCCTTCTGGGGTTACGAGAACAATTCCCAATCCTACCCCCTTAGAATTGGAGGCTCCATCAATGTATTAGGTCCAGTCCTCAAACTGTGCTTCCTTGTTTGAGGATTTCTCTTCCAGTTGTTGGTCGATTGGACCGTCACTTGTGAATTTTGTGATGAAATCGGCCAAAATTTTCCCGTTAATTATTATCCATAATTGAAAGTTAATTTCAAACATTCCAAGTTTTATTGTCCATTTTGACATTCGTCCGGAGAGATTGAATTTTCGAAGGATAACTTTGAGGGGAAATGAAGTGATCACGGTAACAGAGTGGGCTTCAAAGTAGTGCCTAAGTTTCCTTGAAGCGATTGTCAAAGCATAAGCTAGTTTTTCCAATGGCACGTAGCATTGCTCTACGTCCAAAAGTATCTAAGTGGCATAAAAAATAAGAAATTATCTTTCCTCTTCTCGCAAACCAAGGTCGAGCTGGTTGCATCACCTAATACTACGAGGTAGATTTATAGAAGATTTCCATCATTGGGAATTACCAGCAGAGGTGGTCTGCTAAGGTAGGACTTGATTTTTTTAAGGGATTTTGAGTAATCATCAATCCAGGTAAGGCCCTTGCCCTTTTTAAAAAGCTAAAAAAAATGGTCGGCAATGCTCCGATGACTTAAAAATGAAGTGGTTGAGTGTCGCGAGCATCCCAATAAGCTTTTGGATCTAACGCAGTGACTCCGGTGGCTAGACCTTATTGATAGCATCAATCTGATCTGGGTTGGTCTCAATTCCTCTCTTACTGACGAGATAACCTAAAAAATTTCCACAGAGGACCTCGAATAAGTTCTTGCTCGCATTGAGATTCATCCAGAAGTGCCTAAGTATTTTGAAGGTATTGGCGATATCCTTAAGGTGGTCGTCTTTGTTCTTGGTTTTAATTAACATGTCATCGATATAAGCCTCAATGGTTTCCCCCATCTACTTCTTGAACATTTTGGTGACTAACCTCTAGTATGTGCCTCTAGCATTCTTAAGGTGAATGACATAACCTCATTGCAATACAAACCAATTGGGGTTATAAATAAAGTCTTATCATGTTCGGGGGCAAATAAAGGAAGTTGGTTGAACCCCAAATAGGCATCCAAGAAACTCATCCCCTCATGTGTTGGTGTTGCATCGACCAACTGGTCTATCTTGGCTGGGGAAACTCTCTTAGGGGCGGGCCTTATTAAGATCGGTAAAGTTAATACACATTCTCCAGTTATCATTGTTCTTTCATACCACCACTAGATTTGAGATCCATATAGGTAATTAAACTTCTCTAATAGACCTTGCCTCCAAAAGTTTCCAAACTTCATTTTCTACCCCTTTTGCCTTCTCTGGGTTGTTCGACGTGCCTTCTAAGTGATTGGATTAAAAGATGGATCCACGTGAAGATGATGACAATCCACCTCAGGATCAATCCCTGGAAGGTCATATGGCTCCCAAGCAAACACGTCCAAGTTTCCATTTAAGATGGCAATAATCTCTTTATTTTTATGATAGATGAGTGTTGTCCCAATTAAAAACTTTCTTTGCGACAGGTTGTCATCAAACGTAACCTTCTCCAAGTTTTTAATGACCCTATCAGCGGGGTGGATCCTGGTCTCCTCCACCTTAGTCGGTCATACCGTAGTTGCTATTTTGAATGAGTAGCCGCATCTTGGGCTTCCTCTGAAAGAACTTATTTTTCCTTTTTATTTTATTTTCGAGGTTAGATGGAGGCAATGAAGCATTTCCACGTGAAGGCTTGGTATCCCCTAATCTCCACTACTCCTTGGTCCATGATACACTCGAGTTTCTTATGGTAGGTTGAAGGTACAACTCTTATCGCATGAAGCCACCCTCTGTCGAGAATGGCATGATAGGGAAAATCTATGTCTACCACCAAGAATTCAATCAGTTTTTAAATATTTTTTGCCCTTACTGGTAGGTGTAAGGACATGATTTTATAAATGTTTGGTATCAGTTAAGTGTGTCATATACCGCAACAATGGTCGAAGAATGTACAAGATTACATATACAAAAGACAAATCCGAATTACAAATGGTCTTCAACATTCAAGCCCTAATGAGATTATTTTGGTAAAAATATGATTAATTTTCATTTACATTTCATATTAAAAGTGTTGGGATATTTTTTATGAAGGTTAAAATATTTTTCTAATTATAATAAATGTTTTTTGAAAGTTTTATAAATCGTTTTTTATAAAGTTAGTTTTTCAAAAAATATTATTATAAAAGTTTTTGCTAAAAACGTCTACTGATCACGAAGGTTTAAAGTTTTTCAGAAATTTTTCTAAGTCTGATGGGGAACCTCGGGATTGACGTTATGATCATTCAAACGATATTAATGTCTCGTTCGAACGAGATCAACTTTCATTTGAGCGACGTCGTTTTTGTTCGAATGATATCAGCAGTCGTTCGAGCGACGCTGCTTTTCAAGATGAAACGCCATCGCCTCAATGATTGCTATATAATGGGCATTCAGTTTTGTTTTAAGAAATGGATAAGTCATTTTCTTTTATCAGAACACTTTTTGAGAGAAAATTCTTTAACTGCTTTAGCAGTATGCATTCTTTTCCATTTTAAAGGGTTCAAGTTTTGCTTATCAATTCACAAAATCCGAATTACTTTTATGTGAGTTCTTTTGTGGAACCCAAGACATATTTTGTTGGACTGTTATGCTTCTGATTTAGGTGCCTTTTATGGTACTGGTTGAAGACTGAGGTCATTAAGGTTCGCTGCATGTGGATCTTTACTAAAGACTGGACTGCGGTTCATGTGGGTTCGCTGGGTGGAATCCATTACCGACTCTAGACTCCGCGTTTATGTAGTTTGCTAAGGTAAACTTTTTGCAAATTTCATTGTGATTGTAAATTTTTATTTAATTCATAGTAAAATAAAAGGTTTTGCCTTGAGGGGATTTTTCCTGAAATCTGTGAGTTAGCATATTTGTGTTTACGATGGTTTGACACACGCACACACATGTAGATGTTTGTTTAAGGGCTGAATTAAATTGATTTAAAAATTGACTCTAATTAAATAAGTTTTTTATTATAATTTGTGCATTTATTTAAATAAATATCTCACACGACACATACGTTTCACAAATTGGATTTGTTAGAGGTGTACCTAGGCCATTTTATCTATGCACACACTGTAAGAAGACATGACACCTGAGAGAGTTTTATTTTAAGTTGGGTCATGTGTCACATTTTGCTACTACACGTGTTCACACACACGCATCCACACCTGATGCTCTGGATGATTACACGAGAGAGTTTGTATATATTAGGGAGCAAGTAAAGTTTTTGGTTAAGACTTCACATGATTTTATGGAGGTTTTTCATAGGATGTCCCCATCTTTGGAGAACTCTGCCTCACCTACCGATTGATGTCTAGACTGACTTATTAGCATAGGTTGATTTGCATGATGATATTTTTTTTGCCTATTTCTAGTATGTATCTTTTGTATATTAGATTTTTATTTTTGAAAAAATTTGGAAAAATACAAAAAGATTTTCATTTCCTTTTATAATATTTTTGAAAAAATTCAAAAATAGTTTTACATTTTGTTTGCACCGTATATGAATGAACATTTAAGATGATCGAGTCACGACGTCATTCCATATCCATGTGACTATTTTATAGTGTTTTGAGACAATATGTCATGTCATCGATGTGCTTTGAATGTATGGAGTCATTAAGATGTTATTAGTTGATACTTCCTATATGTTTGACTCATTATTTCCTTTGTTTCACACGTGCACGGATATGTTTGATTATTGTACTTGCCTATCACATGTTAGTCTAGTGTTTTCATCTCAATCTTGTCCTTAAAACTGTCTATCACATGTCAGTCCAGTGTTTTTTTGTCAATCATATCCTTAAAACGAACCGAGTGCAATAATACGAGTGTAATAAAATTAGTGCAGGTAAAAACCATTGCCTATGAGGAATTTATTTAAATTTGGAAAATGATGAGTGACACAGGAAAGGGCGGTGAGTGAATAATTCTCACGTCATGAAAACTACCATTTGAAAAGAGCTCGCATAAAAAAAATTAAGGCAATCAAAAGATGAAATATGCCAAAATTTAGGCCAACAGGTTTTCTCTAAGTTGAAAATTTAGAACCTCATTAGAAAAATAAAAATATTATTATTTATGAGGGAGTTTTGGTTGGATATGTATCAATGGATTTGCACGTCCTTTGAAAAATTCTCGAAATGGCACTAAATAGTTTTGGACGCTATTGGTGTGAAAATCACTTAGGCTTTGATTTGTTGATTTGATTTAGTCGATATCATGTAAATTCAACAAATTTACACGTAAGGATATTTTTTATGTTCATTCGATAAGAGTACACTTATGCATCGTGCACATATGCTTGATTAGGGGTGGTAAACGGACAGATACGGATCGGATACCATGTTTTCCATATCTGTATCCGCTATCTGGATGCACTATCCATATTCGTATCCGTATCCGTATTCGCTCGGATACCTCGGGTTCGGATAATATCCGTATCCGTTTATATTGTTTAGCCATCGCAAAAAATAACTATTAAAAAAGTTACGATATAAACTCTATAGAAAATTAGTAATAAATGAAGTACTAACCTTTAATATCCATACTCATAAATCATTTGTGTGTCCACATTGTTTCCTTAAACCAGCATGACAATCAAGTTCTAAAAAAACCTGTTAATTGATAAAATATGACGTGCATATAATAATAAAGTCAACTAATAATGAAAATACTATAACAAGTAAATGATTTGAACCAAGTGCAAATATTTTGGCAATATAACAAAAAGTGGTGCCACAATACATAATCAAGTTTGCAACGTCCATAAACAAAAAGTTGTGCCACAATACATACTAAGAATTGAAATAACAATAAATATTGTTTTTGCCAAAAAACCCATTGCTCCATAAACAAAAAATTTTCAACATATCGATAGTCGTCATTCAGTATCCCTTGTGACCTTCAAATTATCTGGAAAAAAATTATGAATTAGTGAAAAATTAATTGACAACTTAGATTTTTTTAATATGTAATAAATAATTAATCGACTTACTTAGTTTGTCACCAATTGATGGCAACCAGTCTTTTATGGATATAAGAGTCTCAACGGTCTCTGAAGCCAATGATGAACGTGAGTCATCCACAATCCGACGTCCCCAACTAAAAGCAGACTTTGACGTTATGGTCGAAACAGGTATAGCTAGAATATCACAAGCCATTTTTGCAAGTATTGGATACTTTGGCACATTAAGTTTCCACCAATTCAATGTATCAAAATAAAGGTCATCTTTATCATTAAGAGTAAATAAAGCCTCCTCTAAATATTGTTCCAACTCCGTCTTTTATGCCAATAAAGTGCCAGAACGCTCCATAATGTACCTCTTAAACCCTCCAGTAAATCCAACCCTCATTTGGTTTATTATTTCACCATCACTATCACTTGTACGAGAATGCTCAAATATTGTCGGAGAAGAATATGAAACATTTAAACTCTTATACTCTCCATACAAATCAAATAAAGATTCACGAACTCTATGTATGTAACTATCGGCTAAAGAACCATATATCTTATGGTAAGAAAATTGAACAAACTCCATTTTGTACATAGGATCAAGCATTAATCCAAATGTCAACACCAAACTGCAATCCTCCCAATATTTTCCAAACTTGACTTGCATCTTTAATGCATCAAACGAACGTAATATACATTACTTTGTTGCCATTGCATCAACTGAAAATTAATTTGGCATACATTATTAAAGTAATAGTTTGTTGAGACAATTTGTCATGTCATAAAATATTTTCAAACACTGACAGATAAGTTTACCATGCTCCAAATATTGTTCACTTGGAAGCCAATGGTATTTATGATCCATGTTCGTTAAACGCTCAATGATCCTCTCACATCTATAGCACTCTCAAGCATATGGTAAGTGGCATTACATCTAGTTTGACAATCAAGTTCAACATTATTTTTTTAATTCAATTGGGTTTGTCGTAAAGCTATATTCCATGTGTGACCTCTTGGAAGTGATGAACCAACATACTTAACACTGTTCCTAATCCTTTCAATAAAACGATCAATTAATTTCAACCCATTCTTCACAATTATATTGATTATATGTGCGGTGCAACGAGTGTGAAGCATATCACCATTTTTAAGAAGGGATTTCTTACCATTCAACCAAAATTTAATATGATCAACTATTGGCTTATTATATCTAGCATTATCAACTACAATAGTCATTAGTTTCTTATCAATATTCGCCTCTAAGATTCTAGCCTTTACCCACTCGGCCACATTAACCGCATCATGATGACATTCAATCCAACAAAAAGCAATTCTCTTTTTATGAAAATTCCATTCATCATCAATATAGTGACATGTTAAACAATAATAACCAGTGCCATGATGCTTAGGAGTCCATATATCAGTGGTTAGGCTAACCCTTGAAGAAAGATTTTCAAAAACTTTGTAAAGTGTTTCTTTCTCGATCTTGAAACATTTTTTCAAATCATTTTTCACCGTAGCTCTTGAACGAAATTTGTATGTGGGATAACAATAAGAAACCCAATACCTGAAATACTCATGCTCAGCCATAAGAAATGAATAATCATTTTATGAAACCATTTGAGCATATAGCATTCCCTCCACCTCCGGGTCAAACTTATGATTGCCAAACTTTGGAATTGGATAGGTGGGAGACTTGAAACTTCCGAGAATTTTTTGTCAAATATCACCACCACCATCTCTTGGTTTTTCTTTACAGGATTTCCAATTATTATTTAAATGATACGTCCCCTTCAAACTTCTGGCATCGAACTTTCTATTATAAGAATTACAAGTGGCGATCACATTATTATCCGTATGTATCTCACGACAAAAGTGATTCCAAGCCTCGGATGTGCACTTCTTGTTTACTTGTTTTGATGCATCACTGATTTGATTCTCACTGCTAGGTGGAGAAAGAGAAGACGCATTGGTTGAAATATTTGTTCGGCTTGCCTCTTCTTCCGACATAATCCTATAATCACGAATAACAGTAATTGTTATTTTCGAATAACAATAAACAGTCCATATATAAATGAATTTAAGGGACTGTTTGTTTTTTAGGGACTATTTTTATCATTATACATATATTTTATAACATTAGTTTGATTATACATATATTTTATATTTTATATTCCAGTATATTGGTTGAAATATACTGATTATGCTGAACATAAGACTTCCTATGACAATATACAATCAAATAAAAAGAGGTATGATGGTGGAATCAAATAAAAGATGATTAAACAATATAAAATATACTTTATATTTTATATTGTTTAAACATGAACTGAGGTAGTAAATGAATCTCTTAAACATGAACTAATGTATAAAATCAAACAAAAGATATGAATAAATGGAAACCAAGATCACTGAACATGAATCGCTGAACATATCTTTTGTGGTGAACAAAAGATATGAATAAATGGAAAACAAAAGATGTGGGAAGCAATGCTGTATACCAACTCTATGTATACCAAGATCCAACAAAAAAATTATAGGAATCAACTTTATGTATACTAAGATCCAACAAAAAAAATAATACCTATTGGATATGGGAAGCAACTGGCAGCGCTGCGTGTTAGCTGCATGAGAGAGGTTGCGTGTTGGTTGCGTGTTAGCTGTTGGATAGGGGAAGCAACTGGCTACCGCTGCGTGAGAGAGGAAGGGTGTCGGCGGCGAATGGCGGGAAAGAGGAGGGGTTTGGGCTGCGTGAGAAAAGTTGTCACAACGTGTTGTTTTGTTTTTGGTAGGGCTGATGAGAGACTTGCATTTTTAGTTTATTAGGTTAGTTAGATTTTAAGGCTTTCATAATTAAACTTATACCCCCAACTGTTATTTTAAGTGTTAGTTGACAACTAAAATATTATATAACTAGTATTTTAAACTAATGTTAGACGGATATAGGTATCCGGTAAAATAGATACTCCGTATCGGATACGGATCATCCGTGTCGGATACTAGTACTATCTGTATTCGTATATGTATCCATTTTATAGGATATTTTTATAGAGTATCCATATTCTTATCCGTTTCCATTTTTTCGGATACATATCCGCAAATTCATCTTCAGATATCGGACGGATGCGAATTTTTGAACATCCGTTTACAGCCCTATGCTTGATTGAATTTTATTACCTATTAAATATGTTCACACCCATTCATTCCGTTTCCATGATTTAGTTGTCTTAGTGTAAATTCATGGTGTGATTTTTTTGTATGAAAAAAATTAAAAAATCAAAAATAGTTTGTGAAATATGTTTGAGTATCTCTTTAATCATGACAACTCCATGCTTGATTTGGTTATTTGTTTCCTTGTCTATTTCGATCAAATAAAAAGGGAGAGAACGAATTGTGGGAGTTTTTGCATTATGGGGGAGATTTGGTGATGATGATTGATGTATTTTTATATCATTTCAATCTCGATGCGTCACGAGGTATTTGCTTTGTCTCATGTGTGTAGGTACAAAAATTGAAGATTATTATTTTGCACACCCTGATGAAAAAAGCTTGAAGATTTGATATCGAAGATTTTGAAGAAAACTTTTGAGACCTACATTTGTAGAACCCTTTCATTTTTGGGTTCATGGGGATATTAGATTTGTATAGGAAATTTAAGTTCTGATATTTCAGATGTTTTTATTTTGTGCCGGCATAGACATAGGGGGATTTGTACGGACATGCGTTTATAAATGTCCGATATCAATTAAGTATGTTGTATACCACAACAACCATCAAATAATGTACAAGATTATATCTACAAAAGACGAATTCGAATTATAAGTGGTCTCCAATATTCAAGCCCCAACGAGATGATTTTGGTAAAAGTATGTTTAAGTTTCATTTACATTTCACATCAAAAGTGTTGGAATATTTTTTATAAAGGTTAAAATATTTTTCTAATTATAATAAAAGGTTTTTGAAAGTTTTATAAATGATTTTTATAAAGTTAGTTTTTCAAAAAATATTTTTTATAAAAGTTTTTGTTAAAAACGTTTACTGGTCTCAAAGGTTTAAAGGTTTAAGGTTTAAAGAAATTTTTCTAAGTCTAATGGCGAACCTCCGGATTGACTGATCATTCAAACGAGATCAATGTCGTTAAAATGACATGACGTCTCGTTCGAACGAGATCATCCTTTGTTCGAGCGATATCATTTTCGTTCGAACGATATCAGCAGTCGTTCGAGCGACGCTACTTTTTAAGCTGACACGCCACCACCTCAATGATTGTTATATAATGGGCGTTCAGTTTTTTTAAAAAAAATAGAAAAGTCATTTGTTTTAATCATAACACTTTTTGAGAGAAAAATCTTTAACTGCTTTAGCAGTATGCATTCTTCTCCATTTTAAAGGGTTCAAGTTTTGTTTATCAATTCACAAAATCCCAATTACTTTTATGTGAGTTGTTTTGTGGAACCCAAGACATATTTTGCTGGAATTTTATGCTTTTGATTTAGGTTCCTTTTATAGTACTGGCTGAAGACTTGACTGCGGTTCATGTGGGTTCGCTGAGTGGAATCCATTATTGACTCTAGACTGCGCGTCTATGTAGGTTTATAGAGGTAAACTTATTGCAGATTTCATTGTGATTGTAAATTACGATTTAATCCATAGTGAAATAAAAGGTTTTGCCTTGAGGGGATTTTTCCTTAAATCTGTGAGTTAACATATTTGTGTTTATGATGGTT
The DNA here is from genome assembly GCA_949130495.1 of Sambucus nigra. Classification (NCBI taxonomy): domain Eukaryota; kingdom Viridiplantae; phylum Streptophyta; class Magnoliopsida; order Dipsacales; family Adoxaceae; genus Sambucus; species Sambucus nigra. Next base: position 139,384,854 of record OX422217.1, read on the forward strand.
TGACACGCACACACGTAGATGTTTGTTTAAGGACTGAATTAAATTGATTCAAAAATTTACTCTAATTAAATAAGTTTGTGATTTGAATTTGCGCATTTATTTAAATCAATATCGCACACGACACATACGTTTCACAGAAGGACTACCTTCCTGTTGATGTAAAAAACTAGATTTGGTCTAATTATTTTAATCACAGATAAATATGAATAAGTAAATATGAGACAATGGATTTTTAAAGTGGTTCAGCCTTAAGGAAATGGCCTACATCAACTGTTTTTGTATTGTTGACTGTTAGCCTAGAATTCTTGACAAGTGGTTTTCTCAAGAAATTTCGGTCCCCCCTTAATGAGGAGGTTACAATGTATTTATAGCCTTGAGGTTGTACATATCCAAGGACAATGCGTTGTTATCTAGTAAACATATACATCTGTACGATAATAATGAGCATTTAATGCGCAGTCGCCTCTTTGATTATCCTGATTTGAGTGTTTTGTACGCCAAGTAGCTCGAACCGTCTAAGTAGCTCGGCATGCTTGAGTTGCTCGAGGCCCATGAGCTGCTCGGGGAGCCTAAGTTGATCAGTACGTTTGAGCTATTCGGAATGTATGAGTTGCTCGTGGCGCTTGAGTATCTCGGTGGCAATGAGTCGATCGATAGAGGTATTTGTAATTTCCACGTTAGTTGACACGTGTCTTCAAATGATGGGTCCATGTCAGTAGACTAAATTTGGTATCAACAGAAGCCCCCAATGTTTCATAGTTTGATGTCGAAGAACAATATGGGACATTCTGCTTGAAAACTGCATAGATTATTGGTTTGTATGGTTTTTTTAGGAAAACGATCGTTGTATATAACTCCTTTTTGAATGCATAGTATCAGGCCTCATAAATATTTTGAATGTTCATGACCGCTTAGATATTTGTGACTCTTTTCTTCTTTTTAGCCGTCGGATACGCAAACGTCCTCCCTTGTAATCATTGCTTTTCTCTATTCACGAGGTAAAGTATTTAAGCACGGCAGAAATCCTAATGTCTCTTACCTTTCAAATCTGTATCTTTGAACTCTTCATTTTCTCTCTGTCTTATGCCTTCGTTCAATATGTTATTTATTGTCGCCTGATCTCTTTTTCCCTATAAGATTTTCTTCCCTTTCTTTTATTTTACTTTGTTCATCATGGTTTATCTTGTTGAGTCTTTGGACAAATTTTGGTCTGAATTTTCAATCCCTTCATGGGTTATTTTGGAAGAACTTTCTGAACCTTCTGATTATTTTTCTTTGGCTGAGGGACATTGGTTCCCAAGCCTTTTTGTGGCCGAATGTGGCTTTTCTTTTCCACCAAACCCCCTATGTTTGGAGTTCTGCCAATATTTTGATGTTGTACCTGCAAGAATAGCTCCAAATACCTGGAGGATAGTTAATGGTGTTCATAGATTGAATCAACTCCATGGAACCCATTTGGGGATTCCAGAGATTATGTAATGCTATAGATGGGTTGTTAGTGATTCCACATTCTATTTAAAAACTAGGTTTTTGAATAGGTCTTTAGTTGTCAATCTTCCAGATGCCAATAGGGATTATTTTGAGCATGGGGTTATTATGAAAAATTGGCAACATGCTCCATTGAATGGAGATGATGTATATCAGGGTCCCAGGTGTCCCCCTTATGGCAATGGAATAGGTTTTTTTTTTTTGAAATCTTATTTTCTTGATGTTTGATAAAATGTATCACTGACATTTATTTTCATTTGTTACAGTTGATAGTAAAAGAAAACCTCCAAAAGAAGCTGACGTTAATTTAAAGCATTTGAAACTTATCTGGGATTTGCACCAATCTGTTGCCGAGGAACATATTAGATCTGCCTCTTATTTGTTACAATATAAGAGCTATACTTCATCTTTCACTGCTCGTCCAGTGGTGGTTAATCTTGACCAAGTACCAGCCTCTGAGTCTAGCGTAGAGGGTTACTCCTCTTAATCGAGTATTCCCATCAGTGATCTAATGAAGAAAAGAAGAGATCCTGCCTTCTTTGATCAATCTGCTTCTACCAATGTAGAGGCAAAGAAAAGTAAACAAGATGTCCTAGAAGAAGGGATGAGAACCATTTATGCATTTCCTCTTGCTGCTACCAAGAAGACTAGCGAGAAGCCCCATGTGGCTCCAAGAAAGACTGTTGTTATCTCTCCTCCGAGTGAGGTTATTGTCATATCACCAACAAAGACAACGTCTTTAGTTGAAAATGCCCCTGCTCCTCCGAGGAGGTTAAAGAAAAGTTCTTCTGAGAGACCTGCTGAACTTGTCTCTCAACCTTCAATTGTTGAAGGTGGTGTTTCCAACCTTTGTTCATCCGAGCTCTACCGTGGGCTTTGTAAAATCTTGGACTGTCCCAGAAGTCCAAGGCATCGAAGATACTCTTTCTCATGAGAGAGTCACTACTATGGTTGCTCAACACATTGTCTCAGTTTACTTTCTAATATTATGTATTGACTCAAAGGTATTTCTTTTTTCAGCTGGTGACGTGTTTCAATAGTATTTTGAAGAAGGATGAAGTTATCAAGGCTTCAAGTTCCTCGGGAGGAGTAGAGGAGGCTTTCGTTGGGCTGACCCAATATCTAAAAGAATCTCGCCAAAAATATGAGGAAGATAAGGTTGCTTGGGAGAAGCAACTCGAGTCCATTGAGCTGGGCAAAAATCAGGCTGTGAATGCCTCCAAGGACTTGGAAAAGAAGTTGAAGGAATCTGAGCAGAGCAACAAAAATTTTGAATAGAGTAACAAGAAGCTTGAGGCTAAGCTCAAGTCTGCTAAAGATGAAGTTGTTAAACTTCAAGATGTTTAACGACAGAAAAAAGATGTGGAGTAGAAGTTAAAGGTTACCGAGGAGCTCCTTAGGGAAAGGACCTCCTCGGAGAAGGCAAAAAGGAAGAAGGCAATTAAAAAATCATTCAGCGCTGGTTGGGATAAAGGCTGGAATAAGGGTCTGGCTGCCATGTCGAGTCTTAAATAATTTAGGGATGGATGGGTTGCGGCCTTACAAGAGCTGAAAGTTGCTGAGAATTCTGAATTATTCCAGCAGCACACTCATAGCCCTCATCCCTCTCCTAGAGAAGAAGAAGAGGATGAAGTTGCCTCAGATGAATCTTCTTTGATGATTGGCTTAGTTGTTCAAACTTTATCCGAGCAACCCTAACCCACCAGCACTTCTGTCGAGAAGCTATCTTTATCCTCCGAGCAACCAGTCACTTCCTCCAAACTTTCTAAGGAGGTCGTAGGGAACAAGGAGAAGGTGTAGAGTTATTCGGGTCTTTATTTTGTTATTTTTTAATGTAACCTCAGACTTTGTATTTTCTTTTATGATGAACTAAAATTCAAACTTTAGTTGCTCACCTTGAATTTTTCTTTCACTTGCTCTGTCTGTGTTATTATTGATTCTTTTTATTTCTTCTCTTTGCTAGTTTATGGACAGGATGGAGCTCTTATCAGCTCATGACACAGAATTGATGAAGAAATGCAATGACTATTTTAAATCTAGTCATGCATATCTTAATGAGGCTCAAATCATTTACATCCTTAGTCCAGATACTTCTGAACGAGCAATCGAAGCTTACTAATATCTGAAATGCTTGCTCGATCGTGATGTTACCAATAATGTGGCCTACTATGAGATGATTTAAGACCTCCAACGGACGATCGAGGAACTTTAGCAGTAGTACAAAGAATCATCTACTCTTTTGCATCAAGGATACGAGAAGAAATATCAGCAATTAAGTGCTGACAAAGGGTATGATAAACTTATCTCTGCTCATGAGAAGAAGGAGAGTGTTCTAAGGCTTGAGGTTGAAGAGCACAGGCAAATCGCTAAGTTGTTGGAGCAAGAAAACATTGTTTTGCAAGAAGAGATAACACGACTCAAATCTGCAGCATCTTCCTCGGGAGCTTTGGTCCCTGTTAATGATGAAGGTTTCTCTTTCTTGGAGGTAGAAAATGCCAACTTAAGAGATGAGTTGGAAACTTTAAAAAGGGCTGAACCCTCCTCATCTACTCATGGACGAGCAAGGTATTCTTCTCGTGGATGAGCTAGGGCTGGTCGGGTCACCATTGAAGAAGCTAGAACGCAATTTGTTTTAGAGAATCAGGCTTTTCAGTTGATGGCGAAGAACCAAGCCTTAGCAGAAATGTTTAAGAAAATTTTGAATCTCAGCGAACAACTTACTACTCAGAGTTCTGCCGTAGAAAATAAGGAAATCCTGGTGAAGATTCTCCACGAGCAACTGGAGAGGTTAACTTACCAATTCCACAAACAACCCAGAGAATTTTGGATGGCTAGGTATAATGAAGCTCTTTACTATCTTGATGATCGGATCCAGCAGTCGAATAATGAGGGGTACAAGCAGGGATGGTTGAATTCTATGTGTGTACAGGGACACTACTTATGGTATTATTATGAGCCTGGAGTGCTCGACTTGCCCGTTCCTCCTTTTAAGCTTGATTTTAGTTGGATACCTGCTCGGGCAATTCCTCGATGCTTAATCTCCAAATATCTTGACGACTACAATCTTCATGGTAACGCTTGATCGGCCCTCTGTGATGAATGTTAGAATGCTGAGAGATGTAAATTTTATAAATTCTCCTTATGCCTTAGATGACCCTCTTGCTGGAGTAGAACCTGTTTCAAAGGCAGGAGGGAAAAAATCGATAGAATAGGATTTTTTATGAAGTGTATTTTTCACAACATATGTAATTCTTCTTGTTTTGAATGAAGTAATTTGTAGAATATCCTTGCTTGTTTGTTTGTGAATATGTGTACATTTATAACTTGTCTTTTTTATTGTTTGATTATAGTGACTTGTCACTCTTTGGGTCTAAGCAATGAAATGACTTACATCCCATGTTCCTGCTTAGTTTAATCAACTAGAGTTGATTGTAATTGGTTTACCGACTAATCGAAGTTGGTGATAATTGATTCCCGACCAATCGAAGTTGGTGGTAATTGATTCCTGACCAATCGTAGTTGGTGGTAATTGATTCCCGACCAACCGGAGTTGGTGGTAATTGATTCCCGACCAACCATAGTTGGTGGTAATTGATTCTCGACCAACTAGAGTTGGTGGTATTTGCTCTGAATTTGATGTGTAGTGTGTAGCACTAATATTCCGAAAAAAAAAATCAACAAAGAAAGAAACTGGATGAAGCATCACTTTATTCATATTGAAGAAATTGAATTACATATGAATTACAATTACTGATAATATTTGCGCAGATGCTCTGCCTTCTATGCATTCTTAAATTCTTCTCCTTCCAAGGTATCAATCCTGTATGTCCCTGGGCGAACAATTTTTTTTACTCTGTAGGGTCCGTGCCAGTTGGCTTCCAGTTTGTTGTGATTTTGGATCACTTTCTTCAGCACATAATCCCCTTCCTTCAAATCACACTTCTTAACTCTTTTGTTATAGAACAAAGTTGTTCCTTGTTGATATGCTGCATTCCTGATTGTTACTTCTTCCCTAACTTCTTCGAGCATATCTAGGTCTAATCTTCTCATCAAGTCACTGATAGGAGAATTGAAATTTAGTACTCTATGCGTAGGTAGACCCAATTCAGCAAGTATGACAGCCTCACTCCCAAATGCTAGCATGTATGGGGACTCTCCAGTTGTTGTTCGCGGTGTGGTGCGATAAGCCCACAACACAGAGTGTAGTTCATTAATCTAATTTTCTTTTGCACGATCTAGTCGTTTATTCAATCCATTTAATAGTGTTCTATTTGTCACCTCAGTTTGTCCATTGCTCTGTGGGTGACCTGGTGCAGAATGAGTTTTCAGTATATTGGATTGATGACAGTATGCAGTAAACTCCTCATTGTCAAACTGCGTTCCCTGGTCAGTAATGAATGCATGTGGGAGACCATATATGCAAATAATGTTTTTCCAAATGAATTGAAAAACTTTTTCGTATGTCATATCAATAAGGGGCTCAGCTTCCACCCATTTTGTAAAATAATCCACAGCAACCACAAGGTACTTGAACCTTCCCCTGGTCGTTGGGAGTGGCCCGACCAAGTCTATTCCACACATGGAAAATGGCCAAGGGGACGTTATGGGTGTTAACAATGCCTGAGGAGTTCTTTGGATGGACGAGAAGCGTTGGCATTTGTCGCACTTCTTAGCATAAGCTGCGCAATCAGCTCCCATCGTCGGCCAGTAGTACCCCTGCGTGGTTATTCTTCGTAAGAGTGTTCGACCAGCTATATGGGATCCACAAGACCCTTCATGAACCTCTTCGATTAAATGTTTCACTTCAGAGGGATGGACACATCTTTGTAGCCCTGCTATAACTTCTCGTCTATACAAAATGCCATTGGTCAATACATAACGAGCAGCTTTAAACTTTATTTTTTGGCTGTGAGTTTATCAGTTGGTAAAGTTCCATCTTCAATATAGGCTCTGATGGGATCCATCCAAGATGGTCCTAAGTCGAGGGCAATGAAATTCATCATTAGATCTTAATCTATGCTCCGACCAACTAGGATTTATATCGGGATTGTTCTTCGTAGCTCGGTGCATGTGGCTGATGCCAATCGAGCTAGTGCGTCTGCTCTTGCGTTCTCCAATCTTAGTATTCTAATCAACTGAACTAAAGTAAGACTTGATACAACCTCCATTGCTTTGGCATGATACATGATCATTAATTCTCTTTTGTTGCATATGCCCTTAGAATTTGATTTACAATTAACTGAGAGTCACTGTATATAACGACTTGCCCTGCCTTCATGGTTTTGTCCAGGTTTAGTCCCACGATCATTGCTTCATAATCGCCCTCATTATTAGAAGCTTTAAATTGAAAGCGCAGAGGATACTCCATATTAATATCATCTGGACTTTTCAAAACAATCCATGCTCCACTGCCCGTAGTGCACAAAGAGCCATCCATATACAAATTCCATATGGGTAACTTATCATCAAAATTTTGATCAGAGAAAGCTCCTCAGTCGAATATCTGGTACTTCTTTTTATCCTCCTCCAGTACATCTCACTGCTCTTCAGTCATCTTTTCTTTCTCGACTGGAATTTCTTGTTGCTTGCCTACCGACGTAAGTTGGTCGGGGTTTACATTTGTTGATCCTGTATCATCTACAGGTTGATCTGTATTAAACTCCTGTTCTTCAGAGGCATTTTCTTGATTAAACTCTGTGATAAAATCTGCTACTGCCTTCCCTTTGAGCGATGACCTAGGCTCATAAATTATATCATATTCACCGAGTTCCACAGCCCTGTACATCAATCTTCCTGATTTTTTCGGCTTATGCAGAGCTTACCTTAATGGCATGTCGGTGTACACCACTATAGTATGGGATTGGAAGTATGGCATCATTCTTCTTCTTTCTTCAATCAATGCAATTGCTAATTTTTCCAGCCTTGGATATCCGATTTTTGCTCCTCGGAAAGCTTTGCTGGTGTAATAGACTGGTTTTTGTACTCCGTCCTCCACTATTATCAACGCCGAGCTAACTGCATTTTCTGAAACTGCCAGATATAAGTATAGTCTTTCTCCCATTACTGGTCTAGATAATAATGGAGGTGTTCCTTGATACTTCTTCAACTCTTGAAAGGCCTCCTCGCATTCATCATTCCACTCAAAAGTTTTTCAGAGTGTTTTGAAGAGTGGGAGACATTTGTCTGTTGCTCGTGATACAAATCTGGTAAGTGCTTCAACTCGTCCTGTGAGACTTTGTACTTCCTTCTTCGTAGTTGGAGATCGTAGATCCAATAGAGCCTTGATCTTTTCAGGGTTTGCCTCGATTCCTCGTTGGTTAACAATATATCCGAGAAACATGCCTTCTCGTACTTCGAATATGCATTTGGTGGGATTCAACTTCATTTGATATTTGTCTAGTTGATCAAAGGTCTGACCTAGGTCAACTAGATGATCAGCAGCTTTCTTGCTCTTCGTCAGCATATCGTCAATATAAACCTCCATGTTACGACTGACTTGTTCTGCAAACACCTTATTCATCATCCGCTGATATGTTGCACCTGCATTTTTAAGTCCAAAAGGCATAACATTATAATAATAAGCTCCCCTTGGGGTGATAAAAGAGGTACTCTCCCTGTCTTCAAGCTTCATTTTAATCTGGCTGTAACTAGAATAAGCATCCATGAAACTCAACAATTTATGTCCCGAGGTAGCATCCACCAACTGATCGATTCGAGGCAAAGGAAAATGATCCTTTGGGCAGGCTTTATTAAGATCAGTGAAGTCCACACACATCCTCCACTTGTTGTTTTTCTTCTTCACCATTACCACATTTGCTAGCCAATCAGGATATTTGACATCCTCAATAAAAGAGGCTTTTTGTAATTTATCTACTTCTTCCTGTATGGTTTGGTTCTTCTCGGGACTGAATACCCTTCTTCGTTTCTTCACTGGCTTGATTTCCTTGTTCATGTTGAGCTCGTGACACGGGAAATTTGGGTCTATCTCTGGCATATCTTCATGACTCCATGCAAAAGTCTGCTTTCTACGTCTTAGAAATGCTATCAGCTCTTATTTTATTGATACATCTAGTGATGCACCGATTTGAGTTATTCGTTCTGGATGCTTGTCGTCCAGAATGATATTTTTGGTAGCCTCCATGAACTGCCCTTAACGAGCTGAGACTCGTCTCTAGGATCTAAAGTTTCAATCTCCGCATCTTCTATTTCATCTACCTGATAAGTAGTAGTCTTCTTCCTGGATTCTTCACGTTCCTCCTACTCGGATGATGAATAGTAGCATTCCTGAGCTACTTTTTGGTCGCCTTTCACAACTCCCACTCCAAAATTGGTTGGGAATTTTAAGCATTGATGTATAGTAGATGGTACTGCTTCGAACTTCTTCAGGCCTACTCTTCCAATGATGATATTGTAAGCTGATTGGACGTTTTTATCCATTACAAAAAAGCATACTCTTTTTGTTCGGCAAGCAGGCCATGTACCGATGAGCATATCTAACTTGATTGTCCCAAGTGGGAAAACCTTTTCACCAGTAAAACCAAGGAGGGGCCTATGATATGGCTCCAACTGGGATAGCTTTAGATTTAAACTATCAAAACATGGGCAGAACATGATGTTTGCAAAGCTACCATTATCTACCAATACCCGTGAAATCACCACTTCCTTCATTCTCATCTTGATTACTAATGGGTCATAATGAGGATACAATACGCCTGCCAGGTCATTTTTAAAGAAACTAATGACTAGTTTATCTCTATTCACCTTCTCCGGTCGATCATCTTCGGCCAAGTTTATTCGCTAAATGTACGAGCAAGCTTGAGCCTCATTGAGGTAAACTTTCCTCTCTGTAGTCATGTCCCCACCTCCTGCATCTCCACCTGTAATAACATTACATTCAAATGATCCAAAATGTATTGAAAATACCTCACGTTCCGGCTACTTTGGTCTTTTGGGGAGATCGGGGTCATCTTGGTCATCTTCTGGGTCTTCTTCATGACTTCTCTTCTTATCTTCTTTTTTTATCTTGTCAGCCTCGACCTTGGTTTCCTTAATATCTGCATTCTTCTTAGCAGCCATAGCCTCCTCGGCATTCATGATTTTGGCTGATTTTGCCATCAGTTCAGCCATGGTCCTAGGCGGATCCTTGGCTAAAGTGTAGTACAATTTATCCGGCAATAGTCCACTCATCAGAAAAGTAATTGATTTTTCTCCTCGTAATCAATTACTTCCAATTTCTCGTTATTGAAACGAGTAATATAGTCCCTGGTGCTTTCACCTGTCTTTTGTCTAACACTTAGCAAGTGTGCTACTCATTTGACTGGCTTTGCTCGAAAACAAAAATTCCCAACAAAGAGTTCTGCTAGTTGAAAGAAAGTCACAATTTTTCCCCAAGGAAGGTTATTGTACCATATCTTAGCAGATCCGGTAAGAGTTCCTAAAAATGCCCTATATCTCATCTAATCTGGAACTGCATAGATATCAGCAGCAGCTTTGTATTGTTCTATATGAAGGACATGGCCAGTTTTTCCATCATATTTAGGCGTCACCATAGGAGCTTTTAATTTTGATGGTATGGGGAAATCCACAATTGCCTGTACAAATGGTGTTCCTTGGACAAAAGTTCTTTGTAGAGGATTCTTGGCCTTAGTTATTTCCCCTAATCTGTATTCCAACCTCTGAATAGAGCCCTTCCATGCATCATTTCCCTCCTCGGGCCTATTGGTTCGAGAAACTGATCGCGTTGAATTTGCTTCTTGGGATTTTTCATGACGAGCCATGATTAGGCAGAGCCTTCACTTAAATCAGATGGTCGTTGAGAGTTCCTCGATACAATCTTAGGGGGACTTCTATTCCTCCTAGGACCCAAATGATCAAAAGGAGAGACTCTACTCAACCTTTCAAGAGCACTTGTCCTCTCTAAAGATAGAGTGAAGTTTTGTTGAGTGTCTGTAGCTCGTACTAAGGAAGTCAATCCAGGCTGATAAGAAGGATCATTAGATCTCTCAGTACGATAGGAATCGATGCGTCTGGATCAAGATTCCTCTGGAAATAATGTTCACCTAGTTCGTGAAGAGGGTAAATGAGTATTTCTCTGAACACTTCTTTGTCCTGATTGAGCCAGCACTCTACCTTGAATGGTTTGTATAAGTTGTCTCATAGTTTCTTGCATGGTCGTCTGGCCTTGGGCCAAATTTTTCATTATACCCGCCAGATCTGAAAAAATTGGGGGAGCAGAAGGGTTTGGAGGAATCCCCGTGTTTCGATTACTAGATTCTGGATTATCAGCCATAGATGATGAATTGTTTTTGTGAAAAACGCTAATTGAAATCGTTTCCCACAGACGACACCAATATATTGATGTAAAAAACTAGATTTGGTCTAATTATTTTAATCACGGATAAATATGAATAAGTAAATATGAGACAATGGATTTTTAAAGTGGTTTAGCCTTAAGGAAATGGCCTACATCCATTATTTTTATATTGCTGACTGTTTACCTAGAATTCTTGACAAGTGGTTTTCTCAAGAAATTTCGGTCCCCCTTAATGAGGAGGTTACAATGTATTTATAGCCTTGAGGTTGTACATGTCCAAGGATAATGCGCTGTTATCTAGTAAACATATACATCTGTACGATAATAATGAACATTTAATGCGCATTCGCCTCTTTGATTATCCTGATTTGAGTGTTCTGTACGCCAAGTATCTTGGACCGTCTAAGTAGCTAGGCACGCTTGAGTTGCACGGGGCCCATGAGCTTCTCGAGGAGCCTAAGTTGATCGGTGCGTTTGAGATGTTCATAATGTATGAGTTTCTCGTGGCGCTTGAGTAGATTGGTGGCAATGAGTCGATCGATAGAGGTATTTTTAATTACCACGTTGGTTGATACGTGTCTTCAAATTATGGGTCCATATCAGCAGACTAAATTTGGTATCAACACTTCCCTAAGAGCATCATGATTTTCCCCGCGAAGCTGACCAGTGGAACTATTTCCTCTTTGAGATCGGCTAAGTTGAGCTTTAATTTTAAAAAAAGCGTCACGTACATCACCTCAGATGAGATCCCTTAATCCACCAGCAGCCTATTAACGTCCAAGTTCGCAATCCTAAGAGTGATTACTAGTGCATCGTGGTGTAGATTCCTTAACCGGACCAAATCTTCTTTCGTGAAGACTATGTGTTTATTGTTGTCAACGTCCTCTGGTCACTGGAACTTGTCGGCCTAGCTCTTAGCGGGGTTAATCTAGAAGGCCTCCATAACAGTTGTGACCTTCTTGAGTTCCATTTGAATAATGTTCCTTATATTTTCTTGAGATCAAAGGCTCCGTGAACTACTGCGAATTCTTATCCCGTGTCATTATCTAGGACGTTGTCCAGATTTTGGTCACCATTGGTTATGACCTTCTGAGGTTTCTTATTTATGTACTCATTCAAATGCCAAGTTGGTCTAGCTCCTCCAAATGAGATTTTAACGCTTTGTAATTCTCTATTCTTTGGCTTCCTTCCTTATGGAACGCACATCGTAGCGTGTTATTCCTCTTTGTAAGGGTCGCCACCCATCTTTTTTGGCCACTTCACAAACTGTTGGCCTTTAATTTTTCCCAAGATAATGTAGATTAGTTCCTTAAAGATCGTGTTAACGGTTTGGATGGCTTTCAAATGACCTATCTTACCCCCCCATTCTTGGAACAATTCTTGTTCACATCCTTGTTCTTTTTTTAGGGATCATTATCCTTATCGCCTCCCTTATTTTCTTTGGTGAGACTAGTTTCTCTGTGGATAGCATCGATCATGTTCTTAACCTTGACGTACTTTTTAATACGCACCATGAGGTAATTGATGGTGTTAGCCAACTTTTTTGTAAGGGATTGGTGCAACATGGATTTGGTTAGCTGACTGATCTTGAAGGATGCTATAGCAACCTGCTTTGAGCAATCCTCTACATTACTGTACACTTCCCAATATCATTTGGCATACTCATAAAGGGTTTCATGTGGCTTCTTCTTCAACGTGAGCAGTGAGTCCATCCTCTTTGAGTGGGAGGTGTTGATTGTGAAGCGAGCAGTGAAGGCCTCAACGAGGACCTTAAAGGTCCTGATATACCTGTGAAGTAGCCTCTCGAACCACTTCTGAGCTACGTTATGTAGGATGGAAGTAAAATACAGAATATTTATGTCTTTATAGTGTCATGGTCTGCATATACTGTCAAACATGGTTTATGGGGTCAATTTTCTTTCATAGATTTTAAACCTGGGGACTACGAACTTTTTTGGTGGCCCTTCTTCCTCAATCGCCCTTGAAAAAGGGGATCTCATCCGTGTGTTAAGAGATATTCTAGACAACTCTGTATTTGTCCTTCAATGAGTTTCATGTTGATCCATCTCTTTTCGGACCAAACTTCTTATATCCTCCTTCTGACATTTATTATTTCTGTAGTGCCTCTCTAGTCAGCCACATTTCGATCGATCCAAGTCTCACCTAGAGCTTCTCCCTCTGGCCTTTTTTTTCTTGCCTGGGGATTAGGAGTTCGTGCATTACATTTTGGGTTATCGCCATGGAGATATATCTCCATTTTTTTCTAGTGACCTCTGGAGGCGAGCATTCTCTTCCATTTGGAGGTGTGTGACCTCCTATTGCTCTTGAAGCCTCGCTTCATATGCGTCTACTGACCTGGAGATATGTGTAGACCTAGGTTGATCGTGGCTCTCTTCAAAAGGCAGTATCTCTTAATAAAACCATTGATATCTCTCTTGGCGAACTTCATACCCGACCCTGAGCAGTATTGGGTCATCTTGTACATCGTCGGTCTGCTGTAGGTTGCTATTGTAGTGAGATATTATGGAACTTTCTTGCAATGGTTACTTCAGTAGGAAAAGAGAATCGTTCCAATAGATGGCACCAATTTTGGGATCAAAAGAATCACAATAAATAATTCCCAAAAATCAGGTAAATAGAGAAAGGAAATCAATCTCAAACACAACACAGAATATACATGGTTCGACAAATTGACTGTGTCCACGGAGAGGTTACTGTATTTTATTAGTAAATCTATCAAGATTTTCAAAGTTACATCCCCTTGGACCCGAGGTCCGGGATGTATTTATAGTTCTAGATATCATTGGTTGAGTTGTTGATGAAACTACCTCAACCGTGATAAACCCATGTGGTGACTCCCTCAATATCTCATCCGATATTTTAGGTAAGCGATATCGGTGATTGCGGATAGTGAAGCCTTGTTATTATATATGTGATAAATGTTCAATATTTATAATAACCTTGAGTAATTTGGCCATCATGACCTAGCACTGTTTGGGCTTAGTCGGTCAGGCTTAGAGTGGTCCCAATTATGATTTTGTTCCCACACCCGTTATTGTAGATTTTTGATGCGTAGTCACCCTTTTAAGGACTACAAGTCTAACTTTTTACCTATCGATCAAGAGCGTAGGGTGGAACCCATTCGACTTTTTGATTATCAAATTGAAGATAAGGCAAAGGCTGAGACTTAGGGAATAAGTTTATGGTAAACATCCTCAATTTGTAAGCCAGAAGCATAAATTGATGGTGGATCCTCATGATCCTAGTAAAATGAAGGCATAGTCCAAACGGTCAATCTTTTTTATGTCCTATTGGAATGAGTATTGTGTAAGGAATGTAATTGATGTGATGCACACATAAAAGAATTTTATGGAACATCTAGTAGGAACATTTTTGGGTGGATCTCATTTAAAATAAGGAGAGAGGCCCCATCACGATCTAATGGAGATGAAAATAAAAAAAATGTGATTAAAACTGATCCTACAACTGGAAGAAATTCGATTCTTGAGAGTGCTTTCACTTTGACTAATAGTGAGAAAAATATCCTCATATATATGTTGTTCAATTTGAATACTCCAAATGGTTATTTCAATAATTTATGCAGGGTTGTAAACTACCAAATAAATGACTATAAAAAAGTGCAAGCCTCATGACTATCACATCATCATCTAATTAATCCCTCTATTGTTTAGGCATTGCCTTTCTGAGCAAAAATATCTCCGCAATGAAATTATGCAGAATAGTTTGTGCTCTAGCTTACTATTTATATAAGTGATAAAAAAGATTCACATTAAGGTTGTGAAAGCCATTTTAGTCAACGCAATTTGTTTCTTGGAGAAGTATTTTCCTCCGTTGTTTTTTGACATCAGTGTCCACCTACTTATGCATTTATGCGATGAGGCTTTGTTGTTTGGAACCATCACGTATCGTTGGATGTATCCTTTTAAGATATTATGAAAACCTTCAAAGACTATGTTAAAAATACACGATATATTAGAGGGTCAAACATGGAAGAATACATAATAGCATTATATGTTATAGAACATATGCCGAAGCAAGGGCTTTGGAGGTCCAATCCTCATGGAGAACGAGTGATCAAGGACCCTGAACGAGTTTGAGGATGAATTGCCTTTTGGGAACCCTAAAGAGGTGAGACTCACCAATCTGTAATACAATCAAGTAGTTCATTATGTCTTCAAATCCCAAAAGTAAGTTGAATATTGGAAAGAGTAAGTAACTACATATATAACCTATTTTTGTTTTATTACTTATATTCTCTATATTACCATCTAATCTCTATAATTTCATGAACAAGTTTAGTAAGTGGAGCGTGAAATGGCCAAAAATCAGAAGAGAAGTGATTTTAGGGCATGGGTATTAAAAGAGATAATTCCAACCTCTTATATTGTAGTTATTTATGTATGGGTTGTAAAATATGGCCTAACACAAATCTATTAAAAATGAAACTTTTAAAGAATGGTGATGTGTCTTCAAGGCTTTCACGCCTAGTCAAAGGTCCTAGTTTTCATACGAAGGAGTTTAAAAAAACTGCATAAATGGTTTTGATTTTGTCTCATACCCGTGCGAGGAAAAACTATTGACGCAAAATAGCGAAATATCAATTTCTTCTTTAACTTCTTATGTAGCTTGCAAAAGCGATAAAAATTCAAAGGACTCGATGTTGGCCTATTATGGCATTTTCCAACAAATCCTAGAAGTAGTTTATTTAGACCTCCAAGAAATTGTATTCTATTATGACTGGGTGAAGATGGAGGACGCTAGGAATGGTTGTAAAGTTGATACTCCCTTAAAACTTGTAATGATAGATGTGGTGACAAATATTCCAACACAAATAATAATGAAAGACAATCACCAGGAAAATAAGAACAACAAAGATTACAATCACAACACAAAGATATACGTGGTTCGGCAAATTGCCTACGTCCACGGAGAGGTCTACTATTATATTCAGTAACTCTCGAGAGAGGTTTTTCTGTATGCCCTTTGCCCTGGGCCAGGGGTACAATATATTCAGTAGAAGAGAGAGGGGAGCTGATAACTTCCCAGCTAGCCCACTATCCCCTGAATATCTCTTTCGAGATTTTTGGGGATAGATTGGGTCAAATCCTCAATCCGTTATTTAGAACATCCAATAATTTGTGTCGGACATCTTTTATTTTTAGTTGGGATTTTCTGGCTAATCTCATGGGCCTAAAAGATAAAGAAGGTACCCACAATTGCCCCTAAAATTTTAAGGTCACAACTTGGGCTAAAAAAATTTAACTATTGATATCGGTTCCTTCTAGGTGGCACTGTTGTGAATTGTAACAAATTTGGGGTGCGAAACGTCTCTATATAGGAGATTCAGGCTGCAAATCTTCTTCGATTCTTGTACACTATCATTAAAATTTTAAATCGAGATACTCAGACAGTTCGTCTCGCCACTTCGAATCTGCGTTTTCTATTATTCTCAAATTGTCTCTTATTCTCAAGCTTCCTTTTGCTCTCAAGTTCGTTCTTCATATCTTCCAAGATATCTTTTACTTCAATCATCTTTATTTGCTCGTGGTTTTCATCGTTACAAGCTCCATTCCTTTCCCTGTAAGTTCTGAGTCTTCCCTTTTTTGTGTATTTCATCTCATCATTTTTAATTTTACTGTAGCTAAGGTTTCTCTTATGGCATGTATACATAACAAATCCTTGGTAGAATTTAGGAAATGTTATAACATCCCTAGTTGGGTAGACATCGAGTGTGCCCATGTTCCTCACAATTTCGCAATGTTGAGGACGGCCTTTGGATTCACGTTCTCTTATTGTCCCAAGGGGGTTTAACTTTTCCTCCAAATCATCTCTTTTTACATTTTTTTCAATATTTTCATATAGTCCCAGCCTAATGTGCTCCGAATGTTTGGAAGATTGTTAATGGTGTCCATAGGATAAATAAATTATATGGCACCTAAGTTTGGCTTGGTTGAAATTTATTTTTACTACTCCTTTTCTCGCACCAGCTCTGGTCTTCTTTATTGAAAGTGAGGACTCTGGATAGGGTGTTAATAGTTAACCTACCTAACTCCCATAAATATTATTGGACTGGGGGATTCATATCTAGGAACTGTTAGTTACCTCCTCAAGTAGCAGGTGTGATGTACACGGGGCCTCGAATTCCTACCTATGGAGAGGAATAGATAGGTTGTTGCTCAATCTCTTTATCTTTTCATTACTGTTATAATGTTTTTTTTCTTTAATACTTTCCTTCCTCCTTTGTAGCAAAGTCCAAGAATTAGGAGCCTACTCTCCATGAGATTCGTGTTGTTGAGTTACTCAAGGCTTGGAATATACAAGATTCCATTACAGAAGGCGAGCATCTGAGATTGACTGCCTTCTTACTGGAATATAAGAACATTACTTCCAGATTCATCTCCCGCCCAGTTGATTCTATTCCTCATCTTTACATCTCAGAGGAAGAAGAGGAGAAAGAAGGTTCTCCTCAACCTACCGACCTAGATGAAGAGGAGGAGATCAGTTCGAAGTCTGGTGCTGCTAGTGGTGGTGAGGCAGGATCTAGTGAGGGAACTTCCAACTCGAAATCAGATTCAGAGAGCTCGACTAGGGAGGATATGGCTCCCCCAAGGAGGAAAAATCTAATTATTAATGATGATGATGATGTTCTGATGTCGCACAGGTTGAAGATACAGAAGCCTGGGAACTACTAGTGGTTCCCAGATCGCAACACGTGAAAAGGAGAGAAAGAAGAGAGAAGATGAGTTGAGGAGAGATAATTAGAGAAAAATAAAAGAAGAGAGAGGAAGAGAGGAGGCGAGGACAAAAAAGGCACAGGTTATTCGTATCCCTGTGTCTGTCCCAACTGAGGGAGCCTCTATGGCTTTGACCCCTCATCTCGTTCCTGTGATGATCGAGAGGGCGATTCTACCAATAGACCGCGAGCGGTCATAAAAAATGGGACTTGATCAATTAGCCTTGAAGGCAAGTCAGGGGCTTGCACTGGTAAGTCTATTCATTATTTCCTCTATTTGTTATAGTTCCTCTTATATCCTTTTTACTTATACTCTATCTTTCTCTACAGTTCTTTTCTAACTACATCGTTATCGATCGCAGTCGTGGAGAGCTAACGAGGAGGAATTCTTAGCTCGAGGCGAGATTGAAAGTTTCCAATAAGGCTCAGAAGTCCTCTGAGCGTGCTCTTATAAAGGTTACGGGATTTACGGGAGTCTTATGGCCTGGTTATGGCGAGAAAATTGGCGATCACCGAAGAGAACAAGGTGCTCGTCAAGGAGGTGGCAAACCTGAAGTCCGAGGCTTCCTCTATCAAGGAGAATGCTTACAACGTTGGCTGGGCGACGGTGTACGATGATGCCAAAGTTCAAATTGGTTACATTAGATGTTCCAACTTCAAAAAGGGTTGGTATAGGGCTCTGCTTGCTACCGAGGTGGCTACTGA
Organism: Sambucus nigra; assembly: GCA_949130495.1. Taxonomy (NCBI): domain Eukaryota; kingdom Viridiplantae; phylum Streptophyta; class Magnoliopsida; order Dipsacales; family Adoxaceae; genus Sambucus; species Sambucus nigra. The sequence continues at coordinate 139,403,114 of OX422217.1, forward strand.
TTCACCTTGTTTTGATAAGCACGGCCTAGGTACCAAACCAGTTATAAAGGATGTGCCTGCTCCTATTGTTAAGGAAGGGGTTGCCACTCCTCAAATTGGTGAAGCCCCCGTTACTGCTGGTGCTCTTATTGCTCAATGAAAGGGCCTTACTCCGATTGAGGGATGTGTAGGTTGAACTAGGACGAGCGAGTCCACTGATGATAAAGTAAAAGAGTCAGACTCCTCTGAGCAGGTCGAGGTTGCCAATTAGTCTCCTTGGATTTCCCTTGTATTTTTGTGTTCCTGTTTTTTCTTCTTTTTGATCAATGTACTTGTACCCGACTTGGGTCGATCTTAATGAAATGAATAAATTTTGGGATTTTTGCACCTGCAGATATATTTACTTATCGTGCCTTTATGATTTTTAGTTTTTTTTACCTAAACGAATATATTCTTTCTACCTCTCACCTATGCCAAATTCTTAGTACCAACGTTAGCGACCAAGTTCGCCGTGCCTTTGTACAAATTTGCAAGTCTCTCAGATCAAGGAACCAGGACTACAAAGACCAGTCTGAGCTGGTTAAAAGATAGGCTTGAGGAGATAGAGGAAGTTGGAGCCTCTGTTCAAGAATAAATGTATGCTCTGAAGGCTAAGCTTTTGGATGCCTTTGAGATCAATCAAGTTGGAGAAATCCTGCAACAAGAGAATGATGCTTTAAGGAGGGAAATTGCACGCCTTAGGGAGAATGTGTTGAGCATTGACCCTCAAGTCATATGAGGTTCTTCTTCGTCAACTGGGCAGCGAGTTGGGCCTAATAATTGCAGTTCAGCTAGGGAGATTACTGAATTGTGGGGAGATGTTCATAGGGCATACGTGATATCCATTGGGCTTCCAAGGGATGTCACACTACTGAGGAATTTGTTCAAGAAAGTTCCTTGGCAGGTGTGGTAAGATGGGTACGACCAGGCCTTGACAGATGCTCCCATAAGACTAAAGGAGGTTGAGGAGTTATCCTTTATTAGAGGGTGGTTGAGTGCTCTTAGGGAGTTAAAGGTTCCTAAGAACTCCATCCTTTGGTATACATGAGATTACTCCTTCATCTCTAGATCCAAATCCATTTAGAAGGGATGATCGTTGGATACCAATAGACGCAATCCCAAGACAGCTACTCGAGCCGAGATCGGGTGATGTGGAAGGGGATTTTATCCCTCACCTAGATGATGGTCAAAGAGCGTGGGTAGCTAACTATCTTGCCCAGCGATCTGGTCCTCTTTAGGATTTAATTTGTTTTGGTATATGTAATTATTTGTACATTTAGTCGTGTAATGAAATATTTATGTTTTGGGCACTTGCCGACTAAACGTGTGTTATTTCATTTTCAATTTTGCTGGTCTTATCTTTAATTATCTTCTAGCCAATTAAGTATGACTTCGATAAGGCTAATTGTCAGATAAATATCCCCCAGTCCACTACACTTTAGCCATACCATTATGCCTTATTTTACCTTTCAGGCTGTGTCTCCACACTGCCTCAGGCCTAAGTAGGCCAATGGCGAGGATATACCAAGTAAGCGGACAATCCATCCGAGCAGGATTTTCAGGCCAAACTATATTGGTGACCAACCTGGGTTGGACAAATTGACTAAGGATCCCCTGTAGGGCTTTATTCATTGTCGGGGGCAAACTTGGAGGCCAATTGGCATAGTAACAAAGGCCTGGGGAGGATTATTAAATGTTAACCCTGCTAATGCTTTGACCCATATGGTGCAATGGTAGGAGGATAGATATAGGATCATTTGGCTAGAGTAAGTTGAGCAACTTACTATAACCTGTGATCTTTATTATACCCGTTAAGAGTGAAGCCTGTAACTTGGAAAGGATGCTTATACTAAAATATATCTGAGTAAACCAACACTCATAGAATGCCAAGTCCAATCAAATCTTAATAATCAAAGTCACAAATAGAAAGAAAAATTATGTTTATAAAATAAAATTTTGCCTAAATTAATGGTGCACAAAAAGAGAAATCTAGAAGTAGAATTTGTTCAGTTTGGCCGCTTTCCAAGCTCTTCGTATCTCCCTGCCCTCTTGCATTTCCAAGTATTAGTCTCCTTGTAGGTCGTCCCTTACCACCTTGAATGGTCCCTCCCAGTTCAGTCCTAGCTTGCCATGTGATGGCTTCACAGCGTTGCCAAGGACTTTCCTTAGGACATAGTCCACAACCTAGAAATTCCTTGGATTAACTTTCCTATTATAATGCTTGGCTAGTTGTTGCTAGTAGGCTACTAGTTTAACTAGAGCCAATTCTCGTCGTTCATCGGCTAAGACAAGTTCAGCGAGCAATGCTCCACCGTTCTGGCCTTGGTCTATCAGCGTGTACCTCATGGTAGGGAGACCAGTTTCCAATGGAATAACTATCTCAATTCCATATATGAGTGAAAATGGTGTCTCTCCAGTTGCTCACCTCGGGGTAGTGCGATAGGCCTAGAGGATATAGGGTAGGTCGTTTACCCATGCTCCCTTGGATCGTTCCAGGTGCTTCTTTAGTCCATCGATCACTGTTTTATTTGAAGCCTCAGTTTGACCATTGCTCTGAGGGTATGCCACATAGCTGAAGTAGTGCCTAATTCCATAGTCGTTGCAAAAGCTTTGGAAGAGTACACTCTCGAATTGGGTTTCATTTTCAGTGATGATTTTCCTGGGTATCCCGAAGCGAGTAATGATATTTCTCCATATCAACCTCATCATGTATGCATCTCTGATGTTTTCCAGTGGTTCTGCCTCTATCCACTTGGTGAAGTAGTCTGTGGCAACCAACAGATACTTTCGATTTTCGAAAGCAGTTAGCAGAGGGCCTAAGATGTCCAGATCCCACTGGGTGAAGGGCCATGAGATGGTGAGTGACTTTAAATTATTTGCGGACTGATGAATCGTAAGTGCGTGCATTTGGAATTTCTTACACTTTGGAGCGTAGACTCCAGCGTCCTTCTGCATGTATGGCCACCAGTATCCTTAATTTATTGCTCGAAAGGCCAGCGACCTTTCTCCTACGTGACTTCCATAAATTCCTTCATGCATCTCATGTAGAACTTGCTCGACGTCCTATAGATGAACACACTAGAGATATGGTCCTGCGGAGGATCTTTTGTGTAGTTTACCCTCATGAGATAAGTGAAAGCAGGCAGCTTTGAGTCTTATCTGATAGGCAATCTTCTTATCATTTAGCAGTACGTCACTTCATAAGTAATCCACTATAGGGTCCATCTAACTGGGAGCTTTCTCTATATGGAGAACATGCTCGACGTTTGGCAGTTCAGTTATTTGGTTGATGCTCTGCTGTGCAAGGAAATCGATTTGAATTATTCTCCTTAAGTCAGAGTCAACTGCTAAGCTTAGAGCTTCTAGTACATCAACATGGATATTTTTTCCCCTGGGAAACTGCTGGACATTGACGCGATCGAAGTTAGATATTAACCTTTTTACAGTGGAGAGATAGGCTGACATCCTTTCGTCTTTTGCATTAAAATCACCACTTATTTTGTTGGATACCAGTTATGAGTCGCCGAAAACTTGAAGGTGTCTTACCCCAAGCAACTGAGCCTTCTGTAGACCAGGGATCAGTTCTTCATACTCTGCTTCGTTGTCGGAGGCTTCAAATCCAAGCCTGATTCCTTACTCGAGCACTGTGTCTTCTTCTGGGGTAATTATCACAATGCCAACTCCTGCCCCTTTGGAATTAGAGGCTCCATCAACATATAACTTCGAAATGCCTAGATCTTATGGGAATTATCTTAGATGACTGGTCTCGAGCTGAGCACGGCGATGTTCCCCTATGAATTCAATAATGAAATTGGTAAGGACCTACCCCTTGATAGCTGTCCTTGGTTGAAAATGAATATCAAATATTTCGAGCTCAACCGACCATTTCGATAGTCGGCCTGAGAGGTTTTCTTTCCTTAGTATATCTTTAAGGGGGTGTGAAGTAACTCGGAAGATAGAGTGGGCCTCAAAGTAGTGCTTCAGTTTTCTTGGGGCTACCACCAGTGCAAAGGTGAGCTTCTCCAATGGCAGGTACCACTGCTCAGCGTCTAAAAGAGTTTTTCTTACATAATAGACTGGATGTTGGCTTCCCTCTTTCTCACATACCAAGGTGAAGCTCACGGCATGATCTGATACTACAAGGTAGAGATATAAGGGATCGTTTTCTCTAGGTATTACAAGCAAAGGGGGCTTGCTTAGTTAGGCATTAACCTCTTCTAAGGACCTCGAGCAACCCTCGTTCCATACCACGCTCTTAGTCTTCTTTAGCAACTGGAAGAATGGCTGGCATTTTTTTGAAGATTTAGAGATGAACTGGTTTAGAGTAGCGAGCACTCCTGTGAGCTTCTATACATCTTTCATAGTTCGAGGGGATTGCACCCTATTGATAGCATCAGTTTGGTCGGGATTAGATTCTATACCTCTCTCACTGACCAAGTATCCAAGGAATTTTCTTGACTGGACGCCGAAGGAACACTTACTTGCGTTAAGTTTCATTCGGTATTTCCTGATGTAACACCCCGCCCACCCGGGAAGAGCGAACGGAGCACTATTATTGATAAAACTAACCAATTCCACAATATAACAAGGTATAGAGCATCTAATTCCCACAACAACAAAAGAGAAACCACTAATATCAATCTCTTCAAATACAAATACAACCAAGTCTCTCTAATTACATACAATAGCTAACTCGAAAATAAAATAAATTTTCAATGCTCTATACAAAAAAATAAATACAATCTTCTCAACTTGTATTAAAAGTCTTCCCAAAATAATCCTCGCTAAAATCAATCTCCATAGAGACCCAAAATCCGCACTAACCTGCCACTAAAAGAAAATGTGGGGAAGTACACAATACGACAGGAAAGATGTACGAATATTCAAATCAAAATAGAATCTCATAAGAAATTATATCAATAAAATTTGTCAACAACACATTAATCGGGTCACCAGGCCTCACCACTATACCGCGCATATGCATTTTTAAGCATATCCGGAAAAGAGAATATTAGCGGGTGCCTAACCTCAGTGCCATATTAAAATCTCATGACAACATGCTCAACACCAAATATAATACCACATGAATCGAAATTAGATTCCAACAAATATTTCCAAATTTGTAAATGAATTTATCAATTCAAATATGAGTCAATAATCATAAGAAAACAACGAGAATAATACTCGCGAGATTGAGCATATTGTGTAAAACCCCATACCTCAAACCACCAAAAGAACCAACATAATCTTCCAGAACTCACAGAATAAGCCATCAAAACAGCCCAGAAAGATCACCAAAAACTCCTCCAAGAACAACCTCAAAACAGCCCCCACGAACAACTCAAAACCTAATGTTAAATGCATAAATTAAAGGGCTTGCTTGTATATAAAAAGAGAGGAATTAAAACATTTTTGCTGCCAAAAAGTTGTACCAAAAAGGGTCACCCACGACCTTATTTTATAAGGCAAAACTAAAAGAGTTGGAAACAAAATAAACTCTCAAAACTGCTTGCAGTGCACGTTTTCTGAAGGCATTGATCGATCGATCGATCACCCCGAAAAACTGACAGTTCACCTAAAAAAATGCCTATAAGGCAAAATATTAAAAATTACACTAAAATCCATTTTAAATCCGATTTCAATTCCGCTTGAAGTTACAATCTTCTAAAATGATAACCAGCATATTTGAGCAAGAAAAATAACTTTATCTCTAAATTATTTTTCCTCTATATTTTAAAAATACCCCAAAAATTACGGGGGTTGTTACACCGGAGGATTTCAAAGGTACTTTCTAGGTCGGAGAGGTGGTCATCTTTGAGCTTGCTATTGATGAGCATATCATCGATATGCACTTCCATGGTGTCTCCCAATTGGTCCTTGAATATCCTAGTAACCAACCGCTGATAAGTTGCTCTTGCGTTATTGAGTCCGAAGGGCATAACTTTGTAACAAAATAAACCAATAGTGGTGATGAAGGCGGTCTTATCTTGATCCGGCTCATAAAGAGGGATATGGTGATATCTAAAATATGCGTCCAAGAAGCTCATTCTTTCATGAGCTGTTGTTGCATCCCCCAGCTGGTCGATCTTTGGGAGGGGAAGTTGTCGTTGGGGAAAGACCTATTAAGATCGGTGAAGTCAATACAGACTCTCCACCCCCCATTGCTCTTAGGGACTACTACTGGGTGGGATAGCCATTTGGGTAATTGAACGTCGCGTATGAACCCTACATTCAGTAACTTTTTCACTTCCTTCGGTACTGCCTTGGCCTTCTCTGGAGCTGTTCGACGGGCCTTCGATATAACTGGCTTAAAGTCTGGATCCACATGTATTCGGTGGTAATTAATATTGGGATCGATTCTGGGTAACTCGTAGGTCTCCCATGACAAAACTTCCAAATTGCTCCAAATGAGGGTGACCAATTCCTTATTCTCACGATCAGTAAGGTATGTTCCAATCAAAAATGTTTTCTCAGTCGAGCCACTTCTAGCTGTGACTTCTTCCAGGTCCTTATGACCCTCTCAGAGGGGAGGAGCCTGGTCTCCTCCACTCCTGGTCTGCCATATCTTAACTACTATTTGGAGGGAATCAGCCTCTCCTATTCTTCGTCTTTGTTTGTCGCTTCCTCCACTTCTTTCTCTTATTTAGGGCATATGGCCGCTATGAGTCACTTTCTTGCCATTGCTTGATCTCCATGAATTTTAACCACTCTGTACTTTGTCATATATTTCAACTTTTGATGATAGGTCGATGAGGCGGCCTTCATCTCATGCAGCCATCCTCTGCCAAGGATTACTAGGTAAGGTGAATCAATTTCAACCACAAGAAATTTGATCATCTTCGAGATGCTTCCTGCCCTTACCGGTAGGACAATCTTTCCCAATGGGGTTGTTATCTTTCCAGCGAAGCCAACCAAAGAAATGGTGGCATCCTTTAGGCCGGCAATGCTTAACTTCGTCTTTTTAAATAGTTCGATGTACATTACTTTAGATGAACTGCCTTGGTCCACGAGTAACCTGTCGCCGTCAAAGTTAGTTATCCTGAGTGTAATGACCAATGAATTATGGTGTGGAGATCTCACTCCCACCAAATCCTCATCTGTGAACATGATATGCTCATTGTAGTTGATTTCCTCTGGACATCGACGCTTCCCATCTGGGGTTTTAGCTCAATCACTATGAAAAGCTTGCATTACTGCTGTCATCTTCTTTACTTCCTTTCGAGTTGCATTCCCTTGAATCTTCTTGAGGTCGGAGGACCCATAAATAACTGCAAACTCGTGGCTGACATCCTCTTCGAGAACATTATCTGGATTTTGATTGCCATTTGCAGCTACTTTCTCTGCCTTATTTTCTACGAATTCATTTCAGTGTCCAGCTTGAGCTTGCTCTTCGAGGTGGGACTTGAGGGCCTTGCAGTGCTTGGTTTTGTGCCCGCCTTCTTTGTAAAATGCACATCTCAATGCTTTATTTCTCTTGTAGGGGTCTCCACCAATATTCTTGGGCCACTTCATGAATGATTCATCTTTGATTTTTGTAAGGATCATATAGATTAGTTTTCTAAAGACGGTCGGTATTTACGGCTTGGAACGCCTTCGAGGCGTCGCCTTTGTTCCTATTCTTGGAGACACTTTTTCCCCCATTCTTATTCCCTTTCTTTTGAGTGTCACTTTTTCCCCCCTTGTCGGCAACCTTGGTGCCACCATTTTTTCCTGCACTAGGATGGGTCATGTCTTCAACTTTGGCATATTTCTCGATACGGGCCTTCAAGTCATCAACGGCTATGGCCTCCTTCTTAGTGAGGAACTGGTGTAGGAGACAAGAGTGGGGCAAGCCGATCTTGAAGGATGCTACAGTGACCTGCTCTAAGCAATCCTCGACTTCGTTGAACACCTCCCAGTATCTCTTTGTGTAGTCGCCGAGGTTCTTCTGAGGTTTTTTCTTCATTGTCAGCAAAGCATCCATCCTATTTGGATAAGAGCTGATTATAATGAAGCGAGTTGTGAACAGCTCAGCTAGAGACTTGAAGTTCCTGATGGATCTGTGAGGGATCTTCTTGAACCATTTTTGGGCAACATAATGCAGTCTTGATGAGAAAATTTGGCACTTGAGTGCAGCATTATGGTTCCATAGGGTCATGGCCTCTCCATATTGTCTGACATAATCGATGGGATCAGTCTTGCCATCGTAAATCTTCAATCTGGGCACCGCGAACTTCTTTAGGGATTCTTCTTCCTCAATTGCTCTTAAAAAGGGGGACTTTATCTGAGTTATGAGAGCTCGCTTGGTCAGCTCTCTTATTGATCTGGCACCCCAATGAGATGGGTGTTGGTCCATTTCTCTTCGGACTAAGATTCGTATATCATCGTTTCTTCGGCCAGGGCTCCTGTATCAGTGACCTAATTATTGCTGCTTAGACTGGTTGTCATTTGACCTGTGTCTCTCAGACCTTTGTAACCTGCGCTCCTTCCTCAACTGTGAGGTTTGCTCGCCTGAGGGCTAGGAGTGTGATTGTAGCATTTCCTCATGTTACGATGGAGATCCCTTTCTGTGGCCATCCCCAGTCCCCGCCGCGGAGGGAGAAAGGATCCTTCGGATCCCACGCATCCCCTCTCGAGAGAGAGCGCTTCGGTCGGCGTCAATTTGTGAGGTGTGAAAATGTAGAGAGATTCATATTCGCCAGTCTATTTTACTCAAAACAGACAAAAGAAAAACGGGAAGCCACCCCGAAGGATGGCATCCAAAGACATACTGGTGAGTGAGAAACCAAAATGATTCGAGAAGGGTTCGGAGACTTAGTTACGAAATGGGAAGGTGTTAGGCACCCATTCCGCCCTTTCGGTCTCTCATGAATATTTGCTATTTTCCTTTATGTTTCTCCCTGTGATATGTATGCACGTGTCTATATAGAATGGAGGTAGGAGTCCTCGACTTGTATCATGGAAAAGATAAAGCGAGTCATCCGTAGGAATGTGAGATTAATGTAGAAAATAGGATTTACGCGATTACCCCTACGTTGATCGTTATAAGGGAACGATAACGCATATGGAATAATACGTTACTAAGAACAAATATATATAGAATATAATGGGAAATGAGATAAAGAGAAGATAGAAAATAAGAGAAAAAGTGAGAGAAGGACTCGAGTCTCGGGTTTTACCCTGAGACGCCTACGTAGCCTATAAAGGCATCAAAGTCCACGTAGTTCGCATACAAAACGAGAGGTGGGGTTTAACCCATAAATCCAAATGGATAAGTCTCTTTTTTGTAAGTGTGTGTGTGTGTGTGTGTGTGTGTATGTTAGAAAAAGTCTTTTAGTTGTGGAAAAAGTGTGAGAATCCCTATTTTGAATTTATAAGCAAACCCTCTTTATCTTGTTTTTTTGGGTTTTATTTATATGAAAATAAGAGATGTGCAATAATACTAGATAAAAAGTATGTTAGGATATGTGAAATATGATAATAAAAGTGCTTAAGTAATAAAACAAGTTATTGTAAATTTAAGAAGATTTGAAGAGAAAGACGAGAAAGATGGACCTTCTTGAAGACCTTGAGCCTGATCTTGAATGCTGAAAAGCATCCCGCACTTGGATGATGATGGAGAGTGGTTAATTCGTCAAGTTTGATGAAAGGGATGATGAAAAGTGGAAGTGAAAAAGGGATTTGAAAGTTGAAATCAAGCTGCCTTCGAGAGAGGTTTCTGGGGGATTGCTGAGAGTGATTTGCTTCTCATCTGAGCTCCCCTTGAAAATAAGGCCAAGGCATCCTTTTATAGGACCAGGGGTCTTCCGATCGGCATTGCCATGGCACTACCTATTGGCAGGTGCCGATAGGCAGGGTCTGGGACATGCCATTTGATAGTGAGCCTCAGTCTTTTTTGGAAAATTGGTCGCCGAGGGCAAACCGTTGGTCAGAATCGCGCACGGGGCATACCGTTGGAAAGTTATTTCAGAGACCTTCGAACGTCCTTTGGACCGCTCTCGAGTTCAGGAGTTGGGTTAAATGTGACTCGGAAGTGTTTATCGGTCCGTTGGACGGGGAATTATTCGGACGCAAATGGATCGTTCGTCCGCATAGTAAGTCCGAATCGCTCATGGGGCAGACCATTAGAAAGGTTAGGAGATGTACTTATACATTCCAAAGAGTTTGGCCCGGTTTGGAGAGTTGACTTTGGTCAACCGGGCCCGAGAAGCATTCGGTGACCTCTCGGAGTCAAACGGATCGTTCGTCCGCATGGTAAGTCAGAATCGTGCACGGGATGGACCGTTGGAAAGGGTATTTAGTTCCCTTCGAAGATTCATTCAGCCTCAGTCAAGCTGAAGGGTTTACTTAGGTCAAATAGAGCCCGGGAGCGCCCGGTGGCCTCTAGGTTGGGTTTCGGACGCAAACGGATCGTTCGTTCGCATGATAAGTCGGAATCGCGCACGGGATGGACCGTTGGAAAGGGTATTCAGTACCCTTCAAAGATTCATTGATTCTCGGTCAAGACGAAGAGTTTGATTTTTGGTCAAATTGAGCCGGGGAGTGCCCGATGGCTTCCAGGTTAGTGCTCGGGACATGACCTGGGTTTGTGGTGATGAGTGGAGGTACTAGGGACCTAAGGAGAGTTAGGGGGTAACAGAATGAGGTGTCTACAGAGCCCCTCGATAGGTGAGTTTGGAACAAATGATAGCCGTCGATTAGACACCGCATGATGCTTCTGAGAGAGTATGACCGGTTTAGAGGATCGAGGCCGATTCTGAGGACCTAAGGAAGAGAGGATGGCCGATTCAGAGGGTTGAGGTCGATTCTGAGGACCTAGGGAGAGTACTGGGGATGACCAAATCAGAGGGCCGAGGTTGATTCTGAGGACCTAAAAATGGTGACGACCGAGGACCGAGGCCAATTCTGACTTAACTCAGGTGACGATCCAAGTTCGAGGTCAATTCTGACCCAAGAGTGGTGACGATCGAGAACCGAGGTCAATTCTGATCTAATTAAGGTGACGATCCAAGACCGGGGTCAATTCTAACCCAAGAGTGGTGACGATCAAGGACCGAGGTCAATTCTGACCTAACTCAGGTGATGATCCAAGATCTGGGTCAATTCTGACCCAAGAGTGGTGACGACCGAGGACCGAGGTCAATTCTGACCTAATTCAGGTGACGATCCAAGATTGGGGTCAATTCTGACCCAAGAGTGGTGACGACCGAGGATCGAGGTCAATTATGACCTAACTCAGGTGACGATCCAAGACCAGGGTCAATTCTAACCCAAGAGTGGTGACGACCGAAGATCGAGGTCAATTTTAACCTAATTCAGGTGATGATCTAAGACCGGGGTCAATTCTGACCTAAGAGTGGTGACGATCGAGGACCGAGGCCAATTCTGACCTAACTTAGGTGACGGTCCAAGATTGGGGTCAATTCTGACCCAAGAGTGGTGACGATCGAGGACCGAGGTCAATTTTGGCCTAATTCAGGTGACTGTCCAAGACCGGGGTCAATTCTGACCCAAGAGTGGTGACGACCGAGGATCGAGGTCAATTCTGACCTAATTCAGGTGACGATCCAAGATCGGGGTCAATTCTGACCCAAGAGTGGTGACGACCGAGGACCGAGGTCAATTCTGACCTAATTTAGGTGACGATCTAAGACCGGGGTCAATTCTGACCCAAGAGTGGTGGCGACCAAGGACCGAGGTCAAATCTGACCTAATTCAGGTGACGATCCAAGATCGGGGTCAATTCTGACCCAAGAGTGGTGACGATCGAGGACCGAGGCCAGTTCTGACCTAATTTAGGTGACGATCTAAGACCGGGGTCAATTCTGACCCAAGAGTGGTGACGACCGAGGACAATTTTGACCTAACTCAGGTGACGATCCAAGACCGGGGTTAATTCTGACCCAAGAGTGGTGAGGATCGAGGACCGAGGTCAATTCTGACCTAATTCAGGTGACGATCCAAGACCGGGGTCAATTCTGACCCAAGAGTGGTGACGACCAAGGACCGAGGCCAATTATGACCTAACTCAGGTGACGGTCCAAGACCGGGGTCAATTCTGACCCAAGAATGATTGTATTTCCTTGGGAAAAGAAAAGAGTTCCACTGGGGGTAAGGATTGGATTTGAGGTTCCGCTGGGGAATATTTGGATTGTCCTTTGGGAGAGATCGCCTGGGGCAAGTGATTCTTCTGATTTCTGCTGGGAAAAATACCATGTGATATTGTATCGCACCGGATAGCCGATGGTTGGGGAGGCTTTGTAAAATTTGCTAAGGAGGTGATTAGGTGGTCCGGACGAATTGCTCGAGAGGTCATTCGCTTGGATTTTGAAGGTTCCGTTGGGGAGAAAGAGGTTTCGCCTGAAGGAGTGCGAAATTTTCTTGATGAAAATGTTCTAAATCCTTCCTGGGATTTTTAGGAATTTTCTGAGGATTTTTTGGGGTTTTCTGGCATTTTCCAGGAATTTCTGTATGAAAGTTTAAGGGGGTGCCGGCCGGCATAGACTGAGGGGTGCCATTCGGCAGTGGCACAAACTTTTGGACTGCCTCTAGAAGGTGAGGAGATAGTGCCGATCGGTATGGATGGGGTCAGTGCCGATCAGCATGGCGCTTGGCCTCTTATATAAAGGGGGGCGGATCCCCTTCATTTTTCACAGCTTCTTGCATTCTCTCTTTTTGCGATTTCTTTCTGCGAATTGTTTAAACGTTTCGATCTTTAAGAAATGGCCGCCTTTGTGAGCACCGATTTCTATTGGGAGTGGTTGACCGTTGATGACTGGGCGAATGTGGATTGAGGGACATGGTGCCTCTTGCTTTGGGGAATGAGAATGCATTTGATGCATTCGAGTCGATTACAGATGAGCGGACCTTGCTGCAGGAGCCATCGCGCCATCGCTCTTCGAGAGTGATTCCCGACGGTTATGTAAGTAACCTGACCTTTGGTATTCCTTTCTTTTTGGGTGATTTTTCCTTTTTTCTTGACCTTTGACGGGATTTGTTTTCTTTTTCCAGTCGGATATTTCTTTAAAGAACATGCGTACTCGCGGGACGACGGGGCTTACGGATGTTTGGGAGCATCTTCCACCCGTGGTGTGCTGGATGGTATCATCGACTGGTTTTGGGAGGTTGGCGTCTTCGCTAGATGAGACGCCTCGTTCCACTGCAGTCTTGTGTGCTTTGGGGGAGAGGTGGTGGGACACTACCCACACTTTTCATTTTGGCTTCGGGGAGATAACGGTGACTCCCATAGATGTGCAGCAACTGATGGGGCTGGATTGTGACGGGGAGAAGATAGAGGTGGATCGCTCCTTGCGGGTGAGGCCAGAGGCAGTGCATGCGGCACTTGGTGATGTGAGGAGGATAGTTTCTGGAGATTCTATCCGGTTGTCGCTGTTGAAGGATGTTTTACTGAGCAGGGTAATTGATGTGGGGGATGGGCTGTAAGTGAGGCAGATGGCCCGGTTATTCATCTTGTTGGTGCTGGGAGGTTTCATGGTGGCGTCGAGCGGCGACGTCGTCCATTTCTGGTTTTTACCGTACTTGAGGATGTTTTCGAACATCCCTTTCTATGATTGGGGGAGTCTGACCTTGGCGACCCTTTACTCTTCTTTGGATGCATTCAGTCGGTGCTGCTGGCAGACCTTTAATGGGGTCACGTACCTTCTTGAGGTATTCTTTAATTTGTGCATTTTCATTTCATGCATTCGCAATTTCCTTTCATGCCTTCGCATTTTCCTTATGCGTCTCTTTTTTATTTTAAATTCAGACGTGGTTCTATGAGGTGATTGGGTGCAACACCCCGTTGATTGCTCTGAAGGACGACACCATTGGGGACTTCTGCCGACTGTATCGATGGCGTAAGGCCAACCGGAAGCCGAAGGGATCTCTTTCCCTAGAGGTGGTGCGTTAGGTCTTGAATGACCTGGCCAGTGGTCGGGTAAGGTCCTTTCCTTTTCAGTCTTATTTTTTTTTTACACCTTCTGATCTTGTATTAACTCATGCCTTCTTGGGGATTTTCAGGTGACCTTTTGTCCTTGGGGGACAGCCATTTAGGATACGGGGATGACTTGGGTGAACGCGCAGATGAGGAGTTTGTTGGCACATGAGTTCGGCCATTCCTGGTACCTCGGGGAGAGGGTGGTTCGCCAAATTGCCGAGGAGGAGGTGGTGGTGCCACCTGCGCAGCCTCCTATGTCCATGAGGCGGGAGCGACAGCTGTTGGAGGATGAGAGGATCGCAGCGATGATCAGCGAGTCCTATGCGTTTTACACTGATACGGCTGCACCGTATGACTATATGGACTTTGTGACTAGCTGGTTGATGGCGCCCAACATACATGACGCCTTGCCTTTCCCTCCTTCAGGTTCGAGTCGGGCGGTGGGGTCTTCCCACAGTGGTGGTGATCCGTCGGCATCTGCGGCAGCTGCGACCTCGGAGGTCCCTTTTGTTCGGCTGCACACTCCTTCGTACAACATCCGGCGGGTTGATGGAGGGATAGTGCCGATGTTGCACCATCCTCTTGTGATGGATTCGGAAGAGCTGGGTTTGACAGAGCAGGTCATTCGTCCTGCGGTAAACCTTTCGGTCCTTTTCCTCTTTTTTGATTTCTTTTTCTTGATACTGATTCTGCCTTTTCCTTGCAGCAAATTCGGGTGTCGACCACTTGGCTCAGGGACATCAGAGACTGGATATCATCGGTGACTGCCCACATTCGGGATGCTATCCCTGTTCCTTCTTGCTTGGTGCCGTCAGCCTCGTCCGGGGAAGACTCTGGCTCGGGTAGTGAGGACGCATCGTCTCGCCATAGGGGAAAGAGAGCGCGTCGCAGGGGTGGAAGCTCTTGAGAGAGAGAGAGTGGGTTCGAGCTGAGTCCCGTTGTTTTTTGGATTTTTCTTTCTATTTCCTGCAAGATGATGTAACACAGAAAATAGATATATGCAATGCAATGTAGTTTTTTGACTATCTTTTATTTTAATGATGAATGAATGCATGCACATGCACTTTTTAATTTGCTACTGAGACCGTAAAACAGTTGTATTTTTGGAATTTTTCGAAGGAAAGCTGTTTTATTTAAAACGGGGAATCCCATAAGGAGAAAACAGGATTCTTGAAATTCTTTTGAGAATATCAATTTATTTTTATGGAGTTTTCTGATTTGACAAAAAAGGAAAGGAGGAAATTTCCAAAACTGGGGAGTTGCCGATCGGCAAGCACCCTGGCCTTCCTATCGGCAGTTCAGTCCAGTCCTATCAATTGAAAGCTTTGATTGGTACCCCCTTCAGCCTTTAATATCTTATGGGGTAGGATTCCTTCCGATTTTTGTAGGGATTATGTCTTTTGTGAGAGTTCTCAAGTATAAAAAAGGGGGAAGGGTGGAGTATTTTCATCATACCTTTGCATCCTTATCTACTTGCCCACTATTTTTTTGCCCTACAAGATGGCTCTCCCTGGTAGCACCGAGTTTGTCAACTATCTCGAAGCCTTGGAAGCTATGTGCTCTTATAATTTTGACTATGATGCTTTCATCATGCGTCGAGTCTCCTTGTGGCGTAATCGACCTTTTGAGTGGAATATGTTGATGGCGGCAATATAATTCTGGTACCCCGAAGACCATGTATTCCGCTTTGGGTTGGAAGAAGTTTTCCTACCTACGAGGAATTTTCTGCCATACTAGGTGTGAATCCCAGTGTTGCTGCGACTTAGCCCAAATTTTCCCGCTCTCCTAGGGATTTATTGGTCGTGCTTCTTCATATCTCGCCTTCGGTGGCCAGGTCATTAGTTGCCGGAGGAATGATCTCCCTCCCGGTGGTGTTGTAGTCCATGAATTTACAGGAAGTAGGTGATGCTGGCTATGCTGGAGCCATTGTTCTGGGCCTGGTTTCAAAATTGTTGTTGGTGACTGGGGAGGTGCGAGTGGACCCGCAACTTGCAGCCATTACCTCATGGATATCA
Source organism: Sambucus nigra (assembly GCA_949130495.1). Taxonomy (NCBI): domain Eukaryota; kingdom Viridiplantae; phylum Streptophyta; class Magnoliopsida; order Dipsacales; family Adoxaceae; genus Sambucus; species Sambucus nigra. Next base: position 139,419,062 of record OX422217.1, read on the forward strand.
TACCATCACAATCCTGCGGCGGTGATATTGGCGGAGACTCTGAATGGCCTGGATGCCTGGAGAGAAGGTCGTTCGGACATTTTGAGGGGTAGCCCTGTGATGCTGTTCATGTGGTTGTCTAAAATATTCCGCTTGTCGACTCCTCCAGAATATCCTTTGTCGGTTGTACCCAACTTCTTTTCGCGCTACTTCATTTGTGTTGCCCTGCATTTTGAGAATTGGGAGAATTGGCTTGTGGAGCATAGGGCTCGTGGGCTATATTGGTCAGTGCCTTGGTGGGGACAGTTGCAGCCAGTTCTGGAGCTAGGAGAGTATTCATATGTGTGGCTGGTTGGTCTCAAATAGACCTCTTTTTATTTCCCTTGGCGGCTTCTGCGTCAATTTGGCTGGGCGCAAGTCGTGCCCCTTCGGACCTCAAATTTCTTTCTGGTAGAAGATTTGACTGAGCGCTTGCCTCTGTTGCTTGGATCTCTGTAGGAAAATCGACTTCCATCGACCCGTCCCTCTCAGTCTGTCGGGAAGGTTTGCCATGTCCCCAAAGATTATGTGAAGTGGCTATGGAGGATAGTAGTCAGCAAGATGTTGGCAGTAGAGACTGGTCAAGGGTGGTTTATTTTATCTGACTCCATGGAAGGGGGTGTTGTAGTCTTTTCCAGGATGGTTAAGGCTCATCGATCCATGGAGTGTTTGAGGCACTCCATTCAGGCAGGAGAAACTAAGGGTCCTCAGGATGTAGATAATGAGGGTGTAGGCTCTTCTAGTAGCTGTGGGTAGGATTCCTGGAGAGTTTATTTTGTGTAACAGATGTGGGGATTTTATCTGGGGGAAGGGAGTTATCCGTTCCTTTTTCTTATGTAATCCGTACTGTAATTTCCCATTAATGAAATAAACAAGTTTCTAATCATCCAGTTATGCCTTTCAATGAATTTTGTATTTTGAATTATCAATACCGATCGCTAAGGCATACATAATTCTTTTGTTCAAGTAGATGTTTAGAATGAACTGCCATTCTCGGAGATAAGAAAAGAATATATTTTTGTGAAAAAGAAGGGGTCGTGCTCCTGTGGGATGTATGAGTTGCCTACGTACCTCTGGAGTTTTTTGAAAAGTTTTAAAATAGTTTTTGTAGAGGATCAGGCCCACGTAGTCCTGGGTAGAGTGAAATGAAGAGTATTTTTTTTTTAGAATAGAAGGGGGATGAGAAAAGTCGTAGCACGCCGAGATTTCAGACTAGGGGTAGAATTTCTTGAGACGGTCTAGATTGACTGGACGAGCCATCTCTTCCCCACCAGGTCAGTGAGCATGGAGGCACCGCCAGACAAGATCTTCTTCAGAATGTAAGGGCCGCTCCAATCGGGCTTGAATTTTCCTCTGGGGTCCCAGATGGGTTCGATTATCTCTTTGAGGGCTAAATCCCCCTCTCGGACACCGTGGCCTTTAACTCTCTTGTTGAATGATCACGCTATTCGGCGATGGTACCCTTGTATGTGGTATAGAGCCTTCAATCTCCTTTCATCCAGGAGGGTCAGTTGGTCAAGACGGCTTTGGCACCAGTCTTATTCACTAACCTTGCTTTCGAGCATGACGCGTAGCGAGGGTATTTCCAGCTCCACAGGGAGGACAGCTTTAATGTCGTAGACCAGGGAGTAAGGGGCAGCCCCAGTAGAGGTTCGGATTGAGGTTCGATATCCCTAGAGGGCATATGGGATCCGATCATCTCAATCCTTACAACTTTCGGTCATCTTGCTGATGATGGCTTTGAGGTTTTTATTGGCAGCTTCAACTGCACCATTGGTCTGAGGTCGGTACGAAGAAGATTTGTGTCTCTGAATCCCATACTCGTTGACAACTTCTGTGACTTCTACCTCGAAGTGTAAACCGTTATCTGACACAAGCTCCTGCGGGACCCCATATCGGCAGATGATATTTTTCTTGATAAATTTGGAAACCTTCTTGGCATTTAATACTGCGTATGACTCAGCTTTGACCCATTTGGTGAAGTAATCGATGGCAACCAGGATGAAGTTATGCCCATTTGACACCTTTGGTGTAACCTTCCCTATGATGTCGATACCCCAGGTGGAGAACGGCCAGGGAGAAGTCATGTTGTATAATTCCTGAGGAGGTAGATGTTGGATATTAGAGAACTATTGGCATTTAGGTCATCTTCGAACATAAGCGGTGCAATCCTGGGCCATGGTAGTCCAGTAGTAGCCCTGTCGGATGATCTTCTTGGCAAGTATGTGACCGTTCATGTGGGGCCCGCATTCGCCATTATGGATTTTTTGCATTATCTTTTCAATGTCATCCCCTGCGATACAGTGCAAATGAGTTCCATCAAAATTCCTCTTGAGTAGTGCTTTATGACAAATGATGTACTGGGAGGCTAGCCTTCGAAGGGTAGCTCGATCATTCTTATTGAAACCCTCGGGATACCTACCGTACTTGAGGAGGCACCAAATATCATAGTACCAGTAGTTAACCAGCTCAGGATCTTTTGTGGTGATGAGCTCAATGTGGTAGCAATGGGTCAGTTTATCTTGCTTTTGAACTAGGAAGGGGGTCATTGTTATTCCCTCGGGCATGTCGACTATGGAGGCCAAGGTAGCGAGAGCATCGGCTAGGTTATTCTTTGCTCGGGGTAGGTAATGGAAGGTGATATCTCGGAATTGGGAGGCTAACTCTTCTAATTGGGCATGAAAGGGTTGGAGCTTTTCGTCCTTGACTTTCCACTTTTTGAGCACTTGACCGATGATGAGGGCAGAATCCCCATAGACATCATGGTATTGAATACCTTTCTTGAGAGCGACCTTGAGGACCACTGTGCATGCCTCGTATTCTGTCATGTTATTGGTACAAGGGAAATCTAATTTTATGGCGATGGGAGTGTGGGAGTCATCTGGGGCAACCAAAAGTATCCCAATGCCATATACCTTTCTGTTGGCAGCGCCGTTAAAGAACATTTTCCATCGGAGGTTGTCTTGGGCAGTGCAAAGGATATTCTCATCTTGGAATTCGGAGATCCATACATTAGCTTCTTCTATGAGGTAATCCGCGAGGTAATCATAAATAGCTCTTCCTTTGACGGCTTTTTGTGTGACGTACATGATATCGAACTCGGTTAGGAGCATCAACCATCGGGCCATTCAGCTAGATAAGGCGGGATTCTCAAGTAGGTATTTGATGGGATCCATTCGGGATACAAGTTTGATGGGGAAGGCAAGCATGTAGTGTCATAACTTTTGGGTGACCCAGACAAGCGCGACACATGCTTTTTCCAAAGCAGTGTAGTTGACCTCATACCGACCAATTTGCGACTGGCATAATAGATGGATTTTTCTTTACGAGAATCCTCAAGGTATTCGGCTAGCAAAGACCTAGCTGCAGTGTCAGTTATGGTTAGGTATAGGAGCAAAGGGAGACCAGACTGTGGTGGCATGAGAACTGGAGGTTGGGTCAGATATTGTTTGATTCAATCAAAAGCTTCTTGGCAGGCCTCGTTCCAAACCCTGGTTGAATTCTTTCGGAGAATCTTGAAGATTGGTTCGCAGATGGAGGTTAGATGACTGATGAAACGGCTGATGTGTTGTAATTTCCCAAGGAAACCTCGAACTTCCTTCTCTGTTCGGGGAGGTGGCATTTCAAGTATGGCTTTCATCTTGGCGGGATCTGCTTCTATCCCCTTCTCACTGACCATGAATCCTAAGAGTTTTCCCTTTATAATGTCGAAGATGCATTTTTTGTGGATTGAGTCTCATCTGATACTGCCACAGTCGTTCGAAGAACTTTCGGAGAGAAGGAGCATGACCTTCTCTAGTTTTGGACTTGATAATTATATCATCCACATAAACCTCGACCTCCTTATCAATCAGATCGTGCAGGATGGTTGTAGCAGCCCTCTGGTAGTTAGCCCCAGAATTCTTGAGACCAAATGGCATGACGGTGTAGCAGAAGGTCCCCCATGGGGTGATGAATGCGGTTTTCTCTTGGTGGTCGGGGTGCAGCTTGATTTGGTTGTATCCGACAAACCCGTCGGCGAATGACTTGAGAGCATGACTGGCTATGTTGTCCACGATCATCTCGATATTGGGTAGCGGATAATCATCCTTCGAAGAAGCTTTGTTTAAATCTCGATAATCCACACACATTTGAACCTTTCCTCCTGATTTTGGTATAGGTACAATGTTGGCTAGCCACGTGGGATATTCGATTACTCGAATGAAACCTACGTTCAACTATTTGACCACCTCTTCTTTGACCTTATGCCACCATTCGGTGCGGAGCTTTCTCAACTTATGTTTAACTGGCTTGTAATCTGGGAGAGTGGGGTTCTCCTGTTGAGCTATTTCAGGATCAATACCGGGCATATCGTGGTAGGACCATGCGAAGACATCCATGAACTCCTTTAGCAATTCTTCGAGTTGTGCTCGCTCATGCTCGTCAAGGGTGGCCCCTATCCTAATCTCGCGCGGTTAGCTACTAGAACCGATATTAATAACAGCAGTCACTTCTTCATTAACTTAGACGCGGTTATGTTGTTTGTTATTAACCTTATTTAAATCAGTTCAGAATTGTTCATTTGCAAAATCATCATCATCAAAAGCTTTATTAGAATCTAAACAATTAATGTAAGGCACAGCAAGATACTCAAAATCTTCGTTTATTTCATTGATAGGAAAAACAGCATTGAGAACCTCGTCAAAAGAAGTCTCGATTACATTTGAGCAAGGGTGGACAACAGTAGAAGAACTAGGGTAAACATTGGAGTTAGGGGAGATTTCAAGAGGTAGAACTGGCACAGAATGCCAGTTGAGGAGAGGTGTGTTAGCAGCTTTGATCAGATGAGAGGGGTCCAGTGATGTAGTGTCTGAATGAACCATGCAGAGTGCCAGCCCCAGTGTCTGCAAGTTGAAGGAATCTTCGAAATCACTTTCCTCAGTTTCTTCGGTATCTTTGATGAGCGGTTGTACGCGGTGTGGGAAACTTTCGGCCCACGGGTAGCTATCTTGGAAAAAGATCTCCATTACAGGCTTCATCTTCTTGTTGTGGTCGTACCATGGTTCTGGAAAGCTGAAAAAGGTGAAATCCTCGCCTTCTTTGATAAATCGTCCATTCAAGGAATCTCCTGGGATAGTTCGGACGCAATCTAACCCTCTCTTTGATCGAGAATGGCGTATCATTATGAGCTCTTGTTCTGATGGTTGATACCCCAAGACACAAGGAGGGAAAGATTTCTTCAGTTTGATGGGCTCAAGTATCCCCTGTTGCCTTTGTCCTAGCCCCAGTCCGGGAATGAAGTGCATGTTTTTGAACATCTGAATCACATTTACATTGCCATGAGGGTCATATTCTGGACAAACCCTTTCTTTGAAACCGTCCCCTGCCGGGAGTAGGGATGGCTCGACTCGGAATCCTGATAGGAGCATATCATTTGACCCATGTTGTATCTCAAGAATTGGACTGCTGGTGCTTACACCCTCAACATTTTCGTCTTCGCCCAAAATGGTGATGACTCGCTCGTCGGTGAAGAACTTCAATTTCTGATGGAGTGAGGAAGACACACCCTTTATACTGTGGAGCCAGGGTCGTCCGAGCAATAGGTTGAAACAGGCCAGGATATCTATGACTTGGAATTCAACGTTAGGGTTTATAGGTCCAACCTCTATTGCAAGTTTTATGGATCCCATCACCTCTCGGCAGGTGTTATCGTAGGCACGCACAGCAGCGGAGGTTAGAGCGAGGTCACTTTCTTTCAGGCCTAAACATGTGAAGGTTCTCAGTGGGCAGACATTCAAAGAGGATCCGTTATCAATGAGAGAGAGCGGTACAACCTTCCACATAACTTCGACGGAGATATTGAGTGCATGATTGTGATTTGGCCCAGTTCTGGGGATTTCTTCTTCAGAAAATGACAGCATTCGGGTGGAGGTCAAGGATCCGACCAAATTTATCGCTTCTTCTGGTGTGGTAGAAGGAGGAACTATGGGTCATGTGAGCAACTTGATTAAAGCATTTATGTGCTGCTGGGAAGACATGAAAATCCCCCATAGAGTGATGTTAGCTTGAGTTTTCTTCAGTTGATCAAGGATCTTGCTCTCCTCAATGGTCATTTCTGGCATAGGAAGGTATTCAACGCCCTTCCCCTTGTCATTTACTAGTAGTGAGCTCGGAATTTGGTAATGTCTCCCAGATATGGTCATGTGATTTACTGAAGAAGGGAAAACTTAAATCCAGTTTCCTCGTCAATCTCAGGTTGTTCTGCCGCCCTGTCTATTTCTCCGATGAGTTCTTCAAATGATATCATCCCACATATGTCGGCTATTGGGCCAGTTCTTCCTAAAACCTATTCTTCATTCGAGTCTTCTAATTCTTTCCCCCGTCCGGTGGTAACAATTTTTTCTTTCCCTGTAAAGTCGATGCATTCCACAACTTCAACGGCTTCCTCATATAGGTCTTCCCATTCTGTGGGGATGTGTAAGGGTGAAGGGACCAGGTGCCCTTATAGCTTCAAAGTACCAAATAACTCAGTGATACTGCAAATGTTGTTGGTTTGCCTGAATGCTTTCGCCATGATCTGGACAACATCATCTAACCTGACTTCATCAGTTGGTACCACCCACCTATATGATTCTCGGGCCCATTTTCGCGCTTCCAAAAATAGCGCACTGAACCTCTGGCAGTCGATATTCATCTGTGAGGGCAATTTCAATCCGAACCCTAGGAGTTGATTTAAGACTTATGACAATTCCATTCTTCCATTTCTGGAACAGGTACGGACAATGATGCATGCTCTTGTAAGGAGTGACAGTGCCTGATCAGCGAGGCTAGTAGGGTGTAGGAGGAAATATGGACAAATTTGAAGAGGTTTAGGAGGGTATAGTGGTGTGATTTGGGTTGATGGATCGAAATTCGGGTTTTCTTCCAAGAAGATGGCATTGGTGTGATTTGGGAATGGATTGTAAGTAGTGTTTGGCTTAGGATTGGCTGGTGGGGCGATGGTACCCCGGTCAATGAGATCTTGGATTATTTTTCGAAGGTGAAAGCATTGGTCGGTGGTATGGCCAGCTGTTTGGTAAAAGGCGCAATGAGCATCAGCGTTGAAGTTTCTTGGGAGTGGATTGGGTAATGGACGGGGATCCAATGGTTTTATAAGGTTTTGGCTTAACAGGGCTTGGTAAACTTTGGATAGGGGGGCATAAAGCTCAGTGTATTCCCTTCTGACGGGGGTAGGGCGACTTTCTGGTGCCCAGGATGTGGTTGGTTAAGAGATGTTGTTGATGGTTGAGAATGTAGCATTGGCAGGCTTGTCATACTTTCTAGGGGTGAACTGTCCGGACACCTTCTTCGGTTCAACTTCTGTTTTGGCAAGACTTTCCTCGATTTCTACTCCTGCTTCTCTGAGAGCTCGAAAGTGGGGTAGTACTGTCCTCCCATGGTTTCTCGGACATGGGGCAAGAAATTCTTCTTCACTATGTTGACTTGTTCTTCTTCAGATGGCCGATTGGTCATGGTAGCTGCTTTTTCCCTCCATCGGGCTATAAAGTTACTGACTGATTCTCCGGAGTTTTATTTGAGCAGCTCTAAATCACGATGGGTGACCTCGAGCTCTTCGTTGTATTTGTACTGCCATATAAATTCTCGGGCTACATCCTCCCAACTACGAATTATGGATTCCTCAAGATATAAAAACCATCGGAGAGCGCTATCCTTCAAAGTTTGTTGAAACAGTTGGGCCATTACATCTTCGGAAGCCCCTATGAGAGTCATGGAACGATGATAACTGCGAAGATGAACAATTGGGGGATCGCTCCCCCCAAACTTCTCGATATTTGGCATCTTGAACCTCTCGGGTAACCTTAATTTAGGATAAGGAGACATATGGGTGTAGTCCATGTAATTCCCAGAGATTCGGACTTGGTCGAACTTCTTAGTGAGCATCTTAAGATCTTCTTTGACTTTCCTCAACTCCTCCTCTTTTGGATCAGCGACCACAGGCAGGTTAGCCACAGGCTGGGCAATGTTTGGCATCGGAAGCTGGGCAGGCGGTGGCCCATTGGCAGGAGGGGCACTTGGAGAGTGCTGATATTCCTCCGGGACCCAAATAGGCTCGGGTGGACCCATAGCACGAGGGAACAGGTCCTCGGGCCCTTGAGGAATAGGTACTTAGTTTCGTTGCATTTCTCGGACCTCATCTTGGAGGTTGTCAATCTTGGCCATGAGCTGAGCTAGGACTGTCGGCAGATCCGGTTGTATGACGGGTGCTTGATCTGCATTCTCCATAGAAGATAGACGATTTTTGACTCGAAAGAAGTAGTAGAGGAGCGAATGAAACTCCGGGGTGATTTGACTGAAGACCGAAGCCAATAAGGAGCCAAGCCAAGGGCGTGCGATCGACCTGAGAAGGCATAGGATGAGATTTATTTTTGAGAAAAAGGGAAGAAACTATTTTCGGATTTTTGATAAAAAGGGAGAAATGTTTTTGGATTTTTGACAAAGAAGGGAGAAATATTTTTTGGATTTTTGATAAGGAAGGGAGAAATATTTTTGGAGACGGAACTCAGCATGATTATTATGATTATTATGTTCTCACTTGTATTTAATTCTCCTAAATGCAATGCCGGACGGGACCCGAGCCTGGAAAAGTGGGGGTCTTAATATATGCAAAGCTATATTTGGACTTGTAACCAGGCTCGCAAATAGGGTCCCGTTTTAAAAAATATGCGAAAATTGGGCGGCGGGCCGACCCGGAATTTTGGCAGAGTTTCGGGTTGAAACCGGCAATCTAAAGTGCGTGTCCTATGTTTGACACCTATATGCGGGTATGCAGTTGGTTGGGTGAATTGGCATGGGTTCCCCCCTTTGGCGTGACTTCCATGATATACGTCTTGCTCGTGCGGGCAATCGGTACATATGGACAAGCCATTTGATATACCTGAGTGTACGTGAATTGCCTCACCATATACCTCGTGGGGATGGTACGTGTGAGAGAGAATTAGATATACTTGGCGTACGTGAACGAATTCCCTGCGATATACCTCCCGTCATGACTTCGGTCAAGCGGTACTATGTGGGGGAACCGTTCGATATACGTCGAAGGTACTTGTCCAATGGAATGTGAGAGTCATATCGCTTAGGCTAACTGCGACTTGCCGGACCAGCGCCCATCACAAAGTGACCCTCCAGTTACTTGGTAAAATTTGGTCAATAGCAATGCCCTTTGGTGATATCGTGTGAATCATGCATGATTCTCTTATTAGTATCTTATGATGAGAATGCCTTTCTTGATTATGTCAAACAGGGAGCCAATATACAAGTACCCCAAAAGGTACACCAAGTATGGATGGGTGATACGTGCAATATGGGGATATACATGTGATCCTAGGTTCACGTGGTGTGAAGTGTATAAGGAGAATTTTCTACAAGTGTGTGAATAGAAGCATAAGCATGGGATACATATAAGAAAGGGGAACATGCAGGTATGGGGGAAACATAAAATATAGCATTCATGTAAATAGAGTCAAGCCCCCAAAATAAATCAAGTCCCCAGCGGAGTCGCCATTGTGTCCATCCCCGATCCCCGCCGCGGAGGGAGAAAGGATCCTTCAGGTCCCGCGCGTCCCCTCTCTCGGGAGAGCGCTTCGGCCGGCGTCGATTTGTGAGGTGTGAAAATGTAGAGTGATTCAGAGTTGCCAGTCTATTTCACTAAAAACAGACAAAAGAAAAAGGGGAAGCCACCCTGAAGGATGGCATCCAAAGACATACTGGTGAGTGCGAAACCAAAATGATTCGAGAAGGGTTCGGAGGCTTAGTTACGAAATGGAAAGGTGTTAGGCACCCATTCCTCCCTTTCGGTCTCTCATGAATATTTGTTATTTTCCTTTATGTTTCCCCCTGTGATATGTGTGCACGTGTCAATATAGAATGGAAGTAGGAATCCTCGACTTGTATCATGGAAAAGATAAAGCGAGTCATCCGTAGAAATGTGAGATTAATGTAGAAAATAGGATTTACGCGATTACCCCTACGTTGATCGTTATAAGGGAACGATAACGCATATGGAATAATACGTTACTAAGAACAAATATATATAGAATATAATGGGAAATGAGATAAAGAGAAGATAGAAAATAAGAGAAAAGTGAGAAAAGGACTCGAGTCTCGGGTTTTACCCCGAGACGCCTATGTAGCCTATAAAGGCATCAAAATCCACGTAGTTCGCATACAAAACGAGGGGTGGGATTTAACCCATAAATCCAAATGGAGAAGTCTCTTATTTGTAAGTGTGTGTGTGTGTAGAAAAAGTGTTTTAGTTGTGGAAAAAGTGTGAAAAAAGTGTGAGAATCCCTATTTGGAATTTATGACCAAACCCTCTTTTTCTTGTTTTTTTGGATTTTATTTATATGAAAATAAGAGATGTGCAATAATACTAGATAAAAAGTATGTTAGGATATGTGAAATAAGATAATAAAAGTGCTTAAGTAATAAAGCAAGTTATTGCAAATTTAAGAAGATTTGAAGAGAAAGGCGAGAAAGATGTACCTTCTTGGAGACCTTGAGCTTGATCTTGAATGTTGAAAAGCAGGCCTTGAACTTGGATGATGATGGAGAGTGGTTAATTCATCAAGTTTGATGAAAGGGATGATGGAAAGTGGAAGTGAAAAAGGGATTTGGAAGTTGAAATCACGCTACCTTCGAGAGAGGTTTCTGGGGGTTTGTTGAGAGTGATTTGCTTCTCATCTGAGATCCCCTTGGCCAAGGCCTCCTTTTATAGGCCCAGGGGTCTGCCGATTAGCATTGCCATGGCACTACCTATCGGCAGGTGCCGATAGGCAAGGTCTGGGACCGGCCATTTGGTAGTGCGCCTCAGGCTTTTTTGGAAAATTGGTCACCGAGGGCAAACCGTTGGTCAGAATCATGCAGGGTCATACCATTGGAAAGGTATTTCAGAGACTTTCGAAAGTCCTTTGGACCGCTCCCGAGTTCGGGAGTTGACTTTGGGTCAAATGTGGCTCGGAAGCGTTTATCGGTCCGCTGGACAGGGAATTATTCGGACGCAAATGGATCGTTCGTCCGCATAGTAAGTCTGAATCATGCATGGGGCGTACCATTAGAAAGGTTAGGAGATGTACTTCGACATTCCAAAGAGTTTGGTCCGGTTTGGGGAGTTGACTTTGGTCAACCTGTCCCGAGAAGCATTCGGTGACCTCTCGGAGTCAAACGGATCGTTCGTCCGCATGGTAAGTCAGAATCGCGCACGATATGGATCGTTGGAAAGGGTATTCAGTTACCTTCGAAGATTCATTCAGCCTAAGTCGAGATGAAGGGTTGACTTAGGTCAAACAGTGCTCGGGAGCGCCCGGTGGCCTCTAGGTTGGGTTTTGAACGCAAACGGAACGCTCGTCCGCATGGTAAGTCGGAATCGCGCACGGGATGGACCGTTGGAAAGGGTATTCAGTTCCCTTCGAAGATTCATTGAGTCTTGATCGAGACGAAGGTTTGATTTTTGGTCAAATTGAGCCGGGGAGTGCCCGATGGCTTCCAAATCAGTGCTTGGGACATGACCTGGGTTTGTGGTGATGAGTGGAGGTACTAGGGACCTAAGGAGAGTTAGGGGGTAACAGAATGAGGTGTCTACACTTTCTATCTTCTCTAGTCGCCTTTTGAGGCGAGTATTTTCAGTTTCCTATTTCAAAGTAGCCTCCTCCTATTCTTAAAGTCTGGCCTCGTAGGCGTCTATCATCCTAGAAATCTGTGTGGATCTAACTAGCCCCTGGCTCTCTTTGGAGAGATGCCTCTCTCGGTAGAGCCTCTGTTTTGAATGACGTACTTCGAACCTTATCCTTTGAGGGATAGGCTGCTATTGGATATCTCTCGCTCGAGGGGAATCGCAGCTGTGATCGGACATTGCAGGTCCCTACTGGTGAAGGCTTTCTTAAAGGAAAAACAACCGTTTCCCACAGACAGTGCCAACTGTGGTGATAAATATTTCAACACAAATAAGAATGAAAGACAATCACCGGGAAAATAATAACAACAAAGATCACAATCACAACACAAAGATATACGTGGTTCGGCAAATTGCCTACATCTACGGAGAGGTCTATATTATATTCACTAACTCTCTCGATAGGTTTTTCTATATGCCATTTGCCCCAGGCCAGGGGTACAATATATATTCAGTAGAAGAGAGAGGGGAACTAATAACTACCACGCTAGGCCACTATCCACTGAATATCTTTTCCAAGATTTTTGGGGATAGAATGGGTCAAATCCTCAATCCGTTATTTAGAACATCCCATAATTTCGGTCGGACATCTTTTATTTTTAGTTGGGCTTTGTCTGGCTACTCTCATGGGCCTAAAAGTTAAAGAAGGTACCCATAATAGATTTATCAAAGATGAAGAGTAAAGATCACTGGATCGACGAGCCTAATTTGTGCCTTTCAAAATGTCAAGAGTGTATTCTACTCTAAGTCCATAAACGACGACAAGTAGTCTATTGTTATGCATGCACCGAAAGATTTGACTACTAAAGTAAACGCATTAAAAGCCCCTAAAGAGTTCCAGTTTGGTCTTGATGACAATCTTATTTTTGGCCATTCTTTTAGTTGATTTAGACGAAGATTGAGTTTCGAAATATTATACTATTGGTATATAGTTAACTCTTGTATGACAACCATATTCGTATCATATGTATTATAACTCCCCTCTTAGTTATTTACGTTTGTGTATCTTCTACTATATATTTAGATCTCTCACACTTGCTTCCCCATTGCTCACATTTTACAAAACATCATTATGTAGATCTTCTTAAGTTTTAAATGCGATATTGATAACAAACCATCAATCTAAGTTAACCTCACAAATGGTCATGAATTCTATTGATGTTTAATATTTTGTGGTTGTCTCGATTGGTGGTTTGTGTTTTCTGATGTTCACCGGGACACAAGGCATCAAATTCTCTTATTGGCAATACTAATTCCATTTTTTATATTCTTCAATCACTAATCCTACTTTGTTTCGTTTTATTATTTCATTTTTATCTTGTATCACTAATCCCACTCTTTTTATTATCATATATACACTCATGTATATTTTCATGAATAAAAAAATGCAAAAAAGGGGAGCCTATATCACAATTACCAATTTAGAGTGTGCTCATAATTTCTACACTTTCAACATATTTCACATATATTGTCATAAATCAAAAGAGACACCTTAGATTCGGATTATGGGTTAGAATCAAACCTTATTCATGTCACAAACTACGTGGACTTTGATGCCATTTTTGGCTATGTAGCTATCCCGAAGTTATTCTGGGATTCAAGTTGTTTGTTACTTATCATTCGGAACATTTTGAAGTCTTATTTATAGGCCTGGTTGGAGAAGGAACATTTTCAAGTCTTGTTTCATGGAAGGAAACAATCATTGCATTGGATTTTGATTGTGATATTGTGATGATATTATCATATTCAAGAAAGCATTCATTGTATTATTATTTGTATTGAAAAATTTGATGGATTTAGTTAGTTAATTTGTATTGTACTATTATTTTTTTATTTATGGATGATGTAGTGGCTAAACATTTATTTCTGGACATGTAAATAAGTTCAAAAAATGTACAAGTTTTTTTGGGATGCAGAACATTAAAATTTATTTTTTTATTTTTTAATTTGGTCACGATTTTGTCTCGTGTCTAAAACTGTGACAAAAATATAAATAATAATATTTTGTCACCCCGGCTCATTACCATGATCAAATATATTTCTTATAATTTGGTGTTAGTTTGGGTTACCGTCCACAACCGTACCCCCTAGTGTGATAATTTAAACTATAAAATATTTAGTCACGGTTGTGGATCGGGACTAAATAATTTATAGTTTTACATTGTCACACTAGGATTCATGATTTGAGGTCTTGACCAACACTAAAACAACCTTGAATGGTCACATTGTGGGTCACAATTTTGGACCGTGACCCACGATTTTGTCACCCTCAATATGGTTAAGTCCAAAATCATGACCCATAGGACTTGGTAACGGGCCAAAAATTTTACCATCTACTTGTTTTGGTGTAATGTCTGCAATTCTTGGCCTTTGGAGGTCACCCAGTCCTTCTCAGCAAATAGGTCTTTGGTTGATTGCTTCAAAAATTCCACCTCGCTATCAGCTTGCTGAATTTTTCCTTAATTATCTAAAGTTCAATCTTCTGAACGTGGAAAGCCTTAAATGTCTACTTGACAAAGGACATGTAGTTCCTCAACTATTTCCAACGATTATTGTGCAACAACCAAAAGGCACTGTCTCTGAAAGTTTTTCATTCAAGAGATTCCCCTTCTCTAAGGAGATGACCTGCGCCTTCAAGACATCCCTCTCTTTTATAAGGGCCTCCACCCACAAACTCTGTTCATTAAGTATTCAATATAGGTGCATCCGGGTGAGTTCCTAGCTACTTACCATGTCAATATACTTCTTCCACCCTCTATTTCCATCAAGAGGATCAACTAATAAGGCCTTTGTTAAACGTTGAGCACGCTAGGGGAAGAGGTATATGTGAGTGAAGAACGTGAAATAAGGAGCTAAGGAAAGAGTTAGAAAACTATGGGAATACCTTGCCCATCAAATGAACCAGTTCCTTAGAGTTAGCTGGAGTTCCCTAACTCTTGAGCATTGTCACCATATCAGAGTTATTTGTTTTGTTAAGCGAGCGAAGGGAATCAACAACTGAGGCATAAGATTCCACCTCCTCAGCTGTAGGAGGTTTCGAATATCTTTGCACCACATGGGACGATAATTCTTTACCCTCAACATCAGTTGGCCCCTTTAACATACTAGGCACCTCAACTGCCCTATTTTAACCCAACCCCCTTCAGAGGGGGCACCACCTTCTTTAAAACTTATTTATATGGGACCCAGGGATGTAAGTCCTTTAGAATAGAAGGATTACTCTGTGTTTCCCCAGAGATCCCACCTTCCCCCAGGACTTCTTGCAGTAAGGGTAGGGTTTTTATAGGATCTAACACTGAGACCTCATCAAGGTTAAACCCTAAGATGGCCTCCTCCACTAGCCAGACTCTAGGAACTAGAATATTCATAGAGGTACTGAACTTTAGGCACTTTGCGGTCTTAGTATTGTTCTTTCTATTGACCATAGCCTCCACGAGAATCTTTTGTCCAAGTCTCTGAGTTATCCTCTGCTCTTCCCATCCATCTAATGTATCAGTAACAAGTCTAGGTAATCTTCCAAAGAGTTAGAAGAAAATAAGAAAGGAAAGGAAAATTCACTTATAGGGAGAACAGTCAGACTCAAGCATAATAAGTCCATTGGCTGACGTGGATACTCTTTTAATCCTCCCCTCTAGGTAGGTCATCTTCACCATCAGAGGACTCAAACACCTTAAGGGAGCCTTAGAGGTGGATTTCCAATTTCGAGGCACCAAGACATAGGTATCGAACACTAGCATATCCGCTAATAAAATTTTAGGGGCCTCGGGGACTCCCCCAGAAGCTATAGGCTTTGGCTCAGGCCCCAAACCATAGTTAAATAGATGATTTCCTGTAACTAATATCTCAAACGGTGTGGAGGGCAACTTCTAAGCCACTATAATCAAGTTAAATTCCAATATGGTGGGATCAGCAACCACAACAAAAGATAGGGAGAGTGTTAAGACTCTAACCAGAAGTCCTAAACTCTAACATACCCACAAATGGAGGGGTGAACCAAAGCAAAGGACAACCGATGGGCTCGACGGGGTTTGGAGTGGACCAGGCTCCCCCAACAAAGAAGAATACTTCTTTCTTGTTCTTTAATGCATTGTGCCTATCCTTTATAAAGACTACAATGTTTGACTTAGGGCTAAGTACTTCATCCCCTTGTCACTTGCCTTCTTTTACTCCTGGATCCTATATAATTTGAAGAACTTGACCAAGAAACATCACTTGCCTCCTTTGGACTCCTTAAATTCCAAGATGATGTCCATCAAAGGCACCAGTTGGGACGGGTTTATTTCAATAGCCTTTAGAATCCTCACCATCAGCATATGTAGGGGAATTTGGCCCCATATTATAAGAAACACTTATTAAAGCACACATGATAGGGAACCATGGAACAGGCCCTCTCCTCAGGCCAAGCGACCCTTAGAGTATAATTTTTTTAAATTTGATAACTCTTTCAAATCTTCACCAGATCCTGTTGCATGATTCATGAAGAAGAGTAAGCCTCATCGACAAAGTCAGGCTTAAAGACCCCCTAAGAGCTCATCACCTTCGTATCAGGGGCTATAGGGAAGGGATAGAGAGATCATTTTTTATCTTTGCAATGGGAAACGAGGAAAATTGGGGACCAACAAAGGATAAGGGAGTATGGGGCAAAAATTTTAAAGTAGAGATGTTCTCGGCTGACATTATGTGGGAAAAAGAGTCCACTTGCTCAAAGAAATTTTAGTTAAGGAAGATATAGCTTAAGTTAGTGGTGAAAGACTCAATCAAGGGCAAAGGGATATTTTATTACCCCCAAGACCTAGGATTCCATATCTTTCCACCTTTAGGGTCATATGTTAACATCCCCTCAATTATAACATTGACCCAACCTTATCCACAACGATGTGCGGGTTCCTTCCTAATAAAATATAATCATGGCAAAAATCTCGGTGGTTAGTTACAACCATACTCCAACTTGCATACTGGATAAGTGTTACTCCTTAAAACTTTTGCAAAAATCAATAATGGGATACTAATGGTACCCTATTTTACAATTGGAATTTAAAATACTTCAAAACTCCTCAACTTCCCTTAGGCAAGATCATAGGTCCCGAAGATGGACTTAAACCTCAGTTAGGTCCCGTATATGGGATCGGTTGACCGAAGTTGCTTATGTTACCCCAGTTAGGACTGGTCATACTATGGAATAATATAAGCATATCCTATTAAACGAGATAGTGAGGTTATATGGGGTACCGCTTGATATCGTGTTCGATTGGGATAAGATCTTTATCTTTCAATTTTGGAAAAGAGTTTACTAGGCTTTGGGGTACCAAGTCGTGATTGAGTACAAACTATCATCCGCAGACGAATGGGCATAACAAGAGGACTAGTCAAAGGTTGAAGAATAAATTATATGTGTACCCTTGAGTCTCAAGGGAGGATGAGAGCAGTCCCTTCCACTAGTGGAGTTTGTGTACAATAACCATATAAGCTCACTTTTGGGCATTGTGCAAGTTGAGGTATGGCACAGTAAGCCTTGTTGTTCTCCTGCTTACTAATTAAAGGTGGAGGACCAGGTGCTATTGCGAAGATCAGAGATGAGTTAATACTTATAGTATGTTATGTGTGCAAAAATATATAGTGCGCAAATAACCTACTTGTGTGCGATCATTGCGAGGCGAGATCGAACGTATCTAAAGAATGATTAATCTACTAAGGTGAAAATAGTAGAAAGCTAGATAGTGAATATCTAAAATTAAGATTAAGTAGTGAAACTTAAACAGTAAGACTTGGACAAGAACATATGTGATAGGGTAACCTGTAGTTTAAAACGAACATATGTGAAGTGTTCATTATTAAGGGTATTCAAAAGCGTACTATATGGGTGGTACGCAGTAGTTTTGCTTTGGAGCGCAATGATGTGATGCACAATGATGCGATGCGCAATATATATACAGTGTTGTTTGTACCTGGTATACTTTTTTCGAATTTTGGGACGAAATTTCGTTGTAAGGGGGGAAGTATTTAACGCCCCGTATTGTCATAATATTAAATAATTATGAGATTAATTACCATTGTTGGATTAATAAATTAAAAAGGTGAGAAATTAATTTGTCATTTAATTAATCCGAATTAAAATAGTTATTAACTAGCATGCCAATGGTTAATACTTATTGACGAAAATTATTGAATATTACTGTGTGATTATGTAATACGAAATTACGAGTTTTATAAATTTTCGAGAGTGTGAAATGTGACAGTTTGGTATACTGAGTCGGGACACGCGTGTGAGTCATATCGGGACTAATTTAATGGATTAAAGAAGTAAATTATTTTTAAGTAACTCTTATGACCATTTCGAGTACACTATTGAGTCTGGAAGGGTCGAGATAGTCAGAAAACTCTACTCGGGTATTTTATTTGGACTCCGAAATATTTTTAGGCCTAAATGGCACCCCTTAGGGGTTTTTTGTCCTTTGAATTTTTGGGGAAACATTATGGACGAAAATTAAAGAAAATAAATAAGTTAAACGTGGGGGAGAAATGGTCTGTCAGCTTCAAACCTACGAGAGAAAAAAGAGATAGATGCAGAGGAAGGAAGAAGGAGTCCATAGGTGTTCTTGGTGAAAAACTTAAGGACTCACATCACAAATCCCATCAAAACGTAGATCAAAAGACGAGGAACAAGTCTATGCCAATTTCATCAACGGATCAAATCATCATAATCAAGGCAAGTGTTTATTGCTTGCTTTCTTTAGCAATAATTTTGTTCATGTTAGACTAGGTAATCACCCCATTATTATGAAGATGAATATTGTTGAAAATTTGGGATAATTGATCATAAATTAAGACTAATTTGAATAAAGTTTAATTCCCTCATGTAGATAAGATTATGTCCACGAAATTATGATAATTTGATGATTAGATCTGGGATTAATTTGGAGTGTTGCATATAAATTTGAGAATTAAGGTTCTTGATATATTAATTTGGGGGTTTGGAATTTATTGCTGATTAGTGATGATTTAATGATGATATATTGTTGGAAATCATATATAAATGTTAGGTAGTTGATGGGAATTGAATGATTGGTGTTTGGGCTGATTTCTTTAGAGGTTTTAGGCTTAAAAATGGTGGAAAACGAAACTGTTAAGGGTGTAGAACGTAATAGGTGTGGTGAGGGAGAAGACGGTTGAATCTCGTTCGAACGAGATTATGCTTCGTTCGAACGAGAAAGCTGATGTCGCTCGAACGATATCTGACCTCGTTCGAATGACAGGTCCAAAAACTTGAGAAATTTCCAGTTCAGTCTAATTCGATTTACATAGTTATTTTGAGTGAGGAAATCTATGAGTTGATGTGTTTATTATAGAGCATAATTGTTGGGAGGTAATGGTATAATTATACTTTAAATATTTGAAAAGGTGAGTTACTTGGAAATTCAAAAGAGAGATTAATAGAAATAAATGTGCTATAAGTAGTAATGAGAGAATAATACGTATGGAAAGTATATTTTCTGGTTGGGTGAATACCTATTGGTTTTAAATAGGATGTGTGTATGTCTCTTATATGAATATTATTTTGTGTGTACAGCATACCTACGCTGCTTGCAATCGGGAGGAGGTTTTGCGCTGTGACAGTGTTATCCTGGGTGACCCAATGGGGGGATATTTGACTTGTACCCAGAGCATATGAACTTGGATACGTGCTATCTGATACGTAGGATAATTTCGACGGCTGAATGGGAGCGTAGGTATGTGTGTGACTCATTTGGATGGTGAGTATGCTCGCCTCCAATATTTGTTTTATGAGATTCATGGTTCGTGAGAGACGCCGAACCAATTTGTCCATATGCAGCGAGCGATGCACCAGGACATGATAGCAGAGTATGAACTACGACAAGTGGTCATAACCAAGGGGTGAAGGAGTAGTATATATATATGTATAATGATGATGTGACTATATATATATATATATATATATATATATATATATATATATATATATATATATATATATATATATATATATATATATATATATATGTGTGTGTGTGTGTGCATGCTTGTGATTATGTCTATTGTGTATAACTAGTAGATATGGTAATAATAATAATTGTTTTGCTTCAAGTGGTATTAACCAGGGGGTGCAGGTGTAGTATACATATATAGGGATGTTGTGAGTATATATAAAGGATATACTTGGGTAAAATTATACTGTGTGAAATTAGTAGATATACTAATAATGAGAAATAGAATGATTTTAGTGAATAAAAGCTTACCCATTCGAACGGGGAATATAACGAAATTTAGTTAGGTGGGTAGCTATTTAATAACGTATTGTATGGGCGATACGAGATACTACTTCGGAATATAGTTAGAAGTATGAGGTTATAGCCTAGTTGGGAGTGATATAGATAACTAGGTGGGGTAGATGTACGTTAGGTGTGCACAATAGATGAGAAGTGAGAATCCCATGTGAGAGTTAGAAACTAACATGCACATAATACTTGCTTCATTGCAGTTTTAAATACTTTCTAAAACAAATATTTTTACAACTCGGGCTCTTACCCGTTTCTTGATATTATCCTCTCTTTTGCTATATATATATATATATATATATATATATATATATATATATATATATATATATATATATATATATATATATATATTTGTGTGTGTGTGTGTGTGTGTGTGTGTGTGTGTATTATATCAGGTACCCAGCCACAAGGTTACCACCAGACTTAGACGCATGGATCATTTGGCGAGGTTTTGCTATTGTGGAAGTTGTAGGTCATTGATATTAGATGCTTCTATCTTTCCATTCAGTTTCTAGTTCAGGCATTTCAGTCAGGGCAAGTATCGCTCGTTCCCATCTTAGTTATTTCAGAGATTGCACTTTTCTTATTAGCATTTCTTTTCTTGTTGGATTGAGTATTATTATACCTTTGGTGTGAGACTTTGAACTGGAATGTTTTATCAAGTCTTATTTATTTCAGTAGTTGTTCCTATTAAGTATTTATTTTATTTTGGTGTAATGAAGTTAGCTTTTGTTTTAAAATGGAAATTTATTAATGGTTAAATGGAGTGTAATTAATTGGGAAAATGTTTTGACACTTAGCTTAATTATTTATTAGGTGATTAATAAAGAAAAATTGTTTTTCAACGGTGATGCTAAGAATGAACCAATCGGCCACTTCGATTTAATTAATAAAGGACTGATCAACCGGTATTTAATTAGGCAGGGTGTCACATTAATTTGATAGATATAAAAGGGTGAGCTTTAAATAGGGAGGGAAATGAAGAAGTACTTGAGTTGGAAGTGAGGGAAATGTTGCCAGTAGTTGAGGATAAAGATGAATTGGGTCCAGCCTTGGAAGTAAATTGATAGTGCTCTATTACCAAATTTTTAACACTCAATTTTAGAATTATGGGTTCTCCAAACTATCTTGAGAACCAAATCTTCAAATAAGAATAAATAGAAGTTTGTTACAGTTTGTTATATAAGAGATAACAACAAATTTCAAATATTTAAAATTTTAACTAAAGATAAATACACACGTGTTAATACTTGCTTAGTTTCCATGTGAACACATTGGGTTGACTTCACTTAAGTTTCAAGAAATGTAAGGGTTTGGTTCACAATTGAGAATGTCTATAATTACTCATATACATCCTACCTACATAAAAAATAGAAGGAATTAAAGGAATATATCTACTCCCAAATTTTCTAAATTAGTGTCCTTTAGGTATATAAGTCTTTGGAGCGAAGAGGAATTACACACCCCTTTGAGACCCCATGTGACACACCATAAAATCCATAACTGGATTGATCCATTCTAAGTATATATAATACAAGAGTCTAAATAATTTTTATCATTCTAAGCATGACTAAAAGAAAATAAACTATACAATAAAGAGCTAACAATAATAAAGGAATAAACCAAATTAAACTTTGATACCAATCTCATTATAAATAGAACTCCATAATCAGAATACGATAACTCTCTCAAAACATAATATCAACCCTGAATATAAATGAAATGCTCCAATGTAAATAAATCCAAATATAATTATATGATATCAACTACTGAAAAGTAAATACAATAAAATAAGGATGAGCATACAGGATCGACACCTATATCCTATAGATGAGAACAAGAACAGATAATGAGTGTAAGAGATGAGGGATGTGGCAGTTGTTTCTACTTGGGATTGGAAAACAGATTCCACAAACAGGATTAAACCTAGCAGGTCTACAAAGAGTAAGAATTTAACTTAAGTTGCACCACCACCACCACAACAACAACAACAACAACAATAATATTATTATTATTATTATTATTATTATTATTATTATTATTATTATTATTATTATTATTATTATTATTATTATTATTATTATTAATAATAATAATAATAATAATAATAATAATAATAATAATAATAATAATAATAATAATAATAATAATAATAATAATAATAATAATAATAATAATAATAATAATAATAATAATACATCTTCATTCCATGTTTTAGTTGTTTTTAAGTTAACACAACCTAAAAAAGCTAAGTATAGCATGCAGGTCTAATCACAATCCCAAGTGAACCTAATGATACATATTATAAATCTTTCTCATTTGTTTATAATTAATAGGATTCCATATTCTTATTTCTTCTCTATTTATACTTGCTGTAAGGACATATTTTCCATAGTCCATACTTTACATAGGATATGTCGTATACCGTTACAATCGTCGAAGAAGCTCACGTTCATTTTACCGATTCGAATTTCAAGCACACTTCAACATTTGCTCGACATGAGGTACAATTTCATATAATGTGTTTATGTTTCGTGAAATGATTTACTTTAAGTGTTGGGGTATTTTTGAAACAGT
This sequence comes from Sambucus nigra, assembly GCA_949130495.1. NCBI lineage: Eukaryota > Viridiplantae > Streptophyta > Magnoliopsida > Dipsacales > Adoxaceae > Sambucus > Sambucus nigra. Next base: position 139,441,661 of record OX422217.1, read on the forward strand.
TTTTAACAAGCTGAGACATTTTTCTAAGGCAAAATCAATTTTTCAATACCTGTCGACAGAGTTTTAAAATAATATCTTTTGGCGTTTCAATCGTTCAAATGACAAGTGTATGGCGTTAGAACGATAGGCACAAGTCGTTCAAATGACTTTAGATGTCGTTTGAAGGGTCGCTTGTCGTTTGCTTTGAACGACATCATCTTGTTTTGGTTTTCATTTGGTCATTCCTTCCTAGATCTAACAACATGAGATGTCGTTCAAATGACTTGCATATGTCGTTCAAACGATCGTCACATGTCGTTCAAACGACCCGACGAATCAAGGTTTTTATAAATGCCTGGTTTGGAATCTTGTTTCATTCAAGACGACAGGACTTTGACAGATATGAAACAGCAATCTGCAGAATTTTTTACTCTTCACTTTTAAAGGTTTTTTATGTGTTTGATTCACACCAAATTAATCCCACTCCTTTGTGAATCCTTTGTGGAACCCAAAATACTTATATTGAAGTTTTTTCTTGTGGAGTGCCATCTCTACTGCTGAATTGGTAACTTTTGAGGGAGTTGCTGGCTGACGACTACGGTCATTGATAAGACTCGAAGGTGTTCTTTGTTGGAGACAGAGTTATGGTTCTTGTGGGTTCTTGAGGGAGTTCATTGTTGATTTAGAGGTTGCGGTCTATGTGAGTTTATTGCGGTAGATTCATTGTAAATTTCTGTAATTGGGTTGTACGTTGCGATTTGCAAACATTTATAGAAATAAAAGGTTTGCCCTGTTCAGGGATTTTTCATGAAATTAGTGTGTCCAGCAATTTGTGATTGTTTTTTATGGCATGATTAATTTATTCACCTAGATGCATGTTTTAGGGTTTAATTAATTTGTATCAAAAATTAACATCTAGTTAAATAAGTTTAAAGTTTGGAAATTTGCGAATTAAATCATTTAATCAATATCGCACACCCTTCTACAAGTTGGTATCGGTGCAGGTTTCACTAAATTACTGTGGGATCCTTTTTTCGCAAATTTTGGGGATATCGATTTTTTAGAAAAATTTTGATTTTGAAAAATTTTGCAATTTTTTTTATGGATAATGTCACACCCCGCTAAATTCTGGCGTGGGCCGCCACCAAAACTAAGCCGGGTGCGAGTAAATTAAATATCATCCTTAACATGTGACAGATATGAGACATAAAAATTTTAATCCACAAGATAAATTATTTTAATCAAACCCAAATATGAATGACATCCAACTGATAAAAACACCAAAGTGCGATCAAAATCCATCACATGTGATCTCCGAATATCTCAATAAATAAAAATAAATCCAACTGAAATCTTAATACAACTTTGGAACCGAAAGGACCAATAACCTCAAAAGTAGTCTAATGAATAATACGACGGAATGGAAGGAGAAATCTATCCAATAAAGCAATAAAATAAATCCAACTTCACCTCCAAAAGATCTCCAATTAATCCTATCCAGCAACTCCTAAATAAATCCTGAAAAAGATTAGTCAACGCATGTGTCAGAGCCAAAGCCCCGAGCATGAAAATCGGATTCTCTTCTCTATTAGGGTCCCTGAACCCTGACAATAGTGATATATATATCGACCATAATAATAAAATATTTTAATTATGAAGGTTATCAATCACCAAAAGTAAATTTCTAACTACCCGCAAGGTTTCTTTAAAAAGTCAAACCAATAATATTTTAATCAACCCACCTTCCCAACAATATTAAATTTCAATAAAAGAACCACTATTATAATTTATCAAGATACACGTCCCCTTGTCAAGTCCGTCGTCTGATCCGTTTTTATCCTGCGATCCTCGCGATATGACAAGGTTCCACACACATACACATCCCCTTGTCAAGTCTGTCGTCTGATCTATTTTTATCCTGCGATCCTCGCGATATGACAAGGTTCTACACACGATACGACATGAATCGTCCTCTAACCCGTTTAAGCTGTCAGCCCTAGACACACTATATCGCCAAATAAATTTTAATATTCGTTTATTCCTGCGATATTAATTTCCAAAATTTCTTATACTCATTAATCAAATATATTTCCCTCACCCTTAACAGCGATGTGAAAATCCTCAAAATACCCTTCCCAAAACACAAATTCATCATATCCTAAGAAAAGGATGATTATCAAAATTTCACTCCACTTAGTATCATTCCTAGGATATCGTAACAATGGCATAGATAGAAAATCAGCCCCCACCCCAAATTATATAACCCGCATAGACTCACACTAACTATTCCCATACCTAATTAGCATAAATCGCAACTAAGGCCCACTTACTAGTCCCATACCTAACAAGTGTACTATAACAAGGGGTGAAAACCAATTACCTACAATACCCAACATCCCCGAGATATCAAAAATTATACTACTTCCATAAAGTGTCACAATTAACAATTTATAGCAACATTTTTACAACACTAATTTTCCAATTAAATAATTTTAATCTAAATAGTGGAAATCAAGGACATATAAATGTTGTGATTTTCAAAATAATAGCTACGTGCAAGTCCTAACATAGTTATTATTTTCCAACATAAGTAATTTATTTAATCTAGGGTTCTCACATGAAATATCAAAATTTGCTTTATAAGGGCTCCTCTACATGCACATGCCCATAATACAACCGACTACACTAACACAACCTAGAGAATAACAAAGTTATACGTATTAAGTAACATTAATATTTCATGCAAAACAGTCCCGAAATTTATCACTTTAATAATTATATTCATAACTTATTTTAGAAAACATGAGTTGAATGGAGGTTACAGTCAAGATACATAACACTAAAGGAAAAGAATAGGGTAAACATGCTTGTGATTAGTTAGACGAAAATTTGATTAGATATATGAGTTCCTCTAGAAAAATGGATCAAAAACCCTTCTTGAGACAACTTGGGACAGATTAGTCTTGGCCTTCAAAACTGAGCTTGAAAAGTAATTTTAATGGTGGCTAGGGTTTTGAAGTAGAAGATGATGAACAAAGAAAGAGTCTGATGCTCTAGGGTTGGCAAAATATGAATTTTAAAAACCTAGCCCCGAAATATCATTTATATAAAAGGGTTAAGGAGTTTTAAAATAACAAAACTCGTCCAAAAAGAGGATTGTAGCGCACGAAAACTTATGGGGTCGATCGATCGACCCCTGGCGTCGATCGATCGATCGCCCAGTTATTTTGACAGTTCGGCTTAAAAATATTAATAAGGGATAAACTTTAAAATTCATATAAAATCCGTTTTAACTCTGATTTCAATTCCGCTTGAAGTTTTATTCTTCTAAAATCATAACAAACATTTTTAATCAATAAAAATTTTAAAATTCAAAAAATTATTCTTTTTCGAATTTTCCAATTAATTAATTAAATAAACTAATAAAAACACGAGGTGTTACATACTTCCCCACTAGCAAGAGAATTTCGCCCTCGAAATTTAGCAAAACCAAATGTGCACACAAAACTAAAATTCATATGAGCCTACCATATCGTACTATAATTAGGCGCCCATACATCTAATTATATCAAAGCGAAAATATGAATAGTATACATATAATACGTAACAAAATATTTAACATACCGATCCTATACTAGCCACGACATGGCTCCTGCGGTGCCTGCTTCTTACGAGGTTAAAGTAGGTAGCACCTCCCACAACTAGTGTTGGCTGGTGCTACAGTCGCTCCTTGTAAACCTGATGCTGCCGGCGCTACTAGGGCTCCCTGAACACTGATCACTGCCAGTACTGCTGGAGCTCCCTGCACCCCGGGCCCTACCGGTGCTGGAGGCCCTTGGCCTTGCTGGCCCTGAGTAACTTGACCCTGATGGTTCTCTCTCTTGAAACACCTATTTACTTTTTGTCCCACTTTCCCACAAGCGAAACAAGTACCTTGAAAAGGCTCTGAATTCTCATTCCAATTTTGCTCCTCCTAAAGACCCTGTCTCTGGTTGTCCTGATGAATATTATTGTTCTGTTGTCCTTGATTCGACCTCTGCCTCTTCCATGCTTAGTCATTCCATCCCTTGTTATCTCTTCCCTGACCCTCAGTCTCTTGTCTTTTTCCCAATTTCTTCTGATAGCTTATTTTCTCCTTCCAGTGTAACATCGCAACATCCACTACTTGGGCGTAAGCAGTGTATATCGAATTTTCCAAAACCAATTGCCTAATGGGCCAGGACAACCCTTTGATGAAGCACTCCATCTTTTTCCTCTCAATGTCTATCTCCTCCGGTAAAAACATAGATAAGTTGGCGAACTCTTGTTCATACTCTACGATTGACTTTGACCCTTGTTCCAACTCCAGAAATTCTCTTTTCTTTGCACTCCTGATAGCATACGAAAAATACTTGTTGTTGAACCTAATTTGAAACTGGTCATAACTCAATTGATCTCGCTCCTCTGGTGTGGTGGTACTCTCCCGCCACTATAAAGAATTCACTGACAATTTGATTATTGATAACATCTGCCTTTGCACCTCCGTGCATTCCACTAACCTCAAGTGTTGCTCCATGTCCCTTATCCATTGGTGAGATATCGTGGGGTCGGATCCTCTTGAAAAGGTAGAAGGATTCCCCTTCAAAAAGTTGGTCCTCACTTTGTCCCAATTTGAGACGGGAGCCCCTTGCGATTGGGGTTCTAACATCACCCCCCTCTGTCACCCAATCTCAATACTGGACGTTGTGGCCTCTCAAACAATTGCCTCAAGTGATTCGGTATCCATAATAAATTGCCCCTGCCTCTCCTGAATTACGGGACCAGAAACGAACTCCTCTCTCCTACTACCAGCTCTCCTAGTGTTCGTCATCTAAAACATAGGAACAAACAACATCAAACTCAGAAAAACTAAGAGTACAAATCATAAAAAGGAAATCAAAGATAAGCAATGCGAAAGATAAATGGACACACAACCTACGAGACCTAAGACGATGATCTGATACCATCTGCCACACCCCACTAAATTCTGGCGTCGGCCGCCACCAAAACTAAGCCAGGTGCGAGTAAATTAAATGTCATCCTTAGCATGTCACAGATATGAGACATAAAAATTTTAATCCACAAGATAAATTATTTTAATTAAACCCAAATATGAATGACATCCAACTGATAAAAACACCAAAGTGCGATCAAAATCCATCATATGTTATCTCCGAATATCTCAATAATTAAATAAATAAATCCAAGTGAAATCTTAATACAACTTTGGAATCAAAAGGCCCAATAACCTCAAAAGTAGTCTCATAAATAATACGACGGAATGGAAGGAAAAATCTATCTAATAAAGTAATAAAATAAATCCAACTGCACCTCCAAAAGATCTCCAATGAATCCTATGCAGATAAATCTTGAAAAAGATTAGTCAACGCATGTGTCAGAGCCAAAGCCCCGAGCATGAAAACCGTCTACTCTTCTCAATTAGGGTCCCTGAACCCAGACAATAGTGTTATTTATATCGACCATAACAATAAAATATTTTAATTAGAAGGTTATTAATTACCAAAAGTAAATTTCTAACTACCCACAAGGTTTATTTAAAAAGTCACACCAATAATATTTTAAATAACCCACCTTCCCAACAATATTAAATTTCATTAAAAGAACCACTATTATAATTTACCAAGATACACGTCCCCTTGTCAAGTCCGCCATCTGATCCGTTTTTATCCTGCGATTCTCATGATATGATAAGCTTTCACACACGTCCCCTTGTCAAGTTCACCGTCTGATCCATTTTTATCCTGCGATCCTCGCGATATGACAAGGTTCCACACACGACACGACATAAATCATCCTCTGACCCGTTTAAACTGTCTTCCCTAGACACATTATGTCACCAAATAAATTTTAATGTTTGTTTTAGTCCACTCATTAATTAAATATATTTCTCCCACCCTTAACAGTGATGTGAAAATCCAAGAAATACCCTTTAGTCCCATCTAAGGGTTCCCAAAATACAAATTCGTCCTATCCTAAGTAAAGGGTGATTATCAAAATTTCACTCCACTGAAATATCTATCCTAGGTTATCGTAACAATGTCATAACATTGAAAATAAGCCCCCACCCCAAATTATATAACTCGCATAGACTCACACTAACTATTCCCATACCTAATTAGCATAAATCGCAACTAAGGCCCATTTACTAGTCCCATACCTAACAATTGCACTATAACAAGGGGTGAAAACCAATTACCAACAATACCCAGCGTCCTCGTGATATCACAAATTATAATACTTCAATAAAGTGGCACCATTAACAATTTATAGCAACATTCATACAACACTAATTTTTGAATTAAATAATTTTAATCTAAATAGTGGAAATCAAGGACACATAAATGTTGTGATTTTCAGAATAATAGCTACATGCAAGTCCTATCATAGTTATTATTTTCCCACACAAGTAATTTATTTAATCTAGGTTTCTCACATGAAATATCAAAATTTACCTTCTAAGGGATCCTCTACATGCACATGCCTATAATACAACCGACTAGGCCAACACAGCCCAAAGAACAACAAAATTATACGTATAAAGCAACATTAATATTTCATACAAAACAGTCCCAAAATTTATCTCTTAAATAATTATATTCATAACTTATTTTAGAAAACATGAGTTTAATGAAGGTTACAATCAAGACACATAACACTAAAGGAAAAGAATAGGGTAAACATGCCTGTGATTAGTTAGACAAAAATCTGATTAGATATATGAGTTCCTCTCGAAAAATGGATCAAAAACCCTTCTTGAGCCAACTTGGGACAGATTAGTCTTGGCCTTCCAAACTGAGCTTGAAAAGTAATTTTAATGATATCTAGGGTTTTGAGGTAGAAGATGATGAACAAAGAAAGAGTCTGCTACTCTAGGGTTGGAAAAATATGAATTTTAAAAACCTCGCCCCAAAATATCATTTATATAAAAGGGTTAAGGAGTTTTAAAATAACAAAACTCGTCCAAAAAGAGGATTGTAGCGCACGAAAACTTCTGGGGTCGATCGATCGACCCCTGGCGTCGATCGATCGATCGCCCAGTTATTTTGACAATTCGGCTTAAAAATATTTATAAGGGATAAACTTTAAAAATTCATATAAAATCCGCTTTAACTCCGATTTCAATTCCGCCTGAAGTTTTATTCTTCTAAAATCATAGCCAACATTTTTAATCAATAAAAAATATAAAATTCCAAAATTTATTTTTTTCCAAATTTTCCAATTAATTAATTATATAAACTAATAAAAACACGGGGTGTTACAGATAACTTGTATAATCATATGCCAGTATTTTACGGGACTAATTATGGCTATTGGAAAGCCCGCATGAAATCTTTCTTAAAAGAAATCGATGAACGTGTTTGGGTTATTTGTGAAAGTGAGTGTACTCCTCCCATTGTCACCGTTAATGATGTCACAAATCTTAAACCGGTGTCAGACTGAACTGAGGATGAATTAAAATGGAGCACGTATAATTCTCGTGGGCTAAGTGAAATTTCTGGAGCCGTCACCCCTGACGAGATTCGACGCATCATGACATGTACCACGTCAATGGAATCATGGGATCTTCTACAATTTACCCATAAAGGCATGAATGCAGTGAAAAGGTTTACATTGTAAAGTTTAACTATTAAATTTGAAAAAATTATCGTGCTTGAATCTGAGTGTTTTGATGAGCTTTATGCAGGTCTGTCTCATATTATCAACACTATTGGTGAACATATTCCTGATGCACGAGTAGTTAAAAAGATTTTGAGAACGTTGCCTAAATGTTTTATCCTGCAAGTCATTATGTTGAATTCTTAAGGAAATTTGAACAATCTTATGTTAAAAGAACAGGTAGGAGACCTCCAGGCATATGAAAATTACGTATTTCCTAACATTGTCAAGCTCAAGGATAGAGGGATAGCACTTAAATCCCATTCTAGAAAAGGTGAGTAAGTGTCCAAGAGAGAGAAGAAAAATAAAAAGAAAGTTTTTTAGTCTGAATCTAAGAGAGAATTTAATTTGATGATGTGGCCATGCTTGCTAAAAAATTTTAAAAAGTTTTTAAAATTTTCCAAAGAAAATTCTTCCAATAAAAAGATTTTTAGAAAAATAAAAAGAAAGGAGAGGCCAAAGAAAGCGGTGAGAAGGAGGAAGAGGAAGAGGAGAGATGTTTGAGTGCGAGGGAAAAGGGCACAAAGCGTTTGAATGTCCCACTATGCTTAAGAGAAAGGGATAGAAAATTTCCATGCCATCCTCTCTTAGCGATAGTGACAAGGAAGTGAAAGATTTCGGGGATGAGTCATCACATGGTATGTGTGTTGCTTTTATGGAAAGTCACACGAGCACACCTAGTTTGTCCCACAAAGATGTGGATACTTGTGTCCATGAGACCCCCGATGATGATTTGAGTATTTCAAGTGAGTATGTGAGTGAGGTTGATAGTGAGGGTGAAAGTGAACTCCAAAGAGTGTTTAGAGATTTATACGCCGAGACCTTAAAGACGAAGAAGTTGAATAAAGAGTTAGGTATTAAGGTATTGGATTTGGGGAGAGAGAGAGACAGAGAGATTTTGAGGGGATTCAAGACATTGGTAAGTCAACTCGAGAAGGTCAAGGTTAATTTGAGTGAGCAGTTGATCGTCATATGTCGGGAAAAGAATGAACTTGAAGCCCGTATGGTCTAACTCGAGAGAGATCTCGAACGATCCCGGGAGGTAAAGGTCACTATAAAGGGTAAATATAAGAAGGTATGAAAGATTCTCCTCGATCCCACTTTGGGTAATGTTGGAAGACTAGGAATAGGTCATGACGGTGCGTCTACTTCTCATGCTCCACCCGAGTCGATTCCCGAGTTTATGATAGATCCATATGTCTCTCAACCTAACCTACCTAGACATCCCATTCGAGATAGGAGAGTACAACCTGAAACATTTTGAGCAGGTGTTCCTAGGGTCATGTACGTTTGTTCCCATTTCAAAAAGAGAGGAAACCTTAGGGAAATCGATTTTAAGTTCGGTATTGTGTCACATAGAGTTTTACCACCGACTTCCCACACACGCACCCACATATGATACTTCTTTTTACTCCGGGAAATTACATGAGAGAGTTTGCACATATTCGAGAGCAAGTTAAGTTTTTGGTCAAAACTTCACAAGATTTTATGGATATTTTTCATAGGATATCACTACCTTTGGAAAAATTCTCTGCACCTAGTGGTTAAGGTTTAGACATATTTTCTAGCATAGGATGATTTTCATGATAATATTTTCTGCCTATTGCTAGTGTGTACCACTTTTGTATATATTTTCTTTTCGTTTTGATATATTTTTCAAAAAAACAAAAAGATTTTTGTTTTTGAAATATTTTTGAAAAATACAAAAATATTTTTATTTTTTTGAGGAAAAATTGAAAAATCCAAAAAGAAATTATTTTGATAATTTTTTTGGAAAAAGATAAAAAGATTTTTGTATTTTGTTTTACACCGTTTATAGATGGACATTTTGGATGAGCAAGTCACAATATCATTCCATATCCATGTGACTATTTGATAGTGTTTTGAGATGACACATCATTTCATCCATGTGCTTTATAATGTTTAGAGTCTTTAAGATGAAATTTGAGATTACTTTCTACATGTTTGACTCGTGATTTCCTTAAATGCACACATGCACAGATTTATATGATTATTGTACTTGTCTATCACATGTTGGTCGAAGTATTTTCATCTCAATCCTATCTTTAAAACAAACCGTACGCGATAAAACTTGACAATAAAAGTAGTGCATGTAAGAACCGTTGCCCATGAGGAATTTGTTTAATTTGAAAGAATGAAGAGTGAACACGGGGAAGGGCGACGAAAGGTACTCATAATAACCTTTGCGATTAAGCCACCGTCTAAATCGGGTCAAAAAAAGTGTGCATTGAAAATATTAGCCAAGACCCAAAGAATTTAAAATATCCAAAAAAGTGTGGCATTGTAGAAAGTAGCTAATGCTAAACTAGTTTAGTTTGATATGATCATTCAAAAGAAAAGAATTGTATATAAAAATATTATCATTATCTTATATTTGAGGGAGTTTGGTTGGAATTATATCAACGGGTTTGCAAGTCCTGACAAAGTTTTGAAAAAGCATTAAATAGTTTTAGACATTATTGGTGTGGAAATCATTTTAGACTTTGATTTGGTGATTTAATTGAGTCAAAGTCATTTGAATTCAATAATTTTTACACCTAAGGATGATTGTGAATTTGATTCATTAGGAGTGTCCATATTCATCGTGCACATTTGTTATGTATGTTTGAGTTGATTTTCCTATTGAATACGTTCACACCCATTCATTCTGTTTCCACGATTTGGTTATCTTAGTGTAAATGCATGGTGTGTGTTGTTTTTATAAATTCTCTTTTCTTGAAAAAATTCAAAAAATCAAAAAGAGTTTGTGAATATTTTTTATTATATCATTGCATGATCGTAGTTTCTTTATTCGTGGTGATTTTCTTGATTGTGACACTCCGAGCTTATTTTTGTGTTTATTTTTTTCCTTATCTATTTCGGACAAATAAAAAGGGGGAGAACGAATTTCGAATTATGGGGGAGTGAGAGTTTGAATTATGGAGGAGATTTGAGATTTATTTTATTTTCTTTGCTTTATGTTTATCTCATTTCAAACATGATATGTCATGAAGGTATTTGCTTTGTTTATTGTGTGTAGGACTTTGATGGTCGTTTGGAAAGCACACAAAATAAGCGCAAGGAAAGCAAAGAGGTGTGATTTAAAGAAATTTCAAAGTTGAAGATTGTTGAAGAATTCGAAGACTTGCATTTTTTATACCTTTTTGCTTTGGGGTTACATGGGAGGGTATTAGATTTGTATAGGACATTTTGTTTTGATAATTTGAATATTTGTATTTTGTACCAGCATAGACATAGGGGGAGATTTGTAAGGACATATTTTCCATAGTCCGTACCTTACATAGGATATGTCGTATACCGCTATAACCGTCGAAAAACCTCACGTTCATTTGACAGATCCGAATTTCAAGCACACTTCAACATTTGCGCGACGTGAGAAATAATTTCATAGAATGTGTTTAAGTTTCGTAAAATGATTTACTTTAAGTGTTGTGATATTTTTGAAACGTTTTTTAACCAGCCGAGACATTTTTCTAAAGAAAAATTAATTTTTCAAGACCTGTATGCAGAGTTTTAAAATAATATTTTCTAACGTTTCAGTCATTCAAACGAGTATTTTAAACAATAGGCACTAGTCTTTCAAGCAACTCATATAATGAATTTAGATGTGATTTGAAAGGTCGTTTGAAGGGACGCTTGAATCTTGCTTTAAACAATAGCATACTATTTTTGTTTTTATTTGATCGTTGCTTCCTGGATCTAACGACATGAGATGTCATTCGAATGACCTGAAAATGTCGTTCGAACGACCCTTCGGCTCAAGGTTATTATAATTACCTACTTTAAAATCATGTTTCATTCAAAACTACAAGACTTTGACGAAAATGAAACTGCAATCTGCAAAAAATTTTAGTCTTCACTTTTAAAAGTTTTTATGTGTTTAATTCACACCAAATCAATCCCAATCCTTTGTGAATCTTTATTGGAACCCAAAATACTTCTATTAAAGTTTGTTCTTGTGGAGTGTCATCTCTACTGTTTAATTGTTAGCTCTTGAGTGAGTTGCTAGATGACAACTACGGTCATTGAGAATACTTGAGGGTGTTCTTTACTAAAGACAGATCTGTAGTTATTGTGGGTCCTTGAGCGAGTCCAATGTTGATTTCGAGGTTGTGACTTATGTGATTTTACTAGGTTAGATTTATTGCAAATTTCTGTAAGTGTGTTGTACGTTGTGATTTGCAAACATTATAGAAATAAAAGATTTTGCCCTTTCGAAGGATTTTTCCTAAAATTAGTGTGTCCAGTAATTTGTGATTATTTTTTGATGGCATAATTAATTTATTCACCTAGATGAATGTTTTAGGATTTGAATAATTTGGATCAAAAATTGACATCTAGTTAAAAAAGTTTAAAGTTTGGAAATTAGTGAATTAAATCATTTAATCGATATCGCACACCCTTTTACACTTACAAATCTCCCCATTTATCTATTCCAGAACAAAACACCTATGGGCCATCAAGCTCTCTAAAAGACTCAATTCCAACCCCAAAAGGAAAAAGTACAAATGCTCGAGAGACACATACTCTGAGTAGCTTTGCACACTTGTAAACTTTGTTGCATGTTGTAAACCTGCACACTTAAACACACCTTCAAATGCAAAGAGAATATAACTGGTATAAAATATACATAAGAATAAAACTCTCCCTATATATAACGATCCCAACCTAGGTAAGACATCTTCCCCTAATATAAAGATCTTCTCCTAACGCTAAAGTGAAATATATCATTTCTCTCCATTTTTGTTCATTAATAGATAAAGAAAGAATGCATAAAACTTTTTATCTTCCATAAACCACATATCCCTCTACATGTGAGAACATGTTATGCCAATTTGAAATAGAGATGAAGGAATAATATCATGCAGTGTTGCAAAGTGAAACAAAACACAACATGGTAACACAAGCATAAATAATCCGAATAATGATCAATTACTACCAATATCTATGTGAATATGATACCAACTTGAATACACGAGAAAGCATTATATATCAGTGCAAAAAATCAAGAAGAGATACTAATATGATCATGTAGCATGCCAATTTGAATAAAAGATCAAGCACGGGAAAACATGGATTAAATGCAAACGCGAAGACTCAAAACAAAATGGTACCTTATATATAAATTTGTAATATATACCAGTGACACACACACACATATATATATATATAGGTATAAACAACCACAAACTGACACAAGACACATAAGATTTACAAACTAGCATAGTATAAATGTGTCTAAACATGTGGGATAAAATGAATGGGCGTGAACTAGATACAAAAGAATTATGACCCAATCATCCAAGAAGTTATATTTGACTGAAAAACTTTATCAAACTAATATTTAGCCTCAAACGACAAGATAAAGTGAACTCAATGACCAAATAAGCACAATGCACATAAGCCTAGATTTTTTATGATTTTATAAATAATAGCGTTATGACATGATAAGCATAACTAGATTTAATTGTGAAACCACGTTGATATTCAAATATAGCACCCTCAAAAGGTAAACATATATCATATTTTTTACTCAATTCTTTTGAAGAGACCATTTTTTAAAATCAATCAAACAAACAATTTGGCATTTAAACATTCTATTTTTCCTCTCATTTTTTAGGTTCTTACCAACGGTGAATTTTCTGCAAAGGAGATTTGCTCCTTTTGTAGACCTTTCACGTGCACCCTCATATACAACAAGAATCAACAAACTCATGGTCAACGATTCTTACATGCACAAACCCCCCATTGTCAACATATATGTAGAAGAAAAGATTAATGGTATAACATCGCACATAGCACAAATATAACACGTTAAGTAAATGTTCAAAAGAGTTCATGCATGTGTTTGATAATACATATACAAAGTGAATCCATTAAGAAAATTAAAGTCGAACAACTCCATGCAAGCATGATTAAGAATAATCTAAGCATTAAACGTCATAATCAAAAGTCCTAGACACATGAAAACATGGAATGATGTGGATTCAAACACACCAATATGCCACACGAAATGTATAAAAGTAAACTTCACATAAACCAAAAATATTTTTGAGTTTTAAAATATCTTTCAAAATGATACCAATTATAAAAAAAAAAACACAAAATGCAAACAAAATCTTTTTATATTTTTCAATAAAACCCAACAAATGAAAAATTAAAATACAAAAGACTCAAACCATATGTAACAAGGAAACACATATAACATCAAGTAAAAAATATAGTGTATGCAAACATGTGAACACAATAAACCACTTGATATATCATGAGAAGTATCCTATGCAAGAAAACGAGAATCAGTAACTCTAACATGTAAAGCCTACAAATCAGATTTCCTATCCCACATAGGTGTAATGTGTGCTCTAGCGTTTTCGAAACCTTGGTGACTCTAGACTTAGACTTCATAGGACCGTATCTAAGATCAAAGAAAAATGCCTAAGGTGACCTATCCTACCGCAATGTGTGCATGTGTAGACACAATAGGGGTTATTACCTAAGGGCTGATCTTTTCTATCGTACTTAGCAATGGTTGACTCTCTCAAAAGAAAGGTCTTGTCTTTAGTAGCAGAATCATCTTGATCTTTGAAGCCAATCCCACACTTGTTATCTTTAATTCATATGGTGCCCAACATTTTCTCCTAGATCCCAAATCAAATTTGACATGACTCTCTTTTTTCAATCTCTCTTTTAGCTCCACTATCCTCGACTCGAGTAAATGCTTAGCATCTTCAAACTCAAGAAGCTCCTAATTCAGTCAAACCTCGGAGTTTATCTCTCTTATCCTCAACATACTCTATCTTCTTTTTAAGAGTCCTCTCACGTGCCCTAAGATCCTTAATATATTTATCATTATTATCAGCTACGGCACGTGCTTTCAACCTAGCTTCCAAATTCAAGTTTTTTATTTTTCACTCTCAATGTTTTCGTATACAACACATGGAAGGTAATTTGGAGTTCATTCTCCTCCTATTCTTCTTCGTCATCAACTTATTCTCCACTTTCGTTACCATCACTCACTTGGGGATCAAATAAAATGCCCTCAAAAGTGTCATGCTCAGAATTATCTTCATGGGAAGATTTTTCATTTAGACTTTCATCACTAGCCATAAACCTGGTGTAGTTGCGCTAAATGGGAGAATCGGATCCCTCTTTCAGATCACTATCACTAAGGGTGGAATTATACACCTTTGATTTATTAACCTCCTTTCTTAGTTTAGTTGGACACTCATCTTCCCTATAGCCATAACCTTCACAACCAAAGCATTAATCCGACTTATCCCTCTTAAAATTATTATTACAATTTTTTAGAGAACTGATCGGCCTTGTTAAACTTGTTTTTCTCTAACTTCTTCACTTTTTTCGATTGTTTTTTAAAACTTGAGAAGTTTTATAAACTTCTTAGCACATATCGATATATCATTGGAATCAATGTCAAGCTCATCATTCGAAACAAGTGTTTCCTCCTTTCGGGCTTTTAGAGCAATGCCCTTATCTTTCGTCTTCGAATTGGAGGAAAACGTGTCAATCCTATAAGTTTGATTATCACCTAAAAGTTTGAATATCACCTACAAGATCTTAAAGTTTATTAGAGTCCAAAGTAACCAAGTAATTCAAAACCTCCGCATTTGAATTTTAGGCAAGAACCTTAATATTTTATTGATTACTTAATTTTCGAGTATTCTCTCTCCTAGGTTAAAGACGAGTTCACAATATCAAACAACCTAGAGTAAAACTCAACAAAGACTTCATTATCCTTTATCTTAATGGTTTCAAAAGTAGTGGTGAGATTTTGGAGTTATAAAGCCGTAATAGCACTTGTTACTTCATGGGTGAGTTGGAGTATGCCCCAAACCTCTTTAGACATTTTACATGTCATAATATGGCAAAACTCCTCCTGTGTGACCGAACAAAAAAGATCATTTAAACCATGTGAGTTATAATTTGATAACATATGCTCATCCCCAATCCATTATTATATGGGTTTGTGAATCCTATTTTCATCAACTAAGGTTGTAGGTGGAGACCAACCATTAACTACCGCTTGACATACCCTCTCATCTATCGCCTTAAGTGTTGATTTCATAAGTATTTTTCGATATGTGTAATTAGACCCATCAAACATCGGTGCCCTAGAAGACGAATGCCCATTCAAATATAAACCACAAAAATTCATGCCTAAACATGGATCTAAATACAAAAAAAAATAGTGTTTTAGCTCTGTAACCAATTTAAAATTTGAGAATGTAGTGTGATATCAATTTTAACCAATTCACAAATTCTAATTTAAACTTATTTAATTGGAGTCAATTTTTAAACCAATCTTATTTAAACCCTAACACGTACATCTAGGTGGGTAAAATCAAACCGTCACAAATAAACTGTTGATACACAGATTTCAGGAAAATACCCAAGTGGGGAAACCTTTTTATTTCACTATGCAAAAGTAAATTGCACCTTACATACACAATGAAATATGTAATGAATATCCGAAGACATTTACATAGACACACAAACTAGATTCAGCAATGGATCAATCGTAATAACCCACAAGAACATGCACCTCTGAATAAGCCAGAAACACCCTCAGGTACTCCCAATGACACACGGTCGTCAGCCGTAGATTTACCCTCTATACAGGATAAACTTCAACGAGATCGTATCTTGGGTTCCAAAAAAATTCACTAAACTATTGGGATTTTTTTTAATTGAAAAACAAATATTTAAAACCCTAAATGAAGAAGATAAAATAATTCTGCAGTTTGTAGTTTACGTAAACTGGAAAACGCTAGGTCTTCTTAAGGAAAAATGACTCATTTAATTAGGTTTACATAACAAAATTGAGTCGGTGATCTTGCTCAAATGAAAACATGATGTCGCTCGAACGAGTTGAGATGCCACTCGAACGAGGACATCGCGCGACATGCCTATATCACTTGAACGAGAGTAATATGTCTTTTGAATGACCTAAACATAAAATAAAATTATTAAACTCCGCCTTAACACTTAAAAAAATTCTTTTGATGAAAAATAACGCCTCAGAAGTTTAAAAATAATTTAGAAAA
The DNA here is from genome assembly GCA_949130495.1 of Sambucus nigra. Taxonomy (NCBI): domain Eukaryota; kingdom Viridiplantae; phylum Streptophyta; class Magnoliopsida; order Dipsacales; family Adoxaceae; genus Sambucus; species Sambucus nigra. The sequence goes on from OX422217.1 coordinate 139,458,418, forward strand.
ATTATCCCAACACTTTAAATGAACCGTTAAGAGACTTAAACACAACCTTACTAAAATTTATCTCGCAGAGGCTTTTCTGTTGAGGAATGCTAATATTCGGATTCGTCTTGATGCATGATTTCCAAAAAAAGAAGACAAAGATAACTAAAGGAACAATAACTTATAGATGCATGCCTATTAAATCCATTTTGAAACACCCTCTAGCTTTCTTGGGAAGAGAAGAAACTGTAGAAAAAGACTGATATTCTGAAGAGTGAGCTCCATAACTGGCAAGGTTGTCAGCAACTGCATTTAATTCTCTCCAACAGTGGATGAAATCTATATGGATATTTAATCCTTTAATTTCATTAAGAACATCAATAAGGGACCAAGGGGGTTTTAGAATTTTCCCTGTGAGAATGTCAATCACCATTTTGGAGTCAGACTCCACAATGATATGATTGATATAAAGATTTTTGCACATTTGGAGACCTTTCAGAATGGCAAGGTATTCAGTCTATTGTTGGAGATAAAGCCTTCAAAAGAGGCAAAAACTTGAATAAGTTGACCTTTGTAATTCCTAATAATACCCCCTGCCCCTGACTTCCCAGGATTACATTTTGAATCCCCGTCACAATTCAGCTTGAAATAGGGCTCTTTAGGAGCAGACCATTTAACAATGTGAAAGGAGCGGGTATATGTCTTAGTTTTTAGGCTAAACAAGCTTTGAATCTCTTCATAATAAATAAAGGATGAATTGAAATGATGTTGAGAAGAAACGTTGCTGATGAGATTGATAACATTTTCAATTATCCTGGAGGCATCCATTCCTTCATTTTCAAAGACACATTTGTTCCTACTTCTCCATAGCTCCCAGAAAATAGTAGCAGGTACTAGAATCAGAAGGTATTTTATGAAGTCTTTGCTAGACTTTTTGAGCCACCATGACATTAGAAGTTGATGAAAAGATGAATAGGATATATTGATTCTAAACAATGAAGCTAAGAAAGACCAATTGCTCTTAGCTAAAGTACCACCAATGAATAGATGATTGAAGCTTTCAGACTGATTATAATAGCATCTGCATATCGAAGCAATCTTGATTCCTTTTAATTGTATCTGAATTCCAAATGTAGCTAAAGAGAAATGAAGATGTTCTCACTTTACTTATAGCTTCCCAAGCTGATTTTGTAGCGAATTCCCCATTAGTAGAAAGATACCAGTATTTGGATGAATCTATATCAATAAAGTAACTGTTAGTGATGTCTCTAATGTTCTTTAATCTCTTGAGAGCGGGACTTCTTTTGGAATCAAAGTAAACTAACCTGCATTTAAGAAAAGAAGAGCACAAAGAGTTAGAGGTAGATAAATTCCACCATATCTTCATACTAACAGTTTTGATGGAGTCTTGCAAATCTTTAAAACCAAGACCTCCTTCTGAGATTGGGAAACAAAACTTGTCCCAACTGATCCAGTGATGCCTCTTTCCAAAATCAATTGAGGATCCCCATAAGAAGTTGCTAAAGGGGATTTTGATGTAGTTGAGAGTCTTTAGAGGAGGAATAAGGACAGATATAGCATGAATTGGAATAGATGCTAGGACTGAGTTTATTAATGTTCTTCTACCTAGGAAGGATAGGAATTTAGATTGTCTACCTTTAATTTTTGATTTTATTCTCTGAATCAGATCATCAAAATAGGCATGCTTTGGCCTCCTATAGAAAATAGGGCATCCCACGTATTTCAAAGGAATAATCTTCTGCTTGAAACTAGTCAGATCTTTAATGGTCTTTTTATTCCTTTTGCTGATGGAATGGTGGATAGCTGCATATCTCATAGTTGATAACTTGACCAGAGCCTTTCTCAAAGACTTTAAAAAAATTCATTAAGTTTTTTCAACTTAAAGAGAAGCCATTACAAAATATAATAGAGTCATCTGCGAAGCTCAAGTTACTTATGAGAGGAGAGTGCCTTGGGTGAGAAAAAGAGCCAACCTAACCTGAGTTGATTAATTTTTGAATGCCTTTGTTAATAACATCAGCTACAAGGACAAAAAGACCTAGAGATAAAGGATCTCCTTGTTTGAGCCCTCTAACAGATTTGAAATAACCCGCTACATGGCCATTTACAATGGTAGAGAACCAATTGTTACATAACAATCGCCAAATTCTGTCAATGAAAATTTTTGAGAAACCAGATTTCCTTAGAATTTTTATGAGAAAAATCCATGACGCTCTATCATAGGCTTTGGATAGATCCAATTTGATAAATACATTGGGGCCATGTGTTTTTCGGCCAATCAAAGACATGAGATCTTGAGCCAAGATGATATTTTCTGAGATATTTCTATCCTTTACAAAGCTAGGTTGAGATTTATCTATGATGTTAGGCAGGATGATAGAGAGTCTATTGGCTAGAATTTTGGTTAAGACTTTGGAGCAGAAATTACAGAGGCTAATGGGACTAAAATTAGAATAAGAGTTTGTCACTTGGATTTTGGTAATAAGAAAGATATTAGAGCTGGTCTAACTCTTGGGAAGATCTTTGCCTGAAAAGAAATAGAGAACAACTTGAATGAGATCATTTTTAATGATGTCCCAAAATTTGGAGTAGAAATAGACATTATAACTGTTTGAACCTGTACAATTGTATACATTAAGGTCATCAACTGCTTGTTTAGTCTCACTTTCTGTGGGAAGGTCATCAAGCATCATGGATTGAATATCAGACACTTTGGAATCCAAAGCCTCTAATAGAGTATCATCCTCTTCTACATAATCTTCTTGAAACAAGTGTTTAAAGTAATCTATGAATTCATCTTGAATGGCCTTAGGCTCAGAAATCCACTTTTCGGCTTTATTTTTAATTTTGTGGATCAATAATTTAGCATTTCTATCTTTAACAGAGGCATGAAATAACTTGGTGTTTGATTCTCCTTCGATAAGCCATCTACCTCTCATTTTTTTATGCCAATAAACTTCTTCTAGATTCAAAGCTCCTAAAAGCTGAGCTTTTATTTTGATATTTGCTCTCTGTAAAAGGAATTAGGATTTGACTCAAATAGGAAATCCTTTACATTTATTTGTTCTTCAAGATGCTTTACTTATTCTATAATGTTGGGATTTGAGGCTCTATTACAAGTGATGAGATTCTTTTTCAGTCTTTGGAGTTTGTAGGAAAAAGTTCTAAGAGGATTTCCTTCAATTGGAGTATTCGAATAGTTTTCAATGATTGGTTTAAACCTAGTATTGGAGCACCAAAAATTAAGAAATTTGAAAGGCTTTAGGCAGCTGTCCATATTTGTCTGAATAGAGAAAAGAAGAGGAGAGTGATCTGAGCATGATTTGTTTAGGTGTTTAAGGGAGAAGTTAGGAAAGGTATACATCCATTCACGTGAAACAAGCCCTCTATCGGGTCTGGACCAAACTTTACCTCAATCTCTGAAGTTATGCCAAGTGAAATTTGAGCCTGAAAAGCCAACATCAAGCAGCCCTGCATTGGAAATAAATAAGTTGAAATCTGCTACTACATTTAAATAAACTGGGTTACCTCCCTTTTTATCATTACTCCTAGAAACCACGTTGAAATCACCCATTATGAGCCAGGGTTAATCATTCACAATGAATTTTTGAGCCATCAAAGTATCCCAAAGAGGGGTTCTACCTTATCAAGAACATTTTGCGTAGACCATTGAAAGAAAAATAGTATGAGGAAATTGAGGGTGGTTTATACTCAGAAGAATTGTTTGCTCATCACTCTTCTTGACTTCACAAATGATGCCATGTCTCCAAAAAAACCATATCTTACTATTGGTATTAGACACCCCACCATCAAATTTCAGGATTCTTCTAAAGTTCTCAAACTTGTTGGATTTTGCTTTTGGTTCCAGAATTGCAAGAAAGGGAAGGTTGAAATTTTTACACAACTTAAGGATTCTTATTTGGGAGGGTTTATTGGATAAACCCCTCATGTTCCAGAGGATGAAATTGAACATTAAGAATTCTTAGGAAGGGAAGTTTGTGAGAACTTTAGGGCGGATCTGGTAAGCCATTTGAACAATGGGTCTAGATGTTTGGATATTTTGGTTATGGTTGCATTCTAGGAGAAATTTTCTTGAAAGGTGGGAGATTTGGTGGCAAGAATTTTTTGCTTTTTCCTCATTATATCCAACTTTCTAGTGATAATTCTTGAGAAGAGTTGCAGTTCTTCTAACATAGGGAGACCATACTCTTCATCTTCTTCTTTATCTGTGAAAGCAAGCCCTTCATGAGGATCAGTGGGAATTGGTTCAGGCTGGTCCGTGGCTTTCGGTGATAGGCTTAGGTACTCTACTGCTCTAGTTTCTTGTTCTTCAAGGTCAACATATTGGATCTTGGTAATGTAGTCTTGAATTTTAGAAGCAGTTATCGGTGTGGTATTAGAGGGAAGGTGGTTTGTGACTTGGCTTTGATTTGAATTTGGGGGGTTATTTGGCAACTGGTGTGATGAGATAGGACTATTTGAATTATGTGTAGATCTTTATAAAATGTGGATAGGATTATTTTGTAGGATATTGATAGGACTGGCTTGGGGAAGGTTTGGTACTGAGTGTGTATAAGGGGACTTAGGTAAGTTCGTGATAGGTTATTTGGATATTGGAAATTAGGATGGGTTGTGGGGACTTGTCTAGGTTATTGGTGGGAGGAGTTTGGGTGTTTATAAGTCTTGGTATTTTATTGATTGAGGGAAAGGTCAGTTTGTTTTCTAGCTAACAAAATGAATTGAGAATTTTCATGCCCCATTTTATAACAATCAGTACGATATGAAGGCACATTTTCATACTCTATCTTTTGCCAAAAACCATCGACACCACAGCCAATCCATACTCTTTATGGCCTTTGAACCAATACATCTAGTTCCACGCAAACCCTAGCAGTACTAGGCCTATTGAGATTTTTAGTTGATCCATCTAATCTCAGTGGTTTGCCTACAACCTGAGCAATGGAGTATAGAGCAGTCTTTGAGAAGAAATGAATAGGAAGATAGGGAAAACTTACCCATATAGGAGCTATATGGCTCTCAATATCTGGTCTGAAATTTGCAGACCACTTAAAAGTTCTCATTAGGTATTTTCCAACTTACCAAATGTCTCTCAACCATAATCTTAAGAAGTCGTCTTTATTGTACAATCTTATGAGGACATGCTTTTGATCTAAAAACCCAACGTTGAAAGAGGCTTTGAGGTTCATTGTAATCAAATTTTTCCTTATTATTTCAATTGCAGGATGACCATGGGAAAATTTCCCAACGATGGAGAGTTTGAAAGGTTCAGAGAGCTTCTTGATATCATCGTGGGAGAATTTAACTGTAGTCTCTCCTTTAAAAGAAGAAACAGAGATCAGTGGTATATCTTCATTGGTATTATGTTTTTTAACAATATTAGCGAAGGATTTAATCCATGGATTTGGTGTATCGGGAGGTTTGTTAGGGTCTGGTATGGGGGCGGATGTGGATGACATACAGCCCTAATTAGATTTAGGGTTTGGTTGGAGTTTTTTCAAAGGGATTGAAAAATATGCAAAATGTAAAATATATCCTTACAAAATCCCTAAAAGGAAAGTATAAAGAGATGATCTAAACAAAAAAAGATAACTTTTAATTTTTGAAATTAAATTTATAAAGGTCAAATATATTAACCCAAATAAAATTTTGCACTAGTTTTAAAACCAAGTTTTTGATATAAATTGATTTGTTAAATTTTATCTTAACCTAAAACATGAACCTAGGTGATAGTAGACAAAATAAATAAATAAATTGCACAACAAGCTGATGTATGAGGAAAGCCCACAACAAAAAAAACCTCGAACAATCCAGCCACATAAATTCACTGATCTAGAACCTATGAGTCCACACATGCCTCAGTATCCACTGACCAAGGCTTAATAACCATCTACGGATATGGAAAACAAACGCACTATTTCTTCACAGTAACACCACACTATGGAGTCCACCGTGTGTAAAGAGAAAACAGGTACAAAATCCACTACACAAAAGTTTTCTCTATCAAGATGATGAGAGAAACAAACTGTGGTTCCCTCAAGCTAAGATTTCAAATCATATAGAAAAATAAAACTTGGATCTTAAACTCTTTGGGTGAAACTAGGGTTTAGAAGCTTTTGGATATGTATTGGAAAATAAATTTTGTCAAAAGTCTCTTTAAAAAATGATACCATGACCCTTTTAAATATAAAACACAATTTTTTAAGGCGGTGCAATTTTCAAGAAAACTCGTTCGAATGAAAACTAGACATCGTTCGAACGAAACTGCAATCTCGTTGGAACCAAATCAAACCTCGTCCGAATAAATAGCCAATCTCGTTCAAACCAGCTTCAAACAAGCTTCAAACGAATTTGGTTTTGTAAATAAATAAACTACATTTTGACGTTAGTTTGAATTTCGTTTGAATGAACTCCCATTCTCATTTGAACGGAACCCTAATGTCGTTCGAACGACTTTAAAATAAAATAAAAAATTGAAAACAAATTTGTAAAAACAAAACACCCAAAACTAAATTTCCAAGGATCATAATTCATATGCATTCATACTTTTGAGATTCTCAGAATCATGAAGATGACATATGGCACGAAACACGACACGATATGAAATCGCTAAAGCTTTATCGCTACGTCTTCATACAAACACGACATAGGCTTGAAAATTCAATAATATAAAATCTAACCTTTTACTCAAAATTTGTTTTTTGAAATTAAGCTAATACATATAAATTGACTCGATTGGAAATTTATCCTTATAAAAGTGACCTTCTTCCTGTGTGAGCTCCATAACTTCCTTCATGCATTTTGCTAAAAATTATCTTCACTTGATCTAGTGGACACACTTAAGAAGAGGACCTATGAACGAATGTTGATAACGTTTTCCTTTAGAATTAAGGCAAAACCTTGTCGAGTGGATCTTCAACTTATAAGCTTATTTACTGTCTTGAGGCGTATATGTGTCTTTCAAATAGGAAATAATATGATCCGTCCAAGATGGGGAGGATTTGACCTACATAATTTTTGGGGTAGTCTATAAATTTTCAATGCTTGGTTGGTTGATATACTCCATCGTATTATTCCATTTCAAATCAGTGTTAATTAATTATACCAATGTAGCTAAGGCATCATCATGAGTGTTACAGTTTCTCAGCAAATTTTCTATTGATACTGATTTGAAATCCTTAGAAAATTTTATCACCTTATCACGATAAGTGAGCATCCTTAGATCCCTAGATTCGTATTCTCAATTGAGTTGATTGGAGATTAGATGGGAATCACAGTAGATGTTATATCTTGTGCTCAATAGTGATCGCCCTTTATAGGCCAACGATCATAGCCACGTACTATGTTTTATTATTGGACCCTTTGAATCCAAGTAGAATTGCATACTCAATGAGGCAACCTTGTTGGGTGACAAGGATAATTACCATGCTCACTCCTCCCTTATTAAATGCTCCGTTGACGAACAACTTCAATTTTGGGTTTTGATCTTCCTGGTAGAGATTGAGCATCTCCAAATGGGACTTTGTTAAATTTCCTCACTTTCTAAGGTTCCTGATAACTCAATAATGAATTCGGATATAACCTTACCTTTAATGGACATGTAGGTCTCATAAACGATATCAAATTTTGTTAATAATGTGAGCGTCGAAGTAATGGCGTAGCTTCCTTGAAGAGGTTACCAATAATAATACCGGTATCTCTATAGTCATGTATCTCATTTATGATTCAAGGAGAGTGTGACTGAGATAGTAGACCAAAAGTTGCTCCCTATTTTGATGTTGGACTAATGCACCGCTGGTCGCATATAGGAAATGGCAAGATACAAGTGAAAATTCTCACCACTAATAGGTACTGACATCAAGGAAAGCAATCCAAAGTACTGTCTAATTTTTTTCAAGTGCTTGGTTACAATCCTATATCCATATTGTGGCCCTTACCTTCTTCAAAGCTTCAAAAAATAGGCGACATTTGTCAAATGACTACGATATGAACCAGTTAAGGGTGATCACCATCCCATTCAAAACCTGGATGTCTTTAATACTAGTCAGCTTTTTTATGTCTTGGAGAGCCTTGATCTGGTCTAGATTACCTTCAATTCCTTTTTATGTGATCAGGTATACCAAAAACTTATTAGAGCTTACTCCAAATGTGAACCTATATACATTCAGCTTTATCCTACAATCCCTAAGGATTTTGAAGGTGTTTAAGAGATTTCTAATGTGATCGATTGTGTATTTACTCTAGGCAATCATATCATTAATTTAGATCTCCATGGTCGATTCTATATTCTTTTTTAGCATCCTAGTTATAAGGCGTTGATATGTTGCTATAGCGCTCTTAAGGACGAACTATATGACTTTGTAGCAATGAAGCCCTAAAGTTATGATAAATGAGGTATTATCTTAATCAGGATTGAATAGAGTTATCTACTGATAGTTTGAGTAAGAATATGTAAAACTTATTTGTTAAAGCCTTGTTGTGGAATCGACGATTTGATTAATCCTGGGGAGTGGAAAATTATCGTTTGGACAAGTGTTGTTAAAATCGGTGAAATCAATAAAAACCCTTCACTTTTTACTCCTATTTCTGACCATAATAATGTTAGCAATCTAATCTAAAATTGAACCTCCTTGATGGATTTGGCACAAGTAAATTCTCAACTTCATTCTCCACCGCTCTCACTTTTTTAGAGCCTGGCTCCTTTGGCCTTTACTTGATTTCCCGACATGTAGGAATCGATCACAAGAAATATTTGGAGCAATTTTTGGAATATCATAAGGTTTCCAAGCAAGCGCATTCGCATCCATTTTAAGAAAGTGAAAGAGCTTCTCTACTCATCTTTTGGCAATTAGAAATCGATCAGGAAGGTTTTACATGGTTAAGATAAGTCTAGAGGGACAGTTTTGAGCTCTTCCATTACCCAATCAGTAGGGGAAGGTTTGGTTTCCTCTTCCCCGATTTGGCTCCCTTTTATTGCTATTTGGGTTGTCATCCCTCTGAATCATTATCATCCTAACTTTTCTTAGGTTGAGCCTTCTTATCTTTGATGATGGTGATAAAATAGTTACATGTCGATGTCTGATCTTCTTTAACTTCGATGATCCCCTAATCACTCAAGAATGTGAGTTTTTTATGAAGTGAAGACGGCACATCTCCCATGGTGTGGAGCCAGCCTCTACCTCAAATGGCTTTGTATAGTGACTCTGATTTTATCACATGAAACTCACTTTTAATATTATCAAGGATGACCTTGATTGGAAACTTGAGTTTCCCCATCCGAGACTTCATATATCCGTTGAAACCGATCAAAGGATTGGTGTCCAAATCCTAGATATTGTATCGAAGTTCAAGCAGTAAGTTATCATACATGATATTTAAAGAACTCCGTTGATCGATTAGTATCCCCTTTATATTAAAATTTTCCATCCAAAGAGTAAGTACCCAAGTATATTTATGGGTAATATTAATGTCGATTAGATCCTCATCGGTGAACATGATTTATCCATTAAGATCAATGTATATATGCTCATGCTTTACAAGGATGGGCTTTGAAACTTCATCCAGGAAAGCATCATGTACATAGGTTACGATCTTTACCCTTTCCTTTAATATTTTTCATGTGCACTATAACGGGTTAGTGTAACCATGTATGGTTATAATTATTCCAGATGGTGTAATGTATTCATCTTCATCCTTCTTTTATACCGCATTAACTCATGTTAAGGACTTCATCTTGGTTGCATCAATGTGTTCTTTAAGGTGACCAGTATGAACAAGATCGTTTAGGTTCCACTTTATTGTAATTCTCTATTAGAAGGTCATGGTCTTTGTGATAGGTACACCTGAGATTGGCATCTCTATTATTTAGGGCATTAGACATCTTAGCGGCTTCTTAAAAAAATTCTTGTCCTTTATCTAAGCAAAAAACTTATAGATTATCTCCTTGAAAAAGGTGTTTACTACTTAGTAGGCGCTCTTGTTAGTTTGTGTCTTGGGTCGTACTTTCAAGGTATCCATGTTTTACCCTCCTTGGCATTAGTTGATTGATTTCCTCCCTAAGATCCATTCTCTGAATCATTTTTCTTAAATTTCTTGGAAGGATTCTCGGCTTGAATATCAGTGTTAAGGAGCTTGTCCATAACTTTGGCATATTTTTCAACACGGGCCATGAGATCGTCAATGGATGATGTTGGCTTCTTGTTGAGGGAGTAGTAAAGGTTGTTCGACCTAGAAAAATTGAAATTGAAGGATGATTTCATTGAATAATTCCCAGTATCACTGAGCCTACTTCTTAAGGGACTCTCATTTCTTCCGATTAAGGGAGATTAAATAATTAACTTCCATTAGCGCCTTTCTATTAGTTCTGAAGTGAGCCATAAAGTGCTTGTCCAATTACCTAAAGGAATATATTGACCTGGGGGATAGTTTTTTAGACCACATAAGGTTAATTTCTCCTAACGTTGAGGGGTAGACATGACACAAAGGGCGTCGTGATGGATCCACATAGACATGAATTGCTTATAATTCCCTAATATAATGGGATAAATTTGCCTTTTTGTTATTAGTAGTAATATTTGGAACAAATAACTTCTTCATGGGCTCTAGTGTTTCTATATCAGTGGTGAATGGAGACAAAGATTCATGAACCAATGTTCTCCTACTATCCACAAGAAGATGATCAAATCATATCATTGGTGCGATCCATGGTCTGAAAGCCTATGTACTATGTTTAGGCTTATGGAACCTGGGGGACTGGATCCCTTCCCTCCAATGATGATCAAGGTTGTGGGAACTAAACCCACAATCCTCAAACTAGTCTGTTAGCTACCTCCATAACTAAGCTATTTTTTCATCTCATTCTTTCAATTATTCTTCATAAAGGTTAAATAAATGTGACGTTTCCATCCTGGAGAGCAGTTCTGTAAAGGGAATGTGGTGTTGTTATTTAGGGTCAGACCTTTGCGACATACACCCCCTTGACCTCGTAGCACTAGGAGGTGGAGGGGACATTAAAGAAGTTTTTTCCCTCCTTTCAAATCGTACTTAAACTGGATGTGAATCCTGGCATTTTAACGATAAGACTAATGGGCATTCATATTGAACAGCGTACGGTATCCTTAAGTGATGGGGATTCAAATTATTTTCCCACGAATGGCGCCATAATTGAAATGTTCCAAATAAACCCTATATCTAATTGCAATGTGAAAAAGATACACAAATTTATGTGGTTCAACAGGTCGGACTGTCTACGTCCACAGAGAATGAGGAATAGAGCTTTATTAATGGAGAAAAAAAAAAAGGGCAACTTGGAGTTATAAGGATACTAGATGAAACTCCAAATTATGGGAATAATAGTGTCATAAATCGATCCCCTAGTCATTGGGGTCATTGCTTTGTATATATACAAATGACCTATAAGTCTAGGTCTCTTCAATGGTCAGAGTTTATGAGATTTGATCTTATCTTTATGTTACTATAATAACAGTAGGTTTGTATCCGTCTAAATATAGTCATTATGTCCCTTGATTCTCCCTTATTAGGTCCGTGATATTTAGATAACTATAATGTATTAATTTCTTAATGCCATGTGCCATGTAACATAGCATGTTCAGCTAACAGTCCCTTCACTTATGAAAAAATTGGGCTTTAAAATTTCAAAATACCTGGCTGACTACGCGGGGCTAAAAACTTTTGTCCCACCCTGGTAAAGCAAAAGTATTTTTGATAAAGGCTCATAAGTTGAATTAGGGTATAAGGAAATGAATTAAGAAGGTATAATGGTGGTCCTTTCATGAAAAACAATGAAAAATGGGTCGTCCAATTATTTGGAACCTAAAATTAGGAAATAAAAAGAAGTGGGATGATGTACTCAAGGGAGATGGTTATGTAGGTCTTAGGACCACCACATTTTGTTACAAAACTCTAGATGAAACAAAAATAAACTCCGCGTAAATTGAATTCTACAAAACATGAATTTAGGTAAGTTGTTTTTTTTGTGGGGGGTGGGGTCCCCTTGGATCTTGAAGTATCTTCATCTTTGAACGGGTGGGGGTGGTGGGAGGAAGGGGATCATTGGTGGTGGGTAAGGGTGGTGGTAGCTAGACCTATCGATGGGTCAAGTTTGGACCCCGGACTCGATGCGTTAAACCCGGATCTGAGCACTTTTATGAAACTCGATTACCCGATTACCCAATTACCCGATTATCCGCTAATTAAATGGAATAAATATGGATATAGGTAGAGCTGATCCGTTAAGGACTCGACTCTCTCTCTCTCCCTCTCTCTCTCTCTCTCTCTCTCTCTCTCTCTATATATATATATATATATATATATATATATATATATATATAGTTAGTTAGTTAGTTAGTTAGTTAGTTAGTTAGTTAGTTAGGCTCTCCAACAAACCTATTTAAAAAAATAGTAAAAAAATGTATTTTTCAACCAAATTTGGTATGCATGATCTACATATTAATGAGAGCCTACATATGTATATTGAAAAATGCATATGTAGATCATGCATACCAAATTGGTTGAAAAATACATTTTTTTACTATTTTTTTAAAATAGGTATGTTGGAGAGCCTAACTAACTAACTAACTATATATATATATATATATATATATATATATATATATATATTGATTTTAATATATGTATTTTTATTTTTATATGTGTATATGTATAAGTATTTATATATAGGTATATATAAGCATGTATATGTAAATCTATATACATATTTTTTGTTTAAATTGAATTTTTTGGTTCATTTTCTAGTTTTAGCTATTCGAATATTCGGGTTGGGTATTGGGTCGATTTCTTGGGTATTTAATGGGTCCGGGTCTAGACAGTTTTTTTAGACTCGAGCCACTAAAAAAATGCTCGGATCGAATATGGATATAGGTAGACCCAACCCGTACCCGTTTAGTGGCCTAGTGGTAGCTGTGGTGGTCTTAAGGTTAGGGCTTGAGTGTGAAAAATATTTTGGGGTTAAAAACAAATTTTAAAGAATTATGTTTCGGTGTAAAACAGAAGTCAGAAAATTTTTGTGGGGTTGAGTTTTTTTTACTTTGTAAAATAAATTATAAAATAGGTGGTGCATCTATAAGGAACCCATGTTTATGTGGTGTTAGTTAGATTTTTTGGGGTTCCTTTAACATCTACCAAAACATATATTAGGGTTTGCATGCTTTGGTACGTTGTCACTAGTTTTTTTACGCTTTTAGCCAAAAATTCATAAATTAGATGTTTAGGCCAATATTAGTTTCAATGCATGTTCGCCTCCAACATAAAACATGGCATAATATCATTGTGCCTTCTATTTTCATTGCAAACACTTATTTTTTACTCGAACTCTCTGATTAGCTGGAAACCTAGGTTCTCCCTCTAAAACAATCTATCTTCTTCAACTACGAATTTAAAAGAAAAAATTATAAAAAAATAATCCAATGACTGCAATTAGGTATATCATCACCTAATTCACAAATACGCAAAGCGATGCGGGTGTGAGTTCGGGTGCGAATGCGGCAATGCGACAATTCTCAAAAAATTACAAATGCGGGTGCGGCACCAAAGCGGCGATTAATTAATTAATTAATTTAAATTTATATACTAATTTTAGATTATATATATATATATATATTCCAACAAATCTGAGTTGGAAGAAATGATACAAGCACCATACTCTATCAAACACAATTTGTGGAAGCTCCAAATACAGAACCGTGTGGAAGCTCCAAACACATAACCCAAATCTGAGTTGGAAGAAATTAAAACTCCACACACAGAACCCAAAGATGATGTGCTAACAATATGCAATATGCAGCTTTTTTACTAACAATATGCAGTATTAAACCCATTTATTATTTTTTTAATAATAAATGTATTTTAGTGAATAATAAATGTATTTATTCAGTTGTGTAGATTAAATGTATTACACAAACATTTATTCAGTAATTATTCAGTTGCTAAGTTGTTAATAGGTTTTTAATCTACACAAGCATTAAAATACAAGCATGTATTCAGTAATTATCCAGTTGCTAAGTTGTTAATAGGTTTTTAATCTACACACGCATTAAAATACATTTATTATTTTACTTGAAAATTAATACATGGAAATACATAAAAAATGGTTATTAATAACTTAGCAAGTAAAATAATAAAAAAAATGTAACACTTGAAATCTCTAAAGAAAATGTAAAGTAAAGATAAAAAAAAAATTACCTTGAAAATTAAGAGTGGGTTAAATCTCGGCAAAATATGAGAGTGAAAAGGGGAAGAGTAAATGGGTTTGGTTTTGATTTGAGGAAGAGTGTGGTTTTGAAAATGGGAAAAGTGGTAAATATCTCTGTAGAAAATATGTGGTGTAAAAGGGATGAAAAAATGTATGGTTAAAAGTGGGTGTCAAAAAGGATAAATGGGTCTTTTTACCTTATAGGACAAATGGGTCTTATTATCTTACCTTAGTCAGACATCAGTATTGAAAGTGAGAAGCCAAAATCCCCTGATTTCTGTGTTACCATACGACGACGGATTGAGTCCCCAAAGTTGCTGCCTCAAGACGACGAAAATCGCTGCTTCAGCCAACAAAAATCCCGGATTCAAACCATCCAAAATCGCTGCCTAAAGAAATAATAAACGCGGATTCAATTTTCTACAGATCGCGATTTGTATATCACCAAATCGCGAATTTGATCCGATTCCGACAATGAAGCGTCAAAACGAGGCTTGAGGCGGGGGCGGTTGCAGGTTAGAGCGAACTGTGTGACTAAGATCATCACAAAAAAAATTACTTTTGCACACATGAATCCTAATATTGAAACTCTAACTCCCACATCTGCAATGAACCTAAAATTGAGAAATGCATAAGTACTCACAATGGTGTCAATGAAAAATTTTATTTCCATTTTGTAATAACATACAAAAGGAGGATAAATCAATCTACCAGTCAAGCTATGACACATGGCTCAACTCTCGTTTTTACCCTTAGATAGGTCAGTCGTCGATTTATTAACTCTAACAAGCTGCGTAAAGTTACCGATCTTGAGCAGTCCAAGGATGATCCTTTTAATATTGCAAATAGTTAGGGATAAGCAGCCTACAAAAATATTAGGACAAAAAGGAGACATATACATCATAGGATATCCATCATCGTAACATAATACCATAAAATAAGGGGATGACAACACCAGCAAAATCCTTAGCTATTAAGGACTTTATATATATATATATATATATATATATATATATATATATATATATATATATATATATATATATATATATATATATATAACCGTGTTATGAGGAAGTTGTGATAAAATACTCTTATAACCCCAAATGATTTGTTAAAATACTTCACACTGATAGGATAAGAAATGTGTTGTTATTCGGGATTACATAAAAAGCAACCATTTTAGTGTATGTACAATAAAAGCTTTTTGCATCCCATTCAACATATACAAAATGTTATTACAAATAATAATCAATTAATCATCCTCAAAACTGAATGTCATATCCAAGAATGATAAATCTGGGACAACAAAGATTCTACTGCAACCGTTGTACGCAAATTTGGGGATCTTCTATTTTATCTGTTATCCCATCAAGCACTTTGAACTTAGTGAACATTTCACACAATAAATCCTGGAGAAAAAAATCAATGACGGTAATTCACATGGATCCACTACTACCAAGGCTAAAATATGCGACAACCCCTAACTATGAAGATGATGCATTAATGTTTAAATTCCTGTTGTACGCAACAATTAACTAGATATTATATATTCATACTCCAATAGTAACTCAAAACTTTATCGCACGGATCAAAGGTATACAAAAAGCCCTCAATCTCATACAAAGAAATATGCCAACAATAAAAAATAAAAATAAGATAATGTGATGTGTTGAGAGGTAGAGAGGTAGAGAGAAATAATATTAGTCAAATCCATACCAAGATAATCTGAAACACAATTGACTCAATGTTATAATGTGATGCCAAACTATCAATTGTAAAATCACATAAATTCCCAGAACAAATGAATGAGAAAATTTCATGCACACACGCACACATATGTTCACGTTGCCCATATTTGAAACTTTTTCAACACACATTAATACATACATTTCACTTTAATATCAATTTAACAAAGATAATGGGGTCGTCATGATGAAGTACATTTAAGAGCTTGACAAAGGGAAGCATCGCAAGAAGAAAGAAAAATAATAAGATTGGGAAATAATGATTTCACATAAAGCAACACAACTTTTATTTTATCATGGTTATCATAATAATGAAAGTTGGTTAAATTGAAGTAATTATAAGAGCAAAAATTAATAAAAGCTATTTTGACATTAATATATCTGAGGGAAATTTTTCTGACATTACCCCTAGGATCCAGGACTTGTCTATAGAATTTAGGTTACATCGAGTATGACATATCTCATTACTTCCTTCATGGTACATCGACTATGGCATATCCTGTTACTTCCTTCACGGTACTTCACTCTCTCGCGTTCAAGAAGACGGATTCGATTATCGAGCATCACGTCATGCATCTCCAACGTGCGCCACTTTGTCTTCAATATGATCCACAACATCAAGTAATATTGGTATAATTATCGTTTTGGATTTTGTGAATTTTCATATAGTATATGGAGTTTTTTATGAAATGTTTTTACAAAACGAGGTTTCTCTTTTAACTAAAAAAATATTTTATTTTCCGCCTGCTTTTTTCATACAAGATGGCAATCTCGTTATTTAAATGTCATTTGAAGCCTTATTCAAATGAGGATCGAACGAGGTCTTATTATCTTGATTTTATAGGTCATTATAAGTGAGATTAGATTCGTTCAAACGAGATGATGGTCTTTTTAGAACGATAGTGCAGTTTTGATTTGAACGAGCCTATGCTACCTCAATTTTCATATTTTTCTATAAATACCTGGATCGTATAGGGTTTTTTATAAGACTTTTCATTTATGCGAACTACAGACCTACTGATAGTTTTCACTTTTAAAAAGGGAAAAACACTTTTTGATTCACATATATCTCCTATATACATTTGTGAATCATCTTTGAAACCCAAAACCATTTATATATTTAAGTTATGATTGTGATAAAGGAGTCTTCACTATTGATCTAGTAGAGAAGGAGTCTTTATTGTTGCCCTTATGATTCTTGCGGGAATCATTGCTGAAGGAACACTATGGTCTTTGTGGTACTTGCGAGATCCACTGCTGAAGAAGACGAAGGTCACTTGAGGGAGATTCGTCGGGATATATTTCACTCATAAGAATGTAAGTTGCGATTTCCAAAATGTATTAGTGAAACAAAAGGTTTTTCCCCTTTGAGGATTTTTCCTAAAATATTGTGTGAATGAATTTGTGATTTCACGCTTTATTTCTTAATGTCATGAATCACATAGTTGCATGTTTTAGTATTTAAAGGAATTAAAATTTGTTTGTAGGTTGACATCTAATTAAATAAGTTACACCATTAGACTATTGCGCACTCTGAATATATATATATATATATATGTAACACCATCGTTTAAAAATCAATTGTACATGACACACGTATATAATTTTTCATTCATGCTTTTAAATATGTTCAAATTGTCATCTCATTCTTATTAGAAAATATAATAGGTCTAATTTAATATAAGTCTGGTGAAAAATGTCAATAATTTTAAACATTACTTGTAATAGGAGTCATTTACTAATGGTTTATGTGTGTTTACTAAATATACAGGCAAATATATTTTTAAGTTACATGACAGTAACTATTGTACACGTGAATTTATTAAAGTAAATGCATATACTATCAACATACACACACTAGATAATTATACATATGAATTTATGATAAGTCCACATAAAACCTAAAAAACTAAACCTGTAAAAACAATAAAACACTAAATCCCCTAAGACCGACATCCTAGAAAATCTTAATCCCAAAACTTCTAAAAACCTTACACCGAATAAAAAAAACTAAACCTTATAAAACGCACTTAAATTCATCCAATATATCATTATACACAAATTTAAATAAATTAACCAAAGCACGCAGATAAAAATGGTAGTGTACATGTGAATTTATTAAAGCACATGCAAATACTATTAATTTACACTCTAATAGCTAAAAGTACACGTGAATTTATCCAAAGTACATGAAAATATTCTCAAACTAGAGTTAAATATGTGAAAATTACATGTAAATTCCATATTTTACACACAACTATTGATAAATATGTGTACATTCATGTAACACCCCAAACTTTCCATGTATAAGGTGTCCAATCTCATACACCGAGTGTAAGCAGAGTCAAATAATTTATATAATTTAAGAATTAATGAATTACTGGAAAAAATATCAACCAAAAAGGGAAATATTCATTGTTGGTTCCTCTTACTCTAGATCCTCCTTTACACAACTAGGTTTTTATCTTGTGGTTATCTTTTTGTTAATGTATTCAATAAATGAATTAATGACCCTCTTTAATTCCTTAATTCGTAGGTCCTTTTAGGCCAAACTTGGATCCCCCAAGTGAGCCAAAAATATTACCCCGTGTCAAACCCTGTGGCCTAAATTAAAATGTTTCCAACACAAATTTATGCTTATAGACTCCTCTTTATACCAATTTAACGGTATACTTCCTGAATACCCAAACTTCCTAACTTAAATTTATTCAATAACATAACCACCAAATTATTCAAATTAAATCCTAATTATTTAATTATTTAAATATACAAGGTATTACATTCTTCCCCCTAATAATATAATGTTGTCCTTAAAATTCGACTCATACCCAATTCGAAGAGTTCTGTATGCATCATTCTCATGTCACTATTTGTCTACATGTATCTCGCATCGGGGTCTAATTCTATATTGCCCAAATTGAAATGATGATACACCACTCATTACTATGGAACTTCCATCAATAGTCTCCACTCAGTCATTGATGGTGAAGAGACCTACGAGTCAGTGTGCCAATTTCCCTTCCACTTGAATCTCATCAAACCATTCATTGGTTCCACCTTGTGCAAAAGTTCCACATTATGAAAAACTTAGTTCACAGTTATAAAAGCAAATTCACATTATGAAAGCGTGAGTATGCTCGACAACGATGGTCACAAACAAAAAGTCCAATTTTGATATTTTCAAAATTTTAAAGACTGAACCTTTAAACAAATTAACCTAATTAAACTTAGCAATAATTAAAATTGATTTGTTGTGGAAACCCGATTTATCCAATTTTATCTTTATAACCTATAACATGCATCTAGGCGATATGCAGATAAAATAAACAAATCAAACATAACATGTTGATGTACAAGGAAAACCACAAAGGGACCTCGGACGCCCAGCCAAATAATTCACTATGACACGGTTTTACAAAGCATAGACAGTAGACTTACACAATAACTCGATCGCCCAAAAGCCATGGCGCTCAACTGCTCCTCCACAATACAAACGCAGGAGCCCACCCATGCGCATCTCAGTATCCACCGATCAGGCTCAGCAACCGTCTACGAATCGGAACATGAAAACCACTTATTCTTCACTGTAACACAACAAACAGCACACACAAGATCCACCACACCAAATGGGTTCTCTCAAGATGAAAATAACAAACTTGGTGCCCAAACACAAAATCCCAAAGCATATAAATTATGAATCTTGGATCTTGAAACAAAAAGGGTGAAATTAGGGCTTGAAACTTTGGTAAACTGGTTGGAAAACATTTTTTGCCAAAATTTATTAACAATTCTGAGTTCACAACGCCTTAAATAGTAAAATATGAATTTCGAGGCGATGATCTCGCTCAACCAAAAATTGAAGTCGTTCGAACGATAATAGCATCTCGTTTGAACGAAAACCTTAGTTCGTTCGAACGAGATTACAATCTCATTTTAACCGACTTCTAACAAGGTGTGAAAACCTAAGTAGAGAAACTTTATTTGATCCTCGTTCTAACGAAATCCCAAAGTCATTTTAACATGTTATAAAATCGTTTGAACAAAACCTACATATTTATTCTAACGAGTATATATCTCGTTCTAACAAAAAGAAACTCAGAAAAATGTTCTTAAAAAATATTAAAAAACAGTTCCAAACATTTTAAATCAAAAACTAGCACCCGTAAAATATTTCTAATGATTCATAATTAATATACATTCATACTTATGAGATCCTCAATAGATGTAAAGAAAAACTTGGTACTAAACACGGCATGATATATCCAATCTTTGAAGCTTGGATGCTACGTCTTCATCGAATAACATCATAGGCTTATGGGATCAATCAACTCAAAGTCTATCCTATGACTCAAACATTTTGTTCGGAATAATGCCAATTAAATATAGATTGACTCGATTGAAAATTTGTCCTTACAAATCTTCCCCTTTGGATATTTCGGGACAAAATCAAAATAAAAATCCTACGGGGCCGTCAAGTTCTCTAAAAAGAACCATTCCCTAACCCTAAAAAAGAAAAGGAGTACAAACGCTCAATAGACACAGAAACATGAGTAGCTTTGCTTTGTTTGAAAACTTCGCCACATTGATGCAATCATGTAAAGCTGCACACTTAAACACACCTTCAAATGCAAAGGCAATATAACAAGTATAAATCCACAAATGAATGAACATCTAACAATGTCTAAAACAATATCGACCTAGGTAAGACGTCTTCCCCTAAGATAAAGATATCCTAATCATGCAAAGGAAAAATACCATTTCTTCCCCTTTTTGTTCAAGAATAGACAAAGCAAGATAGCATAAATAATTACTTCCCAAAAATCAAATATCCCCCTAAATAAGTGCTCATATGGTACTAATTGTAAGAATGGGGAGTTGAGAATAAACCATGCAACGATGTAAAGCGTGGCAATCACATAACATGGAAAGTCAAGAAGATATAATCCAAACGATGATCAATAATATGATAAATATGGACTAAATATAAACAGCAAAGACTCAAAAAATGATACCATATATAATATATGAAAAATATACCAATGAAAATCCGACACATATATATAGGTATAAACAAGCACAAAACATGACATAAAACACAAAGCTTTACACACTAGCATAGTATCGATGTGTCTGAACATGTGGGATGGAATGAATGTGCGTGAACTAGATACAAATGAATTATAACCCAAGCACTCAAATGAGTTTATGAAGTTCTAATTTATCACAAAACTTTATCAAACTATGATTTAGCCTCAAGTGATAGGATAAAGTGAACTTAATGAACAAACAAGCACAATGTACACAAGCTCAGAATATTGATGATTCTATAAAATAATTGCGTCCTAATAAAATAAGCATATTTAG
This sequence comes from Sambucus nigra, assembly GCA_949130495.1. Taxonomy (NCBI): domain Eukaryota; kingdom Viridiplantae; phylum Streptophyta; class Magnoliopsida; order Dipsacales; family Adoxaceae; genus Sambucus; species Sambucus nigra. The sequence continues at coordinate 139,479,778 of OX422217.1, forward strand.
GATTCATTGTGCAAACCCATTGATCTTCAACTATTCACCCTCAAAAGATAAACATATATCGTATATTTCTTTTCTTTTCTCAATTCTTTTGAAGTAGTTGCTTTTAAAAGATCGAACAAACAAAACTATGTTGGCCTATGGCAATTTTTCTATTTTTATTGCCTTTAATCCTTTCACTAGGCTCTTGCCAACGATGGCTTTCAAGTAAAGGAAATTTTCTCCTTTCGTAGCCCTTTCCCGTGCCTCCTCATAGTTTTTAATACAAATCCAACATTCTCACGGGCAACGATTCTTATATGCACAAATTCCCCATAGTCACAACTAGATTTGTATTTCGGACGGATTGGATCGGATCGAAAAATGCCTCTGCAAAAAAAATTCTGATTTTTTCGAAAATAAAATAATTATTTCAATTTTTTATCCGATTTTTTCGAAAAAGTAAAAAAAATTCTGAATTCGAAAAAAATCGGGAAATCGGTAAAAATCGAAAAAATCAAAAATTCCCAAAATATATTAAAAATCCAGAAATTTCAGAAATTCCAAAATTTCAAAAAAATAAATTATGGATTTTCAACTACTCGAAATTCTCGATTTAAAGAAACAAAGAAAAGGGCTTAACCCAACATGTAAATACATGAGAATTTGGCCCATTTTTTCATTTGTGTAGAAGTTATGAGGATACTCTCCTTTTATAGAGAACATTTTGAAACCCTCTCCCTTTCCCAACCGCTGTGGGATATGGGAAACTTTCAAAAAATCGAAAAATTCAAAAAATGAAAAATAATTCGAAAAAAATAGAAAAATTTGGAAAATCGGAAATTCAGAATTATTTTTTATTTTCGATCCAATTTTTCGAAAAAATTGAAAAATCAAAAATCGGCAAACTAAAATTTCATTCCAAATTCGAAAAAAATCGGATTGGAAATCGAAAAATCAAAAGTTCAAAAAAAAAAAACAGCCGAACAAGATTGATAGGAAAATGTCTCATAAAGATAAAATATATATATGAAGTTAATGTTCAAAAAGCTTGTGCATGTGTGTGCGGAGGCATATACAAAATCGAATCCATAAAGAAAATCAAGTTCGAAACAACTCCATGCAAAAATGATTAAGAAAAATTTAAGTATCTACAATCATAACTAAATTCCTAGCCATATGAAAAGTTGTGACAACCCGCTCCAAATAATAACGGGTGGCCAGCCCTATACTACATAAATCAGGTATCTCAGATGGTACAGTCTCAACATCAACAACTAACCACTATAATATAAGGCTAACTACCCGAAATCATAAAGTGCGAATTGTCAAAAATTTAAAACTTGTATTTTTAACAACAACAACAAAACCAATAATGAACACAACCAACAATATACATCTAACTATGATGTGAAATGTTCATGCTCCAATCATAAAAGAGTACAACACATTGTACAACAAAAATCTCAACAATGAAATACCCGAATATGTTGTCGGGCAACAGACAATACAATAATCTGATAAATAAAATATGAAAGTGTTAATCTACAACACTTGAATACTAACTCAATACAACTGAATCCTAATCTAGATGTACGATAGCTAGGAATCGACAAAGGCAAAGTGCCGCAAAAGTCCGCTACTGCCACAGCTCCACAAATCCCGAATGGAGGAATATCAAAGGCGTCCTTGCGGAGGAACACCTGAAGTAATACAATATATACATGGAGGAGGAAAATATAAATGGGTCAGAACCCGAGTTTGAAAAACAATTTATAGCAAGTGTATTAAAATGCATAATAATTATAAATGCATTATTACATGATTTAGCTGGAATCGAACACTCCATAAAAATTCAACTCGCCTCTCGTCTAAAGCGCGCACTAAGAGTATGCACGTGTCTCCAAATGGATGTCCGATTCTAATTAGGTAAGAGGATTCTAACTTAAACCCAAATAAAGTATTTAAGTGAAACCATCTAACCTATCTCCCAATTCTACATTTATTTCTCTACTTTAAGTTATATACATTATCTTTAATGTAATAGTTATAGTTATAGTTATCTTTATAATGTTCATTTGTTGAACATATAAAGTTACATGATCCAATCATGACCACATCATCACAGTATATCAACAATCTCATTTACTATAATTTATATTCTAGTGATGCCCATATAAGGCATGAAACCATATATATAATTATTATAGATGAGTTATTAGCATCAAGAGTTAAGGACTAAAATCCTCCCGATTCTCAACACGGTACTGCGTTTCGTGTGTGGGACGTCTCGCCGAAGCGAAATCCAAACAAGGAACCCCCCCGTTACACTACTACGGACCGTATCGATCCCCGGGGCTCATTATGCCCTCAATGCAAGATGCATGTAACCCAAATGATTATTATCCAATTTTAATTAATTAATATTCCCAATTCTCAACAGTACACGGCGTTTCATGCGTGGGACGTCTCACCGAAGCGAAATCCAAATAAGGAACCCCCCCGTTACACTACTCCTGGCACTGTCGATAGTCGGGATAGGTGATATATATATATATATATATATATAATAATAATGAGCATTAAGGATTAAACTTATCCCCAAGTTCCAACATTACACTGCGGTTCGTGCGTGGGACGTCTCGCCGAAGCGAAATCCAAACAAGGAACCCCCCTGATACACTAATCCTGGCAATGTAGGTCATTGAGGTCCATTATGCCCTTGACACCCAAATACAAACACAAGCAATAATAACCATCCAACCGAGCTATAACTCGAAGGACGCTGGCTCACATGCTATCATCTTCCAGCAGCCCATATACGTAGCAAACTGGGGCCACCTGGTGGGGTTCAACGACACCCACCTCGTGATCAACTCACGCACACAACGTCCGGGAAGCGGTCATAGTTCCTAACCGACAAGTGAGAGCGGCACATACCCCCGCCCTCTCACCCCCAAAATAAATATATATATATATATATATATATATATATATATATATATATATATATATATATATATATATATATATATATATATATATATATATATATATATATATATATATATGTCATTTGCTGACCACAAAGGACGACTATGACCTGGGGAATATCCACATTCTGCTCTTCTAGTCAGAATTCTCACCCTCTACGCACGAAACTTCCCAATGATAGCAAGGAGGGGGTATGGTTAACATATATATGCACCATCATATAAGGTATACATACATCCCACATAATAAAGATATACCATTATATAAGGTATACCTAAAACATCATATTTATTTCCATTTTCATGATACGCTCTTAGGCGCAATTGATTAACATCATTTGTTTAGTATATTTCTCTCAAGATATACTAACGCTCCTCCTCACACATTAATCCCGCTTAGTATGTACTATACTAATTCTCGCTTGAATCTCTCATGTCGCTTCTAATATGAATTGTCTTTCAATTCTTTAAATTAAGGATATTATATATCCTATTACACCTCAATTAGCATTTCTCATTTTGTGTGAGATATCTCCCAAATCAATCATCAATAAGGATATTCCTATATCGATTTGCACATCAAATAGCATTCGAAATTCTCCATCCATTATAGGGTTCAATTTATTTTATGAACCATTAAAGTTATCCCATTTGGGATTGGATTCTAAAATCCAATATCTCTAATTTATTCTCATTCTTTCACCCGAATGTTAAATGTTATCTCTAAGTAAAATCTCCAAAACAAGGTGGGCTTCCCCACTTAGGAAAATACCAAAATATCTAGTCGGTATTCCTCCAATTTAGTCAATATGACTCCAATCATTTCTTATAAGGGAAACTCTCTAAAAGTCTCCAAAACATACTCCAAATATCTCCTATAGAGATCCCCAATCGATCACCTCAACCAAAACGGGATGAATTTCTCTTTAGAAAAACAATCCCTCCAAAAGCCCTGTTTTCGAATCGATTCGGGCCTATTCCGAATCGATTCGGGCCTATTCCGAATCGATTCGGCCCAGCGAATCGATTCGGCCAGGAAGGCGAATCGATTCGGGTCATCAGACCTGGGACTCTATCTCAGGACGAATCGATTCGGCTGGAGTCCGAATCGATTCGGTCACTCAGACCTGGGCACCTGCATATTTCCGAATCGATTCGGCTAGGGGGCCGAATCGATTCGGCCCTGCTGAACCTCGAAAATGGCTACTTTTTAAGTAAGCCAAAATACCCAAAAATCATTTTTATGGTTTTCTCTCCATTTCTCTTCAACCCAATCACAAATATATCAACAATATTCACCCTAGAATACATATAAACTAATTTCTAACCTTAAATCCATTTATGCACTACAAATCTAAGGTTTTTTCCCAAAAATTAGGTTTTGACAAATTTAACCTAAAACCCAAAATATCAATCCATAAATCATGCAATAAATGTACACAACAATTATTTAGCAAGTTTAATCACTTGCCTCGGGCTCGTAGGGTCTGAATCCTTCGGAAAATCCTCTTTCTCCCTCTTTTCTCCTTCCTTTTCTTCTTCTTCTTCTTCTTCTTCTCTCTTTTTTTCTTCTCTTTTGGAGAAATGAATCTCCCGTAGGCTTTTTAAGCCTTGTCTCCCAATGTACACATCTTTAAATGATAATACACACTTTAAATGACTCGGTAACTTTAATTCAAGTCAAACGGTCCTAATTTATTTCGGAACCCAAATAGACCCCAAGTACAGTCATTTCGACTTTCTCGACCCTTCCGGAAACGATGGTACCCTCAGAATTTCCATTCAACACACTCTCTAACAACTCTAAATTTTGACCTCTATTGCCAATTTAATTAATCTCCAATAAAATATTATTTATTTCTCCCAAAATAAAATAATTACTGTTCTGAAAGTCTTGGGTTGTTACAAACTTCCCCACTTACAAAAATTTCGTCCTCGAAATTTAGCTAAGCCTAATTCTCCCAAAGCTTAACTATTTCTAATCTACCCATCATCACTAATCCTATCTCCAAACATCTAACCTCCCACAATGAATTAATTTAATTTATTTTATTTTAAGTTAATTATGCATTAAATAAAACCAATCTCCACAACAAGGGCGCCCATACACCCTTTAAATTTGAGCTTTGTGATCATAGCAATCATAATGAGGCTTTATTTGCCTCGAAAGTTCCACAATTCCAACAATATAAGTAATACTAAAATTTTAATAGAACAAAAATTTGAATGGTCCAAAGAAATAACTCCTCTCAATTCCTGACAATCACCACTTTCGTGCGGGGGACGTCTCACAAAAGCGAAATCCAAACAAGGAACCCTCCCAATACACTACTGTGCGGCAACGTCGGGGATTGAGAGTTTGTTAAATCCGGACTAGAGTTTGAAAAAAATTATTTTATGAAATCATTTTGAAAGGGCTCGAAGGCCAATAAAAAGTTTTATTTTGAAAATAGTTTATTTTGAAAACGGTTTATATATTATAATATAATATAAAATGCCTTATGTCCAACACAAGGTCTTTATAGATCATCATCTATATAATATGTAGCTCAGAAATATTATCATATTCATGAGCTAAAATTTTACCTGCGTCCCATCAATCCACAACATATAAACTCTTATCAACAACCACATCATACATCATTTCAATATATAGACTTTTTATAAGGCACATCCATATCTGGAATACAACATTCATAATAGTCTATCATGACTATATAAAAGAAGTATCTTTTATCATTACTACTTATCAACATTTCCATTCTTACATTTACCACAAGGTTTAAAGCACTTTATGAGCACCTTACAAAATTACCAATCCTTTACAAAATCATAGAATAAGAGCTTATCTTGCTCAAAATTCCCCTTTAGGGTCATTACATACCATACATAAACAAAAAGGGCTAAAGCACTACCCAATTTATACATATCTCTCATACGATATTTCCAAAACTTTACATCTTAATAATCCTATTTATAAAGGAAAATTAACTTACATCATTCAACTCTACTCCGATCGCCCATCCTCATCAATGGGCTCCCAAACATAGTCCCCCGGTCTAAAGCGACCTCGAATCTGTTGTAGGGGTTGTACTTCCAAAATTTCATCAAACTGTGGTCCTTTACCTCTATGAGGACAATCTCTCTTTTTATGGCCTATTTCTTTACAAAAGAAACACTTACCCGCAAATTCTTTCTGCGTATTCTCATTACTGGCACTCTCCTTGCCAAAATTTCTCGATGAACTCGAATCTCCAAAGTTCTTACCCTCTTGCGAACGAAGGCGATATTCATGACACTTTAGTAGTGCCGCATTCACTACCTCATCGAAAGTCACTAACCTAGGACTCCCTAACAAATGTTGTCGGATTTTCCAATCTAAACCTCGAACAAATTTTAATATACGTTTCTCTTCGGTATTTACCTCATCAGGTACCAACTTCACCCAACTGGAGAAGTCTTCTTCATATTCCGCCACAGTTCTATTTCCTTGAAAAATCTTTATCTCTCGATTAGGGGAAGGAAAATACCTTCGATCAAAAAGTTCCCAAAATGTTGTTATGGGTAAGGTATCTCTCTGTTCAGATGTGGTGACAGACTCCCACCATTGAAGAGCTGCACCCGATAACCTAAAGGTGACTAAAAATTGTTTCTGCACCTCTCTACACTCCACCATACGAAGGTGCCTCTGCATAATATTTTTCCATTGACTTGCAGCAATTGCATCAACTCCCCCTGCAAACTCGGGAGGATGCCCCTTACTAAAATCTTCCTTCACTCTCTCCCATAAAGACAAACCAAAATGGGGTAGGGCTGCTCGAGTGGCAGATTACTGAGCCATCGTAGAAACGGCAGGAGTGACCGCTTGTGCCACAATATTGGCAACATCATCCGTAGTCATGTTCCTTTGAGGCATTTGGGGTTGCACATTCCCTTAGTTGCCCTGACTGAATGACCTCCCTTCGGCGGCTTCTGAAATAAGAACAATTGTATCAGAACACCTTTCAAATATTTTCGATTCACAGAAAGATATGGACGTATGAGTATAACCGTCCTAGCAACAAGGCTCTATATCAAGAACGCTTACAGAAGATCGTAGTAACGCACACAGATCCTAAAGACACTAGAACCTGATGCTCTGATACCACCTGTGACAACCCGCTCCAAATAATAACAAGTGGCCAGCCCTATACTACATAAATCAGGTATCTCAGATGGTACAGTCTCAACATCAACAACTAACCACTATAATATAAGGCTAACTACCCGAAATCATAAAGTGCGAATTGTCAAAAATTTAAAACTTGTATTTTTAACAACAACAACAAAACCAATAATGCACACAACCAACAATATACATCTAACTATGATGTGAAATGTGCATGCTCCAATCATAAAAGAGTACAACACATTGTACAATAAAAATCTCAACAATGAAATACCCGAATATGCTGTCGGGCAACAGACAATACAATAATCTGATAAATAAAATATGAAAGTGTTAATCTAAAACACTTGAATACTAACTCAATACAACTGAATCCTAATCTAGATGTACGATAGATAGGAATCGACTAAGGTAAAGTGCCGCAACAGTCCGCTACTGCCACAGCTCCACAAATCCTGAATGGAGGAATATCAAAGGCGTACTTGTGGAGGAACACCTGAAGTAATACAATATATACATGGAGGAGGAAAATATAAACGGGTCAGAACCCGAGTTTGAAAAATAGTTTATAGCAAGTGTATTAAAATGCATAATAATTAATATGCATTATTACATGATTTAGCTGGAATCGAACACTCCATAAAAATTCAACTCACCTCTCGTCTAAAGCGCGCACTAAGCGTATGCACGTGTCTCCAAATGGACGTCTGATTCTAATTAGGTAAGAGGATTCTAACTTAAACCCAAATAAAGTATTTAAGTGAAACCATCTAACCTATCTCCCAATTCTACAATTATTTCTCTACTTTAAGTTATATACATTATCTTTAATGTAATAGTTATAGTTATAGTTATCTTTATAATGTTCATTTGTTGAACATATAAAGTTACATGATCCAATCATGACCACATCATCACAGTATATCAACAATCTCATTTACTAGAATTTATATTCTAGTGATGCCCATATAAGGCATGAAACCATATATATAATTATTATAGATGAGTTATTAGCATCAAGAGTTAACGACTAAACTCCTCCCGATTCTCAAGAGGGTACTGCGTTTCGTGCGTGGAACGTCTCGCCGAAGCAAAATCCAAACAAGGAACCCTCCCGTTACAATACTACTGACCGTATCGATCCTCGGGGCTCATTATGCCCTCAATGCAAGATGCATGTAACCCAAATGATTATTATCCAATTTTAATTAATTAATATTCCCAATTCTCAACAGTACACGGCGTTTCATGCGTGGGACGTCTCGCCGAAGCGAAATCCAAACAAGGAACCCCCCCGTTACACTACTCCTGGCACTGTCGATCGTCGGGATAGGTGACATATATATATATATATATATATATATATATATATATATATATATATATATATATATATATATATATAATTATGAGCATTAAGGACTAAACTTATCCCCAAGTTCCAACATTACACTGCGGTTCGTGCGTGGGACGTCTCGCCGAAGCGAAATCCAAACAAGGAACCCCCCGATACACTAATCCTGGCAATGTAGGTCATTGAGGTCCATTATGCCCTTGACACCCAAATACAAACACAAGCAACAATAACCATCCAACCGAGCTATAACTCGAAGGACGCAGGCTCACATGCTATCATCTTCCAGCAGCCCATATACGTAGCAAACTGGGGCCATCTGGTGGGGTTCAACGACACCCACCTCGTGATCAACTCACGCACACAACGTCCGGGAAGCGGTCATAGTTCCTAACCGTCAAGTGAGAGCGACACATACCCCCTCCCTCTCACCCCCAAAATAAATAAATAAATAAATATATATATATATATATATATATATATTTCATTTGCTGACCACAAAGGACGACTATGACCTGGGGAATATCCACATTCTGAATTTCTAGTCAGAATGCTCACCCTCTACGTAAGAAACTTCCCAATGATAGCAAGGAGGCGGTATGCTTAACATATATATACACCATTATATAAGGTATAAATACATCCCACATAATAAAGATATACCATTATATAAGGTATACCTGAAACATCATATTTATTTCCATTTTCATTATACTCTCTTAGGCGCATTTGATTAACATCATTTGTTTAGTATATTTCTCTCAAGATATACTAACGCTCCTCCTCACACATTAATCCTGCTTAGTATGTACTATACTAATTCTCGCTTGAATCTCTCATGTCCCTTCTAATATGAATTGTCTTTCAATTCTTTTAAATTAAGGATATTATATATCCTATTGCACCTCAATTAGCATTTCTCATTTTGTGTGAGATATCTCCCAAATCAATCATCAATAAGGATATTTCTATATCCATTTGCACATCAAATAGCATTCGAAATTCTCCATCCATTATAGGGTTCAATTTATTTTATTAACCATTAAAGTTATCCCATTTGGGATTGGATTCTAAAATCCAATATCTCTAATTTATTCTCATTATTTCACCCGAATGTTAATTGTTATCTCTAAGTAAAATCTCCAAAACAAGGTGGGCTTCCCCACTTAGGAAAATACCAAAATATCTAGTCGGTATTCCTCCAATTTAGTCAATATGACTCCAATCATTTCTTATAAGGGAAACTCTCTAAAAGTCTCCAAAACATACTCCAAATATCTCCTATAGAGATCCCCAATCGATCACCTCAACCAAAACGGGATGAATTTCTCTTTAGAAAAACAATCCCTCCAAAAGCCCTGTTTTCGAATCGATTCGGGCCTATTCCGAATCGATTCGGGCCTATTCCGAATCGATTCGGCCAGGAAGGCGAATCGATTCGGGTCATCAGACCTGGGACTCTGTCTCAGGACGAATCGATTCGACTGGAGTCCGAATCGATTCGGTCACTCAGACCTGGGCACCTGCATATTTCCGAATCGATTCGGCTAGGGGGCCGAATCGATTCGGCCCTGCTGAACCTCGAAAATGGCTACTTTTTAAGTAAGCCAAAATACCCAAAAATCAGTTTTATGGTTTTCTCTCCATTTCTCTTCAACCCAATCACAAATATATCAACAATATTCACCCTAGAATACATATAAACTAATTTCTAACCTTAAATCCATTTATGCACTACAAATCTAAGGTTTTTTCCCAAAAATTAGGTTTTGACAAATTAAACCTAAAACCCAAAATATCAATCCACAAATCATGCAATAAATGTACACAACAATTATTTAGCAAGTTTAATCACTTGCCTCGGGCTCGTAGGGTCTGAATCCGCCGGAAAATCCTCTTTCTCCCTCTTTTCTCCTTCCTTTTCTTCTTCTTCTTCTTCTTCTTCTCTCTTTTTTTCTTCTCTTTTGGAGAAATGAATCTCCCGTAGGCTTTTTAAGCCTTGTCTCCCAATGTACACATCTTTAAATGATAATACACACTTTAAATGACTCAGTAACTTTAATTCGAGTCAAACGGTCCTAATTTATTTCGGAACCCAAATAGACCCCAAGTACAGTCATTTCGACTTTCTTGACCCTTTCGAAAATGATGGTACCCTCAGAATTTCCATTCGACACACTCTCTAACAACTCTAAATTTTGACCTCTATTGCCAATTTAATTAATCTCCAATAAAATATTATTTATTTCTCCTAAAATAAAATAATTAATGTTCTGAGAGTCTTGGGTTGTTACAAAAGTGAGGAGTGAATTGAATTCAAACACACTAATATGCCACATCATGTGTAAAAGTAAAATACACAAAACCAAATCTTTTTTTATTTTTCAAAAAATTTATCAAAATAATATTTTTTTGTATTTTTCAATATGACTCAATAAAAGAAAAAGAAAAATACAAAAGATATACCTGTCATAATACTAATAGACATATATCATGAAACAAAACTAGAGTATGACAAACGAAAACATGTACGCTATCACCCATAAGATAGAGCATGTGAAGAGTCATGTGCAAGCATGCGAGAATCAACTAGTCTAACATCAAGTGCCTCCAAAACATATTTTTTAACCCAAATAGATGAATACCTAATGCGTCAGGAATTGGAAACTATAGGGACACTACGCTTAAACTTCCTAGGGTATTTTCTGAGATCATAGCAACAACTCCTAAGGTGACCTTTCCTACCACAATACGACCACGTGTAAATGTGAAATCCCACTATAATCAAGCCTAAAACACTCATTTCCACCATTGTTGAGGTAAAGTTTTGAATTTTGGAAGAGTATTTAGGGGATTTTGGAGAAGATGATGAGGGCTTCCATGGAGTTTGAAGTGGGTCATGCTTGAAAACTTGGAAGAAGAACACTTTAGAGCATTTTGGAGGAGCCATTTGGTAACCCCTTGAGGCTACCTTTGGAGGTGGGGGTTGCACCTCCTACACCAATATTTTTACCACCATTGGAGCTATTAGAGGTGGAAAAATCTTACTCTTAGTATAAGACTCTATTTTTCGTATTCGTAGTCTTGTAGTTAGACTATATGAGTAGGGTGTATTTTATTAAATGATGTAATTAGTGGGTAGAAAATAATAATCATTTTTATGAAATAAAAAAAATGGTAAAATGATATTTTGTTAAAAATAGAGAGTGAGAAGATATTTCAAGGTTTGGAATAGTAAAAGTTGGTATTTTATGAAAGTGGTATTTTTCTAGAAAGATTGATGTTAAATATTTTATGAAATAAAATGTTTGGAAATAATGATTTATTTTGGTACACATTGGTGAAATAATGTTTCTTTTAAAAATGAAGAAATTAAGGGGTTATTTAGTTGTGGAAAACATGTTTCTGTTTTCTATTTTCAGTTTTCATCTCTATTTTAACTTTTCATTTTCCGTGGAAAATTTTGAAAAACTAGAAAATACGCTCATTCGTTAAAAATATGAAATCATTTTCTCGTGTTAATATTCAAAAAATAGAAAACGCGCTCATTCGTTAAAAATACAAAATCATTTCCTACAATAATTGAATATTAACAATTCTACTACATAAATTGGGTACTCAATAATTGAATATTAACATGTTAATATTCAATAATTGAATATTAACAATTCTACTGCATAAACTGCGTGCTCAATATAAATCAGAAAAAAGAGTAAATTTGAAGGTTATACAATACAAACCTCATTATCTGAGCACAACAGAGCATGAATCTAAAAAATAAATGATCATGATCTGAGCAGAGCAGAGCAGAGCAGAGCATGAATTCAAACATAATTAAATGTTTGGGTATTTAAATTGACAAGCAGATATAAGAAAGCATCGAAATTAAACCAAAAATCAATTTACTTCAAATAAGCTACTAATCACATATATTCCCTTGCTGCTTAAGTTTGATAGAAATTGTAATTTGTTTTCCCAATTTATGCATAAACCAAAAGTAAAAGAAATATCCAAAAATCAAAACAGTCACTTTTAAAACTAAACAACTATTTATAGCAATCACTCTTTTCAGCCACATTTTATTCCTTAAAGCTAACATTTTTATGAACATGCACTCTTTCCCATCTAACTATCAAAAAAAAATCTAGTTGAAACTAACGATCAAAAATATCATATACCAACTCATATATTATTTTGAAATTTGTTCAAAATTGCTACAAATTCATATAGTTAACCAATCAAAACAAAATCAATCAACTACTTTTCACAATAAAAATTGCTACAAAAATCGTGTAATCAACCAATAATTACAACTTAAATTTGCAAAAAAATTGCTACAAATGCATAATATAAACCAATCAAAACTATAATTACATCTATAAGAATGCATATACGCTACTGAAAATGTCAATCAAAAAAATTATAAATCCACATACTAAATTGCATGTATAATTAGATTGGACAAACTCTGGGTCAATAAGACATAATTTCTACTTGGAACTTAATCAAAATTGCTACAAATTAATGAAATCAACCAATCAAAATAATAAATATATCTATAAAATCAATCAATCAACTAATAATTACAAACCCTGTGTACCTTTGTGTAAGATATGATGAGAGATTGAGCTGGTCAAAATTCTGATCAAACCCTAGATGAGAGCAATGAGGTGTTTTAATCGTGATGAGAGAAATGAGATAAGAGAAATGTGGCGAGAGAAATGGGTCTCCATGTGTATTGAGTGAGAGATATTGAATATATGGTCTCTCGTTTAAAATAAAAATGAGTCCCTCTTTTAAAACAGAAAACGTAAAAAACATTAAAAAAAAAAAAGGTTTTCCGGTTCTGTGAAAAAATAGAAAAATAGAAAATTATTTTTCAATTTGAAAAAATACCTTATTTGAACACATTCTCTATTTACCTATTTGGATAGAAAACGTTTTCTAGAAAACACCCTCATTTTTCTGCAACTAAACAACCCCTAAATGTCTCTTATGTCTTAAAAAAGCATTTTTGCAAGTATAAGGAATTTCTAAAATGAAAAATGTGTTTAACCCATTTAATAGGATTTTAAGGTTTAAATTCCATATTCTCATGCATATAAACTTGCAATATTTTAGCTCTAAGTGAATAAACTTTACGCAATTATAATAACCAACTACCTTTTCATTCCACAAATTAACATATTGTAATACCCCGTAATTTTTGTGATATTTATTTATGGGATTAATTAAATTAAATGTGAATTAATTGGGAATTAATCCGGATAAAATACTAGCGAGATGTGAGTTGGTATTTGAATATAATGTATACATATGGCAATATATGAATATTGAAATTGTTGAATTTGTCGTGAGATTGAAATACGGCAATTTGGGAAATTTTGTTGGAACGCGCGTAACAGTCGCGTCAGGAAAGTAATTATTTAATTAAAAAGTGAATTTTATTTCTATTAACTGTATGGTCATTTTGAGTGCGCCAACGCGTACGGAAGGGTCGAAATAGTCATAAAACACTAGCTGGGAGTTTAGTTTGGGTCCCGGGGCATTTTTAGGCCATACCGGCAACTTAGAAGGGTATTTTGGTAATTTTGGGAATTAAAACCCACGAAAATTAGAGTTAAAAATCTGACTTAGTCTTAACCCACTAAACCATTTCCAACCCCAATCTAGGTAGTGGGCTACGGGAGAAGTTTAGAAACCTTAAACTTGCCAAAAACCAACCTCCACCTCCATTGTCATCCTTAGAGAAGAAATTTGTAGAGAGAGGAAGAGAAGAGAATTCTGCAGAGAGAGAGAGAGAGGACAATTCAACCTTCAAGATTCAACCTCAAATTCAGAGAAAGATTAGAGGCAAGTGGTTTAATTATGTTATTTACTTTGAATGCTTCTTCCATGCGTAGAAATTTATAAAAATTGCATTGTTTTGGGATAATGACAAAAACCCATGAAATTGGAGATAGAAATTCAAGTTATGATGTAGGGATTGCATGTAGAATGTTATTGGGTGATTGGGCTAAAAGAAATACAACTTTTCATGATGTAAAAACGGAATTTATTTATGGAAAATTGATGACTTTAAATTCTAGGTTTCATACTCATAAGGTTTGGGGGAAACTTTGGGAGATTTAATAATTGGGTGTTGTATATGAAGATTTGATCCCATGAATGTGCTAGATTATGACTAGGAATGTTTAGGAATGTTGAGGAACCTTAAAATGTTGTTGGACTAATTTTTAGAGGAGTTTTGAGGAGAGAAATTGGTGAAAAACGAGATAGGAAATTATGGGCTCGAAACTGGCATCTCGTTAGAAGACCTGCCTAGGTCGTTCGAACGAGTTCGTTCGAACGAGCTTCTAACGAGGTGACAGTTTGCCTTCTAACGAGGGGGAAATTCGTTTGATGCCTTTCGTTCGAACGAACCCTCGTTCGATGCCCACTTCGTTCGAACGAACTCTCGTTCGAACGAGACTTCTAACGAGCTGACAGTTTGGCCTTTTTGGCCTGATTTGATTTTGAGTGTTCCGTAACCTTATTAAATTGTAGAGATGACATTTCCTTGATGACTAATTGACATAGTTGGGACATTTGGGATATATTGGGGAGTAAAATATAGAAGTACAGTTTGAACCAAATGATATTTATGGGTTAGAACATGAGTACCAATTTCGACGTGAGGATAATGGGTGACGTATAAACCGGGGACAAGCGTGTGGGTATAAGAACTAGAAGTATACCACTAAAATAAATATGGTAATAGCTAAGATGTGTGCATGCTTAGTATATATGATTTGATGTGTATGACATACCTACCATACTTGCTATCACGGGAGGTTTGCGTTCGTTTAGGGCCATCTAATCTTTGTGTGCCTACGGGGGGATATAGATTGGTACCTAGAGAACATAGGTCAGAGAAGGACTTATTGGGAAGTTAATAAGTCTGCTGATCGTGGGAGCGTAGGTATGTGCGGACCCATGTGATGTGACTGTGTTCGCCTCCATTGTTTTGTGATTTGCTATTATTTGAGTACGATTCCTGAGAGATTCGGAATGCGTGATCCTTATGTACGTGATGTACCGGGATGGATAGCAGAGTATGTGTGCACCGCAGCTAGCCTCAGGGTGCTTGTATTGTATATTTATGACGTGAATAATATACACTTAAATAATTAGAACTTTCATGTTAGTATTATGAGTATAATTATGGTAATGTTTTGAGAAGATATAACGGGATAACCGGTAGTGAATTGTATTGCTAATAATTGAGAATCCGAGTTTAAGTAAAGCCCTCTATTTAGTTGATAACGCTAGGATGCATAATGAGAATCGAACAGTAAGGGGTAAAACTTATTACGGGTTGGTTAGATATGTATGTCACTTAGATGGGTACGGTATGTTAGGAGTGCACAATTAGTCGAGAGGTGAGTATTTCATGTGAGTGCACGTCCTAACATGTATTTTTCATTCATTGTTTTAATGTTATTAAAACACTTGCTATTTTAAAATACTCTCCACTTTCGGGCTCTGACCCGTTTGCTTTCAAATCTATTTTTTTTTTGTAAAAACCTTTTAGGTGCCCAGCCACAAGGACACCATGCATAGGATTTCCATTCAGGTGACGAGCTGTAGTTGTTGTGGAAGTTACAGGACCTTGCTAGTAGACGCTTCATCTGTCTTGACTCTATATCCAGTCTTCACCAGTTGTAGGGCATGTCGCCCATTCCTATTAGAGACATTTTATATTCCAGATTTTCAGACTTTTGGCATGTAATTAATTCAGGATGCAGTTTTATTTATTTCAGTTGTGGGATTGTTGTGAGGAGTTTTTCCTCCGGACTTATTATTATTCGTTGGTTATTCCATTGCTTCGTTATGGTGAATGGTTATTTCATTCATTCATAATTATTTTATTTCATGATAACTAGACTTAATTTAAAATGTGGCAACTTACTTTTTAAATACTAGGTGGTTAGTAATCATTCAAATGTTTTCGACAATGATGCTATTAACTGAACCAACTTGGCATTTTGTATTGATTTAATAAAGGAGTAGCTACCCGGTATTTAATTAGTCGGGGTGTCACACATATTTATTGGTATAATGCATAAAAAAATCTCAAAAAATTGATACGTAATTGTGGTGATAATAAATCTCGACACAAATTATAAGTAAAGGCAATCACCAGAAAAAGAATAAAGAACAGAAAAGAAAAGAAAAATGATCACAATCACACACAACACAAGATGTACGTGGTTCGACAAATTGCCTACGTCCACGGTTGTGCTCTTTGTGTGTATATCTCTTTTCTACAGGTGAGTGTTTCTGATTACATACCCTTTGCCCCAGGTCGGGGTCACAATATATACATGTGAGCTTCGGAGAGTGGGAGTATTGGATACCTCCACGTTGGCCCATAATCCCTAGAATATCTCCTCAGAGATTTTAGGGATTGAATGGGTCACTGCTGATTTAGTCATCTGTGAGACTTTGGAGTTTGGGCCGGACTCCCCCTATTCTTGATATGGCTTAGTCAGGCTACTTCTCGAGGCAAAGACAAATGGATGACATACCCACAATTGCCCCTAAAAATTTTGGGTCACAACTTGGGATCAATAATTTTAAATAATAGCTCTGATGGCATTTTTGTGAATTGCAAGATGCCTTGGGGAGTGAAACGTCTTTCCCTAGTAGATTTAGGTGGCAGATTCACTTTGTTCTCCGTGCATCATCATTGAGAGGGTTGTTTGAAGAGGCCATTTCTGATGTCGCTTCAAAAATCTTCGCACTCTCAAGATATCTCCAGCTTCTTATTGCGTTTTCTCGCTTCTAGGTCTCTCCTTTCGTCTTCGAGCTCTTTGTTATCTTTCCATCTTTCTTGCTTGTGGCCTTGCGTCATCTCAAGCTGATTTTTATTTCGTAAGTTTTCCAAACTTCTTCTTTTATCTTTTCTATTGAAATTTCTTCTTTATCACTGCTAGGGTTTTTTCTTCTGATGGCAAGAATAGGTAATAGGTCAATAGATGAGTTTAGGGAGTTTTACAAAATCCCTAACTGGGTGGACATTGATTGTGCCCCCGTCCCTTGCAATGTTCGAGGCATTTAGGACGGGCATTGGATTTATATTCTTTTGTTGTCTCATGGGAGGTCTGACCTTTCCCACAAATCGTTTTTTTTTGTACTTCTTTAGTTACTTTTATATAGTTACTTCCCAAAGTTCTCAAAATGTTTGGAAAATTATCAACAGTGTTCATAGGTTCAATCAACTTTATGGAACCAATTTAGGTCTCGCTGAAATCTGTTATTGCTATACTTTTTCTCGAATAAGTTTTGGTCTCCTCTATATGAAGGCTAGGAGTCCTGACAGGGTGTTGGTAGTCAATCTACCTGATTCCCACAAGGACTATTGGCAAGAAGGGTTCATTGCTAGGAACTGACAGTTCCCTCCCCAAACCGGGGGAGCGAGGTACAGGGGACCTACGATTCCCTTTCATGGGGAGGAGTACATAGGTAGATATATCTCTTTCTCTTCTGATTGATTCTCTGCTAGTGTACTTTATTTCTCATGTTTTCATTTTTTCCTTTTTTAATGAAGACAAAGAACTCAGAACCTGACCTCCACGAAATTCGAGTTGCTGAGCTAATCAAAGCATGGAAGATCATGGAATACTTGACTTACGGTGAGCATCCGTGATCAGATGCATTCCTTTTAGAGTACACGAACATTGTTTCCAGTTTCATCGCCCGTCCTATTAATAGTATTCCTCACCTTGATATCATAGAAGAGGTTGCAATTAAACTAATCTAATTGGACGAAGAGGAGAGCAGCTCTGGTGAAGACAGCGTGGGACCTGACAGAGGTGGAGTTGAAGGTGATTCTAGCGAAAAGAGTTCAAGTGGTAAAGGATATTACAGTTCAGAGGAAGGTTCAGAGGGTTCATAGAGTTCAGAGGATTCGAATAGCTCCAGCGAAGAGACTATGGCCCCTTCTAGGAAAAATTTGATTCAGGATAATTATGAGGACAATGTGTCACTTGCTCGCAAGTTGAAGAAGCAAAAGTTTTGGAGTGGGGATACTGCCACTGGCTCCCAGACTGTAGCTCGTGGGCAGGAGAGGAAGAAGAAAGAGGAGGCCTTGGTGAGAGAGAGAGAGAGAGAGAGAGAGAGAGAGAGAGGAAGAAGGAAGAAGAGAGGAAGAAGGAGGAAGAGAGGAAGAAGAAGGAGAGAGAGAGAGAAAAAAAAAAGAGGAGAGAAGAAGTGAGAATCAAGACGGGGCAGTCTCTGGGGCCCGTGTCTGCTCTGGATGAGGGGGACTTCTGTTGCTCTTTCCCCTCAGCTGGCTCCGGTGATGCTCGAGAGAGCAGTCTTGCCAGCTGATCGCCAGAGGTCGTCAAGTATAGGGACCGACCAATTATCCCTAAAGGAAAGTCAGAGGCTAGCCTTGGTAAGTCTGTTTTTAATTCTCTACTCTTGTAATTTTCCTTTTAATACCTTCTTCGCTAATGTTCTTTTTCTTTCTGTAGTTTGTGTCTGATTTCACCTTCCTCTATCACAGTCGTGATGAGCTGGCGAGGAAAAATATTGAGCTCAAGGCGGGCCTAAGGACTGCCGGTGCTACTCAGAAGTCCTCTGACCTTGCCTTCGTTGAAGCCAACAAAGCAAAAGGGGCGAAGTTTAAGGAGCTAGAGGAGATAAGGCAATCTTACGACCTGGACTGCACAAGCAAGCTAGCAGTGATGGAGGAGAATAAAGGGCTCGTCGTGAAGACAAAAAAGCTGGAGTTTAAGGCTGCCACCATCAAGGAGGGCTCTTATAATGTTGGGTGCTCGCAGCATATGAGTACGTCGAGGCTCAGATCATCTATATCAGTCGCTTCAACTTTAAGAAAGGTTAGGACAGGGCTTTTCTCGCTGCTGAGGTGGACATTAATTCTCCTCTCCTTGACGATCATGACCCTGACCCGAAACTTATTGTAGAGGGCCTGCCTCCTCCTGCTGCTAGTGAAGATGCTTCAGTTGTGCCAACCACTTCTACTAATGCTCCCCTTGATCAGGGTATGGTGACTGCTCCATCTGAGGGAGGTGCACCTGAGGCTGCTGCAGATAAGGGGAAGCAACCAGCATCCTCAGAATAGACTGAGGTCTCTAGCTAGTCTTCTTAGGGAGCCTTTGTATTTTTGTATCTCTGTTTCTTTTTGTAAATGTACTCGAACTATTTTTATTTTAATAAAATGAAGTTTTGTTCCTCTTCATATACTGATTTATTTATTCTTGATGCTCATATGATTTATAGCTTATCAATATTGAGGAATATATTCCTGCTACCTCTCACCTAGGAAAAATTCTTGGTCCCGATGTGAGCAATCGAGTTCTCCGTGCCTTTGTAAAAATCTGTTAGTCTTTTAGATCGAGGAATCAAGACTATAAAGACCAGTCAGAGCTTGTCGCCAAGCTAAAAAATAGGCTTGAGGAGATGGAGGAGGTCGGTTCTTCTGTTCAAGAAGAAATGGATGCTCTGAAGGCTAAGCTTCTGGATGCCTCTGAGATCAATCAAGTTGGAGAGGTCCTTAAACAACATAATGGTGCTCTAAAGAGGGAAGTCTCATGATTTAGGGAGAATGCGCCGAGCATTGCCCCTCAAGTTTTACGTGCTTCCTCTTCATCGACTAGGCGAAAAGCATGTACTAATGATAGTTGTTCATCTAGGGAGACTTTCGAACTGTGAGGTGATGTTCGCAGGGCGTATGTGATAGCTGGTGGTCTTCAAAGAGATGTCACCTTACTGAGGCACCTGTTCAAGAAAGGTCCTCGGTAGGTATGGGCTGATGGATACAACCAGGGTTGGACTGATGCTCCAACGAAGTTGAAGGAGGTTGAGGAGTTAGCTTTTATAAGAGGATGGTTGAGTGCCCTTAGGGAGTTGCAAGTCCCTAGGAACTCTGTTCTCTAGTATCGGCATGAGATCTCTCCCTCAACTTTGATGTCGAACCCATTCAGAAGGGATGATCGATGGTTTCCCATAGATTCTATCCCAAGACATCTCCTGGAACTAAATTCGGATTAAGTCGAGGAAGAATTATCTCCTCACCAAGATGATGGCCGAAGAGCGCGTATGGCTGACTACCTTGCTCAGTGACCTAGTTCTCATTAGGATTTGAACTACTCAGCATATGTAACTCTTTGTATATGTAATGATGTAATAAAATAGTTATGTTTTGGGCGACTTGCCGACTAAACATGTGTTGTGTAATTTTTTACTTCATTGATCTCTTATTCAGTTATCTTGGGTTCTTCTAGCCGACTAAATTTGACTTAGGCAGAGTTAGTTGTTGAGTGAGTATCCCCCCCAGTCCAGTATGCTTTTAGTGTACCATTTTGCCCTACTTTACCTTTTAGGTTGTGTCGTCACACTTTCTTAGGCCTGAGTGAGGAAATGGTGAGGATACACCTAGTATTGGATGTTCTATCCGAGCAGGATTTCTGAGCCAAACAATATTAGCGACCAACCTGGGTTGGCCATGTTGTCTAAGGGTCCCCTGTAAGGCTTCATATATTGCCAGGGGAAAGCTAGGAGGTCATTCGTGTTTATTGACAAATGCCTGAGTAGGGTCATTACACTTTGACCCTGCTTTAATAAGTTTCTCGTGATCTTAGTTTTGTAACTTGGAAAGGGTGCATGAATTATAATGTAGTTGAGAAAAATTAACAGTCCATAAAATGCCACTACTAAACAAATCTCATTAATCATAAATGACTTAAAAATTCAACAGTGAGTTCAAAAAGAAAAAAGAAAACTATAAGTAGAATTTCTTCAAATTGGTTGCATTCCAAGCTCTAAGTATCTCCCTATCCTCCAGCGTTTCTAAGTGATAGGATCCTTGTAGGTCGTCTTTTATCACCTTGAAAAGCCCCTCCCAGTTTGATCCTAACTTGCCATCCGATGGTTTTACAGCGCTGCCAAGAACTTTCCTCAGGACGTAGTCCCTAACCTAAAATGCTCTTGGATTGACCTTTTTGTGGTAGTGCTTTCCTAGCTGTTGTTGGTAGGCTGATAGTTTCACTAGAGCCAACTCCCTTCGTTCCTCAGCTAGGTCAAGTTTAGAGAGCAATGCTGCATCGTTCTGGCCTTGGTCGACCAGAGTGAAACTCATAGTAGGGAGGCCAGCTTCCAATGGTGTCTCTCCAGTTGCTCACGGTGGGGTGGTGCGGTAAGCCCATAGGATGTGGGGTAGTTCGTTTACCCATACTACCTTAGCTTGCTCCAAATGATTTTTTAATCCATCAATCACTATTTTATTGGAAGTCTCAGCCTATCTGTTGCTCTGAGGGTATGCCACAGAGCTGAAGTAGTGCCTGATCCCGTGGTCACTATAAAAACCCTGAAAGAGGCCACTCTTAAGCTGGGTTCAGTTGTCAGTGATGATAGTCTTGGGGATCCCAAAATGAGTGATGATGTTCCTCCATATGAATCTTATCATGTGTGCATCTCTAATGTTTGCCAGTGGCTCTGCGTCTATCCATTTGGTGAAGTAGTCTGTTGCGACCAACAGATACTTGCGATTACTGGTTGCGGTAGGTAGAAGGCCCTCGATGTCCATACCCCATTGGGCGAAAGGCCATGGGCTAGTAAGTGACTTCAGGTCGCTAATCGGTTGGTGAACCATAGGTACGTGAAGTTGGAACTTTTTGCATTTTCGAGCAAAGATTCCAGCATTGTTCTGCATGTACGGCCACCAGTAGCCTTCTTTCATTGCTCAAAAATCTAGTGACCTGCCCCCAATGTGACTCCCACATATTCTCTCATGGAGTTCATGCAGGACTTGCTCGACGTACTTTGGAGGAATGCATTGGAGGTAAGGGCCAATGAAAGATCTCTTGTACATCTTGCCCTCAGAAGCTAAGTGAAAGCAAGCATCTTTGACTCTTATCTGATGAGTGGTCTTCTTATCTGCTGGTAGTGCACCATCCTTCAAATAATCCCTTAAGGGATCCATCTAACTGGGGGTTGTCTCAATCTTAAGAACATGTCCCATGCTCATTATCTCGTCTATCTATTTGATACTTGGCTAGGTAAGGAAATCAATCAGAATTGTCCTCTTCAAGTCAGAGTTGACCAATGAGCTTAAGGCTACTAGGGCATCAGCATAGCTATTCTATCATCTAAGAAACTATTGGATGTTGACTTGTTCAAAGTTGGCCATTAATTCTTTTGCAGTGGCGAGATAAGCTGACATCCTCTCATCTCTAGCGTTGAAATAGCCACTTATCTAGTTGGAGACCAACTGTGAGTCGTCGAACACTTGGAGTCGCTTTGCTCCGAGCATTCACACTTTTTGCAGGCCCGCGATCAGTGCTTCATATTCTGCTTCATTTTTAGAGGCTTCAAATCCAAGACTGATTCCTTGCTCGAGTATTGCATCTTCGAGGGTAATCAGTACGATGCTTACTCCTGCCTCTTTAGAATTGGAGGCTCCATCAACGAATAGTCTCCAGATGCCTGACGCTGGGGGAACTTCATTCTGATGAATAGTTTGGGGTTGTTCGCAAGGATATTCTCCTATAAACTCTGCGATGAAATCAGCGAGGACCTTTCCTTTGATGGCATTCCTTGACTGGAACTGAATGTCAAATCGCTCAAGCTCGACCGGCCACTTTTATAGTCTTTCGGAAAGGTCTGATTTTATCAAGAGTGCTTTAAGAGGGTGGGATGTAAGTACGATGATGGAATGGGCTTCGAAGTAGTGTTTTACTTTCCTTGAGGCTACCACTAGCGCAAAAGCGAGTTTTTCTAGTGGTAGGTATCGCTATTCCGCATCTAAAAGAGTCTTTCTCTCGTAATAGACTGGGTGATGGATCCCCGTTTTCTCGCATACCAATGAAGAACTCACAGTGTGATTGGATACTGCAAGATAAAGGTATAGATAATAATTATCTTAAGGGATTACAAGAAAGGGCAGTTTGCTGAGGTAAGCTTTGATACCCTCTAATGCCCTTAATTAATCATCGTTCCACTCCACATCCTTGCTCTTATTCAACAACAAGAAGAACGACTGGAACCTTTTGGATGATTTTGAGATGAACTAATTTAGGGCGGTGAGCATCCCCGTGAGCTTCTGCACGTCTCTTACCGTACGGGGGCTGCACCCTGTCAATGCCTCTCTTACTGACCAACTACCCAAGGAATTTTCTAGACTGGACACCAAAGGAATATTTACTTGCGTTGAGCTTCATTCAATACTTCTTGAGGATTTCAAAGGTCCTCGATAGGTCAGAGAGGTGGTCTTCTTTGAGCCTGCTCTTAACGATCATGTCATTGATGTAGACTTCCATAGTACTTCCTATTTGGTCTTTGAACATCTTGGTGACTAAATTCTGGTAAGTTGCTCCTGCATTTTTTAGCCCAAAGGGAATAACCTTGTAGAAATATAACCCAACTGTGGTTATAAATGCAATTTTGTCTTGATCTGGCTCATACAGAGGGATCTGGTGATACTTGGAGTATGCGTCTAGGAAGCTCATCCTTTCATGTGTTGCAGTGGCATCCACCAGCTGATCAATCTTTGGGGGGGAAGTTGTCTTTAGGACATGCCTTGTTGAGATCGGTGAAATCGATGCAGACTCTCCACTTTCCATTGCTCTTAGGGACAACCACTGGGTTCGATATCCATTTGGGTAACTGGACTTCCCATATGGATCCTGCGTCCAGCAATTTTTCAACTTCCTTCCCCACTGCCTTAGATTTTTCTGGAGAAGTTCGATGAGATTTTTGTGCTATTGGTTTGAAATATGGATCGATATACAGTCGATGACAAGTGATGCTCGGATCAATCTCGGGAAGCTCATAAGTCTCCCATGCAAAGACATCTAGGTTACTTCGGAGTAGGGCGACCAATTCCCTCTTTTTGTGGTCGGTGAGTGAGGTTCCAATCAATAAATTTATTTCACTTGAACTGCTACTGGTTGTGACTTCCTCCAGGTCCTTGACGACTCTTTCAGGGGGGCGCCTGGTCTCTTCCACTTCTGGTCTCCCATATCTTAGTTTCTATTAGGAGGGCATTAGCCTCTCCTGCTCTTCGTTCTTGCTTTTGACTTTATTAACCTTCTTCTCTGGCTTGGGACGGATGGCTCCTATAAAGAACTTTCTCGCTATCGCCTGATCTCCGTCGATCTTCACCTCTCCTCGTTCAGTCACACATTTGGGCTTCTGATGGTAGGTAAAGGGTACGGCCCTCATCGCATGCGGCCATCCTCTACCGGGGATCGTTTGATAGGGCGAGTCAATATCGACCACGAGAAATTTGATCATTTTTG
Organism: Sambucus nigra; assembly: GCA_949130495.1. Lineage (NCBI taxonomy): Eukaryota > Viridiplantae > Streptophyta > Magnoliopsida > Dipsacales > Adoxaceae > Sambucus > Sambucus nigra. Next base: position 139,504,576 of record OX422217.1, read on the forward strand.
AGATGTTTCCTATCCTTACTGGCAAGATAATCTTTCCCAAGGGTATGGTTACTTTTCCAGTGAAGCCAACTAGAGGAACGGTGGCTTCTTTTAGGTAGGTGATACTTAATTTCAACTTCCTAAACAGGTCGAGGTACATTACTTCAGATGAGCTACCTTTATCGACGAGCAACCTATCGATGTCATAGTTTGCTATCCTGAGTGTAATGGGCAATGCATCATGATGTGGGGTTCTTACTCCCACTAGGTACTCATCTGTGAACACAATGTGCAGGCTGTAGTCGACATCCTCTGCTCGTCGATGCTTCCCAACTTATGTTTTGGCTGGATCAATTTGAAAAGCTTGCGTTACTACTGTAATATTTTTGAATTCCATCCGAGCCGTGTTTCCTTGAATCTGTTTGAGGTCAAACGCTCCATGAATTACTGCGAACTCATGGCCGACGTCCTCCTCGAGCACGTTGTCGGGCCTTTGCTCTCCATTGGAAACTACCTTCTCTACCTTCTATTCCATAAATTTGCCCAAGTGTCCAGCCTGAGCAAACCCTTCAAGGTGAAACTTGATGGCTTTGCAGTGCTCGATTTTATGCCCGCTCTGTTTGTGGAAAGCACATATCAGTGCATTGTTCCTCTTTTAAGGGTCTCCACCCATCTTCCTGGGACACTTAATGAACGGTTTGTCCTTGATCTTTGCCAGAATCTTATAGATCTGTTCTCTGAAAATGGTTTTTACTGCTTGAAATGCCTTCGAGGCATCATTCTTATTCCCGTTATTCGGGCCGCTTTTTCCCCCATTCTTACTCCCTTTCCTTTGACTCTCAATTTTATCGCTTCCCTTATCGGCAAACTTGGCGCGACCATTTTCCCCTTCACTGAGATGGTTCACATCTTCAACTTTGGCGTATTTTTCAATACAAGCCATCAATTTGTCGATGGTTATGGCCTGCTACTTAGTGAGGGACTGGTGTAAGAGGTAGGAACTGGATAAGATAATCTTAAATGATGCAACGATGACCTGCTCCGAGCAGTCCTTGACCTCGTTGAACATCTCCAAATACCTCTTCACGTAGTCTTTGAGGCTCTCCTAGGGCTTTTTCTTCATAATCAATAAAGCATCCATCTTTTTCGGATGGGATATGCTGTAAATAAAGCGAGTTGTGAAGAGCTCTACCAGGGACTTAAATTTCTTGATGGATCTATGGAGGAGTTTCTCGAACCACTTTTGAGCCACATCGTGGAAGCTCCATGGGAAAATTCGACATATTAGTGCATCTTTGTGGCTCCAAAGGGCCATGGCCTGTCTATATTGTCTGACATGGTTGATGGGGTCAGTCTTACCATTGTAGATCTTGAACATGGTCATGGCAAACTTTTTGGGTGCTTTTTCTTCCTCTATTTCCCTTAAAAAAGGGGATTTCATATGGGTCCTGAGAGCTCGCCCGGCTAGCTCTCTGGTCGATCTAGCACCCCGATGTGCTGGGTGTTGGACCATCTCTCTCTAGATCAAATTTTGTATGTCGTTGTTCCCTCGGCCTGGGCTCCTATAACGGCGAGCTGATTGTTGCTTAGACCAGTTGTTATCTGACATGTGTCCCTTAATTCTTTGAGATCCACATCTGGGGCTCCTTACTCGGCTGCGAGATCCGCTCGCCTGAGGGTTAGGAGTCCGATAATGATATTAACTTGTATTGCGTGGAGTTCTCTCTCCATTTTCTCCAGTCCCCTTTTGAGGCGAGCATTCTCGGTATCCTACTTGCGAGTGGCTTCCTCCCGCTCTTGGAGCCTAGCCTCATAGGCGTCGATCATTCTGGAGACTTATGTGGACCTAGATGGTCATTGGCTTTCTTCTGAGGCTTGTTGTTCTGGGCTAGGATTTGATCAGCGTGTGAAAGGTGTGTTCGTCAAAGGACACAATCGTTGTTTTCATTTCACCGCGATAATATAAACAAACCTAAATTACAACTACACTTACGATACAAGTATAGCGGTAAGTCGGGTATCAAAAATCCACAAAGAAGAGTTGCTAGAATTTATAGAATTTAATATTCCTAAATAAAAGTGCAAAAGATGATTATACACAAAAAGGGAAAAGATGCATAAAATGGAAATACTAATCTAGGCGTGGGAAAATAAAGCTAGACTAACAAAACAAGTAAAACTATAGGTTGCGTCGAATATCACTCACCCGAATTAATTAGTATAAAATGGTTACATGGGTTGACGAGTTATTACAAATGTATCTCGTTTCGACAGTTAATTGAACCAAGGGTTGCCACGCCCCTAAATTCGCATAAATGCCTAATACGATTTTGACGTCAACAAATACCCCAGAAATTACGCACGCAAGGTCCTAACCTCGGAACATACATGATATGCCCCGTCAAATCCCCTAGGTGTAATAACTAGGACAACACACCCGAAATAGACCCATAAACTCCATCACCAAAGCAAAGCAACATGTCAACTCGGAATGAGTTCAATTCGAAAATTTAGCTAGAAAGCATGATAAAAACGCGATAAATAAACACGGTAAATAAACGTGATAAAACTAAACTAGAAAGCAAATAAAGTAAAGCATGTAAACCTATTTAGGAAAGCATGTAAATTAACTACAAAGCAAGAATTAAAGTAAATACACACTATATTAATGGAGAAGAAAGATGAAAGTACCAATCTTACAAACCCAAATGTTGTCACACCATATGAGGAAGAAGAAAAGAGCTCTCAACTCCCAAACCCTAAGCTAAAACTAACCTAAAACGAATTATATTACAAGATAATGAAATTAGAAACCCAAATTCCTTTATATAGTAAGTTACAAAAGAAATAAAGGAAAAAGAAAAGATCCTAAAATATCTTGTATATGCGGTCGACCGGACCTCAAACCGCGGTCGATCGTGCCTTCCTATAAAAGTGCACTATCTCCTTTCCACGAGAAAATGAAAAACTGCGGTCGACCGGGCCCTAAACCGCGGTCGACCGACACTCTGTTTCTTGGGCTGCTTGGTCCATGAAGAGGGGGGAAATGGTTGCAAACGGAAACGACCATATCTTCATCATCCGAACTCAAAATGACCCATAGTTTACGGCCACGCGATGCTAACTCGATGAACTACATATCCGTGGAATTTCCATGAGATGGAGAAGAAATGTGAATTGACTACAATGCCCTTGAAGTAGCATCTAGTGACAAAACTTCTCCGAAATGCAATGGATCCTCACTTTTAGCGTTCCAATACCTACAAAAGCACAATTAACCCTTGCAAAGCATGTATATATCCAATTCCAAGGTTGTATGGTTAATGAGTATAAATATAGGCATTAAGGATCGTAAAAGTGCTAGAATGCATAAAGATATAGGGCAAAAATATGTAATATTTGTGTCGTATCACACTCCCTAACTTAAACATTGCTAGTCCCTAGTAATGAAACTAACAAAACTAGTCCACAGAAGGCAGTACAAGACGTATATATGCATCAATATATAAATGCCACTTTCGTAGGGAACACGATTGCATTTAGCATATGCAATGAGCCGTTAAACCCCTAGGTTACCCTAGTGGACGAGTGTCGTCTCGTGAGGGTTTTCAGGGGTGATACCCACAAACATCACATGGCTTCCTCAAAATATGTCCAATCCAACATGCGACAAGCCCAACAATAGCGAACACGATTTAACACACATTATTAGCACATTGAATGAATTCAAACAAAAGTCCGAAATCATTAACATTATAGAGTGCTCCTCATAGAATTGAAACCTTAAAATGTGGGAGGGGAGCGAGCACATGCAAAGTGTGATTTGGCAAAAACTTAAACAAATTGGATAAACATTATCGCATATATTCAATCCTCACGGGCATTACACTCATCAAGTGAATTCACTCGAAATATGGAGGTAACACAAGGAACATGCGGTCATAAAGAGTAAATGTGTCGTATCACTTGGGTTTGAGTGTAGAACTTTAGATCTAACCCTACGAGGGATAGGTTGTTCTTGAATATTCCCTGCTTTAGGGGTATTGCTGCTATGACCATACATTCTAGGTTCTTGTTGGTGAAGGCTTTCTTAAAGGAAGAACAATCGCTTCCCACAGACGGCGCCAATTGTGGTGATAATAAATCTCAACACAAATTATAAGTAAAAGTAATCACCAAAAAAAGAATAAAGAAATAATAATTATCACAATCACACACAACACAAGATATACCTGGTTCAGAAAATTGCCTACGTCCACGGTGGTGCTCTTTGTTTGTATATCTTTTTTCTCCAAGGGAGTGTTTCTGATTACATACCCTTTGCCTGGGCCAGAGGTACAATATATACATGTGAACTTTGGAGAATGGGGGTGTTATACACCTCCATATTGGCCCATAATCCCTAGAATATCTCCTGAGAGATTTTAGGGGTTGAATGGGTCACTGTTGATTTAGTCATCCATGAGACTTTGGAGTTTGGGCCGGACTCCCCCTATTCTTGACATGGATTAGTCAGGCTACTTCTCTGGGCCAAGACAAATGGATGAGGTACCCACGGTAATTATCTTTTACAATCATCTAATACTCATTAATAAAACATACATCTTTCACGAAGACTAACAACCCAATATATTCCATTCTAATTGCATGCACTGCTACAATAACAAACTTCCTCCTTTATTAATTAAAATACCACATAACTACGTACACACCATTCCTCGCTAAAACTACACTTAACAATCTAGTTCCAATATTTTCCCTGTAAACACAAAAATACCAATCTAAAATCAAAAATGTAATCTGATGCTTTAATAAACTATACTTAAACATAAAACATACGTTCACAATAGAATGTAAACATGAATAAAAAGCATGATAATTAGCTAAACCACAATTTATCAACCAATATGATCAATTGTGAAACCTATGCATCTCGCACTAACTTAAGAAAAATTTATGGAAATTCATTAAATAATATATCAAATATAAACCTATCCATACATAATTCAATCAACAAGTTCATATTAAAAGTCGACAACAAAACTACACTGCGGAGAAAAAGCATTTAATCGATATACAAAATTAGAAAAATTAGAAAATGCACAAACAAATTATCTAAAAAAATATTAAATGTAGAATCTTCTTTTCGATTAATTGAATTTCCAAGTTTGAGCAATTCTCCTTTTGATGGTTGACAAAATGAGACTAACTACTGCCATTTAATATGACTTTCAATTAATGGACCGAAGTGCAAAAAAATAACCTACAAGCTTTGAAAATATAAGCACATGCATTAATGTCCAAATAAAGTTCAACATGTACCTAAGACCCTATTTGGTATATGGTAAAGTTGGATGGACTCTGATTTCTTTCAAACATTCTAGAAAAAAAAATTATTATTGTGTTTGGTTCACAGTTATGTTTAATGGAAATGTGCCTTTGGAGGAATTAAATTATTTTCGTGCGGAGAAAGTGAGTGGAATAAAAATACATCCACTGTACTGAGATTCCTGATTTTCCATGAGAATCCTAAATAACATGTTTTTGGGACATAAAATTAAATTTTAAACAATACTCTTAAAACCCAAATATCTAATTTGAGAAGAAAATATTTTTATTTCATTTTTTAATAAACTTAAAGTCATACAATTTTTATTTAGGTCGTTGAAATTTTTATACTTACATGAAATCACTTGATCACCTAACTTTACAATACACACGTAATTTTCGAGATGCAATAAATTTATTGGTATATTATATTAGAAATCCCATTTATTTTTATTTCAAGATGGATTTGGGTTCATAAATACCTTAAAAGTGATATATACAATTATACTTAGTGTGTGTCAAAAGTAAACAAATGCGTAATATATAGAGATTTTAGGTCATATCTGTGAGAACATAGACCCGAGGCGATGCGCCTCTCTCTTGCCCCGTGTGTGTGCACATCCTTTTAAGACGGGATGTGGAGGACATGGGTCATTGCTGTGATGCATGGTCATAGCCTCGTTCTCTTTTGAAAAGAAAATGGAATTACCGATCTATTTTACAAAAAATAAATGAAATGAGAGGTAGGCCTCCGTAGAGACCTAGTGGTGGCTAGTGGTTTGTGTGTTAACCAGATAGTCGAAAGTTCAAGGACCGGGTTACAGATTAGAAAAGTGTTAGGCACCCATTCTTCCCTTTCGGTCTCAAATGTACATATGAAACATTTATATTAGCACGATGTAAATGAAATAATAAAGTGAGATATCTAGTATGTACCTAGATTGTGCAATGAAGTGTGGGTAGCCTTAATTCAGCTGAGCAAGACTAAAGCGCACCCATTCGGCCCGATATTTTCGAGTCGAGATTTATTTGTGTTTGAGCCGAGCCGAGCCTGAGCCAAAATTTCAATTCTGAATGATTTTTGAGTCGAGCTTGAGTCAAATCTTGTCAAGCTCGAATTGGGCCCAAAGCCCGAACTTTGAATATATATATATATATATATATATATATATATATATATATATATATATATATATATATATATATATATATATAAATAAATTTACATAATAGAACATATATATGCGAACATTGTATAATTAGGTTTCATTATTTTATTTCATTTACTATATTCTTTCAAAAAAAAGTTCATTTATCACAATCCATTAGATTACAAGTGGTTTTCAGTTTTATGATTTTATTGTTAATACCGTTATGGGCATTTGATTTATTAACTGCACAAGTCACAATAGGCCTTTGTTAGTGATCAAATAATGCTATATGTATGAAATTTAATTGGCCTTTATAGGTTGTTGCTCCTATTTCCTTATTTTAATTTAATACATTTCAGAATTATATATTTTATTTTATGAAATATCAATTATATTTTAGTGTGTACATCTTCTCCATAATGGAAATGCAACGAAAAAACACTATTCAAACTTTTTTAACAAAAAAATTAAAATCGGGCTTGAAGCCCATAATATTTATGATCTGAGTTTGGGCTTAGGTGGGAAAAATTAGTTCGGGCCGAACTGGGGATTGACGTGGATAAGATAGTTTAGGTCAAGACTGAGCAACCTCACGCTCGGCTAACCTAACCTGATTTACAGCCCTAAGTGAGGGATGTATGTGTAGATAATATAGACAATGGAGAAATATGTGCAAAGTCGGACTTATTCACTCGAACGAAAGTCTGGGTGAGCCTACGTACTCGCACGGAACGATTCAAAATCCACTTATTTGTGAAGGGACACAGAGGGATGTTACCTTTTATAAAGGTTTGATGCAAGAGATCTGAACTCCCTTTGATTTCTCAAAGTGTTTTTAGAGTGAAGAAAGTCTAGATCTAAAAATGTAAAGAACTTTGTATTCATGAAAGATACTTGGATGAAATGGGTTCACTCGTAAAACCACTTTGATAGATTGAGAGTGTAGAGACTTCCAACATTAAGAAAAAAATAATAGATAGAATTTTGGGATTTAGTGATCCTCTAACCTAAACGTGAATATTTCATTTTTTTGTATTTTCGGTTTAGTTTTGAAAATGGAATATAAAAATGGAAATATGTACATGGTTTTACTTGAGCTTTAGAGATCGAGTTTCTCTAATACGCCTACGTATCGTAAGCTAATTAAAATGAGAAATAATATTAATTAGAGAATAAAAGGATTAATAATTATATGAGATTATACTTATTGGTCTCATTCGGGACACGCAGTTAGGTTCGTGTTAGGACATGAGATGGAAAAATATATTTGATAATTTAAATGGTGATTTCGAGTGTGCCAATGATTTGGGATGGGTCGAGATGGTCAGAATTAGGTACTCGGGGGTGTATTTGGATTTTGAGGACTTTTTAGGTTAAAAGGAACCCATATATGGGTGTTCGGGTCATTTTACAAATAGCACTTAGCCTATTTTCGGAATTGGGGTTATATCTAGGGAAGGTGAATGGAGTGGTAAGCCATTCCACCATCCTAGAAGAGTTAGGGTTGAGAGAGAAGAGAAAAGAGAAGGCAAAACTCAAGAGAAAGTGAGGAGTATCATTTCGGAGAGAGAATTGGAGTAATTTTGGGCCGGGAACTATTGTGTAGAGAAGATCCATAGAGAATAAATAAGAATTCCTATAATATAAAGGCAATTGTTTGCATTGCTTTGATGGTTTTTGTGGTTTCAATATTTCATATCAAAATTTGGTATAGGAACATAAATTTTGGGGTAGGATTCACATTCAAAACGGAATTTTTTGGAATGAAATTATAAAGAAATAATTTCATTGTAATCCCATAGAAAATTTGACATGATTCATGTTAAAAAAGATTTGATCTTTAATGTCTAATATGTGAATTGGTGAAATATTGATTTAGAATTGAGAAAGTGGTTGATTCTTTATGAACTAATGTTAATCCTTTGAATTGATGTGTTTTCGAGTTAATTCGGATGTGAAAACTAGTACTATTACAATTAGGATTTATAAGAAGACTTTATTCTGGGTTTGATTGATGTTGGGTATGCATATGGGTGATGGGAGAAAGAAGAAACCCGTCAAAATTAGGCTCATTGCTCAGGGGAACCGAACTAGTTCGTTGAGAAGGGGTGAACACGTTCGCCCACTGAACTGGCTTGGGCAGCCTTATAAACTGGTTCGTTGGGCAGGGTTGTGTCACCTTTTGTTTTGTGGTTTTCTATGTCGTTGAGGTTTCGGCCTAGTTTATAAAGTTTGAGGTGTAATTTAGGACTTCTAGGAATCCATATGAGCAACTATATCGGGCTAGGATTTTGAAAAGAGTTAGGCTACGGGCCAGACTATAATAGCTTTGTGGACAAAATTATGATATTTATGAATATATATAAGTAAGTGAAGACTTGAATATTCAGGAGTTGGGGGTAGACACGGGAATTTTGGGATAATGCTACGAGTGATTTATGCACATATAGTATGTTATATATATACGTACTGAGAGAGATTTTGTGTGTGTATATATATATGTGTGTGTGTGTGTGTGTGATTAATATATGTGAACATACCGACTCCGTGGATGCTATTATTTGAGGTTACGCATAGTGGGTAGTCCACCCTCGCGTAACCAGTAGGTGTTGGGTCGGTTCCCCACGTCATAGGGCAGTCGCATGACTATTGTGTGGTCATCCCATCTCACAGTCAGTGCGTACATGCGGGGGGTTCGCGCCCTTACTCGGGGATCTTCGGTCGTCATCGATGTGGGGTGATGTATAGAGATAGAGTCTCCAGCCTACTTTGAACAAAGCAGGCAAAAAAAATGTTGCCACCTCGAGAGAACGGCCTTAAAGACATGCTGATGCTTGCTAAGCCAATTAGTTTAAGGATTCGTGGGCTAAGTTACAAAATGTGAAGGTATTAGGCACCCATCCCGCCCTTTCGGTGTCTCATGTGCATATGTAATTCTTCTCATGAATAATTTTGTGAAGAGTGTATGCGTGTATATATAAATGGATAGTGGAATTACTCGACTCGCGTCATGGAGAAAGGCAGAGTGAGGTCATCCGTAGGAGTGTTCCCAAAATAGTAATTAAAAACATAATGTGTTCATTTATCGGGTCACCAGTCATTTATAAAAACGATAATGGTATATGTTGGAAAAAACCCAAGCATGAATCACAAATATAGTATATGAAAATAATATGTGAACAAAAATAGGAAAGGAGGGCTCGAATTTTATCCGAGATGCCTACGTAGCCTAAAAAGGCATCGAAGTCCACATAGTTTGCATGCAACACGAGGGTGGGGTTTATCCCATAAATCCAACCAGGAACTTTATTATATATATGTGTGTGTGTAGAGAGATAAAGGATGGTTTAGTGTGAGAAAATGTAGTGAGAAATCCCCATTTAGACTTTACAAGCAAACCCTCTTTTTCTTATTTTTGGGTTTTTTTATAGAAAATGTAGTATGTGCAATGATACTAATTAAAATTTGGATATTAATGTGTGTGATCTAACAAAGATGAAATTCTAAAGTAAGAATTAAATAACTGATGCGAAAATAAGAGAATTTAAAGGGAGTATGAGAGGTTTGGACCTTCTTCAGAAGATTTAAGATTAATCTTGATTATTGAAGGGCTACCCTTGCAAGTGGATGGATGTGGTAGGAGGAAAGGGAATTGAATTTGATAAATTGGGCAACAAAAGGATGGAAATGGAATGTGGGGGAGAGGTTTCAATATAAAAATCACGCTGACTTCGAGAGAATGTCGTTGAGATCACTGAGAAGGATGTTTTTGAGGTGCCTTTAAAAATGAGCTCATGATCCATTTATATAGGGTCAAGGGTTTGCCGATCATCATTGTGATTGACATGCCTATCAGCAGGCAACCCCAGAAACACTACCGATATCCAGGAAAATGGGTTTGCCATTCGGCAGGCTCATGCAGATTTTTAGAAAAAAGGTGGTAAAACGCAATTCGTAAGTCAGAATCACGCATAGGATAAACCGTTGGAAAGGGTATTCAGATCCCTTTAAGAATACATTGGGTCATTCCCAATTAGGTAATTGACTGTGGTCAAACGAGGCTCGAAAGTGCCCGATATTATTTTAGATAAGAAAATTCCTAGAGGAAAATGGATCGTTCATCCGAATTGTAAGGCCGATTTTCACACAAGACAGACCGTTGGAAACGTTATGTAGCGATCTTAGATGCTCCAAAGAGTTTTGATCGGTTCGAAGAGTTAACCTTGGTAAAAAGGGGCCCAAAAGTGCTCGGTGATCCTTCAGAGTAAAACGGGTCGTTCATCCGTACCATAAGGCTGATTCGCGCATGAGGTAAACCATTAGAAAAGGGATTCATAGTGCTTTGAAGATTCATTCAATCACGTTTGATCTGAATAGTTGACAGGAGTCAAATGGAGCTCAGGAATGCCCAGTGGCTTCCGTACCGGTTTTTTAGGGAAAATATACCGTTCGTTTGAATAATAAGGTCGTTTCGCGCACGGTGTGGACCATTAGAAAGGGGATTCAGATTCCTTCAAAGACACATTAAGCTTTTACTCGGATGAGGAAGTTGATTGGGGTTAAAATGGGGCTCATGAGTTCCTGGTGGCCTCTAGATCCATTTTATATAGTAGAACATATCGTTCGTCTGAATTGTAAGGCCGATTATGCACAGGGCGGACCGTTTGGAAAGGGGATTTAGATCCCTTTGAATATTTGTCGAGCTTTTGCTCAAATAAGAAAATTGATCGGAGTCAAACGGGTCCCGAGAGCGCTCGGTGCCCTCTAGATTGGTACTTGGAGTATGACCTAGGATTTATGGTGAAGGATGAAATGCTAGGGACCAAGGGAGATGATTAAGGGGTCCTAAAATGTGGTGTCTACATAGCCCCTTGATGGTTGAGCTTGGAATAAGTGAAAGTCGTTGAATAGACACCACGTGGATATTGGGAGAGAGAGTATTCAAGGTTGATTCTATGGACCAAACGAATAAGGGTGACTAGTTTAGAGGGTAGAGGTCGATTCTGAGGACTTAAAGTGGTGTTGAGGATGGTTGATTCTAAGGGCCTAAGGTTATGACGACCGATTCTAAGGGCCGAGGTGGATTCTGAAGGCCGACATTAATTCTAAGTACCTAAGTGTTGACGATCGATTCTGAGGGTCGAGGTCAATTTTAAGTACCTAAAGTTGATGACGACCGATTCTGAGGGCCAAGGTTAATTCTGACAACCTAAAGTTGAAGAGACCGATTCTGCGGGTCGAGGTCAATTATGAGGACCTAAAGTTTTGAAGACAGATTCTGCGGGTCGAGGTCAATTCTAAGGACCTAAAGTTATAGAGACCAATTCTGAGGTCTAAGGTCAATTCTGAGGTCCTAAAGTGAGAGGACCAATTTTGTGGGTCGAGTTCAATTCTAAGGATCTAAAGTGGTGATGACTGATTCTCAGGGCCGAGGTCAATTCTGAGAACCTAAAGTGGTGATGATCGATTCTATGGTTCGAGTTAAATTCTAAGGACCTAAAGTTATAGAGACCAATTCTACGGGTTGAGGTTAATTCTGAGGACCTAAAGTGGTGACGACCATTTTTGCGAGTCGAGGTCAATTCTGAGGACCAAAAGTTGAGCTGCGAGGAGTTGTTCTCCCGGGGAATTTCTATCTTATTTTGAGGACACATATGCACCTGTTATTCAGCGAAGGATTATGTTGTTTTGAGACTCTACTAGGGAAGGTTTCACCCTTAAGACATATGGTTAGGGATTACGCTATTTTGAGAAGGGATAGCTTCACTGAGGATACTGTGAGGGTTCTGATTCTAGGCGCATCCTGAGATTTTATTGGTGGATCGAGAAGGTTCAACTTGGAAATTTCGTTAGGGGAATTAGGAATGTATTATTTTAAAATCCTTCTACGAAAACATTTGATTTGAGGTTTGGATTCCGCTGGGGAAGACTTGGGATTTGGGATTTCACTGGGGAAGCGTTTAATTTGAGATTGGGATAAGTGTTGAGGGTATGTTATGTAATAGCTCATATTTTCGGGGGATTTTATTTTAATTATGGAATTAGGATTAATTAATTTAAATGGAGAAAATTTATTTATAATTAATTCGAATTTAAATTTAATAATTACTAGCGCGACGAGAGTTAGTATTTATTGGTGATAATTATATTGAATATTACTTAGCGATTAAAGTAATATATGATTACGAAAATATTATTATGGTCGGGAGTGAAAAATACGACAATTGCAATATGCTTAGTTGGGACGCGCGTGTGTGTCGTGTCGGTATTAATTTATTGGGTTAAATGATAATTTGATTTTAAGTAACTTATATGATCATTTCGAGTGTGCCGATGAGTTCGGAAGGGTCGAGATAGTCAAAAAACTCTACTCGAGTGTTTTATTTGGATTTTGGTACAGTTTAGGCCAAACCGACACCCCGGAGGGGTATTTTGGTCTTTTTTGATTTTGGAGAATTAAAATGGACGAAAATAAAAAATTAAAAGGGAAATGTATGTGGGTAGTAGGTTATCAGTCAGTTTCCAAACGTATGTAAAAGAGAGAGAGAACCAAAGAGGAAGAAGAAGAACTCCATATGTGCCCTGGGATAGACTCAAGCTCTCACACCAAAAATCACACCAACGCGTAGATCGTGAAGAGAGGATCACCCCTATACCAGTTTCATTTAGCGAATCAGAAGTTCACAAAGAGGCAAGTGTTTATCTTGCTTGATTTTGGAGCATGTAATGCCCATGTTAGATTAATTGATGTTTTAATCATAATATTATGAATTTGGAACTGAAATTGGACATTAATCTTTAATTGGGAGTACAGGTTTACATGTAGTTGAATAACCATGTTCTGAGTATGATAAATCTGGGTTTTATAGGTTGATTTCACAAAATTAAATCTGGGTTTTAAATTGTTGTTAATGGAGGCTATATGAACTTAGAGCTTTTAAAGATTTGAGGAATTTATCTTAATCCCTATTATAATTCTAAGGATTTGATGTAAACATGGGGTAAAGAGTGCCTAATCTTGTAGAAAGACGATTTAGAACCTTTAACTTGCTATTGAGATAAATTAGCATGGGTGTTGGATATGGGAGAGGGTGAAATTCAAAGTTTGGAAGGTAGAAGACGATCTCAAAATTTTCGTTTGAAGACCTCCCCAGGTCGTTAGAACATCCTCGTTCGAACGAGAATTCATACGAGATTACTAACAAGATTTTAGAGTTCATTAGAAGTGAGATTTTCGTTCGAACGACCTCATTCAAAAGACAATCCCCAGGTTCTAACGAGAGTTTAGAAACTCAAATTTTTTCCAGGATGAGTTAAACAAATCCTTCTAGGTTATTTCAAGTGAGATAATAGGACCTACGCTATTCTGGAGTAGCTTATTTTCATAATTTAGTAATGAGAAGATTTGTGTAAATAATAAGGGAATGTGTTGGAGTGAGGGAGCCCTAAATAGTATATACGATAGAGAGATAAATAATACGGTTAACGTATTGTGAGTAGTAGAGACGGTAATACTACATATAAATTTAGGGACTTGGGTTGCGTGAATACTTAATAAATATAATAAGTTGTATGTATACTTATTGATTGAACTATTATGTGTATAACATACCTACGCTGCTTGCTATCGGGTGGAGGTTACGCGTTGTGCACGATCATGCCATGAGGAGCCTTCGGGTGGGATTTTGATTTGTACCACTAGAGCATAGAACCTAGGTACGGGATATCTGTGAAATGATAGTGATGACAGTCGTATGGGTGCGTAGGTATGTGCATAGCCCATCGGCTTGCAACTATGTTCGTCTCTAATATATGTGTTTGTTTTGAAGGTTCGAACCTATAGTCCATTCTGCAATGAGCGATGCACCAAGACATGATAGCAGAGTATGCAGGCACCGCAGTTGTATCTCGGGGTGAAATATTGTATATATATAATAGAGTGTATGTATAGATATACTTGTAATACTATCTACTGTGCGAATTAAGTAGACATGAATAACAATTAAATTTAACATGAATTAAGTTGGTGAACACTTTAATTATAATAAATTGAAAAAAGTGCTAATTCGTGTTAAAGAGAAATTGATTATAGGTATTATGTATATTGTGAGGGAAATACACGGAAATGATATTGGGCTATGATTAGATGTTAGACGGGAAAGAACTAGTTTGCATGGGAATAGAAACTAATAGGGTTTGATGGTACGTTAGGCGTGCACATTAGATGAGAGCTGAGCATCTCAAGTGAGTTCGATAATCTAACATGACTAATATATGTGATATTAACTCATTTTAAGCACTTGCTGATTTTTAAACCGCTTTCAGCTCAGGCTCTGACCCATTTTCTGCAAATCTCTTTTCTTGTCAAATTATTTTAGGTGCCCATCCACAAGGACACCAGGCACAGGAGTTCCATTCACTCGACGAGCTGTAGCTGCTGTGGAAGTTACAGGACCTTGGTAATAGACGCCTCTATGTCCATCATTTCTTCCTTTTGAGTTATTTCATCAGTTAGGTCATGCTGCCCCTTTCCTATTTAGATATTCAGAGATATTGTATTTAGTTATTTATTTCTTTCAGTTGTTGGTTTATTTATGTTGGATTATTATACTTGGGACTTAGATTGGAAGTGTTGACTCCCGTTACATTTATTGTTGCAGTTATTTCCTATCATATGAAATTCGTTTGAATGGTGAATGTTTAATTATTCATTAACCTAGTTTTATATTAATCAAAAGATAAAAATTTTGGCATCAACCTTTTTAAATATTAGGTGATTTGTATTTAATAATAAATTTTTCGTCAGTGATGCATAATCAGAACCAACTGGATATTCTGCTTTAATTTAATAAAGGACTGATCGCCCGATATTTAATTAGGCGGGGTGTCACATGTGGTATCTTAGAATCAGGTTCTAGAGTTAGGAAATTAATACCGCAAGACTAAAACTGGTATTAAAATTGTTGGCGACATAATGTGCCCAGGGCCGACAGTTTAGCCGGGTCAGGAGATAATTTATGTCGTGTCGTGTGTGGAACCTTGTCACATCGCGAGGATCGTATGATAAAAATGGATCAGATGGCGGACTTGACAAAGGGATGTGTGTGTGTGTGTGTGTGTGTGTGTGAACCTTGTCATATCGCGAGGGTCGCAGAATAAAAACGGATTAGACGGCAAACTTGACAAGGAGATGGGAGTTGGTAATATTATAATGTCATTTTGGTGTAAATCACCAATGGCGGGAGGACCGCTATACCTAATAATAAAGTGAGAACAATTCATCCTGGTTAATTCAAACATGTCAACATCGTGGGACTTGGTTAATTTAAGATAAAATTAGTGTGGCACATTTAAACCTTGCGAGTACTTAGAAATTTATTATTAAAGATTATAAACTTTCTTTTAATTAAAAGATTATATTGTTATGATCGATATGTATAACACTATTGTCTGGGTTCAAAGACCCTAATTGAAAGGAGTAGCCTGTATTCATGCTCAGGGCTTTGGCTTTGACACATGCGTTGACTAATATTTTCAAGGATTTAATTGGAGTAGATGCATAGGAATTATTGGAGATCTTTTGGAGGTACAACTGGAGTTATATTATTGGTTTAGTAGTTTGTTTCTTCTCCTATTCATTCGTATTTATTGTGAGATTATATTTGGGTTTTTATTGGGCCTTTCGATTCCAAAGTTGTCTTAAGATTTTAGTTGGGTTTGATTTATTGTGATAATTGAGATATTTGGAGATTGCATGAGACGGACTTTATATCGCACTTTGGTGAAATCAGTTGGATGTTCTTAATATTTGGAATTGATTTAAAATGATTTATCTTGTGGATTAGAATTTTAATATGTCTCATATCTGTCACATGCTAAAGATGATATTTAATTTATTAACGCCCGGCTTAATTTTGGTGGCGGCCGACGCCAGAATTTAGCGGGGTGTTACAGATGGTATCAGAGCATGGTCTTACGTCTCGTAGGTTATGAGTATGTTTAGCTTTCGCGTTATCGATCTTTGATTCCCTTTTGTTGGTTTGTACCTTCTAAAATAGTGGTTTTAGCATACATGTTAGCGAAGTTTGGAAATATGAATATCGATGAGAAGGATGTGTTAGCATTAGAATGACTTGGAGTTTTGTGTTGATTGTGGTAATTGAGGTTATAATTAATAATCTCTATGGTTCTGGGGAACTTGATGGAAATTCAACACTCAGTAATATTTTCATGCTTTCTTCTTTTCTTTCTTGGATTTTTTCTCAATTTCAAATGATCATAACTCCTTAACCGTAGCTCAGATTTGGGTGTCGTTTTTTCCAATGTTCTTGTTTTTCTGAGATCTTAAACTTTCCAGTTGGCTCCTCCTCCGGGATCAGGCTACAGAATTACAAAAATTCCCTTAAACTTGCCTTCCTAGCCTTTCTTTCATTGTTTCGATTTCTCTTTCGTAACCGCTGGCATACTTTACCTGTAAAACACATAAGAGAAACACAAAACACGGAATACTTGCCAACGAAGGTTAGTAATATAATTATGAGTTAAATCCTTATCAATTTCACTACTCGGGTTCACGAAGTTACCGAAATTAAGGGGATAAATATACAATATTTATGACCGATCAAACCTCCCTAACTTAGAACTTTGCACATCCCGAGCAATGTAAAAGAAAGAGAATAACGTCACAATTCTTCTAAAAACTTTATTGGGATAGAATACCTCTTTTGCAGTAAAGAGATTGAATTTAGCGTATGCAACAAGCCTTTAAACCCCTAGGTTACCCTAGTAGGATGAGTGTTGTCTCGTGAGGGTTTGCAGTGAATATACCCACAAAATTCGTTATTGACTCAAAGGAAAATCAAAATACTTAAAAATTGTACAATTCAAACCTTCGAAAAAATGATCACCATAAATTCATATTCAAAACAGTCTCAAGTTGTCGTGTGTGTGTGTGTACGAAGCCAAAAATCGAACCTCTAATTTCCACCGATTGATCATTACGTTACTTTCCAAAAATTCGCTTTCAATTCAAAATCTCACTGAATACACTCACAAACGAATCACTCGGAAGTGTGGCTATTCTCTCAGTATACGTGATTTATAAGAGTAAATGTAATGGAATGCAAGTTCACGCACACAATTATGAAAGACGAAATTATTTAGTGATATGATCTCTTCATCGGATTATGGTAATTGGGAAATGGGAAACATCGCCTCAAATTCACCCCATTTAATCTCTCATATTATCTTTTTGTATCTTATCTCTCCATGTCGTAATTAATTTCGCAATTGGAACTCGGTAGGACTTTTCTGGGTTAAAGGTGTATTGGTTAATATGGGAATGGTTGGGAACTTCAGAATTGGAAAATTTTCTTATGATGTCCGTTAGTGCTTTTTCGGGCAATTGCTCATTTTCGCTTCTTTTTCTCTAATTGCTATTTATGTTGAGCATTTTTCTACTATTTTTTTTCCTTGCCCCTTTTTATTTCACTATTTGGACTTTATTTGAAGACATTACCAATTTTCACAATTCTGAGTTACTTGGTTTTTTTCGAGTTACCAAACGAAAGGGAAAACTTATTCGGCTCAAATTGGGTTGCAAAAAGGGGTAATTTTTCACATCTTTTTATGGCTAATGTTTTTGAGTAACAAACGATGGCCTACTTCATTGTCCGAATTACTTATTAATTTACCATATGCATCTCGAGATTAATTGAATTTAGAGATTTGTAGCGCGCATTTTTTTCAAGACAACATTCCATTTCCCATAATCGATCAAAACAAAGAATTGAGATCATCAACGACTTATTTAAAATGATGAATTAAAACTATGAGTTAACCATTAACTCGGATTGAAGATTGATAGGCTCGAAATCTCACCGGGTTTTGTTAATATCCACACTTATTCGTTAAGTCGTCAATTTTCGCACAATTTCCATCTTTGGTCAATTTCGGCTTAGTGTAATAGAGATTTAACAATTTGAGACTTCAAATAGAATAAAGGTGATATTTTTGAAAGATATTACCCAAAATGGATCGATCCCCAAAAAGTACGAGTCCATTGAATCTACAAAACATGTTAGAATCAAGCATAGGAAAAAGAATAACAAAAACTCTAAACTAAAGAAAAAAAGAAAGAACTAAGCTAACTATTGTACAACCTACGATTTGAAATTCTAATAAGCTAACTATTTTTTAGAGGACCATGCCCCCACGTAGTTCTAAGTAGAGAGAAATGAAGAGATTTATTTTAGAATAGAAGGGAGATGAGAAGAGTCGTAGCGCGCTTAGATTTTGAACTAAGGGTGGAACTTCTTGAGACAGTCCAAGTTGACTGGATGGGCCATATCTTCTCCATCGAGGTCTGTGAGCATGACGGCGCCTCTTGAGAGAATATTCTTCACTATGTAGGGCTCGCTGCAATTCAACTTGAATTTCCCTCTGGGGTCCCAGACGGTAACTATGATATCTTTAAGGGCCAAGTCACCTTCCTGGACACCACGATCATTGACTCTTACGTTGAATGATCGTGATATCCGGTGATGGTACCCTTGTACGTAGTATAGAGACTTAAGCCTCTTTTCATACAAGAGTGATAGTTCGTCAAAGCAGCTCTAATTCCAGTCTTCCTCACCAACTCTGCTCATTTAAAGTTCAGCGAGTAGGAATATTTCCAAGACGCATACCAGAGAGTAAGGAGTAGCCCCAGTAGATGTCTTGACTGAAGTGCGGTAGATCCAGAGGGAGTAAGGGATATGATCGGCCCAATCTCGATAACTCTCGCTCATTTTGCTGATGATGTCTTTAAGGTTGTTTTGGGCGACTTCGACTGCACCATTGGTTTGGGGTCGATAGGGAGAATATTTATGCCTCTGAATCCTATACTCATCAACCAGTTTGTGACCTCGCCTTTGAACTGTAACCCATTATCTGATACTAGCTCGTGGGGAATCCCGTATCAGTAGATGATGCTCTTTCTAATAAACTTGTCCACCTTCTTCGCATTCAGTACTACGTATGATTCTGCTTCGACCCATTTGGTTAAGTAATCAATGGCGACTAAGATGAACTCATGCCCACGACACGATGTCGTGTTATTTTTCATAACCCGAACACGACCCGCTTAAAAACATGACACGACACGATTGGCACGATTTAAAATTTTTATTCGATTAACACGACATGATTGGTACGACAAGATTGACACGAGACAACACGATTGACACGACACTATTGATAGCATATTTTTTTCAATTCATTCTTTCAAGCATTTGTACACCAAAAAAAAATTACTAACATTCACATAATTTCAATATAAGAAATATTTTATTAATAGCTAGCCACTTGAAAATTGATTAATTAATAATTATAAATCTATTACAAACACTCACAAGATGAAATTTAGATATTCAAGATGAAAGAAAATAGGTAAAACATGAACAAAATTTGAGCTGGAATATATAAACCTTGCATTACGTATCTAGACCAGAAAAATGAATAAATGTACTTCTTAAGACTTTAAGCCGCCAAAAATAAAGGCCGGACTGAAATGAAGGCTAAAAATGAGGGCCAAAATGAAATGAAGGCCGGACTGAAATGAAAGCGTCGATGGAGCCAGAAATGAAGGCGAGGCAGTGGTGTCGATGGCGCCGAAAATAGTAGTATAGTGGCGTCGATTGTGCCAGAAATTAAGGCTGAGCTTTTTAAATGGATGTCTTGTGTTTTTTAAATGAAATTAAGGCCAGAAATTATGTTTTGGGGGTTATAAAAGAAAGGGTTATGAACGTATGAAAGAGGTTTTGGGTCTGTTTAATTGAGTGGGTTGGATGGGCTTTTTAATAAAAGTCTATTTTTTGTAGGGGTTAATAACGGATCTATAGAGGATTTTAATGCGGTTAATAACGGGTCCTAGCATGTCCTTAACGGGTCCAATTCGAGTCAGCTCAGTGGCCAAAATTTAACACGAACATGACACGACACGAAAGCGGGTCCAATAAACACAACCCGAATACAATAAGTCATGTTAATTTTGTTCTTTGTCATTTCATGTTATCATGTCATTTTTGAAATTTCCACCCCTATAACTTTGTAGTAGATGCGTTGAGCCGATGGCCTATGGGGGAGTTAGTAGCAGTCTGGAAAGTGAAGTGGAGTGAACTTAGGCAGGATGATGAAGTGACCAGGGCTTGTATGGCAGTGTTGACTATCACACCTGAGATCATTATGAGGGTTGTGAAGGCATGGGTAGGGGATCAGTTTTATCAGGACAAGGTGTGTTAGTTATTGTCAAAGGGGGAAAAGTCTTACTCAATCAGTTTAGAGGGAGGATTATGCTTCAATAGGAGACTTGTAGTCCCAAAGGTTGGGGACCTATGGCATGCACTGATGGCAGAGTCTCACAGGTCATAATTTTTGGTACGTCCCGATGGGCATAAGATATACCAGGACATGAGGAGAAAGTATTAGTGGGTTGGGATGAAGCAGGACATTGCTGAGTTTGTCTCGAAGTGCACCATTTGTCAATTAGTGAAGGTAGACCATCGGAGACCAATCGGGATATTACAGCCATTAGAGATTTCAGTTTGAAAATAGGAGAGTACATCTATGGACTTCATTATGGGTTTACTAAAATCACAGAGGAGTCACGATGGGTCATTATGGATCACCTGACCAAGGTGACCTACTTTTTACCAGTTCTAGTAGATTATACGATGGGACAGTACGCCCGACTTTTTATAGTCAAGATAGTAAGGTTGCATGGGGTACCTATTAATATTGTGCCCGATTGGGATAAGATCTTTGTGTCCCATTTTTAGCAGAGTTTCCAGGAGGCTATGAGGACTGAGTTGCGATTGAGTATGAATTACCACCCACATACAAATGGGCAGATTAAGAGGGTTAATCAGATGTTGGAGAATATGCTGAGGATATGCATACTAGATTTTAGGGGAGGTTAGGAGAAGTACATTCCACTAGTACAGTTCGCTTATAATAACTCTTACCAGTTCCCTATAGGCACGACAACTTTCGAGGCACTGTATGGTCGACCTTATCGTTCGCTCACTTGTTGGTTAGATGTGGGGGACAACAATCTTCTTAGATCGAAGATGATCCAGGACACTTCATCCAAGATCGAGAAAATTTAAGGTCGTATACAAACAACTAAGGATAGGCAGAAGATTTAAGCAGATGCAGATAGGATGCACATAGAGCTTGAGGTGGTGGATCAAGTATTGTTCCGGGTAAGGAGTTATGCGATTTAAAAAGAAAGGAAATCTAGCATCGAGATACGAAGAGCCTTTTCCGATCACTGAAAAGATAGGGCGAGTTACATATAGACTCGCCCTACCAGAGCATCTGTAGAAGATTCACATTGAAGAAATACAAGAGGAATGAGATGGCGTATTAGCACATTCCGTCGGAGCAGATTGATTTACAACCAGACATCTCGTATGAGGAAAGATAGGTAGTTATCTTAGATTATAGTGAGCTTAAGTTACGATCAAAGATGGTGCCCTTTGTTCATGTTCAGTGGGGGCGTCATAATGCTGACGGGTCGACATGGGAGCGTGAGGATGATATGTAAGAAAAGTATCCCGAGCTAGGTATATCCAAATTTTGGGACGAAATTCCATTGTAAGGGTGTATGTAACACCCACTATTTTTGAGCATTTATTTTGACCATTTTAAATTAAACGTGTGCACATAATTTAAATACAATGAGAATTAAATAAATATTAATTAACGAGTAAAATGACTAATATTTATATTAGATTATATTTACTTATCACGTTCAGGACATGTGGTCAGGGTCATATTGGGACATGAGATGGAAAATTCATATTTGATACCTCGAATGGTAATTTCAAATGCGTGCCAATAATCCATTATGGGTCAAGATAGCCAGAATTAAGTACCTGGGAGAGTATTTGGGTTTCGGGGACTTTTGGGGCTAAAAAGGACCCGTATAATGGCTTCTGAGTAATTTTGCACACGTCACTTAGCCTAATTTCAAGATTGGGGTTATATCTAGGGAAGGTGGATGGAGTGGGCCACCATTACACCATCCTAAAAGAGTTAGGGTTAAGAGAGAAGAGAAAAGAGAAGGCAAAACTCAAGAGAAAGTGAGGAGGATCATTCCGGAGAGAGAATTTGAGTAATTTCGAGCCGAGAACTACTGTGTAGAGAAGATCCATAGAGAAAAAATATGAAATTCTACAATATGAAGGCAAGTGTTTATCTTGATTTGATTGTTCTTTTAGTTTCAATATTTCATATCAAAATTTGGTGTAAGAACTCGAATTTTGGGGTGGAGTTCACGTGTAAAAACGGCTTTGGGGGAATAAAATTATACATAAATAATTTGATTGTAATCCCATTGAAAATTTCAGATGATTCATGTTAAAAGGATGTGATCTTTAATGTCTATTAATTTAATTAGTCAGATCTTGATTTAGAATTGAGAAAGTTATTAATTCATGATGAACTAATGTTAATCCCTTGAATTGATGTGTTCCCGAGTTAATTCGGACGTAAAAATGAGTTCAATTACATTTAAGATTGATAGGAAGACTATATTCTGGGTTTGATTGATGTTGGGTGTGCATATGGGTGATGGGAAATAGAAGAAACCCGTCAAAAATTAGGCTCACTACTCAAGGGAACCGAACCGGTTCGCTGAGAAGGCGCGAATCGATTCACCCACCGAATCGGTTCTGGAAGCCTTATAAATCGGTACGCTGGGTAAGGCTATCTTGATTTTTGCTCTGTGATTTTTCGTAGGCCATTGAAGGTTCATCCTGGCTTATGAAGTCCGATAGGTGATTTAGGTTTTCTAGGAATACATAGGAGCAACTAGAACCTAATTAAGGGGAATAAAATTTAGGTATGGGATTACGGATGTTTTAAGGTGAATGACACTTGGCTATACTTTATGAAATCGGGTTAGAAATTCAGAAAGAGTTAGGCTACGGGTAGGAGTAGGAGTAGGAGTATAATATCTTAGTGTCCATAATTAAGATATTTATGAATTTATATAAGTAAGTGAATACTTGAATATTCAGGAGTCGAGGGTTGACTGGGGAATTGTGGGCTAGTGCTACGAGTGATTTATTTACTTTTAGTCGATTATATATATATATACCATTTGTGTGATTGATATATGTTAACATGTATGCTCTATGGATGCTATCACTGAAGGTTTCACATAGTGGGAGGATACCCTGGCTAGAAGCAGGTGTTGGATCAATTCCCTAGGTCATAGGATTGTCACATGACCACTGTATGTGAGTTTAGAGTTTAGTGGGGTAATGTGGTATGGTTATGACTCACGGATGTAAGTCTATGACTGCCTCCAGTTATGTGTTTACGATTTGGGTTTGGTGGTGAGATTTCGACTCGGTGTCCTAGGAGTGGTATGTGATGTACCTGGATCCTGATAGTATGCTTGGGAATGCATCCTGATAGACAGCTCATGGATTTTATGTATATACGTGCATATGAGGGTTATATGTATATGTGTGCAGTAAACTAATGTCTGAACATTGAAACTATAACTGATGTAAAGTTACGTGAATCAGTTAATGATAAGATTATAATTGCGAATTATAATGATATAGCCCTTGTGATAGCTCATTGAGAATCAAAGCAAAGTAAAATACGTGTAGCACGATTTGGCTAGAAGTTTAGCGTGCGGGGCTGAAATAAGTGATGGTACTAGATAGGTAGGGTAGCATAACTAGGGTGTTAAAATATATGCGTTAGGTGCGCACTATAGATGAGGGGAAAGTATTATCTCATGTGAGTGCGACACCAATTTAGATACAAACGATTATGCTGCATTTGCATCATTAAATTTTAAATACTTGCAAAATATTTTCAAATGGTTTTAGGATTTTTCCCGTATCAAAAATATTTTTCAAAACCTTTTAGGTACCTAGCCACAGGGACGCCAGGGATAATTATCTTTCCGAACAGACGATGCTGCAGTAGTCGTGGATGCCTGCAAGCCTCAACTATATGCATCTATCTTTGCTATCTAGATATGATTTTCATATCAGTTATTTATTCGAGCATGTTACCCATTATCGGACAACATTTACATTAACCATAGCTTATTTTATACCCTTATCAGTTGGATTTACAAAGAGTTTTTCGGTTAACTTATTTATTCCATCTCTTAGTGTTTATTTCATTCGTGTGTTGAATGTGTATTTAAAGTATTTGAATGGTTTGTTGTATGGTTGTAAGTTTTATTAAGGCAAGTTAATAAGTTTTTAAAATTTGACACCGGGCTTAATAGGTTATTAGTAATTAATTTGGATTTCAAAAGTGGTGTTAAGAATGAGCCAAAATAAGATTCTTGTTTTATTTTAGTAAAGGGTTGGACACCTATTGTTAAAATAGGCGGGGTGTCACAATACTTTTCCCATCTATGAACTGGAAAACATTACCATTACAATTTATATATTATGTATCAATTGATAGTAGAATCATTGCAATACTTCAATGAATATTTTCTTACGTTATATCTAGTTTCCAAAATTCCCTATTACTCAAAAACCTAGATCCGAAAGTTGATATGCAAAAATTCGCGAGGGAAAGTGTTAGGAAGCTGTAATAATTTTTTCACGCTAAATGTTTGTCCCAAAGGTGGATGGCTGAATGAATATCAAATATATATGATAACACAATTGCTAAAAGGTATTTTGGGTATTCAATGTATATTCCTAACTAAATAATGGGATTGTTATATTTGAGTCCTATATGTTTACTATTAACAGATAAAAATGAAGGTATGAAGATGATGATTGAAGATGAAATGGTGATCACATCAAACACATAAGAGACAAAGGTTTTTTAAAGTGGTTCGGCTATGAATAAAGCCTACGTCCACTGTTATTTTATTCCCAGGGGTTTACAATAGCACCATAGGGTGTAGAGAGAGAAAGGATGTGTATCGTGTGTATGGTGTTTCTTGGTTCTCCTCCATCTCTTCCCTTTTGGCTAAGGGAATACATGTATTTATAGTGATGGGAGATAAAGAGATTCATTGTATGTAGACATTTATGTCTACATTCAACGAATCTAATTGTTGAATTGCTTGGTATGCTATGTGTTGTCATCTATTAATACAGTATAAATGTACATTAAGGCTCATTAAATGCGCTGACATCTTCATTAATGCACATTAAATGCATAGTTATCCTTTGATCTTCCTGGTTGGTATGCCGACCAACTCTCCTTGGGTGCCGACAAACACTCCTCGATTGCCGACCAACTCTCCTCGGGTGCAGACTAATTCTCCTCGGGTACTGACCAACTCTCCTCGGGTGTCGACTAACACTCCTCGGGTGCCGACCAACTCTCCTCGCATGCCGACCAACTCTCCTCGGGTGTCGAATATTGCCACGTAGGATGACATGTGTCCTTTTCTGATTGGTCCTCGTAGATGGAGAACTTTTGCGTTAACAGAAGCCCCCAATGCTCCATGCTTAATGGTTTACTTGAAAGGATGGAGTATTTATTCTGTAGTGTTGCTCGGTGCTCGTGAAATTCTTAATTTGCTCAACATAAAGTGCATTATCTCCTGGACGACATATGATGCAGGCTGATCAATGGTTGCTAATCTTTCTTTTGAGGAACTCCGTGTGCTATGTATCACCCCTGGGAATTTGGATGCAGCCATGCCATAGTATGCAGCTTGTAGCTTGTCATAATCTTCAAGTATGTTGATTGGTTTGCTAGTCGACCAACTGCCTCCTATGCCGAGCAACTGAGTGCTAACTTCACGTGCTTGATTCTTCTGATTTATGATCCTCTGAATACTTTGTCGAGTAACATACTAGATTTTGAACCCAACTCTTCAATATGATTAGTACCAAGCTAGTGGTAGACTTCGAAACATTTTCATACAACTTCTTGTTCAATGTGGGTTGGGACAGTAGTAGTAAAGATCTCAGTGTTGTAGATGCTGAATTTGACTTCTGAACTTCAATAGTATGTGCATAATAACTCCTGAATATGCCTCCTGAACTTCAATATACCTTCTGAACTTCAATATTCCTCTTGAAGTTCAATATACCTCCTGAACTTCTGAATACGCCTCCTGAACTTCAATATACCTCATGAACTTCAATATCAAAAATAATTCCTGAGCAAGAAAAATAACTCCTGAATGATGATTGGTCGGGGCCCCGACCGTATGAGTTTGTGGAGTTGAATTTGATGCTCGACTGCATGATGTTATAAGAATGTGCCACCAAATGAACAAATATATCTGTAATAGAAGCACCCAAGTGTGGGATGTGAACTTTGAATGCTTTTTGCTTGATCGCTTTCACATACTCATAAAATGTTTCCGACCAACTGTAGTTGACAGCTTCTTATTTCCGACCAACCTAAGTTGACATTTTTGGGAATAGATTTACTTCCCAACCAACCTTAGTTGGCATTTTTGGGAACAGATTTACTTCCTAACCAACCTTAGTTGGCATTTTTAGGAATAGATTTACTTCCTAACCAACCTTAGTTGGCATTTTTAGGAATAGTTTTACTTCCCAACCAACCTTAGTTGGCATTTTTGAGAATAGTTTTTCTTCCTAACCAACCTTAGTTGGCATTTTTAGGAATAGTTTTACTTCCCAACCAACCTTAGCTGGCATTTTTTAGAATAGTTTTTCTTCCTAACCAACCTTAGTTGGCATTTTTAGGAATATATAAATGATAGAGACTTCCTCGGAGCTGACCAACAGATTGTTGGGAATAAGATATAATAAATGTTGGAGACCTCCTCGAAGCTGACCAACAGATTGTTGGGAATAAGATATAATAAATGTTGGAGACCTCCTCGGAGCTGACCAACAGATTGTTGGGAATAAGATAATATAAATATGCGTAGACATAAAGAATGATTTAGAATAATAATAAACTGTCTTGCTAATCTGTCGAGGCAACATTGCATAATGCCGAATAAGAATGATATTTTCCAGAATATAAGAAAATAGCCGAGTACTTTGCCGGGCCTGAATATAGATAAGAATTACCCCGACCAACCATCTGTTGGGGGTCAAATATAATAAATGTTATAGTTCTTCCTCGGAGCTGAATATGAATATCTCGTCGAGTTCCGTGTTGAGATGAATATATAATATGAATCTCAAGGGATATATAGAATAATTTTTGCGTGAGCCGATATCTCTGAGCAATAATAAAATATATAATGCCTCGCTGAGGTGAAATGATAATAGTTTCCAGATTGTTTCCGAGCATTCGTTGGCGTTGAGTCTTGTACATGTAAAAATTAATATCTTGCTCTACCATATGTGTGGGCTGAATTGATTAGTCATGAGAATAATTTAATCATTCAATAAATATATGATAGGTATATGCTCGAGAAATATTAATTTCAAAAAATAAAATAATATATGTTGGCTGATATGTCGAGGCAAAATTGCCTGATGTCGAGCAATACTAGTTTCCAGAGGTTTACGAGAGCTTTCAACGGGATTGAATCTCGTCCCTATGAAATTTTAATAAGCTGCCCAAGCACCTGTCGAGACTAGATCAAATAATTATTGTCATGAGAATAATTATTCAACCAAATAATATGTGATGTGTATTAGCATAAGGCAATAAAAATTTCAAAATATGATTTAATATATTTTGTGCTAAATGTGTGTGAGATGGACAAATTTTTATTAGATATGCGCCATAAATAAGACGTAGAGTTTTTTGTAAAGTTATTTAATCTCCAACGACTAATCAGGTATAAGTTGATGTTTGAAAATTATTTATCACTTGGCTTTAAAAATATTTTTTGGGGTGATCACAATTTTTTTTAAAAACTTAAGCCCCCTGTTTACCCCCAAGCTGAACTCGTATTTAAAGAAATATCTGGGGTGCTCCGCATTTTTTAATACCCCAAGATTCTACTGTTGCCGACCAACTGCATGGGTGTTGCCAACCAACATTTGGGGATGTCTTAGGTTATAGAATATATAGTGCCGACCAAGAAGCAAATGGTCCCCGACCAGTAGAGTGATTTCGCTGATCAACAAAAATGGTGCATTGATATTGCAGACCAGCTGTTGGATGGTCACGAACAACATCAGATGTCGCTGACCAAGAAGTGGATGGTTGTATAGTTGCCGACCAATAAATTGAACCCTCCGAACAAGGCTGAGATGTCGCCGATCAAGAAGTAGATGATCGTCGACCTGCAATTGGTTCCACCGAGCTACAATATGAGTCTCCGACCAATAATATGTATGGCTGACCAGAAATAAGGGCTGTAAGTGGACGATTTCGAACAGCCATATGAGCCACGGTGAAGAATTTTTCATGAGATTGCTATGTCCCAAAATATCTCGAACCAATAGATCAGAAAAACAACATTCGATGTAAAATTTAAGCATTAAGAATGTTAATTAAATGAATACTCATCTAATCCACTAGATTGTGTGATTTAGACAAAGAAACCTTGTGATGTGATGAACGAGAGGTCAACATATCAAATTTGTGCCTAGAGTCTTGATATGGTCATGATTGTTTTACTGTTTTTTTAGTGAGAGAAAATTATTTTTTATATTGATCCCTTCCTATTCCCTATTTGGAGAGATAAAAATATGCTGAATGATCGAAGTTATTACAAAAATCCATCATCGAACCAATAAATCGATCTTTATCAGAATTAATAAATCGTAACAAATCAAAATTCTTAGATCTAATAGATAACCAATAGAAATCATCAGATCTAAGAGAAAATATGATCAATATCCAAGAGGAAAAAGAATGGTTTTGAATTTTTACTCCCTTGTAGAAGATGTGAAATATGTGAATCAACATATGTCAAATCTTTTTCCTTGATATAACTCATTACATAAACGTGTTTGCCCAGAACGTTTTCAAGAAGATTCATAGATGCTTAACGCTCATGATGAAAATTGTCTAACACTGAATATAAACATATATATATATATATATATATATATATATATATATATATATATATATTATTTTATGAATCAAATTGATGAGAACTTTTAAAGCAGATCTGGGTCAGAATTGTGATTATCTAGAGAGAGAAATTGTTCTTGATTTTAACTTTTCCCATTTAAAAATATGATGGGAATTTGAATAGACATCAAAGATCTTACAAAATTTATAATGAAAATTATCAAATCTTACCACCGTCATATATATTGGTATATGTAATCATTTAAAATATTTATTCCATGATATAAAATTGAAACTTGAGAATCAAGCAAAAAGTTATGATTTATGAAATCCTTTATTTTTCAGATTTCTAAATAAGAATTAATCTAACAGTTATGATTTTAAAATCATGATATGCAATATTTTGCAGATAAAAATTGGACAATTAATTTATGCATATAAACATAAAAATCATGATTGGATCAAAAGACGTATGTATAATTGATTATACGTAGAGAAAATAAAAACTTAGCTTTTGATGGAGAACAATGCTTGTAGCACGTTCCCACAGACGGCGCCAATCTGTTGATGACTAGAAATAGCATCCATGTTATCTTATCAGCATCAACAACAGATAAAAATGAAGGTATGAAGATGATGATTGAAGATGAAATGGTGATCACATCAAACACATAAGAGACAAAGGTTTTTTAAAGTGGTTCGGCTATGAATAAAGCCTACGTCCACTGTTATTTTATTCCCAGGGGTTTACAATAGCACCATAGGGTGTAGAGAGAGAAACGATGTGTATCTTGTGTATGGTGTTTCTTGGTTCTCCTCCATCTCTTCCCTTTTGGCTAAGGGAATACATGTATTTATAGTGATGGGAGATAAAGAGATTCATTGTATGTAGAAATTTATGTCTACATTCAACGAATCTAATTGTTGAATTGCTTAGTATGCTATGTGTTTTCATCTATTAATACAGTATAAATGTATATTAAGGCTCATTAAATGCGCTGACATCTTCATTAATGCACATTAAATGCATAGTTATCCTTTGATCTTCCTGGTTGGTATGCCGACCAACTCTCCTCGGGTGCCGACTAACACTCCTCGGTTGCCGACCAACTCTCCTCGGGTGCCAACTAATTCTCCTCGGGTACTGGCCAACTCTCCTCGGGTGCCGACTAACACTCCTCGGGTGCCAACCAACTCTCCTTGGATGTAGACCAACTCTTCTCGGGTGTCGAATATTGCCACGTAGGATAACATGTGTCCTTTTCTGATTGGTCCTTGTAGATGGAGAATTTTTGCATTAACAATAATATCCAAGAAAAACATCATTTACCCCGAGTACACATGTACATATGTTAATTGTGTATATGTGTAGTTTAATCTATATTGTATATGTTATCCAAAATTATTTTTAATTAATTACAGAAAATATATGTTTATATATATATATATATATATATATATATATATGCGTTATAATCTGAACAAATACAACTTACAGTGACAAGATGAATATGAATTTAATTAAGGCAAATGCTTAACATTTTGTCCTTAAAACGAGGTTTTCCCTGCAATGGTGCTTCATGAACTCAACGACAATCGTCTCCAAGGATACAACAATCTACACTTGCAATAATAGCTCTCCAAATTGTAAGAAACAAGCGAACCAACCATGGAAGAACTCTCTTTATTTTAGACACGAAATGGACTGACTGACATAAATAAAATTTTTGAAAACTCAATAGAAAAAACAAAATGAAAACCATGAATTTGTTTAAAAAACTAGGTATACCCACATGTGTTGCACGTGCGATCATATCCACGTAGTCGATCTAAGCATTAAAAGTAGGGAAAAGGCATTATAAGTAGACGTATGCATTACCACCTAAGAAATAATATCAAGTGTATGTGTTATTAGTAAATATGTATAAAATATTGTAATCAAAATAAATTCACATGCACCTGAATAGAAATATAGTTTGAACACTAATTAAGTCCAAAACTTGAGCAGGGAGAAGTCATAAAAAAACAGGATTGTATGTTGGTTCCCATTACTTCCATGGAGTGGTAGGCTAAATTTGGTTTGTGAAATTCAGTGATGTAAATGAATATTTCCCAAGAAAGGAAACAAAATCTAACCACCATATGAGACTAACCAAATGAAATAACAAAAAGATATGAATATCGACACAAAACAACATCGATTAAGAGAGACCGCTACGCGCGCATTACTAATGTTGACAAACCAATTATTTTGGTATTTTGTTTTCTAAAAAAAAGTAAGAAATTTGTCAAATTTCAAGCCATGTTTGTAAAATTGAATCAAATGGCAATCGAAAGTATGCTCTAATAATTCGATTAAAATATATATTGGGCTTGAAAATTACGCTCTTCAATTTAATGAAAAGTCACTCTAAGAAACTACTGATGCAAAAAATACTAATAGAAAAATTGTGATGAACATTGTTGTGAATTCTAATTTTTAAAAATTAAACAAAATACAGGTAAGTCTACATTAGTTGCTACTCTGCCCATTTTAGTATTCAAAGTGATGGATGGTGATTAATCCTCATAACATCAATTAAAATACCTAATTCCCCCAAAGACTATCCCTTAGGAAACTATATCAGCTTAAACCATCTGAATGTTTTCTTGAATTGTAGGGTTTAAATGTGAGAGAATGAGGCCCAGTTACTTATTCAATGAAATTTTGAATTCTATTTAAATTAGCCTTTGGTTTTTAGCCTATCATGTGATGGGACTCGATATTTCAAACATTCTGATATTCAAATTGGTTGGGAGCACCACATTTTCCATTAGGAAATATATATTACAACTTAATCAAGTACATAATAAGGATTCTTATGTGTAATTTAATCCAATCATCCCATTGTGACAATATCCTCCCCGTTACTTCATGTCATAGATTGTTATGTTCTTACATTATTTTATAAACAAATCCGAGTCTAGTTTGCCATTCGAATAACATATATAACAAATCAAGTGGCATGCAATTGAAATATTTAATGTTATTTTAGGGTATTGACCTCTCGAACCCAAATTGAAATTGAAAGGGTAGATAATGTGATTTGGAGGAAACTAAAATACTCAAATACAGAAAGAAAATAATAAATTTGAATAATCCAAACCCCACATAAAATGAGTTCAAACTTTTAAAAATTGTTATAATTAAAAAATTAATGGATTGAAGAACTTCTATTTTTTATAATTTGTTTTGCAATAAACTAAACCATATTAATATTAATAGGAAATGAAAATGCAAAAAGTTCAATCCAACCAGTAACAACAGAATTATCCAAGAGACATGGATTGCTAGAGAGATAAAGATAACTAACATAACAAGATTTACATTTTGAGGGTACAGACCACATCTTAGGGGTGACCTTCTTTCGAGCATACTTTGTAAGTAACATCACAACTCGAGAAATCGTTTTTCTTTTTCCCAAACCCTTGCCACGTCTAGAAATTTGTGAGAGTTAGAACTTTAGACTTACATGTGGGGATCAATGGGGAATAACCGAAGGTTTTTTGGCTTTACATCTTCTATTGTCTACCTTCTCGGGTAATCATTTGGGACGGTAGGTGATATACCCATATATACCCTTGGCCAGTCCGAGGGTGTCATCCACCCAAACGAGGGCTCAGGCCCAGGACGAGTCCAATTACCACAGTTCCATTACAGAAAGGGTCGGCCAGGATGCTCCTTCAGCCAAGACCAGACGACCATTCAAGGGGCCGATGACACACCCCAACCCAGTTACTTATAATTAAGTTTGAAAGTCAGAGTGAATCAAACCATGATTAATTTAACCAAACCATAAACACGAGTTGTAATTTCAGAGTCCTCATTGTAAATCTGTGACACCCCGTCTAATTAAATACCGGGAGATCACTCCTTTCTTAAATTAAAATCAAGGTGAACAGTTGGTTCATTCTTAGCATCACTGTCGTAAAAATACTTTTCCAATTTAAACACCCTAAATAATTAAGCTAAGTGTCAAAACCATTTAAAACCTTATTCTCATTTTATTAAATCCGGTTATAAAACCTTAAACCATTAACATCTAAACAGTCACACATTAAGAATAAAAATAGAATTGAACATACACGAATTTACTCATCAATAATAAATCCCAACATATACAACATTAAAGGAAAACATCCTGACAGTAATAAATCCCGAAATAAAGGTACTGAAAGTAAAAATTTCAATCTCTGACAATACCAACTAAATAATAGAAAGAGGGCGACATATGCCCCTGCTGGACAAAACTGAACTAGGAGTAGAATCAAATGGATGAAGTCGTCTAAACAACAGGCCTGCAACTCCCACCTAAGCTGCAGCACGTTCCTTCCAAAGGATCCTAAGTAAGACGCCCCTGTGGCTGGGCACCTGTAATACATACATATATATACAAGAGAGAAAAGGAAATAGAAACGGGTCAGAGCCCGATAGTGTATGATTTAAAAATTTGTTTAGCAAGTATTTAAATTGATACAGGCCAATGCAACAACATATTAGTGCGACACTCTCTTGAGAAATTCTCACCTCTCTTCTAATGTGCACTCCTATCGCACGAACCTTCCCAATGGTTTATATCATCATATATCACACTATCTTTCCCCAAGGATTTAACTTATCTTAGGTTATTCGCAGGATTTAAAATTGAACGATACAATTGTTTGAAAAGAATATTTCAATTAATATCCAAAATTCTCATTTTAACTTTATCAATTTATAAAGTTTTCCAGTGTCATATTATACTCTCTCAAAACAAGTATTTACAATATGAGTCATCAACCATGTCCTACTTACCATATCACAGTAGGCAGTTCCAAATTCCAGTATTTCATATATATATTAAATACTCGTATAATATATATATATATATATATATATCATAATAGCACCCCAAATAAAAACTATGGTGCGGGAATACTCTACTATCCAAAACCCCGTATCACTCGTATTAAGGGGAATACAAATTCGAAATCACTCTTGAATTGTATTAACACGTACATAAACAATATTGAGGCAAAGCATAGATTCCAAGTCTCTAAGAGGATGGCACATACCCGCGTCTCTTAGGACCGTCTGAACTATCAAATCGATAGCCTGTACCAAGGATATCTATCTTCTAGGGTACAAGTCAATATCCCCCATAAAGGTCCCATCGAGATAAGAATGTCCCAGCGCGGTAACCTCAGGGATAGCAAGTAGCGTGGGCATAATTTTCACAAGTATATAATATATGCATACACAATCATATAAATATACCACTTTATTATATCAATTTAGGTTTATCCCATAACCTACATTCACAACATTTATCCTTATTTTCCCATTATTATATATCAAGTATAATGGTTCGTTTCTAACTTTAATTCGAAGGGTTTTTCCAACTTACTACGTGATTGGACATAAATATTGTATATTTATTCCCCTAATTTCAGTGCATTTGTGAACCCGAGTGATGTAACCTATATGGATTTGACGCACATTTATGCTACTAATCTTCGTTGGCAAGTATTTCGTGTTTCGTGCTTCTCTTATTGGTTTTACAGGTTAATTATGCAAGCAGCATAAAAGAGAAAGCGAGACAATGAAAGAAAATCTAAGAAGGCAAGTTCAGGGGCATTTTGGTAATTCTACAGCCAGATCTCGAAGGAGGAGTTAACTGTAAAGTTGAAGAGCTCGGAACAACGAGAACACTAGAAGAAACGGCACCCAAATCCGAGCTACGGTTGATGAGTTATGACTCGTTGAAGTTGAAGAAAAATCCAAGGAAGAAAGGAAAGAAAACAAGAAAAAAGTTCTAAGTGTTGAATGGACCAGACCAGTAAACATTCGCGAACCCAGGGGCGAACCGGTTTGGGGGTCGAACCGGTTCGAGGAACATGCGAACCGGTTCAGGGGTCCTGAAGCGCGATTTTTCTCCTTTATTCTGATTGGCTCTAAGGTTTCCTTCTTATACAACATCAAAATTTCGTGGTTTAATCCTCTACATCACAAAAGGTTTCCAGAATATCATTTAAGTCATCACTACATGCAATTTCCTATCTCAAATTGGGTTTTTCTTCCATACAATTTATCCTAATCATTCCTAAACCAATATGAAAGATGCATCAACGAAATAAGCAAGATAAACACTTGCCTGTGATTTTTAGAAATCTGGTTTGGTGTTGAATTTGGTGTGGTTGCGTTCCCCGTCTCGCGATCTACGCGTTGGCGGTGGCGGCGGTGCAAACGGTTGAGTTTTGAGCCTTGGAATGCCTTGAGATCTCTCTCCTCTCCTCTCCAATGGTCGTTCTAGTGTTTTGAGTTCTCTAACCATAGGAGATAACCTAAACATCTGATATAGCCCCTTTAATTTTCGTGGGTTTAATTACCCAAAAATACAAAATGACTAAAATGCCCTCCCGGGGTACTAATTAGGCCTAAAAATGCCCCGAGACCCAAATCAAACCCCCGGGTATACTTTTCTGACTATCTTGACCCTTCCGGACGCGTTGGCGCACTCAAAACGACCATACGAATAACCTATAAAATATTCACTTTTATTAATCCACATTTAGTCCTGACACGACACAGGCGCGTCCCGACTTAAATTTCCACAATTGTCATTTTATTCACATGTGACAATATTATAAAAATAAATCTCATATATTACTATACTCATCCAGTAATATGTAACAAATAATATATTCCCAATAATTACTAACTCTTGTCACGCTAGTAAATATTTAAAACAACATTTCGGATTTAAAATTAAATTAATTTATCTCAATTAAATTTAATAAATCCCATAATTTAAAAGCTATAAAAATACGGGGTATTACAAAATCCATATAACTGAAAACCTTTTTACAACATCAGAGTAGTCATACTTATACAAACTTGCTTGAGGGATAATTTAACTTAATTACATCATTTACGTTTAAACAAAATCTTTGTCTCTCTCATTCCTGGCTAACCAAACCCGACTTCCTAGATTTAGCAGTGACATCGCGTTACCTGAAAAATGTTAACATAGGAACCGTGAGCAAAATAGCCCACTGAATACATCCCTACTATAATACTGCATGAATTTAAATGCAATAAATCATTTCCATATAATTATGTATTAACTTATCCGGCTCATTCATAATGAATAACCAACTTTTTCCGAATCATGATTCACATATCCTGTCTAAATAGACAATTCTCCCCCATTCCTGGTCGAGGAGTAACCCCTTGTCATTAATAGACAAATCTCCCCCATTCCGGGTCGAGGAGTAACCTCCCATTTCGGTAAATCGAAATGAACAATTTCGTATTCATTATAGTCTGATCATATCAACAACACTATACAAATATCTCTTCCCGGTGAGTACACTCACCTTGGGTTGTCAACTACGTATTCACGTTTCCTTCGGGAGGAGATGAACTGGGTTGATTAGACCTTACATCTGTCAATCCAACTAAATCAGCACTGAATCTCAATTATAACTATTATCCTAAAATAATTATGTAATTTTTCATGACTATACACCAACAATATAATTCCACTCAAGTCACATTTCATAAACCATGAGTAAAGACAAAACAATGCTATACATGTTAATAAAGTTATGAACATTCAACCATAAGAAATACCTCATAAGGAATTTATTACCAAAACCAAGTAACATGAAAGTATACTTCTCAATGTATATACACATGAAACATGTACTCAAAATACTCTTTGGAAAGAGAAGATAACAATATTCTTTCATGGGGTATCCAGTATGGCCTCAGATTATTTCCCTCTATACTCAACCATCCTATATTCCTAAATTGTACAAATACAAGGGTCCAACCTTATCAATATGAAAACATATATGAATATACTTTCCAGTACAAGCGAAGGTGTAATTGTTCAAGCTTCCGAGAGCAAGTTATGACCATTTCTTTACAACACAAGAAATCTTCCCTACAAGCTCCTCTGTTGTTCCTTCAACTTCCAAGAATTTTCATAATTTTCCTCCAGCATGACTTTCCATGATTTTCCACCCATTTTTATTACACATACTTAATAGTACATAATTAAAGTTTCATAATTGTTTGACTTCATCTGCCATCTCAACAGCTTGACTAAACTCAGGGCATACCAAAATGAAGTATACGAACAGAAACTATGTACCAACTTGAAATCATCATTACAGCCTAAACACGAGGAGATAAATTCTAATTTTTAGAATGATATGAATATATGAGTCTAATTTCATATCCAATTGGAATTTCTCAATTCCATCTAGGACACAAAGAGATATGAAAGTTTGAATACAAGGGGTTTCAATACAAAGAAATTTCACCTATAAACACCACTTATCTCACATATGAACCAATACATATTATCACAGAGGATAATGGAATTTCAGTCAATAATTCATGATTTATATACTTTGAAATAAGTATAATACAAGATTGAAACAATGTTAACACATAATTTTATCTTGCAAACACCTTAAGAATTTTCTTGGAATTCTTTTCCTAGCTTTTCCTTGTAATCTTTCTTCCTTAACTTCTACTTTCTCTTTCCTTAAGCTTAAATCTCTCAAAACTGAACCTAGGGTTATATTTGCTGAAGAAATAAGTTAAAGGGGGAATTTTAAGTCGACAAAGGCAGTCCTCCTTTCCATCCAATCAAATTAAGCCATTTGGTTTACTAAAAGACAATTTACCACTTAAAGGGAATGGACAGATTTTCCCCTTGTTCGTAAATTCGGTATAACTCTTTACTCGGGCATCCGTTTGATGCACTGTTTATTGTGTTACAACCCTAACTCACCTTTATACAACTATCTACTTTTTACCTCAAGTCAATTGTAATGTTATAAGGGTCAAAACTAGTCTCTAACAGGAATATTTCTACAGAAAACAATAAAATTTTGTGTTTGTAAATAATTCGACCTTTCATGATTTATGAAATTAGGATTGTAATAAACATAATCACTTAACATTAGATATACTAATAACACATTATTCATATCACATAATATAAGCATGATTTAAATATAATTTATCATAATTATAACCGGGTTGTCACAGCCGACCCCTCATCATGGACCCGACGACCCAACAAGGGGCCGACCCCTCATCATGAACCAGACGACCCAATAAGGGGTCGACCCCTCAGCATGGACCCGAAGACCCTACAAGGGGCCTACCCCTCATCATGGGTTGGACGACCCTATTAGGTACCGACCCCTCATCATGGGTCGAACGACCCTATGAGGGGATGACAGTACGAGGCCCACATCCAGCCAGACCCGGTGACATTGTCAACTTTAGCCTCGGTCGGGCATCTTAGGTCGAGGGTGACATCATCACAGTGCATGATTTAGGAGACGTATGGAACAGTGCGCGTGGGACTCATATAGCACGTGGACTAAACCGTTATAACAATATCATCCCCTCACGTGAGGGAATATTATATCATCATTAATTACAAGTGGCACATCCAGGTGTCATTAGGGGATTGGCTAGATCATTATTCACATGCACCATGCATGCTTGGGGGGGCACACTACACCCCCCAAGCCCTATATATACTGGTCATCTTCAACCTTGTAAAGGGATCGATAATTGTAACCCTAGCAAAAACTCTGCTTATACACATAGTAGGGAGAGTGAGCTTATGTGCATTGTATCCAAGGCCATTAGTGCCCATATTTAGTGGATCACACACTCACGGTGAATGTAGGCCTAATTGGCTGAACCACTATATATTATTATCTTATTCCTCTTATACTCAACCCCTTCTATACACATACATGACTCTATTACTACCATTGTCATTTACCGTTTGAGCTCATCATCACTTATCTAGTGGTGTTGAATCTTAGCATCATCAGTTTGGCGCCGTCTATGTAAATGAGAAGATATCTCTTCCTTTATGTAGCTTGACGTCACCGAAAACTCTGGTGGTGAACCAGTTCTCCCCCTTTGTGTGGAGATGTTTCACTATTGAAAGAGACCCATTAAGGTTCTCAAGCTCGTCAGTCTTTTGATCATTCAGCTCTTCATAGCTCAAACACATGGCACTAGAGGTGCCACCACCACCTACTCCACCGGATAGTGGAGTAGGACCTAGTTCCATTCATGCACCACCTCAGTCTGAGATGGCTAATATGGCAGCCTCCCTGGAGTCTTTGGAAACAAGCCATCGGATTATGTAGGAGCAATTTACAGCTCTTATCCAAAACATACTAAAACCACCAGGAGTCTCACCGGAGATGAATAGTCCGACGGCAGCTCCAGGGCAGCATGAGGCCAGGGGACCACCCCAGGCACCACGCAAAGACTTGCCACCTCCACAACAACAGAGGGATGTTGCTGACCCCCGACGTCTACGCCTGGGGAGTCAAGGAAACCCTTGCTCGGAAGACAGATATAACGATCTGGAGGTGGAAGAGGCCCCCATAAAGTACTGGGAGCCGTATGAGGTCTCCAATAATACTGTGAGACCTATCCAAGAAAGCAGAGGGAAGTGAGGAAGGCAAAATCCCAACGATTGCCCGAGGGGCTCTGCTTTCGATCGTCTGAGCAGGGGATCGGCCTTTGAGAGACTGGGCCCAGTAAATAACCTGCGAGAAAAATTGTCCCGATCGAGAAGTATGGCGAGGTCCAGGAGGGAGGTAGCAGATGGACGACCCCATGGACGGGACGATGGTCAGGGGGAAGTAAACAGTTGACACAGGCCTGCCGCAGCAAAACCCTTTGTCCACCTCAAAGAGGGGCAGGGGATAACATCGTCCAAGCCAACCCTACGAGGCCCTAGAACGACTCGATCCAAAGGCTGGAGGATAAGATTGATGATATTCTGAGAAGCCGGGGCCCCCTTCAAAGAGGATACTCCATAGGCTCACCCTTTATGGCGAAGATAGTCAACTTCCCAACGCCATCTAAGTTTAAGCCACCTGTGGTCACTCCAAGTTATGACGGGAGTACCAACCCTATCCATCATATTGAGATGTACCAATCAGTGGTAGACATATACTCTATCTCAGATGAAATGAGGTGTCGTGCC
This sequence comes from Sambucus nigra, assembly GCA_949130495.1. Lineage (NCBI taxonomy): Eukaryota > Viridiplantae > Streptophyta > Magnoliopsida > Dipsacales > Adoxaceae > Sambucus > Sambucus nigra. The sequence goes on from OX422217.1 coordinate 139,545,059, forward strand.
ATTTCTGGCACTCTGACTGGGGCTGCACTTGTCTGGTATATGTATCTTCCAAAGAACTCCATTGAAAGCTTTAAGCAGTTAGTAGAATGATTTATCTAGAACTTTTGCTTTAGAGTGAGACCACAGAAGAAGACAACACACCTGCTCTATGCTAAGCAGGGGAAGAACGAGAGTCTAAGAGACTACATAGCCAGATTTAACAAAGAGAAGTTAGAGGTCGAAGACTATGAGGAGAGTATAGCCATGACAACCCTCATTGGAGGACTTCATAAGGGGAAGCTATTATGGAAGCTTATTGAACACCCTCTGAAGACAATGGTTGAATTGTTGTCGACAGCGGCAAAGGTGATGAACGCCAAAGAGGCGATGGCCATAAAATACAAAGATGAAAAAGGAGGCACTAGTGGGAGTAAGTACCAAAAAAAGAATAAGGAGGGGAAGAAGAGGCTGACAGATGATAAATTTGCTGACTATACCCCTCTGACGGTCAGCTGTGAGCACATTCTGAATGAGATAAAGAGCGACCGGTCCTTGAAGTGTCCTGAGAAGTTGAGGGCAGCCCCTCACAAGAGGAATAAGAACCTGTGGTGTGAATTTCACCAAGACCATGGCCATGTGACCGATAAGTGTTGTGCTCTGAAAGACGAAATTGAAAAAATATTAAAAGAAGGGAAATTAAGAAAATACGTTGACAAGAGTGCCCTCAAGAGGGGTCGAGGGGATGACCCCAGGAAGAAGAGAGGTGATATGTGCAGAGAAGACGCTCCAAACAGAAGGGACGACCCTTCGGATGATGAGGACGACCCTGACCTCCCATTGAGAGACGACCACGGCCCTATAAAAAGACTTAATATGATCTCACTCGGTGTAGGAATGATCTCCGGGGGACTAGCGGGAGGAGGATCATAGGTTGCTGATAGGAAGGCCCACGTAGCTTAAGCCAAGGCAATGACAAAAGTTGTACACTCAACCTCTATAGAAGAAAAGTCATAAAGAGGAAGAAAGTTGATATGGATACTCTAATAGTGGGATTCTCAAGAATGGACTTCAAAGGCCTCTTAGCCCCACATGATGACCCTTTTGTCATCACTACCAGGGTACACGGGTGCAAAATGCCGAGGATCTTGGTAGATGGGGGTAGCTCTGCAGATGTCATGTTCTAGCCATGCTTTAAAGCCTTGGGTCTCAGCCATGATACGCTCGTCCCATACCATCACCCCTTGATTAGTTTTAGTGGGGAAAAATTTCATCCTCTAGGAGTGTATGAGGTCGATGTTAGGATGGGGGACGAGTGGTCGAGATGGCTTACCAAGAAGGTCAACTTTTTTTGTGATGGGTGAACACGTCTTCTCAGCCTACAACATTATACTGGGGCGAGTGGCCCTCAAGGAATTTGAGGTCGTGCCATCCACGGTTCATTAGATGATAAAATTACTAACCCCTTAGGGGTTGGGGAAGTTCAGGGAGACTAGACGACGGCACGGGAATGTTACTTCAACTCAGCCGAATAAAGAGAGGCGCACAAGAAGGCAACGACTACTTACAATATTAATACCCTCGACCCCAGGGATGAGACAAAACTGAAGAAAGGAGAAGATGCGAAAGAGGTAGAATTCATCATCCTCAATGAGGATGAGCCAAAAAAAACCATTTAAGTCGAAAAAGCTCTGAAGACAGACATAAAAGAAGACCTCATCAAGCTGCTAAGGAAAAGACAGAACGTCTTTGCATGGAGTCATGCAGATATGCCGGGGATCGACCTCAAAATCATGTGCCACAAGCTCAATATGGTAGAGGGTGCAAAGCTGATAAAACAAAAGAGGAGAATTTATTCTCGAGAAAAATATAAGGTGATAAGGAACGAGGTCAAGAAGCTAGAAGATGTTGAGTTTATCAGGGAGGTGATCTACACAGTCATAGTCCCAAAAGCCAACGAGAAGTGAAGGATATGCCTAGACTTCACCGACCTCAATAAACATTATCCCAAAGACAGCTTCCCTCTCCCTCGCATTTATCATATGGTAGACGCTACCGCAGGCCATGAGCTAATGAGATTCATGAATGCCTATTTAGGCTACAACCAGATCTTCATGAACCCTGAGGATTTGAAAAAAATGGCTTTTATTATCGACAAGGGGACATACTTTTATAGGGTCATGCCCTTTAGCCTAAAGAATGCGAGGGCAATATATCAGCGCCTTGTGAATAAAATGTTCGAAGACCAAATCGGGAAGTCCATGGAGGTATATGTAGATGACATATTGACCAAGATTTTGAAGTCCGATAATCATGTGGCTGATCTCGAGAGGACCTTCAACATGATGGATAAGTACAGGAAGAAGCTCAACCCGGCCAAATGTGTCTTTGGGGTCAAAGTAGGGAAGTTCTTGGGGTTCATCGTCAATCAAAGAGGCATTAAGGACAATCCTAAGAAGATAAAGGCCCTCCTAAAAATAAAGACCCCCAGGACCATTAAAGACGTTCAGAGGCTCACAGGGCGAGTGGCTGCTTTGAATAGGTTCGTATCCAGAGCCACAGATAAGTGTTTTCGTTCTTTAAAATTCTCAGAAAGTCCTTTGAATGGAATGAATAGTGTGACCAGGATTTCAAAGAACTAAAGTCGTACCTAGGGTCTCCCTTGTTGTTGTCACGACCAGTGCAGGGGGAACGACTACATGTGTACCTAGTCGTCTCAGAATCAGCCATCAGCGCAGCCATTGTGAGAGAAGAGGACGGGGTACAGAAGCCCATGTATTTTAACAGTAAAGCACTCTAAGGGGAAGATCAAACATACCCTAGGATGGAAAAGTTATCCTATGCCCTGATCCATGCATCAAGAAAGATGAAGTCGTACTTCAAGTCCCATACAATGGTCATCCTCACTGACTCTCCTCTTAGGGAGGGCTTGCACAAGCCAGAAAAATCGGGGAGGCTAATGCCCTGGGACATAGAGCTGGGAGAGTTTGACATTATATATCAACCTAGGGTGGACATTAAGGGGCAAGCATTAGCTGATTTTATAGCTGAATTTACTTGGGAAGATAATGAGGCTGAAGAGGAGAGCCTCGAGAAGATAGATACCCAGCAAGGTAGAATTATTGACCCATCTGCAGATAAGGTTGAGACAAGCACCTCTAGAGAAAAAGTTACCGAAAATGAAGAGGGAAGATATATCTTTAGATAGGGGTCCCTCATCGAGGGAAATTTCTCAGAGAAACATGTTGTATAGAACCTTTTCGTTAACGGGTCCTCTTGCGAGAGCGGAAGTGGGGCTGGATTAATAGTACCAGCTCCTGACGACACAGACATTGAGTACGCCCTAAGATTCAACTTTAAAGCCTCCAATAACGAGTCTGAATATGAAGCCCTGATAGCAGGCCTCTCCTTAGCTAGGTCTCTTAGTGTTGGCCAGATCTTGGTCCATAGTGATTCAAGACTTGTGGTGAATCAAATTCTAAGAGCATATGAGGCTAAGGATGAGAGAATGGATAAATATATTAACAGAGTGAAGTTACTATTGAAGAGCTTCAGAGAAGTGAAGTTGAAGAGGATACCTAGGCTTAATAATGGCTGAGTCGATGCGCTTGCTAGGCAAGCCTTAGCAACTAGGACAGATATCAGGAGGACAGTCCCAGTGGATATCTTGCTTCGACCAACGATTGAAGATGCATAGGGAACACTTGGCTCTTGCTTGAATATAAATAGGGAAGCATCATGGATAGACCCTCTAATTAGATAAATTAAAGAGGGGGAGATGCCAGAAGCAAAATAAGAAAGGAAGAAGTTGAGATACAGAGCCGCAAAATTCACTGTCATCGGTAACACCTTGTACAAAAAGGGGTTCTTGCTCAAGTGGGTACACCCGTCTAAAGTCCCATGCATTTTATAAGATTTGCATGAGGGGTCATGTTCAAGACACATTGGGGGCAGGTTGTTAGCAAAGTGGATAGTAACCCAGGGATACTGGTGGCCGACCTTGGGAAAAAATGCCACGGTATACGTAAAAAAGTTCGATAAATGTCAAAGGTTAGCCACAATCCCTCAACAGCCCCATCAGCCTCTTACCTCCATCACATACCCATGGCCATTTATAGTATCAGGAATCGATCTAGTAGGGTCATGGCCTAGGGCTATCAATAACTATAGATACTTGATCGTAGCAATTGATTATTTCTCAAAATGGGTGGAGGCGGAGCCGATGGTAACGATCACCGAGCAGAAAACCTTCCAGTTTATCTGGAAAAACATTATATGCAGATATGGTCTCCCCAACACCCTCATCTCAGATAACAAGACTCAATTCAAGAATGTATCTCTGGAGAAATACTGCGAAAGTGTTGGTGTCAAACAATTCTTCTCAACCCCATGCCGACCTCAGGCTAATGGGCAAACTGAAGTTACAAATAGAACAATCCTAGATGGAATCATGAAAAAACTCGAGGAGGCTAAAGGAAGATGGGTTGAGGAGTTGTACGATGTACTGTGGGCCTACAGGACGACAACAAAGACCCCTATCGGGGAAACCCCGTTCATGCTAGCATATGGCTCAGAAGCCTTCATCCCCACCGAGATTGGGTTTCCTACTCACGGAGTCCAAATGTGCGACCCCCATAGAAATATAGAAGAAAGGAGACTTGACTTAGACTTGATCAAGAAAAGACGAGGGGGGACTTGGACTTTAAGATACCATTAATTTGGTGGAAACCACCCTCGATTATGATGAGGGTGAATGGTAGGGACGACCCTCCATTCACTCTCAAGAAAGATGAGGGGGACTTGAATTTTAATGACATCATTAATTAGGTGGATAACCACCCTCGGCTATAAGAGGGTGAATGGTAGGGACGACCCTCCATTCACTCTCAAGAAAGACGTGGGGTGGATTGAATTTTAAAACATCATTAATTTGGTGGATAACCACCCTCAGATAAGATGAGGGAGAATGGTAGGGATGACCATCCATTCACTCCCAAGAAAGACGAGGGGGGACTTGGATGATGGATAACACAAATATAACGACCAAGACCAATCATACAAGAGACAAGCATAGAAGACAGGAAGAGAGATTATATTACAAATTCACATATGTTTGTCCAAGGAAGTAAAGTACATAAATGTTTTGTTACAAACAAAGGGTATGGGCTACAGACAGCCACCCTATTGAGCAACATCGAAGAGCAGTGCTTTAACATTAACAGGAGTCTCTTCGACAACCAAAATAGGCTGATCCTCAGATGTGCCGGTACCTTCGACGTGCACTTGCGACTCCACATGGGCTAAAGCCTCAGCAATAAGAGGGTCATCCAACTGAACTGCCTCAAGAGAGAGGCGAACAGAAGACACGACGTCAACAAATTTCAAGATGACCCATCGATAAGCCGTCTTGATCCCCCTCTCTAAGTACTCAAGGCTAATGTCCTATAACTCATCGGAGAGCTTGTAGGCCTATACTGTATCGGCCTCGACTTTAGTCACTGCCTCATCAATTTCAACCTTGAATTGGGCCCCCCGATTGGTCAAGGTTTCTTCCTTTTCTTTGATGAGGGTGTCCTTCACATTCAGGTAAGCCTCGTGCTGCTTCACCAGCTCATCCAGGACCCTTGCATGCTCAGTACTTGCACTCTCTAGCTCAGCCCTGGCAGTTTCCAGTTCAATCTTCAAGTCGGCCTCATTCTGAATGGATCTCTCGGCCTCAAAGAACTTTTGATGGTTCCCAGCCATCCACTTAGTGGCAGATGTGAAGGCACAGACAGACTGCACAAGGAACACATAGTAAGGGGACGAGGGAACAGTTGATTAAATGTTAATGAATTAAAATATGAAGTTGAAAGAAATACCTGAGCCGAAGTGTGGATATCATATTCATAGACCTTGGCCGGGGGCATCTTTGATAAAAAATCATAATCTGCGGTCGAGGGCACAGAAAACATCGAGGCTTTAGCCGCCCTCAGGTTGGCTATGAGGGAGGAGGGTTTAGCCTTAAGGAAAGTCAGATTCTGAGACCAATAAGCAACCATACTAGAAGAGGAGTTGGTCCCCTCAGTGTGTGCCTGAGACACCTCTACCCTCGCCCTCGTCCTTAAATTAGGCCGAGAGCCCCTAGGAGCATCAGGCTCCTTCCTTTTGCGACTATCGGCGAACGACTCCACTTCTATCAGCCCTACGACCTTAGTCTTTCTTGGAGGCTGCTGAGGCTCTTTGCCTTTTTTCTTTCCCAAGCCATATAATAAACTTGTAGCAATCATCTCCCAGAGCTGGTTAGATATATTTGCAGGCCAACTTAAAAAGGAGATGATACATCAGAAGTATACATCAGAAAACACTTGAAAAATAAAAGTGGACCACAAATCAACTCACATAATTCTTTTAGGGGGCCGACCCTCAGACCAGTTTCTTTGAGAAAATGAGGGGTCATTGTTAACACAAAAATTCTCCATCTACAAGAACCAGTCAGAAAAGGACACATATCATCCTACGTGGAAATATTTATACTTGTTCGTCATCTGAGGAGAGTCAGTCGGCACCCAAGGAGAGCTAGTCGGCACCCGAGGAGAGTTGGTCGGCACACTAACCAACACATGGCATACCAAGCAACTCAAGGAAGATCAACCATCCTAGAAGACCGACAGTGAGATTCATTATATATAGATATAAATGTCTGAATGTATAAAGACATTGTATCTCTTTAACTCCCATCACTATAAATACATGTATTTCCTTAGCCAAAGGGACGGACAACTAAGAGACACCATACACAAAATACACATCTCTCTCTCTCTACAACATATTGTGCTATTGTACACCCCTGGAAATAAAGTTACAGTGAACGTAGGCTTTATTCATAGCCGAACCACTCTAAAAATTCTTGTCTTTTATGTGTTTGATATGATCACCATTTCATATTCAATCATCATCTTCATACCTTCATTTTTATCTGTTGTTGATGCCGATAAGATAACATAAATGCTATTTCTAGTCATCAACAAATTGGCGCCGTCTGTGGGAATTCGACACGAGAATTATTGCCTTCTTATTAGATGAGATGAAGATCAACATCAAAAGCTAAGTCTTTACATCTTTTTATATGAACAATTACATATTATACATATATTATTTTATTGAATCATGAATCTCGAATTGAATTATTTTTTAGAATCCATATAACACTATTATATAGAATGATTTGCCATATTATATGCAACCTGAAATTCAGGTATGTTAACCACACCGTTTTATTCACATATAGATCTGGACGATCATATCAAATTTTGGTAATTTTTATTGTTGAATTTGAGCCAAGTTTCGAATGATTTTTTTACTATTCAAATTTCCATCATATGTTTCTATCTGTAATAAGAGAATAAGAAAAGTTAAAGTCAAGAACAAGTTTTCTCCTGGAAATCATGACCCAGATCTATTTTCTCTCTATTCAAGAAATTCGTTCTCTTTCTCTTTGCATAGATGTTAATCATATTATTTATTTACAAATCTGTGCAACTATGGCAATTTTAGATATTTTTCATTATTGATCGTAAGGTATTTAGTGGTACCGACTTCTTGATATCAGCTTTCGATCTAATTTCCCCATATCTAATTGACGTCAATTGTGGATCCTCTTGAAAATTTTCTGAACAAAAATGTTTCACATATGGGTCATATTATTTTTCATATATTTAGAAGATGAAAAGTCATTTCTCTTTTCAAATATGTTTCTGTGAGAATATATCTTTTATAATATGTTTGATTCCGACTCACCGAATCTTCAATAGAACATCAGATCTGAAATCAATTAGGGGAACAAGTGACAAAAATGAAGTTTAAATATCTAATATTTTCCAAATCGGATAGTAAAACCCATTACAGTTTACCCATTTTAAATCTAAGCGGTGATAGGCGTTTCGAATATTGGACGCCAGAAGTAGTCAAATCCGTAAAGGGTGGAACAGTGATACTAGAAGAATTGAACTTCCCAAAATATCATATTTCATACCCTGATTCAGATTTCCCAAAATGTCTTCTACGCATTTCTTCTCGAGAAATCGATGGAACCTAGCATAGGTCGACAATACTGGTCGGCGATACCAGACCGCCCTTTATGATCGATGACCACCCATTACTTGATAATTAATTGCAAAAGACATTTTTACAAATCGGCAACATCCAGCGCTGGTTCGCGAAGCTTAAAATTGATTTCAATGTTGATCGGTAATATCTAATACAAGTAGGTAGCACTTATTTGTTGGTCGGCAACATCTGTTGTTGATTGGAATCATCATATAAAGATATCTCCACCATTTCTTGTTGTTCAGAGGCACCTATTTCTAGTCGGAGACATGGCTACAGTAATAGGGCTCCATTAAATCAAGAGTTGCACAGGACAGGTGTTGGGGGTTGCCCGATAGCTGATCGGCGATAGCTGTGGTCCAACCAGCTCATCATTCATTACAGTTCCTTATGTTCAGAAGCAACCATATATAATTAAAGACCATCTAATCCCAGATCTGATCTTCATCACCAGAGCCATAAATTACATCTTGGCAACAGGTCGGCGACCATCACAGGGACAAAAACAAAACAAAAAAAAAGATTTCTTTGAAGATCGTGGGACTAGTTGGTCGGCGTCAGATCTAGACCATATAAAGTTGGTCGGCATAGACTTCATACCATAGTTTGTTGATCGGTATCAAATATTACAGGTCGGAGAATCCTGACCGCGTATCGCTATGAACAACGCTACAAAGTTTCTCTTGAAAACTAGTAAACTAGTTATATATATAGTAATTTTTGCTCCAAGCACCTCAGATCTCGTCTCTGGCAAGTACATCACCAGCTCAAGAAATGTATACTCATATTGAAAACCAAAAATCGTGGTCTAAGGACCAAAGCCCAGATTGGCACCATCAAATGCTCGTCGGGGGTAACTATTATCGCTCGGCAATATCAATTATTAGTCGGCATCGGGGCTCCGACCAACTATATGTTGGTCGGTATAGTAAAATATGTTGGTCGGCTACTACTCTGATACATGAACATCTGGACGACGGCAGGTTTTGGCCAGAAATGAGATTGGTAAACAAATGGTTTTTCCAATTTGACTTTTTCAAAATAAACATTTGAAGTTTTGGTTTCTTACCCCAACCAATTTAATTTTTAACAATGACTGGTAAAAAATAATACGATCGGCTGAAATAATTTCTGAAAACCAATATATTTTTAGTATTTGCTGGGATTGCAAATAATATTATAAGTTTTTTAATCTCCTATATGATACACATTTGATAAAATATATTCCCACATGAAACACGTGTGGCACAAAAATATTATTTCATATTTTGCAATTTTTATTATCTTATGCTGATACACATCATAATTGTTTGGCTGAATAATTATTCTCATGACTAACTATCTGAACTAGTCTCAATAGGAGTTCGAGCAACTTATTAAAATTCCATAGGGACATTACTCAGTCCCGACGAAAGCTCAACCACAATCTTTAACTTCTGGAAACTGTTATTGCTCGACATCAGGCAATTTTGCCTCGACAGATCAGTCAGACATATATTATTTCATATTTTTGATACTGTTATTGCCCGAGCACATACATATCATATATATTGACTAGTTGACTAAATTATTCTCATGACTAATCAATTCAGCCTATACAAATGGTAGGGAAAGTTATTAATTTTTACAGGTACAAGATTCAGAGTCGATGAATGCTCGAAAATAATTTTAAACTTCTAGAAAATATTATCATTGCTCGGCATTATGAAATTTTCCTTAAACAAGGCACTATTGATTGTATTATTGCTCTGATATCTGCTCAAGCACGAATTATTCTATATATCCATTCGGATTCATATTCTATATTCATCTTAGCATGGAGCTCGACGAGATACTTATTCAGTTTTAAAGAGATCTGCAACATTTATTATCCTTCACCCCCAACAAACAGTTGGTCTCGGTCACTATTATTTATATTCAGGCCCGACAATGTTCTCGACCATATTCTTATGTTTTGAAAAATATTATTCCTGTTCGGCATTATGCAAAATTTCGCCTCGACAAGATACTTACTCAGCTCCGAGGAGAACTACAACATTTGTTATATTTCACCCCCAACAGATAGTTGGTCGGGGTAATTCTTATTTATATTCAGGCCCGACAAAGTACTCGACCATTTTCTCATGTTCTGGAAAATATTATTCGTGTTTGGCATTATATAATTTCACCTGGACAGATCAACGAGACACTTTATTATTATTCTGAATCATTCTTTATATCTATTCGGATGCATATTCTATATTTATCTCAGCATGGAACCCGAGAAAATATTTATAATCATATATTCAGCTCCAAGGAGGTCTCCAGCATTTATTATATTTTATTCCCAACGAATTGTTGGCGAGGAAAATTCTTTTCTCTATATATATTCATCAAACCAACTAAGGTTGGTTGGCATCAACAAACCACCAACTCCGGTTAGTCGGCATATCAGCAACCACCAACTCCGGTTGGTCGGTAATAACCACCAACTCCGGTTGGTTGGTAACAATAAATTTAACCATCAATGTTGGCATCACGGGTGATCTTAAGGGACACACCAAACTAGGCAAGAAGATGGGTGACCTCCCGGGGCATCCACTGTCTAGGGAACAAGGTATTCCTGGTAAGATTACTACAACTAAGCAGGAACATGGGATGAAAATCATTCCATTGCTTAGGCCCAAAGAGTGACAAGTCACTATAAATAAATAGCAAGTGGAGAAAGTTCCATTATCTATACAAAACAGGAAAATTTGTCCTTCTACATATGTATATTCATCAGCAAAACAACAAGGAAAGCATCTTACAAAGTATTTCCAAGAAAATGAAAATGCAAACATGCAAAGATCTCAGGGAATCATTTCAGAGAACATTTCTTCGGCCTTATTTTTCTAGCAAGACCAACATACTTCAAGGCCAAGAAAGCATTCAAAGTTCATATTCCACACTTGGGGGGCTTCTATTACAGATATAGTTGTTCATTCGGTGGCATATTCTTATAACATCATACATTCGAGCATCAAATTCAACTCCACAAACTTACATGGTCGGGGCCCCGACCAATCATCATTCAGGAGTTATTTTTCTTCCTCAGGAATTAGTTTTGATATTGAAGTTCAGGAGGCATATTCAGGAGTTATTATGCACATTCAGGAGTCAGATTCAGCATCTACATCACTGAGATCTTTACTACTACTGTTCCGACCAATATTGAAGAAGAAGTTGTATGAAAATGTTTCGAAGTCCACCACTAGCTTGGTACTAATCAGATTGAAGAGTTGGGTTCAAAAGCTAGTATGTTACTCGATAAAGTATTCAGAGGAGTATAAATCATAAAAATCAAGCACGTGAAGTTAGCACTCAGTTGCTCGGCACAGGAGGCATTTGGTCGGATAGCAAACCAATCAACATACTTGAAGATTATGACAAGCTACAAGTTGCATACTATGTCATGGCCGCATCCAAATTCGCAGGGGTGATACATAGAACACGTTCGCTTGACGAACAGAGTTCCTCAAAATAAAGATTAGCAACCATCGATCAGCCTGCATTATATGTCATCCAGGAGATAATACACTTTATGTTGAACAAATAAAGAAGACAGATTAAGAATTTCACGAGCACCGAGCCACACTACAGAATAAATACTCCATCCTTTCAGTGAACCATCAAGCATGGATCATTGGGGGCTTTTGTTGACACAAAAATTCTGCATCTACGAGAACCAGTCAGAAAAGGACACATGTCATCCTACGTGATAATATTTATACTTGTTCGGCATCCGAGGAGAGTTAGTCAGCACCCGAGGAGAGTTGGTCGGCATACAAACCAACACATAGCATACCAAGTAACTCAAGGAAGATCAACCATCCTAGAAGACCAAAAGTTAGAATCATTGTATATAGATATAAATGTCTGAATGTATAAAGACATTGTATCTCCTTAACTCCCATCACTATAAATACAAGTATTCCCTTAGCTAAAGGGACGGACAACTAAGAGATACCATACGCAAAATACACATATCTCGCTCTCGCTCTCTACAACATATTGTGCTATTGTACGCCCCTGGGAATAAAATAACAGTGTACGTAGGCTTTATTCATAGCCGAACCACTCTAAAAATTCTTGTCTTTTATATGTTTGATATGATCACCATTTCATCTTCAATCATCATCTTCATACGTTCATTTTTATCTGTTGTTGATGCGGATAAGATAACATAGATGTTATTTCTAGTCATCAACAGATTGGAGCCGTCTGTGGGAATTCGACACAAGAATTATTTCCTTCTTATTAAATGAGACGAAGATCAACATCAAAAGCTAAGTCTTTATATCTTTTTATATGAACAATTACATATTATACATATATTATTTTATTCAATCATGAATCTCAAATTGAATTATTTTTTAGAATCCATATAAAACTATTATATAGAATGATTTGCCATATTATATGCAACCTGAAATTCAGGGATGTTAACCACACCGTTTTATTCTCATATAGATCTGGACGATCATATTAAATTCTTGTAATTTTTATTGTTGAATTTGAGCCAAGTTTCGAATGATTTTTTTACTATTCAAATTTCCATCATATGTTTCTATCTGTAATAAGAGAATAAGAAAAGTTAAAGTCAAGAACAAGTTTTCTCCTGGAAATCATGACCCAGATCTATTTTCTCTCTATTCAAGAAATTCGTTCTCTTTCTCTTTGCATAGATGTTAATCATATTATTTATTTACAAATCTGTGCAACTATGGCAATTTTAGATATTTTTCATTATTGATCGTATGGTATGTAGTGGTACCGACTTCTTGATATCAGCTTTCGATCTAATTTCCCCATATCTAATTGACGTCAATTGTGGATCCTCTTGAAAATTTTCTAAACAAAAATGTTTCACATATGGGTCATATTATTTTTCATATATTTAGAAGATGAAAAGTCATTTCTCTTTTCAAATACGTTTCTGTGAGAATATATCTTTTATAATATGTTTGATTCCGACTCACCGGATCTTCAATAGAACATCAGATCTGAAATCAATTAAGGGAACAAGCGACAAAAATGAAGTTTAAATATCTAATATTTGCCAAATTGAATAGTAAAACCCATTACAGTTTACCCATTTTAAATCTAAGCGGTGATAGGCGTTTCCAATATTGGACGCCAGAAGTAGTCAAATCCCATAAAGGATGGAACAGTTCTACCAGAAGAATTGAACATCCCAAAATATCAGATTTCATACCCTGATTCAAATTTCCCAAAATGTCTTCTACGCATTTCTTCTCGAGAAATCGATGGAACCTAGCATAGGTCGACAATACTAGTCAGCGATACCAGATCGCCCTTTATGATCGGTGACCACCCATTACTTGATAATTAATTGCAAAAGACATTTTCAAAATTCGGCAATATCCAGCGTTGGTTGGCGAAGCTTAAAACTGATTTCAATGTTGATCAACAATATCTAATGCAAGTCGGTAGCACTTATTTGTTGGTCGGCAACATCTGTTGTTGGTCGAAATCATCATATCAAGATATCTCCACCATTTCTTGTTGTTCAGAGGCACCTATTTCTAGTCGGATACATGGCTACAGTAATAGGGCTCCATTAAATCAAGAGTTGCACAGGACAGGTGTTGGGGGCTTCCCCATAGCTGATCGGCGATAGCTGTGGTCCGACCAGCTCATCATTCATTATAGTTCCTTATGTTCAGAAGCAACCATATATAATTAAAGACCATCTAATCCTATATCTGATCTTCATCACCAGAGCCATAAATTACATATTGGCAACAAGTCGGCGACCATCACAGGGAAAAAAACAAAACAAACAAAAAAAGATTTCTTTGAAAATCGTGGGACTAGTTGGTCGGCGTCAGATCCAGACCATATAAAGTTGGTCGGCATAGACTTCAGACCATAGTTTGTTGATCGGTATCAGATATTACAGGTCGAAGAATACTGATCGCGTATCGCTATGAACAACGCTACAAAGTTTCTCTTGAAAACTAGTAAAATAGTTATATATATAGTAATTTTTGCTCCAAGCACCTCAGATCTCGTCTCTGGAAAGTACATCATCAGCTCAACAAATGTATACTTATATTGAAAACAAAAAATCGTGGTCTAAGGACCAAAGCCCAAATCGGCACCATCAAATGCTCATCGGGGGCAACTACTATTGCTCGGTAATATCAATTATTGGTCAGCATTAGGCTCCCGACCAACTATATGTTGGTCGGCATAGTAAAATATGTTCGTCGACTACTACTCTGATACATGAACATCTGGACGACGACAGGTTTTGGCGAGAAATGAGATTGGCAAACGAATGGTTTTACCAATTTGACTTTATCAAAATAAACATTTGAAGTTTTGGTTTCTTACCCCAACCAATTTAATTTTTAACAATGACTGATAAAAAATAATATGACCGGCTGAAATAATTTCTGAAAACCAATATATTTTTATGGATTTTAAATTTAGGGATTTATTAAATTTAATTGAAATAAATTAATTTAGTTTTAATCCGAAAAGTTATTTTAAATATTTACTAGCGTGACGAGAGTTAGTAATTATTGAAATTTGTTGATTTGTTAAATATTACTTATTGAGTAAAGTAATATGTAGAATTGATTTTATAAAAAAATTGTCATGAGTGAATAAAATGATAATTATGGAAATTAAGTCGGGACGCGCCTCTGTCGTGTCAGGACTAAATTATTATTATTATTATTATTATTATTATTATTATAAGTGAATAAATTATAAGTCACCCGTATGGTCATTTCGAGTGCGCCAACATGTCCGAAAGGGTCGAGATAGTCAGAAAAGTGTACCCGATGGTTTAGTTTGGGTCTCGGGATGATTTTAAGCCTAACCGGTAACTCGGGAGGGCATTTTGGTAATTTTCAATTTTTGGCATTTAATAATGACGAAAATCATTAAGGTTATATCAGATGGAGTGCGAGGGAAGTTAGGGTTATTATAACCAAAAGAGAAAAAGGCCATAGAAAGATGAAGGGAAAAGCCTTCCAACTGTTCAATGCCAAGAACCACCAATCTTGCAACCCCACCACCACCAAAGTGTAGATCGAAAGAAGTGGAATACTGCTATACCAATCAGAGTCGTCGAATCAGAACCTTAAATTTCCAGGAAAGTATCTATCCTGCTTTCCTTGTAGTTAATGTTTCACTCATGTTAGATTAGGATTGATAAACCTATGTCTCATGGAAAAATTTAAGGATTTAGAGAATCAAATCACATGTTTTAGAGGGCATAAATATATTCTGGAAATTTCAATCACCTGTAGAGGATTACCCACGAAATTGGAGTGATTTAAAAGTGAGAAATCCAGAAAAATAATTAGAACAATGGAAGTTTAGTGTAAAATTAGGGTTCTTGATAATTAAGACAATTTTCCCCTCTAATACAATCTCGTTGATGAATTTGTACATGTTTCACGTAGGGAATCATGCATATATGTATAGAGAACTAGTAGAAATGTTATTTTGGAGTTTGGGAATCGATAATGATGTTTTGGAGAAATTTAGAAGATGAAACCCATAGGTTTAATTTGCAGTTTCTGAGCAAGAACTGCTTGATCGATCGATCGACCCAAGACCATCGATCGATTGATGGTCGATCCATCGACCCCTTTTCCTCGATCGATTGATCCCTTCTGGAAAACTGTATACTTTTCCCCTTTTTGTTTAATCCGGTTAAAATTCATAAGGACCCCTTGATTATTATTTATGGAGTAAAATGGGTTATGAAGAGGACCAGTAGGGTCTACGTAAACTTCGTTAATTGAGATTTAATATGGGATGAAATTGGGGGTTAAGGGGGAGTTTCGTCACACATTAAAAATTATGCGTATGCCCACTAAAGAATTTAAAGATTCGTGAAAGACTTAGACCAGAAGGTTAGAGAGGGTATACCTACTGAGTTTACATTTAGTAAGAAATAGTACTTCGAGAGATGAAAAGGAAGTATGCAACAATTAATTAAAAGTAAAAGCAATAAATCCCTTATGTGGGGAAATTGGGTGAAAGTTGTACAATGTAAGGTTAATACTTGTTATCTTTGAGTCGTGTGCGAACCTAATTGGGAAAAATGAGAATATTGATATATATATATCTGAATGCATATGTGAACATATTTATATTATGCTTGTGTATAATCATACCCGCGCTACTTGTTATCACGGAGGTTGACGCGCTGGGACAGTCTTATCTCGATGGGACCTTTATGGGGGATATTGACTTGTACCGTAGAACATAGGATTCCTTGGTACAGGCTATCTGATTAATAGTCAAACGGTCCTAAGAGACGTGAGGGTATGTGCTGACCTCTTAGTGACTTGGAACTACGCTTCGCCTCCATTTGTATGTGTTTTATGTTAATACAGCTCGAGAGTGATTTCGAACTAGTATTTCCCTTAGTACGAGTGATATGGGGACTTGATAGCAGAGTATGCCAGCACCATAGATTTTATGTGGGGTGCCGATAGTGTATATATTATACGAGTGATTAATATATATATATATATATATATATATATATATATATATATATATATATATATATATATATATATATATATATATATATATATATATATATATATATATATATATATATATATATATATACTTAAGTATGAGAACTTTCTATTGTGCATAAAAGTAGTTAAGAAATGAATGAATGCTCCAACTCCATTATAAGTGTTTTGGGAATTTTTTTACATCACTAAGTTATGTTAATTAACATGAGATATGAGAGAGCTTAATTTTCAGAAATTGATTATTTTGGCCATAGTATTTCTCGGGATGAAACCTTATGGGAAAGTTAAGTTAAAATAAACTTTTGAGGTTAATAGTACGGTAGGCGTGCACACTAGACGAGAGGTGAGAATTCTCAAGAGAGTGTCGCATACTAACATGGTTGTTACATTAGCCGGTAAGCATTTTAAATACTTGCTAAACTAAATTTTAAACTGTTTTACAATCGGGCTCTGACCCGTTTCCTGTTATCTCTTATTTCTTGTATATATATGTATATATTACAAGTGTCTAGCCACAGGAGCGTCATGCTTAGGTGCTTTGGAGTGGACGTACTGCAGCTTATGTGGGAGTTGCAGGCCATTTGCTTAGACGATCTCCTTGTTGATTCCATTCTTAGTTTAGTTTTAATTAGTTGGGCATGTGTCGCCCGTTTCCTTATTCAGATGGATTTGTCTGAAATGATGTTCATTTATCTTTAGTATTTTTACTCGTTGGGATTTAATTACTGTCAGGATGGTTTTCCTTTATGGTTTTAAGTTGGTATTAGTTGGCTGAATGGTTAAATTAGTGGGTGTACATTTCCAGTCTTTATAATTGTGTCATTCTTAAACTGTTAATTATTAAAGGTTTTATAATTGGATTTAATGAAATGGAAATAATGTTTTAAATGGTTTTGACACTTAGCTTAATTATTTAGGGTGTTTAAATTGGAAAGTTTATTTTTCGACAGTGATGGTAAGAATGAACCAACCGTTCACCATGGTTATAATTTAATAAAGGACTGATCACCCGGTATTTAATTAGGCGGCGTGTTACAGGTGGTATCAGAGCATCAGGTTATAGTGTCCTTAGGATATATGCGGCTTATTATGCTTCTAGCGTTACTTTGTTTGATATAGCGCCCTATGTTTAGGATTGTTGTTTTCTATGGTGAGATTTCGCTCTCCTGCTATAACATATGTACCTTAGTGAATCTTAATTGCGTTTGGGCGTGTTCGAACAATTAAATATGGAAGGCAAGGGCCGTTGGGCGGACAACAAGAGGCAAGGCTTAGTTGAGGTTGTAGAGCATATTCGAGGATGATGATCGTAGTTAAGGTCACCCCTATTATGGCACGGGAAGTCAGGACTATAAAGATGGATACGGCGCAGCCTTTGATTTCAAAGTGCTTCTATAGTCTAAATAGGTGCGAGAGTAGACTCACCCAACGTGGTACGACTGGGAAAAGTGAGACGAAGCATTGTAGAGAACTGTTAGTGGAAATTCTGAAAATGCAAAAATTATGTGTGTTAGCCCAAGGAGGTAAAGTATCCAAAGGCTTGGATATAGGACGGAGTGTGGCTAACTGAAAGTGAAAATTTGGAGATAAATTTTCTTAGCTTGTTGGAACAAGGTTATCATGGTGGGAGTCAGCCACTACTTTTAGAAGTGAAATGCTATGCTTATAGGAGAATCTTAGGTATAGTTTGATCGCAAGTTCCTTCTTCGGATGTTCAGGATAAGAAGTGAATGTTGTTATGAACTCATCATAGGAGGACCTAACAGAGGTCCATTTGTGAATATGAATCTAAACCGTTAGCGAATCTTGTATCGGAAGATGTAGATACAAATGGAGGAAAAACTCCAAGTGGGAGATCAACTCGTAATAATAGTTGATAACACTTAAAAAGGGAATTCTGTTGGACGGTCTATTCAGAGGTTAACAATGTCGTACTTTGTCAATGAAGATGATAATGCTTCTTGGTGTGGGTAGCTAAAAGAATCAAAGAATTTAGTTAAGAATAAGACGGGATACAACGGTGGTAGTGTAGCACCACAAGGGGTTGTGGATACACATCAGGGGATCCATTTAAATAATTCGGATAGATGAATTCTTACCAAGCGATGGTAGATTTAGTAGGACTATTGTAGTCAGTAACATGTTCTTTGGGGCCTACAAGGCTAAGGGAATAATGGGGGTAGCCATCAGAAATCGAGTTTACCAAAGTCTGAGAGAATGACAATCCTAACATGGTTAGTATGACAGGTGATAAGTGGATTATGTGTTGAAATATTTTGTGGAGAGTGAAATCACACGCGCTAAATTTTTTCTAAAGCGATTATAGGGTACAAGAGTATGGTGCCTAGTAAAGGAGAATGATTAAAGTAGTGTTTTTATGGTTTGGACAGGCGTGTTACGTCTAGAGACCATTTGTACAGTCAAGGCGTTTGGCAAGGTAGAAGTATGAGTTTTATCCTCGGAGGATGAGGCGTGTTTTATGTGACACGAGCGAGTCAATATATTTTATTCATTGCTAGATTAGCATGTGAGACAAGTTTAATGTGTATAACTATAAACATTATTATTTTGTGAATATTTTCCCTAGTGTAGCGGGATTATCTTTAGTGTTATCCGAGGAGGATGAATGTGTGTATTAATAGTGTTATATACTTTATTGAGGTTACTCGTTTTAGTAGTGTGATATACGAGTATGATATTATCTTGGTTATAACTTTATAGTAATGGTTAGTACGATAGTAGGAAGTAATTGCAAGGCTATCGGAGTGGTTGCCTTAGTGCAACATGTTTTGTTCTAGAGAGGCCTCACCTGCGAGAGGGTCGGACTCGCACTTATATTAGCTATTTTAGAGACTTCGGAGGGGATAGTGGGCTCAAGATATTCGATTCTGGTGTGTGTAGGGACTTTGTTGTTATGATTTAGTATATATTGGGTTTACTGTTGAGCGAAAATATTTGACTCATTATTATGTGGAGCACTCAGGACTTGGTGATAGGTAGAGAGCACTGATATATCTACCCTTTAGAGATGTGATAGTTAATATTTAGACTCATATGTTTAGGATCAGGATTTTGAGATTCCTGATTGTTTGTGTACGAGGTTTTCAAATAGTGATTACCACCAATACTGGATGATAGTGGATTGGCGAAATGTTCTTTGTGTAGGTGTAATTACGAGAGGTGATGAAACTTTTCTGTCAAGAGATGGAATAAAGGGGTACATGTTATGGACGGAGGGCCTAACAAATTTTGATAACTGACAATGCTAGGTAGTAGTGTATCGGGGGATTCCTTGTTTGGATTTCGCTTTGCAAGACATCCCACGCATGAAACTTAGCGTAAGGTTAGAAGTAGGAAGATGGTTGGTCATTAGCCTATAAGTTTGGTACCTCGGTTATAGTATGAGCAGGTAATTATATCTGTAAAGGGGGAGTTGAATTATGAATTAAGGCCAGTGGAGCCGGTTGTGTGGTAAGAAAGCATTGAAAGTTTGTTTTATCACCACGAGTTGAGGGGTGGAACGATGATAAGGAGAATTTAAAATTTCAATTTCTAGGGTGATTGGGAATACCCGAGTGTTGTAACCGCATTCTGAGCACAAGGGAAATAAAGAACTTGGATGATTTTTAGCGTGGATTATCTGGGAAGAATTTTCATAATAAGAGAGAAGGCTTGTATTTATTTTGATGTATAGAGCATTGGTGTATTGCTTTAGTTATTGTATTTATTCGTGAGAATTGTTGTACTTATATAAAGAGATTGAGATTTGTGGTTTCTCTTTTGTTGTTGTGGGATTTAGATGCTCTATACCTTGTGATATTATGGATTTGTGCAGTTTTACCGATGAGTAAAGCGCCGTTCGCTCTCCCCGGGCGGTCGGGGTGTTGCAAAATGTTGACATCCTAGTTAGTTGATGTTAGAATAGTTAGAGTGGAAGGTACGTGGGAATGGCCGTATGGAATATATGTTTATGGGACTAGCATAACGAAGTGGAAGTGGTAGAATAGATTAAGCGTTGTGTGAAAGATGATAAATCCATATATATGAGTGCGATCAGAGTAGCACACCAGAACTTGGTTGGAAGGATGTGGGATGCCATTTAAAAAGGGGTATTCCTTGAGAAGGGTGGAATTTAATTATTATGGAGAACACTCGGAGAGGAGTTGTAATTATTCAAATGTTGAGATCAAGTTGCGCGTACAAATAATGATGATGTTAGTATGGTATAAAAGGTCCAGAAGTGCACATCGTGGAAAAAAGTGCACGGGTCGGAACTTTCGGTATAAGCCAAGGAAATAAAGGGAGTATTAAGTGTCCCTTAATGTGAGACATTTCAAGTGGCAGTCGATGTTGAGCGGGACATAGTGAGTAGTCTCTGCATGCACCACTCATAGATAGAGATCGGTTGGAATAAGAGGATCAACTAGAGAGTTTTATGGTTATCAACAATTCATGTAACGGAATAGGGCGATAAAATCGGTAAAGTTACTTGGATGGGTTACCATCTTCAAGGTAAGATCGAGGGTTCATCTGAACATGTGGAGCAAGTCGCCCAAGAAGGAAGTGATTGATATTCCTTTGGGGTAATTCACAATATTAACTAGTGTGCCCCAGTCTCCCTTTGAAAGTAAGGGATCGCGCCGGTACGTGATCTTATACGGTATTATTTTCTAAATCGGGATGAGATTTGTGAATCCCACCTTCAAAATAGGATTTCAAGAAACAGCGGAGGTAACGTTTCGTTTTGAGTAGGAGGTATCACCCATAGCCGAGGAGTAGGCGCACGGTGATTAACGATTAGTGGAGCCGCGTGCAGGTAATTTTAGAATCTTGGTGATCATTTTGTTTCCACAACGGATATAACTAGCAAGTGAAGTATAGTATGGTAGAGTTCCGTGGAAGCACTCGTACCTATTTGTCGTGAACGAGGTGCTTATTGAGGTTTTGGTGTGGAAGAACCTTAACTATTCTCCTTATGTATGTTTAGAAGTGAGCAGATAATCAGAAATCTGAATCGATCGAGAATAATCCGAAGACTATGGTGGAATTCCACGACTATTTTAGGCGAACAAGAGTGGTCAGATGTTCGTATGGTTTTTCTCAGAATGGGAATTTTTATGGTGAGATAAATCCGAGTAGTTGTCATGTAGTGAGGTGCGGCCTCCCAATGATATTGAAATAATGGGAATTAATAGTGTATATGCGTGTCTTATGCGAATGCTGTCGGATAGGAGCTCAATATGAAGTGTCGTTAATAAGAGTGTTAAACAAGCTTGCGGAGAGACGGGGGCTATAATGATTGAGCTCCCTACTATGTAGATAGTTTGCGTACTGTTATGGTATCCAAAATTGTTTCACCAAGCAGGCCTTATTTTCCAAATTTCGGGACGAAATTCCGTTATTAGGGGGAAGTATGTAATACCTCGTATTTTTATGGCTTTTAAATTTAGGGATTTATTAAATTTAACTGAGATAAATTAATTTAATTTTAATCCGAAAAGTTGTTTTAAATATTTACTAGCGTGACGAGAGTTAGTAATTATTAAAATTTATTGATTTATTAAATATTACCTATTAAGTAAAGTAATATGTAGAATTGATTTTATAAAAAAAATGGTCACGAGTGAATAAAATGACAATTATGGAAATTAAGTCGGGACGTGCATGTATCGTATCAGGACTAAAATATTATTATAAGTGAATAGATTATAAGTCACCTGTATGGTCATTTCGAGTGCGCCAACATGTCCGGAAGGGTCAAGATAGTCAGAAAAGTGTACCCGGGGGTCTAGTTTGGATCTCGGAACGTTTTTAGGCCTAACCGGTAACTCGAGAGGGCATTCTGGTAATTTTCTATTTTTTGCCTTTAATAATGACGAAAATCATTAAGGTTATATCAGATGGAGTGCCAGGGAAGTTAGGGTTCTTAGAACCAAAAGAGAAAAAGGCCATAGGAAGATGAAGGGAAAAGCCAAGTGTTCAAGGCCAAGAACCACCAATCTTGAAACCCCACCACCACCAAAGCGCAGATCGGAAGAAGAGGATTACTGTTATACCAATCAGAGTCATCGAATCAGAACCTTAAATTCCCAGGAAAGTATCTATCTTGCTTTTCTTGTAGTTAATGTTTCACTCATGTTAGATTAGGATTGATAAACCTATGTCTCATAGAAAAATTTAAGGATTTAGAGGATCAAATCACATGTTTTAGAGGGAATAAATATATTCTGGAAATCTCAATCACCTGTAGAGGATTACCCACAAAATTGGAGTGATTTAAAAGTGAGAAATCCAGAAAAATAATTAGAACAATGGAAGTTTAGTGTAAAATTAGGGATCTTGATAATTAAGACAAATTTCCCCTTTAATACAATCTCGTTGATGAATTTGTACATGTTTCACGTAGGGAATCATGCATATATGTATAGAGAACTAGTAGAAATGCTATTTTGGAGTTTGGGAATCGATAATGATGTTTTGGAGAAATTTGGAAGATGAAACCCATAGGTTTAATTTGCAGTTTCTGGGCAAGAACTGCTTGATCGATCGATCGACCCAAGACCATCGATCGATCGATGGTCGATCGATCGACCCATTTTCCTCGATCGATCGATCCCTTCTAGAAAACTGTATACTTTTCCCCTTTTTGTTTAATTCGATTAAAATTCGTAAGGACCCCTTAATTATTATTTATGGAGTAAAATGGGTTATGAAGAGGACCAGTAGGGTCTACGTAAACTCCGTTAAGTGAGATTTAATATGGGATGAAATTGGGGGTTAACGGGGAGTTTCGTCAATCTTGAAAGACTTAGACCAGAAGGTTAGAGAGGGTATACCTACTGAGTTTACATTTAGTAAGAAAGAGTACTTCGAGAGATGAAAAGGAAGTATGCAACGATTACTTAAAAGTAAAAGCAATAAATCCCTTATGTGGGGAAATTGGGTAAAGGTTTTACAATGTAAGGTTAATACTTGTTTTCTTTGGGTCATGTGCGAACCTAATTGGCAAAAATGAGAATATTGATATATATAACTGAATGCATGTGTGTACATATTTATATTATGCTTGTGTATAATCATACCCGCGCTACTTGCTATCACGGAGGTTGCCGCGTTGGGACAGTCTTATCTCGATGGGACCTTTATGGGGGATATTGACCTGTATCCTAGAACATAGAATTCCTTGGTACAGGATATCTGATTGATAGTCATACGGTCCTAAGAGACGTGAGGGTATGTGCTGACCTCTTAGTGACTTGAAACTACGCTTCGCCTCCATTTGTATGTGTTTTATGTTAATACAGCTCGAGAGTGATTTCGAACTAGTATTTCCCTTAGTACGAGTGATACGGGGACTTAATAGTAGAGTATACCAGCACCATAGATTTTATGTGGGGTGCCGATAGTATATATATTATACGACTGATATATATATATATATATATATACACTTAAGTATGAGAACTTTCTACTGTGCATAAAAGTAGTTAAGAAATGAATGAATGTACCAACTCCACTATAAGTGCTTTGGGATTTTTTTAACATCACTGAGTTATGTTAATTAACATGAGATATGAGAGGGCTTAATTTTCTGAAATTGATTATCTTGGTCATAGTATTTCTAGGGATGAAACCTTATGGGAAAGTTTAAGTTAAAATAAACTTTTGAGGTTAATAGTACGGTAGGCGTGCACACTAGACGAGAGGTGAGAATTCTCAAGAGAGTGTCACATACTAACATGGTTGTTACATTAACCGGTAAGCATTTTAAATACTTGCTAAACTAAATTTTAAACTGTTTTACAATCGGGCTCTGACCCGTTTCCTGTTATCTCTTATTTCTCGTATATATATGTATATATTACAGGTGCCCAGCCACAGGGGCGTCATGCTTAGGTGCTTTAGAGTGGACGTGCTGCAACTTATGTTGGAGTTGCAGGCCATTTGCTTAGACGATCTCCTTGTTGATTCCATTCTTAGTTTAGTTTTAATTAGTTGGGCATGTGTCGCCCGTTTCCTTATTCAGATGGATTTGTCTGAAATAATGTTCATTTATCTTTAGTATTTTTACTCGTTGGGATTTAATTACTGTCAGGATGGTTTTCCTTTATGGTTTTAAGTTGGTATTAGTTGGCTGAATGGTTAAATTATTGGGTGTACATTTCCAGTCTTTATAATTGTGTGATTCTTAAACTGTTAATTATTAAAGGTTTTATAATTGGATTTAATGAAATGGGAATAATGTTTTAAATGGTTTTGACACTTAGCTTAATTATTTAGGGTGTTTAAATTGGAAAGTTTATTTTTCGACAGTGATGCTTAGAATGAAACTACTGTTCACCTTGGTTATATTTTGATAAAGGACTGATCACTCGGTATTTAATTAGGCGGGGTGTTACACACTATACATCATTGTCTTATTCCTCTTTTACTCAACCCCATCTATACACATACATGACTCTATTACTGCCATTGTTATTTACTATTTGAGCCCATCATCACTTATCTGGTGGTGATGAATCTTAGCATCATCAGTAGGATTTAAAAGAATGAGCTAAGGATTGAGGTAAAGGTTGGAGGCTAGAAGGTCATGGCCATTTAGGTATTGGGTGCTACAAATATACTAAGTAATAAATGATTGCTACTATTCAATGGGGGAGGGAGAAATTACAACGGTGAAATGGTAAAGATGAGAATAATGGTTGTATCATGGGTAGAATCATCAATTGAAAGGTTCTTAGAGTTTTCATGGTTTTTAAGTACTAAATATGAGTAATTGTAATGGTGAAATGGTAAAGATGAGAATAATGGCTGTATCATGGGTAGAATCGTCAATTGAAATGTTCTTAGTGTTTTTAGGCATTTTAAGTAGTAGAGATAAATGGCGATTAAAATTGTCCAAAATGTCACAACAGTTGGGAAAGGACAAATTGTAAAAATAAAATTAAGATTTGGGTAAAAACAAATACACACAAAAAATTGGACTCGAAAAATAGTAAAAGGCCTAATAAAATTTAGCCAAAGAAGTTAATACTTAGGCCAAACCACAGTCCAAACCCCACAACCCAATACCTGAGCCCGAGGCCTAATAAAATTTTCCCTAACAAGTTAATACTTAGGCCAAGCTAAAGCCCACGAACCAAACCTGAACCCGTGCCATGCAGAGCTGAACTGGATCGAGTTGGGTCTGGTGGGTAGTGGTAACGCACGCATGTGGACATGAAATTCGATCCAAGTCCATGTATGTCTTCCCTCCTTCAAAGAGTTGGGATACCTCTAGGGCACCAAGCCAAAGAACTACGGTGGGTTATAATATACTACATGCATCACTCATATTTTATCTTTATGGGACTTTGGCCTTACACAAAACACTTCAACCAAATTTCATGTTCCAAGTGGGTAATTTGAGTAATATTTTCTCATTCATTAATTTACGATGTTGCACAAGTCAGTAAACCACGCCATACTCCTCACAGAAGAGAACACATTACAACTTCAAACTGTCTCAAAAGACATGTGGGTCTTATATTAAATTGACCCTTAAGTTATCCAAGATATGATTTTGTTAACCCAATTAAATACCATAAATTCCAATAATCCTCCAAATGAATGAAAAAAAATTTGATCAACATAAAATACTATGAAGACACAAAGAGAGTTATATTGAAAAATTCCTACATTGGGAGAGGGAACTTTTGGCCTTGAATATTCCCTAGTGAAAGACTATCGAATTTACTAACTGACCAGTAAACGCGATGTCTTGAATTGTTATGTGTTTAGTGTAAATCAAGACAGTAGACTTCACACAGTAATTCTTCAAATAATGTTAGTTCTTTTAGTTGCGTTCATTTTAACCCTGTACAACTTATAGTTTCATGAGCAATTTAGAGGATTTTGGCATTTTGAAGTTCTCATTAAAGAGGACCCTTCACACTAACATAGATGACTTACCATTAAGAGTATCCTATTATAACCCACTTAGACTTGCAAGATATAGGAGTCATTAAAATCTATTCTTATCCTCACTTACTTTGTAGGTAATATTATTTTATCATAGGAATAAGTATGATTTTAAAAACTCATCAGTCCTCACTTCGAAGAGCCGGTCAAGATATGGGTGTCCCTGTGAATCTAGATCCTGGGATACCCAATCATCGAGGGAAGGTTGCCATCAATACAACTCTTTACTTTACAAGCTTTAATCTCATTTCCCTCGATATATGATATACTGGCAATCTATTTAAACCTTTAGTTAACGAATTGGGTAGATTGTCCTTAGACGTAATATAATCAATGGAAATAATTCCATTAGAGAGAAGTTGTTTTATGGTATTGTATCTTTAACGTATATGTCGAGACTTGTCATTATAAATATTACTCTGTGTATGCCAATTACTGATTAGCTATCGCAATCTATGCAAATTGCAAGCACAAGTTTTGGCCACATTGTAATATCCTCTAAAAGTGTCGAAGCCACTATGTTTCTTCTCCAACCTTATCTACAGCTATAAATTCAGATTCCATATTTTATCTAGCAATACAAGTGTATTTCGAGGATTTGAAAGACACTGCAGCATTACCAAGTGTAAATACATACTCATTTGTGGATTTAGAATCCTTCGAATCAGATATACAATTAGTGTCACTATATCCTTCAAATACAACTGTATATCTTGTGTAGTGAAATCCATGGTTAAGGGCATATCTTAAATATTTTAGAACCCTTATTTTGGCTTTCCAATGGCCTTTCCATGGACTACTTGTATACCTACTCAATTTTCTAACTAAGTAAGCAATATCTGGATGAGCAATTCATGACATATACTAAACTGCCTTTTTCATATATAAATGAACAATTGGGCCAATATGTGTTTTAGCTACGCTACCATTACCTTTATCAAACTTATTAAGTATCCTTAATATAATGAGATTGATACAAGACAAGTTCATCTGATGTTTTAGAAATTTATATTCCAAATATAACATCCACAGTACCCATATCTTTCATATCAAATTTACTAGACAAGATACTATTAGTAGATTTAATTTTATCCTTATTATTCTAATACTAATCATATCACATACTTAGAGACAAATAATGACATAACCACTTGATTATTTTTTATGTAAACACATTTTTCACACTCATTTATTTTAAATCCATTTGACATCATTATGTTGTCAAAATTCTCATGCCATTGTTTAGGTGTTTGTTTTAATCCATAAAGTGATTTAACAAGTCTACATACTTTCCTTTCTTATCCTAGAATTTTAAACCCTTATGATTGTTCCCTGTTTATTTCTTCATTTAACTCACCATTTAAAAAAGTGTTTGTCACATCCATTTGATATATCTCAAGATTATGTAATATTGCAATATCTATTAACATTCGAATGAATGCTATTATTGTAACAGGTGAGTAAGTATCAAAATAATCTAATCACTCCTTTTGCTTATAACCTTTATCTATAAGCCCTTTTTTATTTTTCAATTGATCCATCCACCTTCAATTTTCTCTTGAATATCCACTTGCATCCAAGAGGTTTATTGCTTGGTGTGAGATCCACCAATTCCCAAGTATAATTTTGTATAATGGATTTAATTTCACTATTTATAGCCTCTTTCCATAAAGGAGATTCTGGAGTTGGCATTGCTTCATTTAATCATCTAGGCTCACTTTCTAACATATTTGTTAGAAAATCTGGACCAAAAGACTTTGAAGTATTTGTCCTTTTATTGCGTTAAGGTTTGAATTCAACATCTTTCTCATTAGATTCTTTATCTACATTCTCTTGATAACTACTATAGGTAATGTCATAAGTTCTTTTGTAATAAGAACTTTAAACATGTGCATTATTATGTGGAAATACATCTTCGAATAAATATGCATTTCGAGATTCAATAATAATGTTTACATGTATATCAAGAATTTATGATTTATGAACAAGAAATTGATATGCGCTTCTATTAATTGCATAACCAATGAAGGTGCAATCAACAGTTTTTGGTCCTATTTTAATCCTTTTAGGATTAGAAACCATTACCTTTGCAAGAAACCCCCACACTTTGAGATATTTGTAAAAGAGTATTTGACCTTTCTGCAATTCATATGGTGTATTATTTATTTTCTTATGTGGAATTTTATTGATAAGGTAGTTTTTAGAAAGCAAAGATCTCCTCATAAACTATGAGGTATATCCGAACTTATCAATATAACATTCATCATCGCTTTTAAGAGTTCGACTCTACGTTCAGCGATACCATTAGATTGAGGTGAGTAATGAGTAGTAGTTTGATGAAGAATTTCGTGTTTTGAATATAATTATTCTTAAGGGGAATCATATTCACCGCCTCTATCGCTTCAAACCACTTTAATCTTTTTGCTATGTTGATATGTTTTGTAATGTTCGAAGAATTTACAGTATCATCCTTGCTTCAAAGTAAGTAAACATAATAATATCTTGTGCAATCATCAATAAAAGTAATAAAATACTTTTCCCACCTCTTATAAATTTGTACAAATTTCAAGTCACATTTATCACTATGAATTAATTCAAGAGTATTCGAACTTCTTTTAATTAATTGAAAACAAGTCCTAGTTAACTTAGATTCCACACACATTTCACACTTGTGATTTGAGTCAATATTAAAATTTTGTATTAAGTATAAATTAATTAATTTACGAATAGTATCATAATTAACATGGCCTAATCTACCATGCCACATATTACAAGACTCAAGCAAGTAATCAAAATATACATTATTATTATTATTATTATTATTATTATTATTATTATTATTATTATTATTATTATTATTATTATTACTATTAATAATAATAATAATAATAATAATAATAATAATAATAATAATAATAATAATAATAATAATAATAATAATAATAATAATAATAATAATAATAATAATAATAATAATAATAATAGGTGTCACAGGCATTACATTGAGTTTGAAGAGCCCATCTCTCAAATTATCCTTTCCCCACAAACATACCACCTTTAGTGAGTACCAATTTGTCAGATTCAAATACTAGTTTAAATCCCTTCTTGCTAAGCAAGGATCCAGAAACTAAGTTCTTTCGATTGTCTCAGATATGAAGCACGCCATTGAGAGTAAGTTCCTTTCCCAAAGTCATCATGAGTATAACTTTTCCTTTACCTGCAACCTTTGAATTAGAAAGATTTCCCATGAAAAGTTGCTCCTAGTGATTAGTGTCTTGGTAGGAAGTAAACATATTCTTGTCATAACATATGTGACGAGTGGCCCAATGTCCACCCACCATTCTCTAATATTACCCACAATATTGATTTTGGAAACTACAACCGAAAGGCTTTTGTTTACTATTCCCTTGATTTTTACACTTACGACAATCTTTAGCACGATGACCTGTCTTGTCACACAAAAGCCATTTGCCACCGAACTTTTTGAAGTTCCAACCTTGCGTTCCTTTGAAATGACCACACTGGTTCACACGCTTTATTTTCTTTTTCTTACTACTTTGCCCTTCTTCCACTACATGTGCTTTGGATTTTTTTCTCAATGCGCAACTATGCTCTTCAATCCTCAATCTCATAATCAAGTACTCAAGCCCCAGTTATTTACCTTTATGTTTCAAATAATTTTTGAAATATTTTCAAGATGGTGGCAATTTTTCAATCATTGCACCAACTTGGGATTATTCACTAATTCCATTTTTTTAGAAAATATTTCATGAAAAACTAATTGGATCTCTTCAATTGATTCATGACAATATTTGAACCAACCATTTTAAAATCCAAGAATCTGTCGACAATAAATTTCTTCATTCCAATATCTTCCGTTTTGGATTTTTTGTCCAAAGATTCTCATACCTCTTTATTCATTTTAAGAGGGATACAAACATTATACAACGTGTTTTCCAAATTGTTTAGGATATAGTTCTTTCATAGAAAATCGGAATGTTTCCAATCATCCTCAGCAGCAATTACTTGTCGGCCAGTCTTATCTTTTTTAGAGTTGGTTTCTCTTCGTGAAGGAATTTAACCAAGTTTAAGGTTGTCAAATAAAATAACATTTGGTGTTGCTAACGTTTAACATCAGTCCATTTGAACTTCTCAAGTTTTTCACCATACCCAACAATTATTGGTACAACCGCAACAGGCAAAGCAGAAGTAAAAGTCATTTCTGTTTTGAACAAAAATTATAATAAATATATCGCAGGTTATATAAGTGGACAAATTATATATAAATATAATCACACTCTTTTTTATCCAATTAAACTTGTAAACAAAATTGAGTTTAACGTTTAATAATTCACATGCAATAAAAGTAAACTGTTTTTCTGAATGAACATAAAATATTTTATATCACAGATTTAACATGCATTGTATATAAATAAATTTTTATAAATAATTAATAATCAAGAATATGTTTTTTTTATTATACTTAAAAGATTTATTTTACAAAACTAAACAATCACTGTATGTAAATAGTTTTGAAAAACACAAAAGTTCAAAATAGTTTTCTTGATTAGAGAAAATATTTGTAAAACACGAGGGTTATTACTAACATGATTGTCTAATTTTATCAATACAGAAAATCATTATGGAAATAATATAACAAGAAAATCCTGTATTCAGAATGTTATCCAAAATGATTTTTAAATAATTACAGAATATATATATATATATATATATATATATAAGACAAGTATCCAACACTATGTCTTTAAGACGAGATTTGTCCTACAATGTTGCTTCATGAACTCTATGATAATCGTCTTCCAGAATACAACAATATACACTTGCAATAGTATTACTCTAAATTGCAATTAACATGCGAAATAACAATGGAATAAGTGTTTTTATTTTCGACACGAAATGAATTGAGTGGCAGAAATAAAATGTCTAAAAACTCAACCAAAAAAAATGCAAACCACAAATTTATACTAAAATAAATTACTGTTAAAAAATAATTAAAGTTGTCCAAATTGTCGCAACAGTTAGGAACAAATAAAGTGTAAAGATGAAATTAAAATTTGGTCCAAAAATAAATAAAATACACAATAAAAAAGTTGCACACAGAAAATTATAAAAGGCCCAACAAAATTTGGCCCACGTTTTGTGCCAGGTTGGGTGAGCAGCGGCGGCGCGCGTATGGACTTGGAAGTCAGTCCAAGCCCATGTAGGTCCTTGCTCCTTCAAAGTGTTGGGATAACCCAAGGGCATTAAGCCTAAAAGCCATAATGGGTTATAATATACTACACCCATTTTCATATTTTATCAATGTGAGACTTTGGTTTTACACAAAACACCTCAACTAAATTTCATGTTACAAGTGGGTACTTTGAACAACAATTTCTCATTCATTAATTTGTGATTTTGCACAAGTGAGTATACCACGTTATATTCCTCACGAATGATAAAGACGCGTGGATCCCATAATAAATTGACCCTAAAGTTTACCAAAATATAATTTTGTCACCCCAATTAAATACCATGAATTCCAATATTATATATATATATATATATATATATATATATATATATATATATATATATATATGTATATGTATGTATGTATAAGATATCATATACTCATATTATATATGTATATATGTCAGTATATATGCATATATATACATGTGTATATGCATAATCAAACGACCGTAAGGAGTGTTTTCACTATGGAAAATCTAAATGTAGTTATCCGTCTGTCTTGGCTTCACCCTCTTCTTCTTATCTCTCCCTCAATAACTCACGCTCCCCTCTGCCCCTCTCCTCTCTTGCCCTTACCTAGTCCAACATCTCACGCTCCCTCTTCTTTTCTCTCCCTCGGCAACTCACGCTCCCATCCTTTATTTTTTCCCTTACACACGACTCTCCTCCTCCTCCTTCCTCTTTAGCCCTAATCCTAATGATACGATATATATAAATATGTAAAAGAAACCAGTGACACACAAGTATATATATAGGTATAAACACCATAAAACGATATAAAACACATAAACATTACACACTAGAATAGTATGGATGTGTCTAAACATGCGGTAGACGGAGTGAAGGGGCGTGAACAAGAAAAAATGAATTATGACCCAATCACTAAAAAATGTCCAAGGACTTCTATATGATCGTATTGACTTTATCAAACAAATATTTAGCCTCACACTGATAGATAAAGCGAACTCATAGTGGACAAACAAACATAATGCGTACTAGCCTAGAAAATATTGATGATTCTCAAATCAATAACGTCAAACGTGAATTAACTAGAACTCATTGTGCAAACCCATTGATCCTCAACTTATAACACCCTCAAAATTAAAGAGGTATCATTTTTCACTCTCACTTTAAAGAAACCAAGAATCAATGAAACTAAATTTGGCCTTGGCAATATTTTCTTTTCCTTTGCCTCTTAAATTTATATAGGTTCTTGCCAACGGTGGTCTTTCATGCAAGGAAGATTTATCCCTTTGTAGAGATTTCCTGTGCACACTCATATTTTCTATAAAATAGTAAACTCATGGACAATGGTTCTTACAGGCACAAATTTCCCAATTAAATATATATGTAAAATGACAAGATTGTTAAGAGAACACCTCACTTAACTCATGTAACATATGAAGTTAAAATTAAAAAGATCTCGTGGATGTGTGTGAGGAGGCATATGCAAAGTGAATCCATTAAGCCAGTCATTTTCAAATTACTACATGCAAGCATGATATCATTAAGAACAATATACGCATAAAAAATAATAATTAAATATTTTAGACATATGGAAACTAGAAAGGAAGTGGAGTTAGACACACCGATATGCCACAAAAAATGTGTAAAACTAAACTACGCAAACAAAATCGTTTTGAGTTTTTAAACATTTTTTCAAAGACCCCACATGAAAACAAAACTTAAATGACAAACAAAATCTTTTTATATTTTTCAATAAGATTCGAGAAATGAAAAATAAAAATACAAAAGGATAAACATCATACAACTAATATATATATATACACACACACATTATGAAGTATAAAATCTGAAGTATGAAAACATGAGAATACAATCAACCGTAAGATATATCATAAGAAGAATCATGTGGAAGCATTCAATAATCAACCAGTTTATTATTCAATGCCTCCAAATCTTATTTCCTAACCCAAATAGATGAAATACCTAATGTCTTAGAATTTGGGAACCATGGTGACATTGGATCTAGACTTATTAGGACCTCTTCTAAGATCATAATAAATGCCCTAAGGTGACATTTCTTACCCCAATGTGAACATATGTAAACACGAGTAATGTTATGGGTTGACCGTGTCTAACGTTCTTGGAAGTGATTTAGACACTCTAAAACAAACATTGGTCTTGGCTTTAGTAGCGGAAGAACTCGGATTATCGAAGCCAATACCATCACTACATGAGTCTTTCAAATCATCTTTAAACCTCAAAATACTAGACTCAAGAAAAAATTTAAACTCTTCAAACGTTAGGGACATCCTTTTTTATGTTCAATAAGCCCTAGAAGGTTATCTCACTCCCCCTCAATATAAGTGAACTTATCCCTAAGAGTCTTCTCTTGTGCCTTCAAAACATTTATCGATTTATCATTATCCTTAATGACATGTTATTTAACCCTAAAAACTTTAAAGACCTCTAATTCATCCTCTAAAAACTAGAGTCTATCCTCACTCTCTTTCTTGGACACTTTTAACATTTAAAAATCACGTTTCATGTCCTCGAGCTTCTCACGGAGGATATCTCTTTGAGTTTGAAAAGTTTACAAAAATTCGATTTCATCTTTTAAGCAAAAAAAAAATTCGAGAAATTTAACTCTTTTGAAAGCTTTAAACTCAAACAAGTTAATTTTTCAGCACAGTTATTGTGGGGGCTTATTTATTCATGCCCAATAGTGCAGCCGACCAGCCTAGCGTGTATAGTGAATAGCCCGGCCCAACTCAGATATTTATTTACACACATGTATTTGACATGTGCTTAAATGCATGGAAATAAATTAAAAATGGTTATTAACAATCTCAGAGGAAATATTTAGGAACACCACCAGTTATCTACAAGTTGATTGAGTTATTTGCACAACTCAATTACATATTTTTATAACTATAAAATGTAAACCCTAACCTAGGACAAGGGGATGTAACTTCGATTGTTTGAGAGACACCAATAAGAATAGTAACCTCTCCGTGGATGTAAGCAAGTTACCGAATCACGTACATCTATTATTGTTGTGTGTGATTATTTATTCTCTCATTAATATATCTTTCTAGATCTTTTATTGTGATAGTTATTGCACTCATAATTGGCGTCGTCTATGGGAAATGATTCTTTTTCCTACGAAAGAAATTATCAAAAGAAAGCCCGTAATATCTCACCACGGCAGCAATCTCCCCCAGGTTAGCGATGTGCAAGTTAATCGAATCCCACATAGAGTTAGGTCTGAGATTCGCTAGCCACCAAATCCCAGGTTTCGCCAAGAGGGGTAACCTTCTGAAGAAAGTCAAGGACCACCTAGGTATACTCAGATCTCCAGGATGGTCGACGCTTACAAAGACAGGATTTAAGAACAGGAGGAGGCAACACACCTACAGATGGAAGAAAATGCTCAATTGCAAAGGTAACTTGAAAGGATGGAGAGAGATCCCTATAAAGGTACCCAGAAACATAGTGACAGTTATCCTAGCCCTCAGGCTAGCAATACTTGCAATCGAGGAAGGAGCTCCAGGTGTGCCCCTGATAGATATGATTACGCCAGGTTAGGTCATGATCGATCAGAGTGTGGCCGATCAGAGAGGCATCACAGAATTAATGATCGCTAGGATGAAGACATTGTAATTCTAGTCCATAGAGAGATGGACCATCACCCAGCCCATCGAGGGGCCAGGTTTACTGGGGAGCTAACCAGCCCCAGATGAAATCCCATTTATCAAGGGCAATTGAATAAGATGAACCCCTAAAGAAGTTCGTCATTCCAAGATTCAAGATCTGTGATGGAAAGACATATCCCATAGACCATGTTCGATAGTACAAGCTGGCAATGACCTTATGGAGACACAAAGATGCCTTAATGTGTCGAATCTTCCATTATAGACTACATAACATAGCATAAAAGTGGTTTGAGAAGCTGCTCCACACGTCGTTCAAAAGCATCAAGACCCTAATAGAGGCCTTCACTACTCGCTTCATAACCATTACTTCCCACCCGAAGAGGATGGGGGGTTCACTACTCATGATAAAAAAGCCACAAGAGAGACTTCGTGATTATGTCAAGAGCTATTAGGAGATCTTCAACAAAGTGGAGGATTGCTCGGAGCAGGTGGTTACAGCGTCCTTCAAGATTGGTGTGCCGAACACATCTTTATTACACCGATCCTTGATGAAAAAAGAGGCCACCACCATCGATGACCTCATGACTCGTATCGAAAAATATGCCAAAGTAGATAATATGGTTCACTCTACCACAGGGGTCAACGGTCGAGCAAAAGTAACCAATGAAGGAGATAAGAGTGACACTCCAAAGAAAGGGAATAAGAAGGGCAAGAATGATTCTAAGAATGGAAGCAAGGCCAATCCTTCAAAGGTGTTCTAAGATGTTAGCTCGGTCTTTAAAGAACAAATTTATAAGATCTTGAGTAAGATCAAGGATCAGTCATTCGTCAAGTGGCCCAAGAAGATGGGGGGTGACCCGACGAAGAGGAATAACACGCTGAGAGGCGCATTCCACAAGGAAGCAGCCACAGGACGGAGCAACTTGAGTCCATAAATCAAGCAACGTCCTTGATGATGACATGGGATAGGAGTTCATGGTGATTTATGGAGCATCTGACCTAAAGCAGATCTAAGAGAATGTTGTTCGAATGGAACTAAAAAAGGTCACTACTGTTATAGAAGCATTCCAGATCGATCTTACAAAAAGCCAAGCTAGCAAATTTCGGGGACCAGAGGATGTAAGCTACACCAAACATATAGTCTTTAGAGAAGAAGACCTGATTGGAGTGAGAATTCCTCACCATGATGCACTCGTGATTACCCTCATAATTGTGAACTAGGATGTCGATAAATTACTGGTAAACCAAGGAAGCTCATTAGAGGTAATGTACCTAGAGTTGTTTCATAAGTTGAAGCTCAACTTAATCGACCTTAAGGAGACCATTGTTCAGTTGGTTGGCATCGTGGGGAAAATTATGATGCCATTCAGTAAAATAACTTTATCAGCTATAGCACGCAATATCTCAAAGTTGATCGAATTTTTAGTGGTGGATATAGAGTCTTCATATCACGCCATTCTGGGAAATGGCTGGTTGTATGCCATGAGAGTCGTACCATCTACCTATCACCAAAAGCTGAAATGTGTCACCGATCAGGGCGTGGTCAAGATTCGTGGTGATCAAGCCACTGTATGGAAATGCTTTATCGTAGTCATTCAACCCAGAAAGGAAAAGATAAATGAGCTAAAGGAGACCCGAGAGGAAGCTCGAGATGGGGCCATACCCTTAAAATAGCAACTACCATATGACCGATCAGGGTGGAGGAGACCAAGATCTATCCTAGTGATAGGGTCATTAAAAGCCTGGAGGAATTTAGTGCTAATGATAACTTGCTAGATATAAAGTTTCTGATTAGAACCACTCTTGTCAATTGTGAAAAGAAAGAATTGATTAACTTCTTGAGAATCAACCTGTATATTTTGCTTGGGAGTCATATGATCTGCCTGGAATTAATCCCAACGTAGCTTGCCATCGGCTGCATATCGATCCAATCTTCAAGCTGATTACTCAGAAGGCACGCCGAACATCTCTAGTCGGGAGGCTTTTGGATGCAGGATTCATTAGAGAAGCTCCCTAAATGGTTATCCAACCCAATGGTAGTACGGAAGTACAATGACAGTTAAAGGGTATTTATTGATTTCATAGACCTCAACAGGGCATACCCCAAAGATAGTTTCCCACCGCCTAAGATTGATCAGCTTATTAATGCCACGACTGCTCATGAGAGGATGAGTTTTCTGGACACCTATTCAGGGTACCATCAAATTTTGTTGTTCGGCCCCGACCAAGACAAAACATCTTTCATAACCCCGGTCGATCTATACTATTACAAGGTCATGCTATTTGGTCTAAAAAATGCATGGGAAACTTATCAGTAGTTAGTCACGAAAATATTCAAGCAGTAGAGTGGGGATACTATGGACGTATATATTGATGATATGTTGGTCAAAAGTAAAAATAGAGATGACCACATCACGGACTTAGCCAGAACCTTCGTAATCCTCGAGAAGTACCGGATGAAACTTAACGTAAGAAAATGTTCATTTAGTGTCTAGTCACGTAAATTTTTAGGTTATCTAGTCAGCAAAAGAGGAATTAAGGCCAATCCAAATCAGATTGATGTGATCAATAAAGTCCAGCCCCCTAAAGTCATTGTTGGATATTCAAAAGCTCATTATCATGCTATCAATGCTCAATCACTTCATCTCCAAGTCCTCGGAACGTTGTCGACCATTCTTTCAGCTACTAAACAATGATAAGGGCCACACATGGAACGACGATTGCTCAGGAGCTTTAAAAGAGATCAAGTCTTACCTTAGCAAATCATCCCTGTTGGTGATCCTCGATGACAGAGATCCTCTATCTTTACCTCACGATGTCAGACCACATTATTAGCTCAGCTCTAGTATGTGAGAAGAAAGGTGGGCAATACCTTATCTACTATACTAGCAAGACGCTTTTGGATGCAGAGCAATGCTACTTTCCTTTGGAAAAGTTATCCAACGCATTAATGTTTGCCTCAAGGAAGCTGAAACACTACTTTGAAGCTCACTTTATAACATTGATCACTTTATTCCCCCTCAAAGTTGTTCTTTAAAAATCTGACCTCTCCGGATGACTCTCAAAGTCGTCGGTCGATCTAGGAAGGTTTGATATTAATTTTTATCCGAGAATGACAATTAAGGAAAAAGTCTTGGTCGATTTCATCACTAAATTTATAAGGGACAAAACCACTGACCAACAGATAATGGAGCAATCAACAAATGAGGAAGCACAATTTAAGGACTGGACCATATAAATTGATGAAGCCTTCAATTTTAAGGGGAAATGAGTACGAATTGTCCTTATCAAACCAGAAGACGATGTCATCGAGCAAGGAATTAGGAAGGGATTTGAATCCTCCAATAACAAAGTCTAATACGAAGCACTTATAGTTGACCTGTGCAAAGCCCAACTAGTGGGGGTAAAACGCCTCAACGTGTTTGGTGATTCCATACTGGTTTCCAAGAAAGTGAGTGGAGATTTCAACACAAAGACGATATGATGACATCCCACCTTACCTTAGTGAAAGGTATTAAGGTAGGATTAGAGAAGGTTCACATTCAATAATTATCCCGAGGGTAAAACAGCTACGCCGACGCCCTAGCAGCCCTAAGCTTAACAGTGGACTCTGATCTCAAAAGGACTATTCAAGTAGAGTTCCTCGCCACGCCTAATATTGACTAAATGGTGGTCTCCGAGCAATTCATCCTCGCAAAAAGTGCCCCTAGCTGGATGGATCCTATCATTGCTTATTTATAGAGAGACATGCTACCGGATGATAAGAAATCAATTCACCAAGTGAAAGTAAAAGCAACCCGTTTTTACCTTGACTCAAGGGGAAGCCCTACAAACGATCCTTCATAGGACCTTACCTCTAGTGCGTCCACCCGTAAGATACCGAGCAAGTTATCAACAAGCTTTATGATGGTATTTGTGGGATTCACACAAGAGTTAGGTCTTTGGCCTTCGATCGATCAAAGAAATCTACCTGTGGCCTCACATGCAAACGGATGAAAATGTCTATG
Organism: Sambucus nigra; assembly: GCA_949130495.1. NCBI lineage: Eukaryota > Viridiplantae > Streptophyta > Magnoliopsida > Dipsacales > Adoxaceae > Sambucus > Sambucus nigra. The sequence continues at coordinate 139,584,527 of OX422217.1, forward strand.
TTTAGAAATGTGAAAACTACCAGAAATTCTCTCCTATGGTTCATCAGCCACCTAGCAATATGAAATTCTTGGCCATTCCCTAGTCGTTTGCGCAATGGGGATTGGATGTTGTGAGGCCACTACCTACCACACCTGGGAATCGTAAGTATCTGTTGGTCAACATAAACTACTTCACCAAGTGGGTAGAGACAAAACCACTAGAGAACATTCGTAACGCTAATATAATAAAGTTTATCTGAAAGAGCATCACAATACGCTTTGCGGTGTCAAAAGTTATCATCACTGATAATGGCACGTAGTTTGAAATCAACTTCTTTTAAAGCTTCTGTGATGAGCATGGCATCAAGCATCATTTCAGTTCTATGGCGTACCCCCAGAGAAATGGTCAGGCAAAAGTTTTTAATAAAATTATGCTCGATGACATAAAGAAGAGGATAGAAAGAGAAAAATATGTTTGGGTAGACGAACTCCCCCATATACTGTGGCCCTACCGTACTACTCCTATGAGACTGATTGGGGAAATACCCTTCACGCTCAGTTTTGGAATGTAAGCTATTATCCCACTTAAAGCAGGTCTCCCTACTATGAGAATCAACTTGGTCGACTAAGGGCTAAAAGACGATGCATTACACTGAACTTGACTTAGCAAACGAGCGAAGAGAGCAATCCATGATCAAGATGGATTCATACTAGCAGCAACTGGCAAGGTAATATAACAATAAAGTCAATTCCAGAAAATTCTAGGTAGGGGATTACGTCTTAAATAAAGTCCTCGGCAATGCAGTATGACCATCAGATGGCAAGCTGGGACCAAACTGTAAAGGACCTTTTGAGGTAATCGGGGATAACTTTCAAGGAGCTTATCACTTGGAAACGCTAGAGGGCAGGGAGATACCAATAGCATGGAATGCAGTCAATCTTAAGAAATTCTACTTTTAGTCTTCTTAATCTCTTTTAGCACATTTAGTTAATGCAAATTTTCATTTCAAACTTATGTTGCTCTTAAGTTATTATCAATCAATAAAGGCTTATTGGATCTCGCATTTCACTTTTGAATATTGGTTGTATCAATTTTATGTTATGTATCTCAATATCGTGTACCATTTCCAAACGATAACTCCACTCTCTCAACGCCAAGTAGAATCACCTTTGGTTACCATAAGCTACTTAGCTTATTTTAACTAATGAACTTCCTCGTATAAAACATAACTCCTTTGGATTACAATGGTCATTCAACTTACTCTCAATCAAGGAATCTCCTTATGTCGAACAAGATTCATAGTAATTACGATAAGCTATTGAGTTTATTCCAGTTACTGTAATCCTCGGATCTTTATTATAAACAAACATAGAAGACCTCATGCTGTTATATATATACTACTACACTGCTATTATATATAGCAATATATAGCAGCATATATATAGCAGCACTGTTGCACTACTATTAAAGAACAGCAGCAACTGCGTTTGCCATCACTCAGCAGGGTATTTATGAATGTGGTTGGAAGTCCTCGTTAATCTCTTTAAAACATTCATTCTTCCATGTTTTATTTATTTTTTCATATAATTATTTATCTCTTTATGGTGTAGGTTGGATTGAATTCCATCGCTGCGTTTTCTGACGAAAAAAATTATTCTTGTGATGATTTAAAGGCCAGAATTAGACTTGATTTGTCATTTTAGCGATGATTCTGCACATATTTCTCTTATGCTACTCTCCTCTCTTTCTGTTTATATCCAAACTACACTTAACTCAGTCCCTAACTAGTGAAAAATCTCAGTTATGCTAACCTAACCTTTCATTGCTACTAATCATTTTCTTTACATCTATGATTTCTACAATTGCAACAAAAATTGAATTTATACATTTAAATGTTATCGCTTTCTTCTCGTCATAGTAAGATACCTAAATATTATCCTTAATAAACGTCGTGATGTACTCATTGAGGGACTTGGCCTTCCCATTCTCGACATTGAGAAGATGTGTGACTCTTACAGGGTAGTTTGAATCCGTACATAAAGGAGGTGGTATATGCTTATGGCAAGTTTTTTTAAATCTGCAACTATTTACCATTATGAGGTATGATATCTACTATCTTGTTCTCTTATTTCAGTGTTTTTATGTGATATTTTGTCGTAGTTTTTAAAATTCTTCGTTCCTCTTCACATGATGACAATCATTTATTCATTATTTTTTTGGAATAAGCAAATGAGCGTAGTCTTTCGTTGAAATGTTGTTGGGAAATGTGTTATAAACTTGTTGGCACCTAAATAGGTTCAAAAGTTTATACAGATAGCTATATTTTTCCCTGAGAATTGATTGTTATCTTTTTATTCTACACGAAATGAACAATTTTGTTTCATGGTTACTCTAAACTGTAAAATGAAGTTGACGATTATATTCTTGGTTTGCAACTTTAGCCTGAATCTTATTTTGGAAATGCTCTCAACTCTTATCAGGATCTGAACAAGGGTATGGTCGGCATGCCATGTTTGTAAAATTATTACTTTATCCATTTTAAACTTATTATTTTACTTTGTACTGAAGCTTATTATTCTCTATTATAATATGAAGATGCGGGAGGCTCTTCTTGGGACACCAAAGTGGAGGACCCAATACATAGTTCTTCTTCGAGTACGGTTGTAGCTGTCACTAACACTGAATAGGTTGGAGGCTGGAAAAAAGTAAAGGCACTTGGAACAATGCTACTAATCAAGTACGCCCGTTGATTGTGCCCGTCTAATTCATCAAAACTATAATATTAAGTATTAAGGTATTCCATCTAATCCATCTAAATTGTATTATGGTATTATTACTTTCTGTTGATTTCATTATTGTCATCTACTTTGGTAGGTAAAATTTTCACTGTGGGTGTGTTTAATATTGGCTTTACTCAATGAGTTATTGTTCCAAAAAAGATTTGTTGTAGTTCTTAAATAGATATTATTCAGATCAATATTTTACATGTCATCTTTATATTACATTGACCTTGAATTGTCACGGGTGTTCTATAGTTTGTAGTTAATTTCCATAGGTGCGTGAGACTATCCTACTAAACATAATATAAGTTTCTTGAGTTTGTACTAGGTGTTTGTATGTTTTTATCACCTCTTTCTATTAGTTGGATTACATAAAATTTTTGTTTTTTAAAGTTGAGGGTTGTGCCCTTACTTGAAATTTGAGGAGAGTACACACCATTATACTAGAACAATCTATGCATTTGTCAAATCTTGTGTGATTGAAAGAATATATGCTAGTCTCTATTTAATTATTGGCCTTTAATCTTGTCAAATAATACGAATTAATTACTCTTGGTTGTTTGGTGTTTTATAGGTTGTAACTCATTGGAAGTTTGATGGTTGTGCATGTAGAGGCGAACCAGTGTTGCTTGATAAATGAGGATTTAAACATGTTAGTGCTGCTTGAAGAGAAGATCGCGAAATTTGAGATGAATTTCATATATATTGACATGAATTGAGATCAAATTTAAATTTCCTCATGTATTGAGATGAATTTCATATGTATTGACATGAAAATTCTATTAATGAAATTTGAGCCATTAATTTTTAGTGGGCTTATTATCTGGATGCGTATTAGTGTTGTTGCAGATTTTTTGTATTGTTGTTGTACTATTATTGTCATGCTGTTTTATATTATTATTAAATTTTTGTTATTTTAAAACAGGTACAAAAATAGTGGAAATGTTGTTGATTTTTTTGGGTAATATTATTTATATTTTTTTTCTTTAATCAAAAAATTTGACACAGTTCAAAACCGTGCCAAAAGTGTATCAAATATTGGTACGGTTTTGAACTGTGCTAAAAGTGAACCAAATTGTACTCAATCTGGCACAGTTATAAAGTGTGCCAAAAATATTAAATTTCGGCACGGTTTTAAAGTGTGCCAGACGTGTTCCTGTTTGGTCAAATCTGGCACACTTTTAAACCATGCCAGAAAAAAATGGTTATTTTGGAACACCTGATTCTGGCACAGTTCAAAACCGTGCCAGATTACTGTTTTGGGTGTAGTTAAACACAAACACAAGCATATACGTATAGATAATTGTTAATGAATATGTCACATATACTTTTTTATTATTCACAAGAATAGGAAGATGCAGGATTTTAAAGATATACCTAACAATTAGCGATACATTGAAGGTTCAATTGCCGAGTCCTATGTTGTTGTTGAATCTGTTAGGAATTGCATGGAGTACATGCCTAATTCTCTTGACGAAAACCATAAACGTACTCGTGAAGCGTTTCTAGATGAAGATGGAGAGTTTTGTGATGAAGGACCGTTGTTAGATGATAAGATTGTGATGTTCAAACCTAAACAGTTTCAACAAATACATCGATGGGTCCTATTTCGACTTGACGTTGATGGTCTTGAAGAATTCTATAGGTTTGAGCAATTTAATAAGTATTTATCGAAATTCACATTTAAATACTAATACCCGAACTTATGTGAATAAATTGCAGTGAGTATAAAACGTTATTAAAATCCACTTGGTGTGGTAAAGGAAATGGGAGCCAATTGATCGAAGTAGAGATGCAAACTTCTTTCATTCCGTGGTTATATAATAAGGTGCTCTTGATTTTAATAGTATATTAAGTTATATTCTTTATTATCCAGACTCACTTTATAACTATTATTTTATTTATATTGCACAGCTAGTCACTTCCGGAGAGATAAACACAGATGTTATGTTGTGGCGGTTAGTACAAAGGCCAAAACATAAGGTTAAAACATATAAAAAATACCACACCAATGGCTTTGTATTCTCTCCCAAATATCATGACGATACTGTTCTGACACAAGACGGTGGTTTGCATGAAGGCTTGGACTCAATTTAGGGCAAGGAAAAGTGTTAAAAATCTTTAAAATGCTTGGACAATGTATTACGAAGTTATCAGCAAATAATTGAGTTGGACTAGACGCTATTTAAGGAGGTAGTGTTTTATTGTGATTGGGTGAGGGTGTAGGACAAGATCAATGGCTGTAAAGATTGTCCAGACTCTAATTTAGTGATGGTTAATTTGGATAAGTTCAAGAGTACCAATAATGAGCTTGATGTGCATGTAATTCTCACTTCTGATGCCAATTAAGTCTTCTTCTCAAAAGTTCTAAACACTCTTAATTGGTGGGTTGTTATACATTCTCTGAAGAGATTAACCAGTCGAGTAGACAAGCTAGGTATACCAACTGTGTTCCAATCTACTCTTGAAGATGAACCTCATTTGGAGAACCTTCTAAAGCAATATGACAAAGTTTAGTTATTGTTTTTTCACTAGTTGTTAATGTGTTTTTGTTGGTGAATTTGTGTTAATGTGTTTTTGTTGGTGAATTGGTGTTAATGTGTTCTTGTTGGTGAATTGTAACATTTTTAATTCAATCGAGTGGAATTTTCACATAAGTTCTTGACATATTTTTTTAGTAGTTTAGACTGATCCTTTAAATTCAACTGTTCTTGCCATAATTGTTGTCTTTATATCATGATTAGTAATATGTTAATAAGAAGAAATGATGCATTGGTTGTTATATGCTTTTAATTCAATGAGTAATATTGTTTATCTTTCATTTTACTATAATATTACCATCGAACTAATGTTTTGTTTTGAAATTTAGGAAAGTTAAAATGTCATCAGGTACAGGTTCAGCACAACCTTCCTCCTCAATGGCCCAAAACCCAAAGGAGAAAATCAAAGTCATTGTTGAAGATGATGGGTATATATTCGGTGATAATGCAAAGATGTGGAGTTCTTGTACCGGGGATTTTGTGAGAACTAATTGCCCGATTCATTTCTCGGACTGGAGACAAGTGCCAAAGAAATGTAAAGATGATGTTTGGAATGCTTTGATGGTAAATATGATCTTATACTTCATTTCTTCATTTTTTATTCTTCTTTTTTTATTTTTATTCTTTTGTTATTTGTTATTCTGCTAATTCTTTTTGTTTTGCTCAATGATAGCAGAGAGAATTTGATCTTAACGTTCCCTCAAAAGTGGCTTGCCCATTAGTGGAGAAGTCATGGTTCCAAAAATTTAGGACGTTCAAAAATACATTGCGATCTCATTTGCAGGATGATGGTACTGAGCCTGAAGGTGTTGACCCTGAAATATGAAAGAAATTTATAGAAATGGAAAATGGTGAGAAAAAGAGGCAACAAAAACGAAAAAATGTTGAGAACCGCTCTAAGTTGAAGTATACCCATTGTCTCGAGCATTGTACCTATGACCAAAAGAAATATTTATTGGTGTGTATAATTTTTTTTCCTTTTAACATTAAAAATGTTCTTAGCTAATTTGTTAATTTTAACAACGTACAGCAAAAAACTAAGCCTGAAGTAGAAATTAGGAGGGTAGACAATTGGTTGTCAGGACATATACGCAGTGATAAAACTGTGTTGGAGAGTGCCAAGAGTTTCAATGTGATTTTAATATTTTTATTGTCGAATCTTTTAATTTTTAGTTGGACTTTTATCCAATGATTAACAAATTTATTTATAATAATATAGGAGAAAGTGAAGGTTGCGAAAGAGAAAAGAAAAGCCATAAGTATGATTGGAGAGGCTAGTAGTGATACCTTTGAGAATTATGACAACGATGCGTTAACATAGGTGTTTAGAAAGGATGTTAAAGGCCGAATGCGTGGAGTGGGATCCTATGTCTCTAAGAAACAGTTAATTTAAATGGGGGTGGCAAAGGCAAAATTTGTACAATATTTGAAAGGAAATAAAGAAATCGCCTCGATGAAGAATGAGGTATCTAATGTTCACTCATAGTTGAAAGATGTTACTAGTATATTGCCTATGTTTATGTCAAAATTGGTAAATGGAAAGGAGAGCTCCCCTATAGGGGTGATTCCATAGAGCGAGTTTAGTTCCACTTCAGATCATCGTCCTATCACTTTATCTCAGAATTTGAGTAATCTTGTCAACACTCCCACTCCAACTCTTAATCCCACTCATACTCCTAACCCCCTACCCCTACCCCTCCCCCACTTTTAAAAAATCCCCCGCCATTATACATGATAGGTTTGATGCAGAGTTGGCAAAGGGGCATATTGGGATATATAATGGTGACATATGTCACTTCAAATGCCTTGGACTTGGGGAAAAGGTAGTTTGGGTTGAGAAAGTGCTTCAACCTGATGCTTCTCTGTATAGTGCTCCTCAAAATGGTTTTGAAACTTTAGCAGGCTTTACAGATGGAGGATTTGTTATTTGGATGGAAAGTTGGTTAAAGTATGATTAGAATGTTTATCTGAGTTTGACACATTTTATTGTAGGAAAGATACTTTTGGATTAATGTTTTGGATAATAGTTCTTAAATTTTAATGTAGGAAAGATACTTTTGGATTAATGATTTTGATGAGAACTATTAAATTTTATATATGCTTGTTTTTCTCATTAATCTCACTTGCCATGTTAGGTAATTGACACTTTTGGGTTAATGATTTGGATGACAATTGTTAAATTTTGTATATGCTTGTTTTTCTCATTAATCTCGCTTGCTATGTTAGGTAAAACCTTTTTAACTCCGCCAATGCAATGTTTTATCTTTGCACTGTCGGTCCCAAGACCGGATAAAGGAGGAAGGGAGAGGTCATTGCTGACGACTTGGGAAGAGCCTGCTCAAATAAGGCAATTTTGCAAACCTTTATAGAAGTTAAGGCGACTATAAATATTGGTTGTTAAATAACATATTAGGTCAATTGAGATCCATGTATGCATTGATCACCTAGGAAGAAGATGTTGCATTTCTCCGGTATGGTTACTTATCAAAGGACAATGATGCTTCAATATGGAAAGAAATGGCTAAACTCTGCAGTGAAGAGGCCTCACGCGCTTACCTTGGTTAGTTACTTTGGCATACCTAATGCTTTTTTGATTTCTTGACTGATATAATATATTCAATCGATTGGACCTACTTAATAGATTCCACGCCTCCTCATTTATCCCGCTTTTATGCTTGATCTCATTTTAGTTTATATATATATATATAAAAACTGACTTTTTTGCTAGAATTCCGAAACAGATTGGTCCAAATGTCTCGATTGCTGCTAATGCCCACATAGGAGATGGCATGAGGCTTATCAGTTGTATTGTTCTTGATGATCGGGTAACATCAACACCAACACCAACAACGAAGAAGAAGATGTCAATTTTTTTACTGAAATCGCATGAAGAATACACCTATTTTCGTCTGTTAAAACTGCAAATCGTAAATAGCAAACATAGTTATATGACTCTCTCTCTCTCTCTCTCTCTATATATATATATATATATATATATATATATATATATATATATGTGTGTGTGTGTGTGTGTGTGTGTAAAAATATTGGGTGTGTGTGTAAACATGTAGTTAAGCCCAAATTCGTGTTTAGAATCGCAAATCCTAAACTCGTTTGTGTAAACAAGTAGTCTATATTATTCATAATTAATTGTTGAATTTTGTTTGTAGGGTGTTGATTCAACTATCAGGGCAATGGTTTTGCCATTTCTTCTTGGAGTGTAAGTTTTTTCACCTTATTATTACTTCCAGTTTTTATTTTGTAATTTAATATTTATTAGCTTGATTCCTTGATGAGTTTGTTTATCCTTGTTGTGATCTTCACATTCTATTAATTGGAGCATTAATATAATATGTGATGGTAATTGTGATTAAAGGCTACTATGGATTTTGCTTTAAAAAGTTACAATGGATTGTGACATTTCAGTTCAATGCCATGTTTAAATCGTGATGTGTTAAGAGTTGGTACACGCAAACTCGGTCTATGATTGTTAATGGTCGGATCCGTATCATGTATACATCGTAAATTCATCACCTAGAGTTCACGTCACTGTGTAATTGTTCCTAACCGGTAAATTCATCACCTAGATTCGTATCATGTATACACGTCATTTACAGGTTCTGATGCACATATGTACATACTAAGCAACTGTTAATGCACATCTGCAACTGTTAATGCACATATGACGTCATTTACCAGTTCTGAAATTGATGAAGTTATATGTTTGATATTGTTTTCGTCTATTAGTTCTCTTATTTTTATGTTTTTTTAATTGTATTCTAAATTCACTTTGTGTATTCGACTTATTCTAAATTCACTTTCTGTTATGAATGACATATTTACTGCATTTGATCCTATAGCAACTGATCCAAATTGCTTTGAAGCCAAATATAGATACACAGTTCAACGTAAAGTCCGAAACTGACTCGATACAGTAAGTTAACTTGATTTTGGCTACCTAATCCGAAACCATTGCCTGTGTTGATAAGTTAGTGAAATCAACTTAAATCAACTTGTTGAGTTTGATACTAAAATGGCTGAAAGTAAAGGTTAAAACTGAAACGATACGATAAGTTCACTTCATTTTTTCTACCTGATCCAAAACCGTTGCCTATGTTGATATGTTAGTGGAATCAATTCAACTTGACGCTACTTGACTCTACTCGACGCGACTCGACTCGTTGAGTTTAATACTGAAATATCGCCAGTTCAATAACTTCATTCGTCGAGTCTCTGAGCTCTATCATCTCTTTTTCATTTCTTTTAATTCTTTAATTAATCCATTTTTTCTCGCCCCAAAATTATAACCGAGTAAAAAAATTGGACTACGTAGTCTTAGCCTAAAATCGTGTCTCTAAACCATGCCTCGATAGAGCACCATATATGTTGAGGCACTCTTGGAATCTTATCTTTTTTTGTATCCCTATTTATGGCCAAAAATTTAAATTTGGTACACCACATAGCCTTATGAAAACCATAGTTTTGGCTAGTGCAACTGATTCTAAAATTTGTCATCAAGTTTGTATGTTTAAAACCATAGTTCTACGTTTAAATAAGACCAATATTAAGCCATTGGTAATTTTATGACTTTTCGGAATGTGTTGTGCCATATGTGTGTAGATTTCATGCTTATATATATATATATATATATATATATATATATATATATATATATATATATATATATGTGTGTGTGTGTGTGTGTGTGTGTGTGTGTGCTCGTATGTGTACTATTATTGTGATAAAAAAACACGAGAAGGTAAAGAAGGAAGAGATATAACAGTAGGGGGTATATTGGTTATTCTTTTAATAAGGAAAATAAGCACCATGAAAAATTAGGTGGTTTCATTTGGGAACTTTCTAGCCTAGAGTTGTATATGTTTCACAAACCTTGCACTTCAAATTGTCAGTCTATATTAGAGAGGAGACCACAAGTGATGTACAAGCAACTAGCATGAGAGAAATGAAAAATAAATATATGAAAGTTTCATAAATGGCCACATCTTCATGTTTCAGGTCTATTGATTATAAGCGCTTTGACTATGGAAATGGGAGCTGCCCGTTTGGGACTAGTTGTTTTTACAAGGTAACCAAACTATGATAATTCTTCAGTTTTTTATGATTTGAGGTTATATTTTCCCTAGCATAAGTTGTTGTATTGGCATAATTTCATCTATTTGTATGTTGAATACCTCTTATTATGCACTACTATACAAACCGATAAATTTGCTGATGTTGTCAATATCAAATTTGTTTCAAATTTGAAGGTAGCGTCGTTTCCTTGATTTCGATTCTATTTTGTAGATATAGAACTCACTAGTAAAACGCCATTATATGTTAATCTACTGAAATCTATTTCTTGAAATTTGATTTTCTTTCAAGGGATTTTGGATTTAGTGTCAGAGTCACTTACCAATTGTAGTGTCCACACTTCTAAGACTTGCTAAGTTCACTCAGTTTCATGCTACTTGAGTAGGTTTCAGCTGTTATGGATCTAAATCTTAAAACATAGTCAATTATACTATTGTAACAGTGGGTGCCCTAAATATTATCACTTGTCAATTAATTGTTACTCGTTCAATTTCTACAGGTATCTGAATGGCTCTAGACACTGCACCGAATAGTTGTTGACGTGGTTAGAATAAATAATACAGTATGTATAAAAGACTGGATGCGGCTTAAGAATCGGTGACCAATCTGTAAGGCTTCGACAGTACCGTCACAACAGTCAATATCCCTATCCTAGTGTTTCAAACACCAATTCCATCCTTGTTGTATGTACAAAGCAAATCATTATTTGTTTCTTTTCTTAATTCTCTCTTTCTTGTGTAGATATACATGCATGCTTACATACATACTTACATACATACATACATACATACATACATACATACATACATACATACATACATACATACATACATACATACATACATACATACCTTTCTATATCTAGCTCTATCAACAAATGTGTGAACTCAACTTGGTGAAAAAATTTCACAAAATGGTTGGTTCTTCTTTAGAAAAAAAAAAGAAGCCTTAGAAGCCTATATAAGAAGAACATGCAGTTTTATATGCTTTATTCTAACTACTGAGCAGGCATACCCTTGGTAGAGTTTTTCATTTATGTGTAAATAAGAAGTTCATTGAGTGTTGTAATACTATTTGTTAAATATTTATTAGATAAAAAATTACTTAGCGAAAGCCACAGGAATCATTTATAACCAATTTGTTTAGTACACTGCATTTATTCAAACATCTTTAATGTGATGCTTGCAGTTAACGAGGCATTATTCCATCCATGCAGTTAATGAGGCATCATTTATAGCCCATGTTTAGTCGACAATGACCCACGCTAATTACTTTTTAGTGGGAGAGTTATTTTAACAGTAGTTCAGATTTCAGATAGTATTGAATAATGCTGAAGTATCTATTGGATTGTGTATTACTTATGCCACTAAACAATAAATCAAAATCGGATGTGAAATAAGATCCGAGACTAAGTATATTAGAGGTCCAATTGTGAAATTTTATCCAGATTATGAATTTCACTGTTCACTTCACTGTTCACTTCACACTTGATGCCATTTATTCATAGTGTATACACATACTAGGTAATGTGGCTTTCCATATGTAATTCTTAGTTTATAATTTGACTACATACTGTAATAATTTATTTGCATAACATAGAATTTTGATTCGAGTACTGACATTGATTATAAAATGGTGTGTCGTAACTGCTGCCTCCAATTAGTGAATTGCAATCGTGCCTTCATTGGCCTTTTATGAATTGTGTCGGTGGTAATTTTATATGGTGTTAGTGAAGTGAATATACTGCTTAGTATAATTAATTTAGTTAGTTTAGTGGTGTGTTAGCATGGAGTGTCTTTTGTAGTGGATCTCCATTAAATTCATCACTTCCATTTTTTTTGTATTTCGGGTTATTTGAGTTCATATTCTCCCGGAATTGAAAGGGTGACTCGAAAACTTAACAATGTTGGATCTCCAGGTACTTATAAAACGCGTGTTATGAAACCTACGGACTATGTGTTTGGACAGTTGATTTGTTCAGATGGTAAGCATTATGTGAGTAGTCCTATTGTGGTCAAATGGTAAGCATACATGTTAGATTAAGTTTTATACATGAATGGAGATTATGTCAAGTCACATTATTTTTTCATTAATGCTAGGTAGTAAGATGATCATTATTTTATAAAGTCCTAGTAAGGCTACCCAACTAAAATGAGCCAATTCCTAGCTATATGTATTGATTACACCACTTTTTTGCCTTGTTTCTAGTTTGTGTTGTTTTAATATAGATAATAACTACCTGCAAATTGTTGTGTTTCACGTCCCTTCAGGTACTGATTGTCTTCCCAACATGTCAAACACACGACTAAGGTGCCAACCACAACATGAACACCATTTGAAAGTATGTGTTGATCCTCATAAACACTGGTCCCACCAACACAAGCATGAAGCTTCACACCAAGATAGTCACCGAAAACTTGCATAACCTTCTCAATCTGTTATGCAAGTTCTCTAGTGATTACCCATTCCGCTTAAGGCATGTAACCCTGTAATTTCTTTTAATTATAGGTATACCTATTTTGCACGCACGTGAGCATGTTTTTCGACTACAAAACTATGCACTCGACCCTCCATCTTAATATAGCTTCAACTGGGATCTTTATCTATTCAACCATTTTTATAAATTAACAATGTTTCTATTGGTTTTCTAAATTTCTCCTGAAAATTTTCTATTTTTGGGACTACCGAAACATATGATTAATTTGATACTTTTATCCATGCATTCACTCTCGCATACAAGTGTACAGTTGATAAAGTGGTATTATGGCTACATGGCTTTGTAACCAACATCTTTTGATTTTACAAGAAATATAACATGTTTTGTCTTTACATGAACTTTATGATTGGAATGCTCTTTATAGACAAAAGTTTGGATTTGTTTTTCTGATATTTTCATCTGGAAGGAGTACTCTTAAAATACTTGCTGAGCTCAAGGTAATGATAACTCTTTCTTGTTAGACGTGTTTATTGAAATGAGTTAAGGTATATCCCAAATTTCCAAGACTTCACGCGTGATAAAATAGATTCCTTCTCATGTAACACTTATTTTTATTCAAGTATCCAAGACTTCATGTGTGATAAAATAGCACACTTGATATTTAAAAACATGTCGTTAGAGTGCAAAAACCCAAAATAACCCCCCCCCCCCCCCCCCCCCCAAACATGTTATGTTGTGTAGGAAATGTAAATATATGTTTGTGTGGGAGGGTTTTTAGTGTTTGTACAAGTATTTATGTATGTATTTTTTGTGTATTTATTTGTTTGTGTGCTTGCATTAATCTTATTACATACAGACATGTAGGTTCTTCACTCTCAACACTCCAAACCACCCTTCCCCTCTCCTCTCTCCCTTCCCATCCCATACTTTTATTTTTGCGTGCTAGTGGCACATGAATGTACTAGTCTTTTATGTTATTTACTCATTTATGCTTACACATTTACTAAGATTGAGTTTGTTTAATAGGTTCTTATGGGGAAATATGAAGATTCAAGAATGAAGTCTACTTTTGCAAGGAATATCATGACCACTACTTTTGGGAGAATAATAGTCAGTTAGGCCAACTGAGAGTCGAATGAGAATGAATTGTTAGTCAGTTAGGCCAACTGAGATTCGAATGATGTTAACGAAGTCTAATTTGTTTAGAACTTTAATGATGTTAGACTTCATTTCAAGTTTATGGTTAAAAGCTAAATGATTTTTCTTGTAGTACATTTTGTTTTGAGAACTATAATGGTTATGAATGAAATATAGTTTTAGATCGATTTAATATCACCAAAATGGAGTGTCATTCATTTTGTCACATGTGTATTGAAATTATTGTTTTAGTGAAATTCGTGGGCATTAGTTTTGTGTTGCCATTGGTTGAGCACAAGTTTTTACTTAGTGTATTTATATCTACTTGTTTAATGAAAAATTAATATTTTTTAAAAAATAAAATAATATTGCTAACGGGCTTTAACCGTTACAAACAAAAACATTTGTTACAAATATATGACATTCCCAATCCGTTGCAATGTATTTTGTTATGGTTTTTATCCGTTACAAATTCTATATTTGAAATGGATAAAAACCGTTACAAGTTAGTACATTCGTTACTAATATATGAGATGTGTACCAATGCCAAATCCGTTACAAAATATTTTGTAACGGATTTAGCCCGTTACAAGTATTAAATTTGTAACGAATTTTATCCGTTAGAAATTTTGTTGGTAAAATAAATAACTCCAATTTTCTAACGGATTTAATCCGTTACAAATATTTTTGTAACGGTTTTTTGTCCGTTATAATTGACCTATTTTGGTGTAGTGTACTCCTTTTTAGAGGCTAAAAATGCAACATTAAGGTATGAGTTGGAGGCTTTGAAAAAGATTAAGCCTGCATCTTCCTCCCGAGCAAGAAGTAAGTCCGACCGAGGAACCACAGAAGAAATTAGGACCCAGCAGGCCCTTGCTAATCAAGCTGCAGAGTTAAAAGTAAAAGACTGAGCTATTGCCGAGATGTCCCAAAAGCTGCAGACCTTGTCTGAATAATTGTCCACTCAATCTTCCCAATTAGAGGTTAAGGATGGAGTACTGAAAAAGCTACAGTCACAGGTTGATAAATTAAAATTTCAATTCCACAAGCATCCAAGAGAAGTTTGGATGGATGTGTATAATGAAGCTTTGGTACATTTTGACAATAGACTTCAACAGGCCAAGAATGAATCCTATAAATAGGGTTGGATGAATGCTTTAACTCTGATGCAGGTGGATCAAAACAACTCTTTGTGGGATTGGTATAATCCAGGTTTGCTGGAGCTTGACAATCCTCCATTCAAGTTAGATGTTAACTGGATTCCTATTTATCGTATTCCTCAATGCTTGATTTCAAAATGCTTAGGATATTACGATCTACATGATGAACTAGATATCATCCGACCTCCTCATCTGCTTGATCGTCCTAGTAGCAGCAACACCAGGATGCTTCTAAACTTTAACTTCATCAACTCACCGTTTACTTTGGATGATCCTCCAGCTGGCATGGATCCTGTTTCTAAGGCTGAAGGAAAACGTACTATAGAATAAGGCTTTGTACTTTGTTTCTGCATATTTAAGTAACAATATGTAATCATTTGATTTAATAGCAAGTTTATTTTATGAATGGATCAACTTTTAGTTAATCTTTAGTTTTTCACTGGTTCTATTGATATCCTTAGGCTTATCCTAGGTATTATATCAATTACTAATGCATCACCATGGTTCTACTAATGTACCCAAAGTTTTTAGGTAATTGCATTAGTTACCTCGGTTCCCAGGCGTGAGTGGAACATTTTTTCATCTTTTAGCCCAGTTTAAATGAAAATTATTCATCCGGGTCTTCGTTAACCAAGCATTTGGGACTTATAATTTTGCCTTGCATGGTTTTTTATATGCTTGACGATCAACTTTATTGGTGCCTTTATTGATACTGACCAACTTTGTTGGTGGCTTTTATTGATACCGACCAACTTTGTTAGTATTTTTGTGTTGACGACCAACTTTGTTAGTGACTTTGTTGCTGCCGACTAACATTGTTGGTATTTGTGGGTTGTCAACCAACTTTGTTGGTTAATGTAGTGCATAGCACTAGTACTCCGAAAAAAATAACAATTTTGGAGAAATTGCATTCTCATTAATATTGAAATGAACTTAATACAGCATGATTACATTACTGATAGTATTTCCTCAAGTGTTCTGCATTCCACGGGTTCTTAAATTCTTCACCCTCCAAAGTCTTAATTCGATATGTGCCTAGTCGAATGTCTGCAGTTATACGATGAATCCCATGCCAATTGGCTTCCAGTTTATGATTATTTTGAATCACTTTCTTCAAAACATAATCACCCTCTTTTAAGTTTCTCGGCTTCACCCTTTTGTTGTAGAAACATGCAATCCGCTGTTGATAGGCACATTCCTTAAAGCGGCATCTTCACATACCTCTTCCAGCATGTCTAAGTCCAGTCTTCTCATCAAATCACTGACTGGGGTATTGAAGTTAAGAACTCTTTACGTAGGTAAACCTAGCTCGGCAGGAATTACTACATCAGTACCAAACATTAACATGTAGGGAGTTTTTCCAGTAGTTGTTCTATGAGTTGTTTGATAAGCCCACAAGACAGACTGCAGTTCGTAGATCCAACTCCCTTTAGCATTTTCAAGCCTTTTCTTCAACCCATTCAATAAAGTTCTGTTAGTTACCTATAATTGGCCTTTGCTTTGAGGATGACTAGGATCAAAATGGATTTTTAGGACATTGGATTAGGCACAATAAGTAGCAAATTTGTCGTTATCAAACCGTGTGCCATGATCGGTGATAAAGGCGTAGGGCAATCCATACCTGCATATGATATTCTTCCAAATAAACTGATAAACCTTTTCGTAAGACATATCGATTAATGGTTCAGCTTCCACCCATTTAGTAAAGTAATCAACTGCTACAACCAGGTACTTAAACCTTTCTCGGGCGGTCGACAGAGGCCTAACCAAGTTAATTCCCCACATAACAAAGGGCCAAGGTAAAGTGATTGGTGTTAGGAGAGCTTGTGGAACCTTGTGTATACTGGAAAACCTCTGGCACTTATCACACTTCTTAGCAAAATCTGCAAAATCTGCTCGCATAGTTGGCTAGTAGTACCCCCATGTGTTGATTCTTTGCTATAAAGTTCTCCCTGCTATATGGTCCCCACAGGACCCTTCATGGACTTCTTTAATTAAATCCTTCACTTTAACTGGATGCACACACCGTTGTAAACCAGCAGTTAATCCTCTTCTATATAAAACACCACCATCTAGCACATATCTTGCGACTTTGTATTTCAGCTTCTTAGCTTCAAGTTGGGCGACTGGAAGAATCCCTCCTTCAATATATGCTCTTATGGGATCCATCCAAGATGGCCCCATATCAACTGCAATAAAATTGATCATCAGATCTTCATCTATGCTCCTAATAGCAAGTAGCTTAATAGGAATAGTTCTTCGCAGCTCAATTTTGATTGCTGAAGCTAACCGAGCAAGTGCATCTGCTCGGGCATTTTCCAATCTTAGAATTCTAATCATCTGGACAACTAGCAAGGTGGAAATTATCTCTGACGCTTTCGCTAAGTATCTGGTCATCAGTTCACCTTTAGCTACATATAAGTTCAACACCCAATTTACCATTAACTGTGAGTCACTGTATACCACAACTTGCTCGGTATTCAGTGATTTAGCTAGGTCTAACCCTATAATTACGGCTTCATATTCTGCCTCATTATTAGAGGATTGAAATTGGAATCGTAGAGCGTACTCTATGTCTAATTCGTCAGGATAATAATTCCAGCTTCACATCCAGTTGCACAGGATGGCCCATCAACAAACAAGCTCCATATGGGAATATCGTTGTCAAATGCTTGGTTTGTCAGAATTTCGTGATGGAAATTTTATCCTTTACCTCCTCATATTTTTTTTTCATCTCTTGTACTCCATGGGAGGGTTCTGGTTGGTCGGTGGCAACTTTTTCTGCAGTTCCCCTTGCTTGGAGTTGGTCGGGCATATTTTTAGTAGGTCTGCTGACTCTTACATGTTACTCGGCTAGAGTTGCTTAGGGACCTCTAGGTAAGTTAATTCTGTAATAAAATCAGCCACAGCTTGGTATTTTAAAGCAGTCCTTGGTTCGTATGCAAGGTCATATTCCCCCAACTCCACAGCCCAATACATCAATCTCTCGAATTTCTCCGGCTTGTGCAAAGATTACCTCAGTGGCATGTCAGTGTATACCACTATGGTGTGAGGTTTAAAATAGGGCTTCAGTCGTCTACTAGCCTCAATTAAGGTCAGTGCTAATTTCTCCAGTGTGGGATAACTAACTTCTGCTCCTCGAAAAGCTTTGTTAGTGTAGTAAACTGGCTTTTGAACTCCTTTCTCATCCCTGATCAAGGCAGAGCTAACTGCTGATTCAGATACAACCAGATACAAATACAACTTTTTTCCCAACACGATTCGGGAGAGTAGTGGTGGTTTTCCCAGGTACTTCTCTAATTCCAAGAAGGCTTTTTCACATTCATCGTTCCATTCGAAGGTTTTTCTAAGAACCTTAAAGAATGGCAAACACTTGTCCATTTCTCAGGACACGAAACTGTTAGTGCTGCTACGTGCTCAGTTAGTTTTTGAACATCCTTTTTACAAGTAGGAGATTGTATTTCGATCAAAGATTTAATCTTATTTGGATTAGCTTCAATACCCATTTGATTTACTATATATTCGAGGAACATTCCTTCCTGAACTTCGAAGACGTTTTTGGTGGGGTTTAACTTTATCTGGTGCTTTTCCAATTGATCAAACATTTGGCCGAGGTCAGCAATATGATTAGCAGATTTTTTGCTCTTAGTGAGAATATCATCAACATGCACCTCCATGTTCTTGCCTATCTACTCCTCAAATACTTTATTCACCAGTCTCTGATAAGTAGCACCTGCATTTTTTAGACTAAATGGCATAATATTATAACAATAAGTTCATTGGGGAGTAATAAAGGAAGTACTTTCTCTATCTTCTGGCTTCATTTTGATCTGGTTATAACTAGAATACGCATCCATAAAACTCAACAGTTTGTGCCCCAAAGTAGCATCCACTAGTTAGTCAATTCGTGGCAAAGGAAAGTGATCCTTTGGACATGCTTTATTCGAGTCAGTAAAATCCACACACATCCTCCATATATTGTTTTTCTTCTTGACCATAACTATGTTGTCCAACCAATCCGGGTACTTTACGTCTTCAATAAAGGAAACTTTTTTAAGCTTCTCCACTTCTTCTTGTATAGCCTGGTTCTTCTCCGGGATAAAAACTCTTCTTCACTGCTTCACAGGTTTAATCTCCTTATTAATATTAAGCTCATGGCATAGGAAATTTGGGTTTATGCTAGGCATATCTTCATGGCTCCATCCGAACACCTATTTTTATTGTCTTAAGAAAGCCATCAACTCTTGTTTGAGAACCGGTTCCAATGATGCTCCTATTGGAGTTGTTCATTCTGGTTTATCATCATCCAGAACAATGATTTATGTTGCCTCCATCACTTGGCCTTTTACAAGCTCAGATTCATCTCATGGATCTAAGGTTTCAACTTCAGATTCGTTATTCGGCTCAGATATATTCACTTGATAAGTGGTTATTTTTCTCTTTGTTTCTAATATATCTTCCTCCTCGGTAGAGGAATAGTAGCATTCCCGAGCTACTTTCTGATCTCCTTTTACTACTCCAACTCCAAAGTTGGTCGGGAACTTCAAGCATTGATGAACAGTAGAGGGTACATCTCCGAATTTCTTCAGACCAACTCTTTCCATGATCATGTGATAGGCATAATGAACATTTTTGTCCACTATAAAGATTCTTACTTTTATCTGTCCTGCTCGCCGGCCATGTCCCAATCAACACTTTTAGTTTGATTGTACCCAATGGAAATACTTTATTTCTAGAGAATCCAATGAGTGGCATGTGGTAAGGCTCTAGTTGGCTGAGTTTTAAACCCAGACTATCAAAATAAGGATAAAACATGATGTCTGTCGAACTGTCGTTATCCACTAATGTTCTTGATATTAGTACTTCTTTCATCTTGACTCTGATCATTAAAGGGTCATCGTGAGGATACAACACTCCGGATAGATCATTCTTGGAAAATCCAATTACGACTTATCCTTGTTAACTTTCCTTAGTTAGTCTTCCTTGGTGAGGTTGATTCGCTAGATATAGGATTAAGGTACGCTTTCCTTTTATCTGTATGATCTCCTCCTCCTGGTTCTCCACCTGTATTCATATGGCAATCAAAGGATCCAAAACTGAGTGTGAATACCTCGCATTCAGGCTATTTAGGTTTCTTGGGGAGAGCGGGATCGTCTTCTGGACCATCGTCGTGATTCCTCTTCTTATCTTCTCTAAGCTTAACGGGTGATTTAGATCTCTGTCGACCTCTACCTCCAGTTCATCCACCAATTTTTCGATCGACAAATTTATCTAATTTTCCTCTTCGGATGAGTGCTTCTATCTCATTCTGGAGAGCAATGCACCGGTTGGTCGTATGCCCATGATCTTTGTGAAATTCGCAATACTTGAACTTATCCCTCTTATCAGTAGGTTGTAACAACCCTCACGTTTGATAGCCTATTTTATATTTATTTACTAGGTGTAGTAATTAATTATAAAATGATGGATGTTGAGTAAATATTAATTTAATATGAAAAAGGTTAATATTTACTGAAATGTTGTATGATTACCTGATGAGTATGTAAAAATATCCATGTGGTGATTTACTGTGTCATAAGAATATAAAATGACATTTTGGTTTAATGTGAAACCGAAACTTAAAATGAGTTATAAAATTTCCAAATGATATTTTGGAGGGTGTAGTTAGTCCCGGTAGGTGTGAGACAGTCAAAATAAGTCCTATATTGCATTTTGGCATTCTGGGCACTTTTGACTGGTTGTAGCTTAATTGGGTAATTGCGTATTATTTTATCGCGATATTGATCACTTAAGTTAGTAATTTCATACTAAGCCACGATTTAGTCTCCATAAGTCTTCTAATTTACCCTAATTTCATTCCAAACCTAGAAAGAAAGAGAGAGAGTTGAGAGAGGAAGAGAACTTTGGAGAAAAAGAGAGATTGGAGCTTGGATTGTTGCCTCCACCAAATCAAGTCTGAAATTGCAAGATTGAGGCAAGTTATCTACGTGCTATCATATGATTTAAGTTGATTAATTAGCATTGATAATTGTGGATTGTTATGATTTGTGTTAGTTAGGGCTTTTTGTGGATTTATGGGTATAAAACCTTTGGGAAGTGATTTGGATGATATATGTTGTTAATGTTGGTAGTTAAAGGTATTTTTGGTGTAGTAATTGCAGCATATGATCTTGGTTTGATTGGTTTTGTGTGGGTAGAAATTTGGAGTTTAGAACTCCATAGCCAAAACTTGGCAAATTTGCATAATCGAATCGATTCGGCCTGGCCGAATCGATTCACCTTGAGGCAGTTTCCAAGCCTGAGTCGACCGAATCGATTCGTCTTGTCCTAATCGATTCGACAATTATGCAGAATCCCCATTTTTCCTGGCCGAATCGATTCGGAAATCCTGCAATTCCAAAATATTTTTTTTATTTTTAACCCTCTTTTCCATAAGATTAGGATCTAGGAACCTTCTTGCATGAAGTAAACTTAGAGTCCTAGAATAGTAATTGAGTTTGGTCGCCACCCTAGACTATAATTGGGTCATTTAGGGTTTCTTCCGGGGGTGTTTAAAGAAATGTTAAGGCATTTCTTCTTTTATTCAAACTTTTAGAAGTTAGGAAGTTAAATTCCCTAACTTGGAGACTTAAGGGCTTATCAAAGTTATACGAACTTTGGGGATTTGTAGGATCATAATGATCATTTGGAGATCTAGTCGGGACTTGTAATTTGAGGAATATCAATGATAGTACTCAACGGGAATTGGTTCGAATAAAATGAACCCAAATTGTTTAAAGATGATAGGTTCAACTAAATGAACCCAAGCTATGTTAATGAAGAATGATTCGAATAAAACGAACCCAAGTTGTTTAATGATGATAGGTTCGAATAAAAAGAACCAAACACATGAATAATGGAAATGGAAATTTGGTAATGATAAATTGAAAGTGAAAATGAGATTAAAAATGTAAATGTTAATTTACTTAAACACGCCTCTCTAAATGACATCATAAGAGAAGTTCGCGCGCTTGGTGATGCCCCCTGGCTAGTGAATGCAGGGTGGATATAGTCCTAGGCCATATGCGGGGTTTTTAAATGTTTTCTGCGCTGGTGAGGGGATTTCGGGTGTGGTCCTGACTCTCCCGCGGGCATATGGCTGCTTCCCGACGTATCGCGATAGGTGCCCAGGTTGTCTTGTATAGATAGGCCCTGGAAGATAATGGTCATTTAGGGGAGCGCCCAGTGGGGAAACTCGGAGGGGCGGTCTTAGAATCGTTATATGTATGAGAATATAACTTTCTGCATCAAGTGGGACTTGATGGATATATGCCATAAAGAGCATGGTTACGTGCCATAA
This sequence comes from Sambucus nigra, assembly GCA_949130495.1. NCBI lineage: Eukaryota > Viridiplantae > Streptophyta > Magnoliopsida > Dipsacales > Adoxaceae > Sambucus > Sambucus nigra. The sequence goes on from OX422217.1 coordinate 139,606,991, forward strand.
AGAGCACGGGATTGAGATTAATGTGCCATAAAGATCACTTGGTATAAATGATATTCCTATTAAGGAATGGAAAGATGAAATGGTAAGATAATTAACTATGAAAGTTAATAAATGGTTTTATTCCTATTAAGGAATATAAAGGATAATGGAAATTTGATAAATGAGGAAAGGTTTTAAATTAAAGTTATTTACTTTTCTTTCTTTTATGTAATGACATTTCATTTCATCATTTAGTTAAATTGTGATGTAAGTTTATCATCCTTATCATTCATGCATAACTGTTCATTTCTATCGTGCTTTTTATTTCTTCTGGTGATCATATAGAACCCGGCCCTGACCGGTTTATTTTCCTTGTTGTATATATGATTGCATCCGCTCAGGTGCTCCCCCACAAAGACGCCATTTTGATGTTTCCATTCCAGTTACTTTGACGGGCTGTAAGATTGTGTGGATTATTACATGTCATTGAATTAGACGCCTCCATTTTTGGTATTCTAGATGTGATCGGGTCTTACACTCGAGCGTGTGGCCCAAACTTTTGTATTTGATTAATGAATGTATTATGTAAGATATTTAAATTGTTGTACTTTGTTGAATGTTGCTGTGGATTGACAACCTATTCGGTCCATTTGTATACATTCGTTTTAGTTGTATTATATATATACTCTTTTGGAACTCCACTTGCTTGTCAGATTGGGTTGTTTAATTAAATTTTCTTAACTACTTTTAAATTTCTAAACTTTTTGGCAACCCGTTTTCTGATTTACTGGGTGGTTTTCCCGTATACTCAGTTTATTTTTGTTGATGCTGAGAATGATATCCATCCATGATTCCTGTTACATTTGAGTATCGGGCTGGCCACCCCTTATCTCGAATCGCGGGTTGTCACATAGGTGACCTTAACTTTTTAGGCCAACTCAAATCATTGTTGTGCTTGATTTTCTCTAATACATGATGTATATCCACCGTTAAAGGAGTGTAATTAGTGTATTTTCTGAGCCGATCTAGGCTTTCCTTTACTTTCGAATTCCCGCTTTCATTGTGATTCTTGTGTATATTTTTATTTGACTTTCCTTCTATCTTTGCTTTCGCCTTTGCATCTGAATTCTTTTTAGCAGACACAGCTTCCTCGACGTTCATAATCTTCGCTACTTTGGCCATAAATTTTGTCATTTTCTTCAGGGGATCTTTTGTCAGAGTATAATATAATTTATCGAGGAGTAAATCGCTCATAAGGGCGGTGATTGCAATCTTCTCTTCGTAATCAATGACTTTTAGTTTCTTGTTGTTGAAACGAATGATGTAATCCCTGGTACTTTCTCCTACCTTCTGACTCACACTAAGTAAATGAGATACTCGCTTCACTGGTTTTGCTTCAAAGTAAAAATTACCAATAAATAGCTCGACGAGTTGTTGGAAGCAAGAAATTTGCCCCCAAGGAAGACTATTATACCAGATTTGAGCAGAGTTAGTGATTGTTCCTGAAAATGCCCTGCACCTCATCTCATCAGGAACAACATAGATATTAGCCGCTGCTTGGTATTATTTTATATGAAGAACTGGGTCAGTCTTCCCTCCATACTTGGGAGTGACCACTGGAGCTTTAAACTTAATCGGCATAGGGAAATCTACGATGGTTTTCACAAAGGGGGATCCCTTAATAAAACTTCTTTGGAGAGGGTTTCTGGCCTTGGCCATTTCTCCCAACCTATATTACAAACGCTGAATGGAACCTTTCCAAGCATCACTGCTAGCACCAGATCTATAGGTGGGGGATTTTTTATGCTGACCAATTGATCGCGCTGAGCTTTCTTCTTGCGAACCTTCTCTCTGACTGAACCGATCAGTTCCCCAGGTGTTTAATCTAGATTGGGCTGAATCTTCCCTTAAATCACTTGTTCGTCAAGTATTTCTTGACGAAACCCATAGGGCATTTCCCTGGGGTCCCAAACGATCGAAAGGAGAGGACCTACTTAGACTTTCTAAGGCACTCAATCTTTCTGGGATGAGGGACTGTCCATTAGTGGAATTAATAATCCCGATAGAGGAAATTGCTCCAGGAAGGTATGAATGATCCCTTGAAGTTCTGTAACGGCTATGCCCAACACTCCTTGTTAGCGGCGGTGGCATATTCCTTTGATTAAATTATGTAGGGACTCCAGTTTATAGAGTTTGGACGAACTGTCATATAGTATCCTGCATAGCCTCTTGACCCTTGGACAAGCTAGCCAAAATTCTTGTTAAATCATTGTTATTTGGAGGGATAGAGGGAGTAGGCGGAATTCCCTCATTTATGGTGCTTGATTAAGGAATTTTAGCCATGGATTATGAATGAGTGAAAATGTTTAGCAATACGTTCCCATAGACGATGCCAATCGGTTGATGCAAAAAATTAGACTCTGCCTAATTAATTGATCACAGATAAAATAAGTAAAACAAATAAGGCATGAGAAAATTTAAAGTGGTTCGACTCAATGGAATAACCTATGTCCACTATTATGTATTGATTTCCATGAGTTGTTTTCCGATCCCTTGTAATGAAGGTGATACAATGTATTTATAACCAAAGAGGGGTACTGATCCTTGTCGTGTGAAATGATGGAATGCCTTTATTTGTTAGGCATTTACATCAATACATAGTGAGAATTAAATGCACTATTGTTGTCTCTTCACTGTTTACACAGGTTGTATGATTGTTGTCACTTCCTTGGCTGTACAGGCTGGATTTTCGACAGTTGGTCGGTCTTCCCAGTTGCTCGATCTTCATTGTTGGTCGGGCTTCCCAGCTGGTCAAGCTTCATTATTGGTCGGGCTTCCTTATTGGTCGGGCTTTTATATCATGCTGACTTGGACTTGCGCCACATTGAATGACACGTGCTGGCTTGTAATTGGTCCACGTAGGGTGGTAACTTTTGGTATCAACATCCACCAAATCTCTTATTGTAAAAATTCACGCTAGTGGCATTAAAAGTGGTCCTAATAGTAAATTGTCCTTAAATGTTTAAAAATTATCAATAAGGGGCATGATTGTAAATTACCCCTTAAATTTTACATACATTTGTGTGTATATATTATGGTAAAGACAAATTTTCGAATATAGTAAATTTCTATGTTTTGGATTATTTCGTGTTTGGAAAAAATTATTTGAGCTATAGCTTAGGTGTAAGGCCCAAAACATTATTAGGAATGTTAATTACATATTTAAGTATAAGTTATGAATTATAAGATGGTGATGGGTGTTAAATATGTTAATTTTCATGTTCGGGGGAAGTGCATACCCATGTGATATATGTGTTGCTTACATTAATTGTTAGTCGAGCTTATGATCGGGGATAACGTGTTTAGATCATATGATTAGTTATGTGGCTAAATGCATCATGAAAATATGCATCTAAATTCATCATTATGTTTATAAAATTAAACTAGGGTCTTGGTGCGAAAGTGGCGATGTTTGGTTGCCAAATGTGAAAGTTATGAAATTTTGAGTAAATTATTACTCTTCTGTTCGAGCCCAAATTAGGCGTACTAATTTTATGATTTTGGAAAAACACAAAATATGAAAGTTATAGACATATGAATTAGGGTTGTAACGCAACAAATGGTGTGTTAAATAGAGTTTCGAACAAGAAGTTATACCGAAAGTATGAAACAAGGGCAAATCTGTCCATCCCTTAAGTGACATTTCGTCCTATTAGCACACCATGTGCCATTTTTTGATTGGTTAGAGGGTGGGGGTGGTTCGGCCGACTTAAACTTTTTAAACCACCCCCCTTATTCATCTAATTCAGCCATGAAAAATATTTTGCCTAAGGAGAGAGAGAAGGAGAAGTTAAGGAAGGAAATCCTTTGGAAAATTTCAATAAATCGAGGAATCCTCACAAGGTGATTACTTCTTTATTAAACTTGGTCACATGGATGAGTTATACACTTGGTATATTTTTATTTATGATTTTTATAAAGATGTGAATGATACCGATTTTTTCAATTTGAGTTAAACTAAGGATGGCTTAAGAACATACGTGAGGACTTGTGTTAGCATCGTAAATGTTAACTTTAAAGTTCCATATTTGAATTCCCTTCTCGTGAAGTTTTTTTGATGTAGTAAATTCATGTATATGAGGTGTATATATGCTAAAACATGTTTAATATATGTTTTCCATGATTGATGACCGAGGTGAGAAGTAGGTATGCTTAATCATTTTAAGTTATGCTTTCATGTTTAAATCCGACCTAAATGTGTTAAAAGTGGCATAAATCATTGAATACTTGTTGAAATCAAGAAATTCCACTTAAAAATGTTGGATGACATATATGAGTATAACATACTATAAGATGAGAATAAAATACCTTCTGTTTTGGCTCGGAGGTTTTGTTGAAGTTGAAGTTTTGTTGTTGGTTTTCTGCAGAAACGAGTTGGAAAAGGTTGTAATAAACCGGGTATAACTTTGTCTAGAAAATTCGTAATTTAATTCGGTAAATTATGTTAGAACTCTAATGAATATGGTGTTATAGAAATGTTAATTATCATGTTTAAATTCTTTTCAGTTATTTTGGATTGACCACCTGATGTGATGTATTACTGAGTTTAATGTTATTTGGTTTATTCAAATACTAATGGTGTTGAATTGTTAGGTGGTCAAGCGACTAATACTAACCTACCAAGGAAATAGTTTTGGTATTTATCTTAGTACCTACTTCAAGTTGAGTGCCCTATCCTATGAAATATATATGTTTATATTTTCATATGGATTTGTGTAGTTAAATACATGCGTGGTGATGCTTATGGAGTAATGTGGTGTTATGAAACATATGCGTATGATTAAAAATGTTAAATAATGTTATCTAATATTATGGACTGAGGTGGGACCTCTATCTAATGTTAAGGACTGTGGTGGTCCTACGAGATGCAGCGGTCCCCTTAATCCAACTTAAAGGTTTGTTGTACTCGGGCCTAATTATAGAATTTGGTGTTCCCCATTAACTGGGAGTTAATTGGTATGACGGGTCCAGGCTTGCGAGAGCTACACAATTCCTGTTGGGTTATAACATTAGAAAATAAAAATAGTTATTTAAATTGGTTATATGCGTGGTATATGGTCATTCACTAAGCTTGTATTGCTTTCACTCCTATAATGTTATGATTCAGGTATGCCTATTATTTGGAGCTCACTGCCAAGTTAGGACCTTAAAACGGGGGAGTGACAAATATCTAATATGGATCGAATATCAGCAAGGTTTTTGTGTAAATGTTAAATAAAGGAACTTGTATATGTAAATTGTTTAGTGATTGTAAGTTATATGTACTGGTAGATATGTTTTCATCTAAACATGCCTTTGAAAAGAATAGAAAAAAAAATCTTGTGATATTGCCGAGAGATTTAAAGTAAAGTACTGTTTAAAGGAAATTAAACCAAATTTCCAATGATAATCTTAACTTAATTAAGTTGGGGCGCGACAACTTGGTATCAAAGCCAGGTTATTAGATTTTGGACAGGGTGTGAGGGTCTATATTGGCAGTGGACAATAAAAAGTGAGTTTGCTATGGGTCAGGATTTTGACCAACAATATTAATGTTAAACTGTCGCTATTGTATCTTGTTTAAGTTATTTATATTGCAGTGAGTAATGGATCCACACGAGCCACATGATAAATCAGAGGGTGAGGCATCTTATGTACCTAATAGTCAGCAAGGACAGAGACCTATTGAAGTGGATGAACTAGAGGTGCAACAACAACCTATTGATGACGTGGGAAGAATATTACATGACGTGGCACAACTAGTGGAACAAGAGAGAGGTTGATCATAGGGTGGAGATAGGGATAAATTGCACGAGAGGTTTATGAAGCTATATCCTCCAGCATTTACTGGAACTACTAATCCATTAGTGGCAGAGGGGTGGATTAGAAATATGGAAACAATATTCAAGGTGATGGAAGTGCGAGATGAACAAAAGGTTTTGTTACCAACCTTCAGGTTAGAAGATGATGCAAAATTTTGGTGGGATGATACAGAGAGATTACTCACTACAATTGGGGGAGTGGTGCCAATACTTAAGCATTTTGGAAAAGTATAACATATTACTATTAGAAAAATACTTTTTTTAAGTAAAACAACATGTATCAAACTAATCAATATTATTAGTGGTCATAATATGAAATCAACACAATAATAATGGCTATATAATTTGAAAATAAAAAGTAAAACTCCTAATATAGAAACAAAGTTTAATTTGACAAATTAAACAGATTTATATGGATACATAGACAGAGAAGAAAAAACCATAACAATTTCAATGTTACCTTCTAAACAAATACATGGAATCAATAAGAGGACTTTGTATATTGCAAGAAATTCTTCCTACGCTTAATTTTGTAAATGAGTAACATATGTGCTCTCAATTTTGTAAATTGGGATGAATTTCAACAGCACGCTATAAAACGTTCTGTGAATTTCACCACGAGGCAAATAGCAGAGCTTTGAGTGACTTGTTAGGGCTGCCAAAGAGCAAAAAATAAATTCACTCTAACTAAGGCTGATCAAAATGATCTGAGGCAGACAAGAGTCAATGGAAATTGAATCACAACAGTGTTTATTCGTTGTGTACGCATAATAGAAATTAGAAGAGCAGAAAATTGAACAAAAAGAAAATGCTTACTTGATTGAATGGTGAGATACTAGGCGAGAGAAATCGGTGGTGTAACCTGGAGAGAGAGAGAGAGAGAGAGAGAGAGAGAGAGAGAGAGAGAGGGGCAGGTATGGGGAGGAGGTATAGAGAAAGAGACGGGCGAGAGTTGGGAGAGTGGGATATACCCTTTTTTATTTATTTTTTTTAAATGATTTTGCATATAATTATAATATATTTGTAATGGTTTTTTTACATTACTAACGGATTTTGTACATTATAAATGTGCAACAGATAAAATCCGTTACAAATGGAAAAAAAATCCATTACAATTTTCCTCTTTTGGTGTAGTGGTAACCTTTATCAGTGATAGCAACAACAGCTCCAGAGGCAGACTTCAAAAGATTCACTTCATCCCTCAAATTATTATTCTCCTCTTCCAGGAGTTTGGCAACAATCCTAGTTTCTTCAACTTCAAGCTTGAGTAAAGCTTATTTTTTGTTATAAATAGAGACAAATTTATCAAAGCCCCGACCTACACTCAAACTTTGATACTTCTGCTCGTAGCTCTGATGCAACAGATCAGTAGATTCTTTATGTTGTTCTTGAAGTTCTTATATCATCTCATAGTAGGCAATATTATTTGCTACCGCCCGATCAAGTAAGTACTTCAAATACTTGTAGGATTCTTTAGCCTACTCTGATACATCATCACTGTGCAACTGAATAATTTCTTCTTCGAACAAGTCCATATGACCTACTTTGAAAGAAGCATTGCACTTCCTCAGTAGCTCAGTATTATGGGAAGATAATTATTCTATCTTCGCTATAAACTAGCAAGAAGAAATGACCACTAATTAACAACAAGAATGGAGAACATGTATAATCAAAAAGAGACAAAAAGGAACAAAAGGTTCTTTTATTGATAACAAAGAGTTCAAGTACAATAAAAATGAAGAAAAAGAAACAAAAAAGCAAAAAGGATAATGCCGAACAACTTTACACCTTCTCCATATCATTCTCAACCTTCTTGTCCTGCTCAGAAGAAGGAGCTGCAGGCTGGAGTTGCTCAGTTTGCTCGGTTGGGGGATGAGAAGACAAAAAATTTAAGTTGACCGGCAGCAGATTCAACCACTAGAGAAGAACTCCAGAACTAGTTTCACCTTCAACCTCATCCTCAATGGCTGAAGGAGGACCATAAACATATCTATGAAAAAGTTTAGAGCCTTATGTTGCGTTCTGCTCCTGGAGGGCAACAACCCAACCATCTCTGAAGCAATTTTTTTTTGCAAATTCAATTTAAGCAGAGGTAGCAAAAATGGCTTTGTTCCAGCCTTTGTCCTAACCATCACTGGATGAGGCCTTCACAACAGACTTTCTCATAGATCTGATAGAGGATACAAGCTATTCGACAGCTTTTACCCTGCACTCAACTTCCTCTGCCCTGCGCTCCGCTTCCTCTTCCTCGCGCTCAGCTTCCTTAGCCTTGCGCTCAACTTCCTTTGCCTTGCGCTCTGTTTTAAGGCCATTTTAATCAGACGTTTAATTAGCAGTCTCATTCGTCTTCAGTTTATCCACCCAAATACTATTCTCAGTCTCCAGGGCTTGCTGAGATTCGATTAGAGACTTCTTCAAGCCAGTCAGGGCTTCCTCCACATCATTCGAAGAATAAGACCTAATTGCATCATCATTCTCCAGCATATTATTAAAGTGTACCAAGAGTTGCAAGATATGAATACCAAGATGAGTATATTAGAAATATAAAAAACAACCAAACAAAGAAAATGGAAACTACTTACTGATGCAAGGCTCTAAGTAGACAATTTAGAAACCCTCGTTCGAGGGAGCATGGAATCCACCCCCTGTGGTCTGGAAGAGTACCAGATTTGATAGACTTCCTGGCCAAATAAGAAGTAATAGCTGTTGGAGGAACAACATCAGAAGAGGGTAATTCAACCAAGGACAGTTGATCAGTCACCTGGTCGACTGCAAGCCCTCTCCTAGGTCTCTGCAAAGGAACTTCAGCATCTTTGGGAGCTGCATCTTTGGGGTTTGGGACTTTGGGGGATGGGTCCTTGGTAACTGGGAGCTTCATAACATCCCCTATTTTCTTCTTGGCTCCTTCAGCAGGTTCTTGGGAGCCAGAAGTGCTACCACTGAGAAGGTCAGGAAACTTCCTCTTCTTTATGAATTCAGATAGAGGAGTGTCAGAATCAACAGTAACCTCTTGATCAAGATCAATTACCAGAACAGGAGAGGCAATATGTCTGACAATAAAGGAAGAAACAGTGTTTCTGTATTGAAGCAGATAGGAGGTGGACCTAACGTGCTCCTCAATAATTACCTTGTAAAGTTCCCAGATAAACTTTAACTCTTTCAAATTTGCTTCACTCTCTTTAGGGGACTTTCTTTTCTGGTCAACTGCAATTCAATTTATAAAGCAACAGTCAGTATTTCATCTTATAAAATATAAACAAGGCAGAATTACTAAAAAATAAAACAACCTATTCCGTTGCCAAATAACGGAAATCTAGGTCTTTGATATTTAGCACCTCCAACTAAAGGGGCGCATTGTCAATTTTTTACAACTACCCCATGATCAAAATAATCCCTATTAGAGTCAGGGAGGTTAACTACTAAAGCTTTACTAGCTGCCCTAGTTTTCAAATAATAAGTAGTAGCACTAGTTACCCATTTATAACAAAACATTATTTTTGAAATCCCTAGATAGGTCCCATAAATTTAATTTAACCTATATACTCCATTCACTACTCTCCATGTGTTAGGAGCCAATCTTGCGGGAACAGTGTCAAAATATTGACAAAACTCCAGACACAGGGGATTGGGAGGAAATGTGAACCCACATTCAGCAATAAAGATGGAAGAGAACCAATGGCCTTCAGCAAGAGAGAGAAAATTAAAATGAACGATGGGATATTCCAGTACAACCCAAGATGGAATGTTAAAATCAACTCTGAATTTATCAAGCGACTCGATAGAATAAACCGTGATGAAAAAAACAAAGAAGAAGTGAAGAAAAATTCTTACAAAAGTTTAAGGATTCAGCAAGAACTGAAGAGAGAAAAGAAAACGATCGCACGAAAGTTCAAAGAACACAACAGCAGAATCAGAAGTGAGAGGTAAGAGATGATCGAAGCTTTATCGCCCTTTTTATAAGTCGCCTCAAAATTAGGAAAAGTAATGATTAAAGAAGTCGACGGTTGGGTTTACGACGACTAAAAAAGGAAAAGATGAAGATACCCCATAAAAGTTTGCTAAAATTTAAAATATTTACAAAATTGTAATTCGCACCCAAAAATCGTCAATCAAATGGATGAATTTCACAAGTCTGGAAGGTCTGCAGTTGACCAAACAACTCGAACTATTGTTAAAGCATAATATTTCACGCTTTTGCATCAGTTCCAAATATGAAACATTAGGGGCTTCTGTTGATACCAAAAGTTACCACCCTACGTGGACTAATTACAAGCCAACACGTGTCATTCAATGTGGCACAAGTCCAAGTCAGCATAACACAAAAGACTGACCAACAGGGAAGCCCGACCAGATGGGAAGCCCGACCAACTGGGAAGACCGAGCAACTGTCAGAAATCCATCCTATACAGCCAACGAAGTGACAACAATCATACAACATGTGTAAACAGTGAAGCGATAACAATAGTGCATTTAATTCTCATTATGAATTGATGTAAATGCCTAACAAATAAAGGCATTCCATCATTTCACACGACGAGGATCAGTACCCCTCTTGGGCTATAAATACATTATATCACCTTCATTGCAAGGGACCAGAAAACAACTCAAGGCAATCAATACATAACAGTGGACGTAGGCTATTCAATTGAGGCGAACCACTTTAAAATTTCTTGTGTCTTGTTTTTTTTACTTATTTTATCTGTGATCAATTAATTAGGCCTAATCTAGTTTTTTTGCATCAACAGTGGACCTAAGTGTTTAAAATTTGACAAAATTCATTTAATGTTTAAAATTTGTTTGCGAGGGAACTAAGAGTACTTTGCTATTTTAGTCCCATTTTCAATGATTTGTTAGTGTCCACTCCCATATTTTTTAAAAATTATAATAAGTCCCATAACCACCCAAAACTGTTAATAACTTCTCTGTAACCGCCCCTCTTATTTTTTTGTAGAGAATGACACTTGTTCCATATTTGTTATAATATGACCAACAAATAAAAAATAAAAACATGGGAGTGGAGGCTAATGAATCTTTACAAACGAGACTAAATACTTAAGAGCCCAATTTAAAACACATAAAACTTATTTAGTTTTTTTGAATTTAGTCCCATGCCGAAAGTTTTTTTAGGCTCCCCTCCCATGTATTTTTTAAATTGTATTTAGTTCCATAACTATTCAAAACCTCCCTCAATCGCTTTGTAAACGTCTCTCTTTCTCTCTGCAGAGAATGACACGTGTCCTACAGTTGTTACAATAGGACCAATAACTAAAAAAATAAAAACATGGAAGTTGATACAAATGAATCTTCAAAAGCTGGACTAAATACCTCTGATCCCAAACTTATTTATTCCCTCGGTTCCAAATCAAGAGTTCACTAATCATTTTTGAATTGTCCCCAATTAATAGTTTATTGTTATAAAATATGTATGTTCACTATCCCACATCGGAAGAATGGAATTTTGGATAGGCTTATCCTATGTTATAAATAGGGGATTACCCCCTCATTGTTAAGACACACCAATACAAAGAGAAAACTTCCTCTCTCTATATTCTCCTCTTTACTCTCTCTATGACTATTAGGTTGCGTTTATTTTTTTATCTGAATCTGAAATCTGAAGAATGAATCTGAAATCTGAATCTGAAAAATATGTTTGTTTTTACGTCTGAATATACTTCTGAATGAATGTATTTAGACTGATTCAGACTTCAGACGTAACTTTACCTCTTAATCATTAAGAGCCAAGTATGACCGTTAGCCTCTTAATCATTTAAAAAAGCAAACACTTTTTGATACCTCTTAAGTCTAAATGGGTCAGATTCAGACTTAAAAGATAAAAATAAACGTCGCCTTAGTTTATAACACGTTATCAGCACGATGCTCTAACCACTTCTCATCTCTCACAGCCGTCAGTTTTTCCAAGACATACACTCTCTCTCCCATTTCTCTTGGCTGATTTTTTTTTTCAAAGCTCTGCTCTCACTCAGTTTGGGGTATATGAAATAAAAAAGGGGGTTTCATTTTTGAGATACCAAAGCCACCTCCCACCTTTCTCTCTCTACAGATTCTAGATCTGAGATTTTTTTTTGTTGGTTGCTTTTTCCAGCGGTGATTCTTTTTCCGGCCTAAAATTTTCGATCCGGCTTGTTCCGACGGCTACTTGTTTTTCCGGTGTACTGTCCGGCGTTTTGGTTTGGGTGCTATTTCCAGCCACCATTATTTTGAGCGAACTCAAGTTGCCCACATCATCCTGTTTCCGGCGTCCCCTGTTTCGACTGGCTTGGATCCGGCTTATTTTTTCGGTGGTACAAGTTTGATTTAAGAGCTTTTTCCGACGAGTTGGCTTTTCGGATCAGCTATCTCTCTCTCTCTATTTTTTTTACATCATCTCCTCTTTTAGTGGGTCTTGTTTCGAGTTCGGTTTTGGAGATCTGATTTACAGAGGTTTTTGGTACCCGTGTTTGGAGCTGTCCGATGGCATTTTTGTTCAGATCCGGTGTTGGTGTTTTCGGATGTGTAGCTGAGTTTTTTTTCCGGTACGAATTTCCAGCTGGGATATTTTTTTTTGCTCTGGCGGTTCACCGACCTGAGGTAATTTTTTTTGGTTATTTCTCCCTTATATATATATATATATATATTTATCTACAGTGTGGTGTTCACTGCGTGCGTGCGAGTGTGGTGTTTGTTGTGTGTGTGATCTACTATATATATATTGATATATACTTGGTTAAGTTTTTTTTTTGGTTTACACGCATACCTCCTCTAGTTATCTTAACTAAGCTGTTTAATCTTATAAGATCCAAAAGCTGTCAAATTTTTGTTGTTTTGTTCTTTACTTTTTGTAGGATCCTATCTTGTCATTTTGGTAAAATATTTTTTTTATTTCCTAAACCATATTTGTTTGTTTGTGACTGTTAACACTTACATGAGTTAATAGTGTGTTTGTTGCACTTTATATATATTGTAACTGTTAACTTGGTTTAAATTATTGTGGATACCTATTTGGACTAAAACAATTTTTTGTCTAAAATTTTATTTGGACTAAAATTATTTTGGAACTGTTTTAGACTAAATATTCTTTTTGAACAAAAAATTGTTTGGACTAAAATTTATTTGAATTGAATTTTTTTTAGACCAACTCCATTTAAAATATTGGACTAATCTTGGATTTAACCTTTGGACAATTTTTTTTTGGACATGATAATGACATGTATCATAAAATCAAACCTGAAGTTTTGATTTTTGGGACCAGAAGCTCCCAGTAATTAGGACCTGAAGTTCCTACATGATATTCAATTTTGAACTAGAAGTTTCAATAATTGATGTTCAATTTTTGAACATGATAAAATGTCTCATAAAATCAAACTAGAAGTTTTGATTTTGAGGATCTGAAGATCTCAATAATTATTGGACCTGAAGTTCCCAATCCTCATTTAAATTTTTGCGACCTGAAGTTCGCAATTGATGTTCAATTTTTGAACATGATAAAATATCTCGTAAAATCAAACTAGAAGTTTTGATTTTGAGAACCTCGAGATCTCAATAATTTGGGCCTGAAGTTCCCAATTCTTATTTTTTTGCGGCCAGAAGTGCGCAATTGATGTTCAAGATTTTGAACACGATAATAGAATGCGGCGAAAAATCAAACCTGAAGTTTTGATTTAAAATTTGGGGTCTCGAACTCTCAATGAGTATTTTTTGGGACTTAAAGCTTCTAATGGCTATTTACATTTGTGACATGAAGTTCTCAAATAGTTATTTTAATTTGGGACATTAGACATACTCCAAATAATTTAATTTGGACTTGAAGCTCCAAATTTATATTTGTGATCAAACCTGAAGCTTTGACACAATGGGGTGGGGATTTTTAAATCCCAATATATTAATAAAATTGAACCCGAAGTTCAATAAATTTTTGGACCGGAAGTTCCAGATACAATATGCTTTCCAATAATTAATTAAAAATTAGGGCCCGAAGTTCCTAATTTACATTTAAATTTCGGACCTGAAGCTCCAAATTGCTTGGGACCTGAAGTTCCTGTGTCAATTTTTTCATTTGGAACCTGAAGTTTCCAAATTATTTTATATTGGAACTAGAAGTCCTTAATTATTGTTCAAATTATTGAACATGACAATGAAATATGCCCTAAAATCAAATTTTAAGTTTTGATTATTTTTCTAACAGGGCAAGGAATACTAAAAGTCCAATCACAATTATTTATAATTTGGCCCGAAGATCCAATAATTTTGTAATCAAACATGAAGTTTTGATTACTTATATAATAAGGGTGAGGATCTTACATGTTCTGTAAGGATTATTTATATTTTTGGACCTGAAGTTCCAAACAATTTTACCCCTTATCAAACTTGAAGTTTGAATATTATTGGGCGGTTGTTAAACGTCTCAAAATATTTAATGTTATGATATGAAATTGTCATTATTTATAATTCGGGCCTAAAGTTCTCGAATAATTATTCAAATATGAAAATTGAATTTCTCCGTTCAAATTTTGGGACGTTGAGTACATAAATTATTTGGGGCTAAAGTAACAAAAGAAAATATATCACAATCAAACCTGAAGTTTTGATTGTCAAATTGAAAGGTTATAGACCAATATTCCCCCATTTATCATTGATTTGTAATATGAAGATTCATATTCAATTTTGTGACCAGAAGTTCACAAAATATTTTTTGAATTGGGATATAAATCCCTTGCTATTTATGGTTGTTTGGACTTGTAAATCCAACTAAAATGCGCGATAAATTAAAACTCGAAGTTTTGATTATTCATAAGGTATGCGCCAAATATATTATTTTTATTGGGATTAGTTTTAAAATCAGTTAAGTCTCCCATTAACTATCACATTAATGGTTTCACCATTAAATTTTTGTCTTTTGACCTTTCTGCATGGTTCAAAGTATCGGCCGAGTTGACTCGGTATCGGCCGAGTCAACTCGAAATCGGAGGGTACCGATCCGATACCGAGAGACGTTTCAAAAAAAACACTGAATCGGCCGAGACAGCCGCGATATCGCCCGAGACAACCGATTCCGAGACGCCTCGCCGCGATATCGGCCGAGACAGCCGCGATATCGGCCGATTCAAATGATTTTGTCATATTTTGTTTTATTTTTTGATAGAACTTTTATCTTTTACCATATTTCTTCGTTGTTGAAAATATATTGTAACAATTATTGAATGGTATTACGTTTACAAAAGTATTAACATTAATTTTTTTAAACATAAAACTCTTTTTTTTTCTTTAAATGACTCTACTAAAAAAAATATATAAATCTTTTAAAAAGTAGTACTCTTTTTTTTTTAAATGACTACTAAAACTCTTTTTTCAAAGAAATGTTATTTTTTTACAAAAAATATTCAAATCTGTTACAAAAAATATATAATGTACATTTATGTTTATAAAAAATTTACATTTCTATACAAATGTTATTTTGTACGTTTTTGTAAAAATGTAAAAAAAATGTACATTTTTGTTAAAAAAATGTACATATTTGTAAAAATATATATATTTTTGTAAAAAAATATATATTTGTACATATTTGTAAAAAAAATGTACATATTTGTAAAAAAAATATATATTTTTGTTAAAAAAATTCTACATTTTTGTAAAAAATTTCTTTTGTACGTTTTTGTAAAAATGTACATTTTTGAAATTTTTTGTAAAAAATGTTCTTTTGTACGTTTTTATAAAAATGTAAAAAAAATATATATATATATATTTGTTAAAAAAATGTACATTTTTGTAAAAATGTTCTTTTGTATGTTTTTGTAAAAATGTTCTTTTGTATGTTTTTGTAAAAATGTAAAAAAATGTACATTTTTGTAATAATGTTCTTTTGTACGTTTTTGTAAAAATGTAAAAAATTATACATTGTTGTTAAAACAAAATGTACATTTTTGTTTTTCAATAGTATTATTGGTTTACTATGCAATATTGAATCTGACAACTCTGTCGCGCTTCAGTATAACCAATTCTACAATGCAATGCATATTGAATGATGGGTTTGAATGTATCTCATTGGTCCACATTGTTAATCTTATTTTTTTAAAATTTTCTATATTTTTTTCGGACTTTTTTGTGCTCTCTAAATAGCGTATCTTTGCGTACCGCTCGATACCACGACCGAGTTAAAAATCGGGTGTCCGATACCGGGACCGATACCGAGACTTTGAACCATGCCTTTCTGGCTTCATTCAAGTGTTAACTCACTTTTAATGGTATTTAATTTTAACTCCTATTTCACATTTTGATTATTTAACATACATTTGGGCTTTTGAAAATGTGTAGAGACTATGAAAAAAAAATTAAGTCTTTAATTTTTTTTAAAGAGGTTGGATTATTATTAGTCAAAGTTAATTAAAATATTTGTCACTTGTTTATAGGATTCTCTAACATTTTTAAATCTGATCAAACCTGATGTTTTGACACTATAGTGTAGAGAAAGTCCTTATACTTGTAAATTTTTTTTTTTAGATTCGTAGTTCTTAAAAATTTGGGACCTGAAGCTCCCCTATGCATATTCTCAAAATCAAAAGCGAAATTTTTGATTATTTAGGGAAAGGTAAACATCCCATGAATGTCAATGTTGAGCCTTTGTAAATCAAATTGAACGCAAGCGATGATACTTGCCTGTAAAGGACAACCCACACCAGTTTGAAAAACCATAAGTTTTTCTCAGACTTGGTATACAATAAAGCGAATGTCTCCATTATAGCTGGTCCTGTTAAGATTATTGAAGGCTCCGGAAGAGCCCATGTGGTGTTACCTAATGGTACCCACTTATAAATAAAGCTATATACAGAAATTCTAGAAGAAATTTATTGAGTTTTAAGGTAATAAAGAGTTCCTTTGCATCACTTCTAGTGTTGGAACCCAGAAGCTCACACTAGAGAAATTGTCATCTTTATCCAAGGGGTTATACCATACAACTATTAATGTTGTAGAATCACATACTGTCATGAACTGGAAGCTCAATGATCCTTATAATTTAATGTTGTGGCATGACCGATTGGGTCACCCTGGATCAAATATGTTGCTTCGAATCATAAATAACTCATATGGGTCCCCAATGTCATTTGGGAATATATGTTGGTTATGATTCGTCATCAATTATTCGTTATATTGAGCCACTGACAGGTGATAGATTTATCGCTAAATTTGCGGATTGTTATTTTGATGAGACACTCTCTCCGCCGTTAGAGGGAGGAAAGAACGTACCAGAAGTACGGTCTGTTCCTGAAGAACGGCGAGAATTAACATGGAACACTTCCAATTTGTCTCATCTAGACCCCCGTACTGCTCAATGTGAGCATGAAGTAAAAAATGATATTGCAACATCAAATGTCACATGGACTAGTTGCAAATGTGCTTGCCAAAATCATTATCCCAGAAGGATAAAATAAATTCTCGCAGCAAATAAATTCATTGCACGCCAGAAGCGTGGCGAACCTATAGGTCCCAACTATTTGACTCCATGGAAGTGGAGAAAAACATGCCCAAATAACGCTCTAGAAGAGGTTATACGTAACGCTCCAAAAGAGGTTATGAACAAAGTATCCACTTTCTCAAAAACTCCAAAAGAGGTTATTATCTATGAAAAGACACAAGTCCCTGAAGTGACTATAAATCCCTTGAAGTTGGCAAAGGTACCTAGTATTAAATGAGATCTCTATCTTTTATAGATATACAAGAGAAAAGTGGGATAAACAAAGATGATCATCGATGATATAATTATGTATGTTGTAGCTACACAAAAATCAAAGGGCAATGATACTAAAAATCCACGGACTATGAATGAATGTCGACAAATAATTTATTGGCCAAATTGTGAAAATGCCATGATGGCATAATTCGAGTCTCTTGATATACGTGGTATATTTGGACCTATAGTAGAAACCCCAAAATATGTTAACCCTGAAGGTTGCGAATGGGTGTTTATAAAGAATGTGAAGTGTTAAAACTCATCAAAAGTGCATAATTTATGGCACAAGGTTTCCTGAAGGAACAAATTTGATTATATAAGAACATACCATCCCGTTTTGATCATAAGTACTTTCAGATAAGTGACTAGCTTAGTAGTTTTTATTCTTTATATTATGTGAGACTCGTAAATATTATAACTGCTTATATATACGGGACTTAGACAAAGAATACATATAAAAATCCTAGAAGGATTTTCTTTGCCTGAATCAAAGATAAGGAGTACGTACTCAAATGCGGTAAGACGTTCATTGTACAACAGGCAATCCAAATGGATATAGGTACAACCGTCTTAGTAAATATTTGTCTAAGGAAGAGAGTAAAAACAATCATATATAAAAATGTGCCATTATAAAATATCTTTAATAGATGTGCTCCTGAAGAGCACAATTGAAATGAAATCCTTAAATGGATCTGCTCCTGAAGAGCTGAATTGAAAGGAAATCCTTAAATGGATATGCTCCTGAAAAGCCGAATTGAAATGAAATCCTTAAATGGATATACTCCAGAAGAGATCAATTTAAATGAAATCCTTAAATGGATATGCTATTGAAGAGCTCAAATAAAATGCAAAATATCCAAATAAGAAATTCAAAATTAATGACCTTGGGGTAACAAGTCTTTTTCTCGACCTGCAGATCGAGCACATTTTATGTTAAACTGATATCCATTAGTCAAATGGATTGAAAAGTCCTGCAAATGCTTTAAGCATACTATTTTAGTATACCCATGGTCTCCGGTATTTGGATATTATATTATTCATATCATCCTAAAGAGGATGACAAAAATAAATTTGGTCCCGAAGTACCATATGTGCATTTTATTATACTATTTGGTCCAGAAGTACCATATTTGTACGTTATTGGTATATTGATATATATAACACCATGCGTGATATTGGATATTGTAATTACAGTCAATATCTTGGCAATAAATAATTATCATTGACTTGCATAGCATGAGACTAATATCAATCATATCATATGATATTTTTATCTAACCATTTATATCCAGATAGTTATATAGATGCAGGTTATCTCTAGTATCCTCACAAGGAATAGTCAAAGAACTTATGACTTGCCTCGAACAATATATGTGCCTACTACTTCTTATGAAGAAGAGTTATGCAACACACAAACTCCAGAAGAGTTATGCTATTAGTGACATGTTCATCCCTCTTCACCCATGTCTTATGGAAGTCGATCTTATGAAGAAACATGAAATAACAGCGGATCAAATCTATTCACCATGTTAAAGCAACATTTCAGAAGATTTTATATGAGACTGATATGCATCGACTCAACCATCAGACAAATATCATAATCAGGAGGAGCATTTGATCAAGGGGGAGAATCTAAGAACATGATGTTTTGGACATATGCGCGTTGTACTCTTTTTCCTTTAACTAGGTTTTTTTCCATTCGGTTTTCCAGTTAAAGGTTTTAACGAGGCAACACTAAGTGCGTCCAACACCGATTCGATGATCACAAAAGTTGTACTCTTTTTCCTTCACTTTGGTTTTTTCCCACTGGGTTTTTCCTTAGTAAGGTTTTAATGAGGCAACAATCATTGAATGGTAGATATAGTGTACATCCAAGGGGGAGTGTTATAAAATATGTATGCTCACTATCCCACATCGGAAGAATGGGATTTTGGGTAGGCTTACCTTATGTTATAAATAGGGGATTACCCCCTCATTGTTAAGACACACCAATACAAAGAGAAAACTTCCTCTCTCTATATTCTCCTCTCTACTCTCTCTATGACTGGGATTACCCCCTCATTGTTAAGACACACCAATACAAAGAGAAAACTTCCTCTCTCTATATTCTCCTCTCTACTCTCTCTATGACTATTAGTTTATAAAATTTATTTATTTTTGAACATAATCACCTAATCAAGGTCTATATTGATAAAAAAAAATTAATTGTTGATTGCATACGGAATATAAAAGTATTATTAAAAATGACCCCAAAATTGTAAGTAGGGGTGTAAGCGGTACGGTTTGGTTGGTAAATAGTAGATACCAATACCAAAACCAAACTCTAGATGGTAAAACCAAACCGTACCAGTTTACCACCCGGTACACCAAAATCAATACCAAAACCAAATCGGCTGGTATTTTGGTTTTTTCTGTAATTTCGGTTTTTTTCTGGTTTCGGTAAATTCTGGTTTTTTCTGGTTTCTTCTGGGGTTTTTTTTGTTTCGGTAAATTCTGGTCTTTTCTGGTTTCTGGTTTAGATTTTTTCTGGTTTCGGTAAACAACACTAAAAGTCCCAAAAAACCAAAAACAAAACCAACCAACTTTTTTAAATATTAAAACCAAATCCAAAACCAACTTTTTTCTAGTTTTGGTAAATTTGGTACGGTAATTTTGGTAAATTCAGTATGGTACGGTAATTTTGGTACGATTTTTTTTGGTTTCGATAAATTCGGTACGATATGGTAATTTCGATACGGTTTTTTCTGGTTTCAGTAAATTCGGTACGGTAATTTCGGTAAATCGGTTTTTTAAATATTAAAACCAAAACCAACCAAATTTTTTGCGGTAATTTCGGTTTCGGTAAGACTGGTTTCTGGTATTTTAATATATGAAACCAAGACCATTTTTTTTCGGACCAAAACGGTACGGTACGGTAAAAACCCGTACCGCTTCCACCCCTAATTGTAAGAAACACTTGGGGTCCGGAAATGACATGAAAAATTCCCAAACATTTGGGTACGTCTCTCTCTCTCTGAGATTAAGAATTAGATATATTGTTTGGTGAATGTGGGTTTTGGGATTTTAAGTTAGTGAGTATTAATTGGATATAGCTTTTAACAGTCGTTTGATTCTTTTCTACTGATGTGTATGTATGTATTGTATTGTTATTGATTCATATATGATGAATTGCAAACACACTCGATTCCTTTGTTGTGATTATGATTGCCTCAACACTTCTTTGAATGAAGTTATTTAGGCAAGTTTAATTTTGGGATACTTACATTGTTAACTTGTTTTTGATATCATGATCTATTTCGATGTAGAATAGGGTTTATACCTTAGTTTTGTTAATTGATAGTATTAAATGAAATAAAAGAGGTTTACTAGTTGGAGCAGGATTACTTCAAGAGATTACTCATTCTTTAGTTGTTAATAAAATTGAGATTGTGCATCCAATTGGTGGTGTTTGCATCATATTTATATGGAATAATTCAAGGGAAGTCCCATTTATTTGGTCTATGATGCATAAAGTCTCATTGACTTTTTTTTAATGTTTCATTATAAACTACAAATGTACTCTCATATATACCCATTTTAAACTCACTTACTCTCTCTCTAAAAATAACTACATAACCCAACACTTTCTCTCTCTCTCAACCAGCCCCACCTCCACTTCCATCTCCACCCCTACCCCGCCCCACCCATCGTAGACTCACCGGAAACAGTCCATCAGAAAATCTCGGTGGAAGCCGCCGAAATTCTCGTTGGAGTGTTTCTCTCCCCTCGTTTATCTCTCCCTCCCTTTGTCTATTTCTTTATTTTTTTCGATCCGCGCCAGCGAGACAATCACCCAAGTTGGAGAAGAAGAGTTCTCGCCGAAAAAAATTTGAGTTTTTACAGAAATAATAAATTTGTCTTTCGATTTTTTGTAAAAAAATATCGAATATGGGTGTTGTTTGATAAATTTTGTGGATTTTGGATTTATATATTTAAAGTTATGGACTTTTAAAGATTTGATGGGTTTTTTGGCAAAACATTAGGCAACTATTTTCGGGGTGTATTTGTCATTTAATGCGTTGAGTTGGCAAAATATGTACTTTGACACCATTGACTCAGTCAAAAAATCTTTTGCCTCATTGGCCAAGTAAATTTATATAACTATATAAAAATTGTAGTCCTAAATCCTCTGAGGATGACACGTGTCTTATGTATTAAATATGTACCTCATAATTGTAGTTCCAAATCCTCTGAGGATGACACGTGTCTTATGTATTAAATATGTATCTCATATCGTTTAAGTCTTAAATTAGATGTATATTTATCGTTTAAGTCTTACATCTAATTAATACGTGTACTTACAAATATACATGTAATTTAAGACTTAAACGATATGAGATAGATATTTAATACCCCCTCTCCAACCTATTTTCCTCTGTTCTACTAAGAATAAAATGATAGGCAACTCATCCACAAGCTACAAATGGTTTGATCAAGTCAGGGATCATCAATAGTATAAGGGTAGGGCAAACACTGTAAGCTTTTTTATATTAAATATATTTGATCGACCTTTTCTAAATTGTATTATGTATTTACGTATGATATAGGGCTTCTCAATAGTTTAAGTGTAGGGCAATAAATATAATTTTTTTATATTAAAAATAGGGGTATATACCAAATAGTTCCTTGAACTTTTTTTAATACACGTTTAGTCCAAGTCATTTTATTTTGCACTAAAAAGTCCTTCACCATGCCAAAAAGGTTTTACCATGCCCCTGGCGCGGACCTATAAAGATAAGAGAATAAGGGACTTTTTGGTACAAAATAAAAGGCTCGGATTAAATGTGTATTAAAGTTTGAGGGACTTTTTAGTATTTGATCCTTAAAAATATTTGATCCTCCTTTTCTAAATTATATATACGTCCTTATCTATGATATTTCAAATTTCTAACCAACTTTTGATGTTTAATTTAAAGATGGTAAAATGATTGGTTTACTTCATGATGTGTTGATTTGATTTTAGTAATAATTTTCCCCCATTTGTATGCGATAAAATCTGTGCAGAAGCATGAAATCAGATCTACTTTAAGTTTAGCAACAATTGTATGCATAAGGTTCATTCAAATATAATAAGATGGTATTTGAATATCCTAATAGTAATGTTAGATTTTTTTTTTGGTAGGAACATGTTACCTTGGCCAAATAAAATAAAATAGAAGACAATACTTTATTCTCTTCATTTGCTTTCTCCAACTCGTCTCTTTATTTTCCATATCTTCTATTTTGAATTGGTTGTATTGGAACAGGTGGTATCTTGGAAGACTGTCATCATTTTAGAGGTAATATAATCCATCACTTTCTCTTCTCTTTTATTTATACCGTGTTGCATATGATTTTAACCACTAATGAAAATTGCTAAAATGTAAAACTGCTATATTTTTTTAAATTGAAGATTTTTATTATTAATAACTTCAAACAACAAGGAAAGAAAAATGACATTACACGAAGTTCGTGTGGTCCTAGCCCGTCAAAACATAGAACCTGTCAAAACATATTCGTCTAATTTTGTGCTTGATGATTTTAAATTATGTCATGTTTTTTGGGAGGAAGGGGGATGAAAGCAATTCATCGAGTTTCAAAATATATAGTTCTATATTTAGGTGAGGGTATTAAAATTTATGAATTTGAAAGTTTGGATATATACATTTGCTATACATTTACCCATTTTTGGGTGTCAAAATGGGGGATTTTGGTGTTAGAAGCTATTACATCAAATAGTCTCAAATAACATCGAATCATAATCTATTTTTTATTTTGATACTTTTGATATGTTGTTGGGTTTTTTGATATCGTTCTCTAGAGTTTGGATGTGCATTTCATTTTATTTTGTATTTTTTGGAACTAGGTTGTTAGCTTTGATTTTTTCTTTCCAACATGGTTCAAAGTCTCGGTATCGGTCCCCGTATCGGACACCCGATTTTCAACTCGGTCGCGGTATCGGGCGATACGCAAATATACACTATTTAGAGAGCGCAAAAAATTCCGGAAAAAATATAGAAAATTAAAAAAATATATATTAACAATGTGGACCAATGAGATATGTTCAAAACCATCTTTTAATATGCATTGCATTATACAATTGGTAATACTGAAGCGCGAAGGACTTGTCAGATTAAATATTTATTATTAATTTGCTAATATTTAACAGTATTCAACAACCCATTATTTTTGGGAATTTTTAGAAATTCTAAATATTTTTTTTGGAATTCTAAACATTAATAATATTGTATAGTAAACCATTAATAATATTGCATAGTAAACCATTAATAATATTGCATAGTTGTCAGATTCAATATTGCATAGTAAACCATTAATAATATTGAAAAACAATCTAATGCAATATATAACTAGATAAAAAAAAATTTACGTGGAAGATAAATATAAATGATTACAATGTTTCATCATTTTCATCTCCCTATCTAGTTGCGGTATCGATCATACGGATTTGGATAAGGGTAATTTCTTTGAGTTGGAAAAAACAATTTTTTTAAAAAGGATTTGAATAATTTTTTATAATTTTATAACATTTTTGTATAACATTTGTTTTTATAAAATAATAATATCTAGTTTTGGAGCGATTATATAAAATAAATTCCAAAAAATAGAGTTAAAAAATGTCATGTTCAAATATTATCTACCATCACAATTTTTTTTAAAAGCAAACAGCATTTTTTATAATTGATCCATATTTTTTTTGGAAGAAGTAATTTTTTTTAAAAGATTTGAATATTTTTTTATAAAAAATAACATTTTTTATAACATTTTTGTATAACATTTGTTTTTATAAAATAACAATATCTAGTTTTGGAGCCATTATACAAAATAACATCCAAAAAATAGAGTTAAAAAATGGCATGTCCAAATATTATCTACTATCACAATTTTTTTAAAAAGCAAACAACATTTTTTATAGCATTTTTGTATAACATTTGCTTTTATAAAATAACAAATGTTTGAGGGACTTTTTGATAATTGATCCATTTTTTTTTGAAGAAGCAATTTTTAATTTTTTTTATAACATTTAAAACAAACACCTAGCTACCAAAGATTTAAAAGATTTTTTATAACATTTAAAACGTTTAAAAAATAGCATTTAAAACAAATACCTACACACGACACATCTTTAAAACACATCTTTAAAACAAAAAAACAACAACAAAAACCCTACCTGCCTTAATACACCACAAAAAAACAAGCACGACACATCTTTAAAACAAAACAAAAAAAACCCTACCTGCCTTAATACACCACACTGCAACCCACAACCACAACAAATCCCACCTCCCCCAAAGATTTTGGCCAAACCGCAACACCCAACCCCCCCCCCCAAAGATTTCGACCGACGACAAAAGAGAAGAAGAGATTTCGGGGAAGATTTCAGAGAAGAAGAGAGAGAGTGAATGAAACAACAAACTCTACAAAGATTTTGATTTATAGCTGAAGTTGGACAAACCCTTGACCATCTTTTGTCTTCTCCGTACAAATCTGCTGCCAAAAGGTATGTAAAACACAAACCCGTGAGATTCTTTTATTTTTCTTGTTTTTTACTTCATCTCTCTTAATTTTTTACTTCAACTCGGCTGAGACGAAATCGTAACGTCCGATATTTCGCTCTTGTAACTCGTAGCAGCCGATTTATCGGCGAGTTAGGGCTATAACGTCCGATATATACTATTTTTCATAACGCGACTCGATTTCGTATCGGAGGCTGCCGATTTCGAGTTAACTCGGCCGAGTCTTTGAACCATGCTTTCCAATGATTTTGATTGTTGAATGTTGATTCGCACTTTTGTGTCAACAAATCTGAAATCTGGTTTCATTTTTTCTCATAGGTTAGATCCCAATGCCTCATACCTTTTAGTATGATTTAAGGATGTTTCGATTGTAAATCATAATTTAAGAATTGTGTTTTTCATAGTCTATTATTATGTATACAGTTTAGATAAATTCGGCCACGCATCGCGTGGCCTGCATGCTAGTGAGACTTGGAAACTATTACCCTATGTACATGGGTTGTTAATTGTTATTACTCATCTTCTACCTACCCCTCGTGTTTGTAGTTGTAGCCATTTTTCTTATAAACAAAAACGTTATTGAAAAGAAGGAAATGCCAAAAGAAGAGGACCAATAGTCTACTAATCGCAAAAAAGCATCAAAACCTAGATTGTAGTTGTAGCTACTGAGAAGAGGTTTGCGGAGAAAGTCGTTTGACTGAAGAGACGACCTAGGTACAAGCATCACGAACAGCCAATCTACATTTAGTTGGATATTGGGGCGTTGTCCATTGATATAGTAAAATTTAGTATCCGAAAAACTGGTAAAGAGCGGAGGTGTTGTGAATATGAGTGACTTTGGATAGGTTGCGAGGACAATGCATGTGGTCATGGTTGTTTTCTGAAATAGGGTTATCCAGGAGGAATGTAACGTACACAAGTACAACTTGTGTAGATAACTATTGTTTTTCTTTTATTTGATTTGTTTGTTTAATTAATCTTATGTTACTTGATGAAAATTATTAGGAGTTATGTATTTCAGTATCAGGTATACTCATGGTTCAAAGTCTCGGTATCGGTCCCGGTATCGGACACCCGATTTTCAACTCGGGCGCGGTATCGGGCGATACGCAAATATACACTATTTAGAGAGCGCAAAAAATTCCGGAAAAAATATAGAAAATTAAAAAAAAAGATTAACAATGTGGACCAATCAGATATGTTCAAAACCATCTTTTAATATGCATTGCATTATACAATTGGTAATACTGAAGCGCGAAGGACTTGTCAGATAAATATTTATTATTAATTTGCTAATATTTAACAGTATTCAACAACCCATTATTTTTGGGAATTTTTAGAAATTCTAAATATTTTGTTGGAATTCTAAACATAAATAATATTGTATAGTAAACCATTGATAATATTGCATAGTAAACCATTAATAATATTGCATAGTTGTCAGATTCAATATTGCATAGTAAACCATTATTAATATTGAAAAACAATCTAATGCAACATATAACTAGATAAAAAAAATTACGTGGAAGATAAATATAAATGATTATAATGTTTCATCATTTTCATCTCCCTATCTAGTTGCGGTATCGATCATACGGATTTGGATAAGGGTAATTTCTTTGAGTTGGAAAAAACAATTTTTTTAAAAAGGATTTGAATAATTTTTTATAGAAAAATAACATTTTTTATAACATTTTTTATAACATTTTTGTATAACATTTGTTTTTATAAAATAATAATATCTACTTTTGGAGCGATTATATAAAATAACATCCAAAAAATAGAGTTAAAAAATGTCATGTTCAAATATTATCTACCATCACAATTTTTTTAAAAAGCAAACAACACTTTTTATAATTGATCCATATTTTTTTTGGAAGAAGTAATTTTTTTTATAAGATTTGAATATTTTTTTTTAAAAAAATAACATTTTTTATAACATTTTTGTATAACATTTGTTTTTATAAAATAACAATATCTAGTTTTGGAGCCATTATACAAAATAACATCCAAAAAATAGAGTTAAAAAATGGCATGTTCAAATATTATCTACCATCACAATTTTTTTAAAAAGCAAACAACATTTTTTATTGCATTTTTGTATAACATTTGCTTTTATAAAATAACAAATTTTTGAGGGACTTTTTGATAATTGATCCATTTTTATTTGAAGAAGCAATTTTTAATTTTTTTTATAACATTTAAAACAAACACCTAGCTACCAAAGATTTAAAAGATTTTTTATAACATTTAAAACATTTAAAAAAATAGCATTTAAAACAAATACCTACACACGGCACATCTTTAAAACACATCTTTAAAACAAAAAAACAACAACAAAAACCCTACCTGCCTTAATACACCACAAAAAAACAAGCACGACACATCTTTAATACAAAACAAAAAAACCCTACCTGCCTTAATACACCACACCGCAACCCACAACCACAACAAATCCCACCTCCCCCAAAGATTTCGGCCAAACCGCAACACCCAACCCCCCCCCCCCCCCCCCCCCCAAAGATTTCAGCCGACGACATAAGAGAAGAAGAGATTTCGGTGAAGATTTTAGAGAAGAAGAGAGAGAGAGTGAATGAAACAACAAACCCTACAAAGATTTTGATTTATTGCTGAAGTTGGACAAATCCTTGACCATCTTTTGTCTTCTCCGTACAAATCTGCGTCCAAAAGGTATGTAAAACACAAACCCGTGAGATTCTTTTATTTTTCTTGTTTTTTACTTCATCTCTCTTAATTTTTTACTTCAACTCGGCTGAGACGAAACCGTAACGTCCGATATTTCGCTCTTGTAACTCGGAGCAGCCGATTTATCGGCGAGTTAGGGCTATAACGTCCGATATATACTATTTTTCATAACGCGACTCGATTTCGTATCGGAGGTTGCCGATTTCGAGTTAACTCGGTCGATTCCGAGTTAACTCGGTCGAGTCTTTGAACCATGCTTTCCAATGATTTTGATTGTTGAATGTTGATTCGCACTTTTGTGTCAACAAATCTGAAATCTGGTTTCATTTTTTCTCATAGGTTAGATCCCAATGCCTCATACCTTTTAGTATGATTTAAGGATATTTCGATTGTAAATCATGATTTAAGAATTGTGTTTTTCATAGTCTATTATGTATACAGTTTAGATAAATTCGGCCACGCATCGCGTGGCCTGCATGCTAGTGAGACTTGGTAACTATTACCCTATGTACATGGGTTGTTAATTGTTATTACTCATCTTCTACCTACCCCTCGTGTTTGTAGTTGTAGCCATTTTTCTTATAAACAAAAACGTTATTGAAAAGAAGGAAATGCCAAAAGAAGAGGACCAATAGTCTATTAATCGCAAAAAAGCATCAAAACCTAGATTGTAGTTGTAGCTACTGAGAAGAGGTTTGCGGATAAAGTCGTTTGACTGAAGAGACGACCTAGGTACAAGCATCACGAACACCCAATCTACATTTAGTTGGATATTGGGGCGTTGTCCATTGATATAGTAAAATTTAGTATCCGAAAAACTAGTAAAGAGCGGAATGGTGTTGTGAATATGAGTGACTTTGGATAGGTTGCGAGGACAATGCATGTGGTCATGGTTGTTTTCTGAAATAGGGTTATCCAGGAGGAATGTAACGTACACAAGTACAACTTGTGTAGATAACTATTGTTTTTCTTTTATTTGATTTTTTTGTTTAATTAATCTTATGTTACTTGATGAAAATTATTAGGAGTTATGTATTTCAGTATCAGGTATACTCATGGTTCAAAGTCTCGGTATCGGTCCCGGTATCGGACACCCGATTTTCAACTCGGGCGCGGTATCGGGCGATACGCAAATATACACTATTTAGAGAGCGCAAAAAATTCCGGAAAAAATATAGAAAATTAAAAAAAAAAATTAACAATGTGGACCAATCAGATATGTTCAAAACCATCTTTTAATATGCATTGCATTATACAATTGGTAATACTGAAGCGCGAAGGACTTGTCAGATAAATATTTATTATTAATTTGCTAATATTTAACAGTATTCAACAACCCATTATTTTTGGGAATTTTTAGAAATTCTAAATATTTTGTTGGAATTCTAAACATAAATATCATTGTATAGTAAACCATTAATAATATTGCATAGTAAACCATTAATAATATTGCATAGTTGTCAGATTCAATATTGCATAGTAAACCATTAATAATATTGAAAAACAATCTAATGCAACATATAACTAGATAAAAAAAATTACGTGGAAGATAAATATAAATGATTACAATGTTTCATCATTTTCATCTCCCTATCTAGTTGCGGTATCGATCATACGGATTTGGATAAGGGTAATTTCTTTGAGTTGGAAAAAACAATTTTTTTAAAAAGGATTTGAATAATTTTTTATAAAAAAATAACATTTTTTATAACATTTTTTATAACATTTTTGTATAACATTTGTTTTTATAAAATAATAATATCTACTTTTGGAGCGATTATATAAAATAACATCCAAAAAATAGAGTTAAAAAATGTCATGTTCAAATATTATCTACCATAACAATTTTTTTAAAAAGCAAACAACACTTTTTATAATTGATCCATATTTTTTTTGGAAGAAGTAGTTTTTTTTAAAAGATTTGAATATTTTTTTATAAAAAAATAACATTTTTTATAACATTTTTGTATAACATTTGTTTTTATAAAATAACAATATCTAGTTTTGGAGCCATTATACAAAATAACATCCAAAAAATAGAGTTAAAAAATGGCATGTTCAAATATTATCTACCATCACAATTTTTTTAAAAAGCAAACAACATTTTTTATTGCATTTTTGTATAACATTTGCTTTTATAAAATAACAAATGTTTGAGGGACTTTTTGATAATTGATCCATTTTTATTTGAAGAAGCAATTTTTAATTTTTTTTATAACATTTAAAACAAACACCTAGCTACCAAAGATTTAAAAGATTTTTTATAACATTTAAAACATTTAAAAAAATAGCATTTAAAACAAATACCTACACACGGCACATCTTTAAAACACATCTTTAAAACAAAAAAACAACAACAAAAACCCTACATGCCTTAATACACCACAAAAAAACAAGCACGACACATCTTTAATACAAAACAAAAAAACCCTACCTGCCTTAATACACCACACCGCAACCCACAACCACAACAAATCCCACCTCCCCCAAAGATTTCGGCCAAACCGCAACACCCAAGCACCCCCCCCCCCCCCCCCAAAGATTTCAGCCGATGACATAAGAGAAGAAGAGATTTCGGTGAAGATTTCAGAGAAGAAGAGAGAGAGAGTGAATGAAACAACAAACCCTACAAAGATTTTGATTTATTGCTGAAGTTGGACAAATCCTTGACCATCTTTTGTCTTCTCCGTACAAATCTGCGGCCAAAAGGTATGTAAAACACAAACCCGTGAGATTCTTTTATTTTTCTTGTTTTTTACTTCATCTCTCTTAATTTTTTACTTCAACTCGGCTGAGACGAAACCGTAACGTCCGATATTTCGCTCTTGTAACTCGTAGCAGCCGATTTATCGGCGAGTTAGGGCTATAACGTCCGATATATACTATTTTTCATAACGCGACTCGATTTCGTATCGGAGGTTGCCGATTTCGAGTTAACTCGGTCGATTCCGAGTTAACTCGGTCGAGTCTTTGAACCATGCTTTCCAATGATTTTGATTGTTGATTGTTGATTCGCACTTTTGTGTCAACAAATCTGAAATCTGGTTTCATTTTTTCTCATAGGTTAGATCCCAATGCCTCATACCTTTTAGTATGATTTAAGGATATTTCGATTGTAAATCATGATTTAAGAATTGTGTTTTTCATAGTCTATTATGTATACAGTTTAGATAAATTCGGCCACGCATCGCGTGGCCTGCATGCTAGTGAGACTTGGTAACTATTACCCTATGTACATGGGTTGTTAATTGTTATTACTCATCTTCTACCTACCCCTCGTGTTTGTAGTTGTAGCCATTTTTCTTATAAACAAAAACGTTATTGAAAAGAAGGAAATGCCAAAAGAAGAGGACCAATAGTCTATTAATCGCAAAAAAAAAATCAAAACCTAGATTGTAGTTGTAGCTACTGAGAAGAGGTTTGCGGATAAAGTCGTTTGACTGAAGAGACGACCTAGGTACAAGCATCACGAACACCCAATCTACATTTAGTTGGATATTGGGGCGTTGTCCATTGATATAGTAAAATTTAGTATCCGAAAAACTAGTAAAGAGCGGAATGGTGTTGTGAATATGAGTGACTTTGGATAGGTTGCGAGGACAATGCATGTGGTCATGGTTGTTTTCTGAAATAGGGTTATCCAGGAGGAATGTAACGTACACAAGTACAACTTGTGTAGATAACTATTGTTTTTCTTTTATTTGATTTTTTTGTTTAATTAATCTTGTGTTACTTGATGAAAATTATTAGGAGTTATGTATTTCAGTATCAGGTATACTCATGGTTCAAAGTCTCGGTATCGGTCCCGGAATCGGACACCCGATTTTCAACTCGGTCGCGGTATCGGGCGATACGCAAATATACACTATTTAGAGAGCGCGAAAAATTCCGGAAAAAATATAGAAAATTAAAAAAAAAGATTAACAATGTGGACGAATCAGATATGTTCAAAACCATCTTTTAATATGCATTGCATTATACAATCGGTAATACTGAAGCGCGAAGGACTTGTCAGATTAAATATTTATTATTAATTTGCTAATATTTAACAGTATTCACCAACCCATTATTTTTGGGAATTTTTAGAAATTCTAAATATTTTTTTGGAATTCTAAACATTAATAATATTGTATAGTAAACCATTAATAATATTGCATAGTTGTCAGATTCAATATGCATAGTAAACCATTAATAATATTGAAAAACAATCTAATGCAACATATAACTAGATAAAAAAAAATTTACGTGGAAGATAAATATAAATAATTACAATGTTTCATCATTTTAATCTCCCTATCTAGTTGCGGTATCGATCATACAGATTTGGATAAGGGTAATTTCTTTCAGTTGGAAAAAGCAATTTTTTTAAAAAGGATTTGAATAATTTTTTATAAAAAAATAACATTTTTTATAACATTTATTATAACATTTTTGTATAACATTTGTTTTTATAAAATAATAATATCTAGTTTTGGAGCGATTATATAAAATAACATCCAAAAAATAGAGTTAAAAAATGTCATGTTCAAATATTATCTACCATCACAATTTTTTTAAAAAGCAAACAACATTTTTTATAATTGATCCATATTTTTTTTGGAAGAAGTAATTTTTTTTAAAAGATTGGAATATCTTTTTATAAAAAAATAACATTTTTTATAACTGTTGATGTAAAAAACTAGATCACTCTAATTATTCAATCACAGATAAATAAATAAGACAGAGATTTTTAAAGTGGTTCGGCTAGGAATAAAGCCTACGTCCACTGTTATGTTATTGCTGAGTGTTTGCAGAATTCTTGAATACAAGTTCCCTCAAGAAATTCCGGTCCCTTTGAATGAGGGTGATACGAGGTATTTATAGCCCTTAGGCTGTACATGAATGGGTTGATACATTAAATGATATACATATGAAAGGGTAATACATTTAATGCAGCGTGTGCGTCAAGATGATGAACATTCAATGAATATTTGAACTGTTGATTATCTGGCAATTAATGATACGACCGAGATGCAGCTCGGACCGCCATAGTTGCTCGTTGCTCTGGAGTTCCTCGGAGCGCTAGAGTACCTCGGAGCGCTAGAGTTCCTCGGTGTATCCTCGTTGCTTGGAGAGAATCATGAGTTGGTCGGGAAATGAACTTCCTCGTCGTTATTGCACCACGTAGATTGACAAATGTCTTCGTATGATTCGTCCACATCAGCATATTAATTTTGGTATCAACAGAAGCCCCCAATGTTTTATATTTCGAACTTTGAGGAGTATGAAACATTCTTTCTCGGTATTTGGCCATATTGAATGATCTTCCTGGGTTTTAGGAGCATCGTATTTGAATTTATTTCCAAATTCGAAGAATCCGCCTTTTTTCGAACTTTTAAGAGCGCTTCGATCTTAGTGCCCTTTTTGTCCTTTTAGCCGCCGGAAGTTCAATAATTTCTTTTTTGTAATCATTTCCTTCGCCGCTTCCCAAGGCAAAGTATTTAAACTTCTTAGGTAACCATACCGTCTTCTTCTTTTCCCAATTTCTTGCATTCAAGCTTTCTATTCTCTCCTTCTCTCTTGTGCGTTCATCCTTGTTTTCGTTCGTTGTCAACATACCTCCTTTCTTCCTGTAAGATCTTCTTCCTTTCTTCTCTTTTATTCAGTATGGTTTATATTGTGGAGTCTGTTGAGAAATTTCGTTCTGATTTTTCCATTCCTTCGTGGGTAACTCTAGAGGTTCTTTCTGAGCCTTTAGATTACTTTCGATTGGCCGAGGGACATTGGTTCCCCAATCTATTTGTTGCTGAATGTGGATTTTCTTTTCCACCGAACCCATTGTGTCTTGAATTTTGTCAGTATTTCGATCTTGTCCCTGCAAAAATAGCCCCCAATTCATGGAGAATAATTAATGGGGTGTACAAATTAAATCTAACTCATGGGACTCGTATAGGGATCCCTGAAATTATGTACTGCTATAAGTGGGCCACTCTAGATAATATTTATTACTTAAAAACTAGGTTTCTGAATAGAGCTCTTGTAGTTAACCTCCCTGATTCAAATAGAGATTATTTTGAACATGGGTTGGTTATTAAAAATTGGCAATATGCCCCTTTAGTTGGAGATGGAGTATATAACGGTCCCAGATGCCCCCAATATGGCAATGGGATAGGTTTATTTTTCATTCTATTTCCTTTCTGAATTTGTGAACTCATTATGTTTGATAAAACGTATGACTGATATTTCATTATGTATTTATTTGCAGTTGACAGCAAAAGAAAAACTCCAAAAGAATTAGAAGTTAATATCAAGCATCTGAAACTTATCTGGGGTTTGCATAAAAACGTTGCAGACGAGCACATCAGGTCTGCATCATATTTGCTACAGTATAAGAGTTATACAACCTCTTATACTGCTCGCCCTGTTGAGCCAGCTTCAACTCCAGAGGACTCCTCTTCAGATTCTCATCTTCCTTTAAGTCAGAGAATGGGCAAGAAAAGAGCTCCTCCTGCTCTGTTTGATGATATTTCTTCTGCTGCTGGGGCCAAGAAAAACAAAATGGATGTCCCAGAGGGGACTAAGAAGGTGGATGTTGTGCCTTCAAAAACTACCGAGAAGCCCCCAGTGGCTCCGAGCAACAAAGTTGCTCCTGTTGAGATAATTTCTATCTCTCCGACCAAGAGTTCTTCCTTGGTTGAAGTTGCTGAAGTCCCATTAAAGAGATTGAGGAAATCATCCTCAGTCAATTTGGCTGAAACTGCCTCCACACTGCCAGCTGGTGGTGTTGGTGTTCCCACAATCATTCCTCCGAGCTCTGCAATGAGCTCGGTGAAAACTTGGATCATACCCGAGGTCCAAGGAATTGATGAAAAAATTTCTAGGGATATGCTGACATCCCTAGCTACTCGTCATCTTGCTTCGGTAAATTTCTCACACTCTGAATTTCCTTTCTTTTTCTGAGTATTTGTACTTTTGCACTGACTTTCTGTTTTTCTCCTCTTTCAGCTGGTGAACTGTTTTAATAACATTGTGAAGAAGGACGAGGTAATTAAAGCCTCTAGTTCCTCGTCTGGTGTAGAGGATGCTCTGTTGGGTTTGACCCAATCCTTGAAGGAATCTCGCCAACAGTACAATGAGGACAAGACTGCTTGGGAGAAAAAGTTGTCAATAGTTGAAGCCGAGAAAGTGAAGTTGGGTGAGATCTCCAAAGGTTTGGAGAATAAAGTAAAAAGTTTGGAGGTTGAGCATAAAAAATATGACGACAAGCTCAAGAATTTTGGAGAGCTTGAAGATAAGTTGAAGAAAGCAGAGGAAGAGTTGCTCGCCCTGCGAGATATCAAAAGTAAAAAAGAAGAATTGGACGTGAAGCTCTCCTCGGAGAAATTGAGAAGAAAGGTTGCAGTCAAAAAATCCTTCAGCGCTGGCTGGGATAAAGGATGGGATAAGGGGATTGCTGCGATGACATCCCAAGTTCAATATGGGAAGTTGAAATACTTCCGCGATGGCTGGGTAGTTGCTCTGCATGAATTGAAGATCAAGGACGATTCTGAGCTATTCCAACTACACCTCCCTGGTCCTCCTCCACCAATTGTGGAAGAAGAAGAAGAAGATGAGCCTGTCTCTGATGAATCTTCTATAGCCATAGGTGATCAAGTCTCTGCCTCTCAACCCTCTGCCACCGAGGACATTTCTTCCATGCCTCCTCCTCCTGAGAAGATTCCTGCTGATCAAGCCGCAGTTACTACCGAGCAACCAAGCTCCTCGTCCCAGCCTCCCGAGAAAGTCTTGGGAGACAAGGAAAAGGTGTGAAGTTGTTCGGTATCATTTCTATCTTTCATTACTTGTAATCGAACAATGTAATCTTTTGATGATCTAATAAAATACATCTTTGTTCCTCTTCATTTTTGATACTCTGTCTGCTTTTATTTATTAACTCCTGCTTTCTCTTCTTTATTAGTTTTTGGCCAGAATGGAATTGATATCTGCCCCTGATACCGAGTTGATGCAACAATGCAATGGATATTATAAAGCTGGTCATACAGACCTGAGTGTATCAGAGATTGTCGACATCCTTGGCCAAGATGCCTCAGAGCAAGCAGTTGAGGCTTACCGGTACTTGAAGGATCTTCTTGATAGATCTGTGGCCAATAATGTGGCATACTACGAATTGATCGAGGAACTTCATGGTTCCATAGAGGATCTTCAAAATCAACATAATGAATCAACTGCTTTGCTGCACAAGGAGTATGAAAAATGATATCAGCAGCTTTCTTCTGAAACAAGCCATAAAAAGATCCTCGCTGGATATGATGTTAGGGAAAGAACTCTAAGAGGTGAGGTTGAGGCCTGCAGGCAGATTGCTGAGTTGCTGGAACAAGAGAACAATAATTTGCAGAAAAAATTGGCACAGTATGAATCTGCAGCATCATCTTCCACTGCTTTAGTACCAGTTACTGATGAAGGTTTCTCGTTCTTAGAGCTTGAAAATGCCAAATTAAGGCAAGAACTGGATAACTTAAGAAGATCTGGCATTTCTGCTACTGTTCGGGGACGAGGAAGAGGTTCTCGGGGGCGAGGAAGAGCTGTTCAAAATGTTGCCGAGGAGCAAGATTCTCCAGTAGCTGCTCGGAGTCGATCAAGAATTCTTAGCCGCAATGTTGAAGAATCTCGTACCCAGTCTACTTTGGAAACTCAAGCATTTCAATTAAACGCCAAAGATCGGGCTTTATCTGAATTGTCCAAGAAAAATCTAGCCTTGGAAGATCAACTTACTGCAACAAAGTCTGCTCTATATACTAAAGATCTTTTTGCCAAAAACCTTCTCGAACAATTAGATAGATTAACCTTCCAATTTCATAAGCAACCCAGGGAATTCTGGATGGCAGGATACAATGAAGCCCTTGTTCATTTGGATGCTCGTATTGAACATGCCAACAATGAAGGTTATAAGCAGGGGTGGTTGAACGCACTGGGTGTGTTAAAATTGGAGCGAGGGCATTATTTATGGGATTATCATGCTCCAGGGTTATTAGACTTGCCTGTGCCACCTTTCAAATTGGACATGGCCTGGATCCCAGCTCGTTCTATTCCTCGGAGTTTAATTTCAAAATATCTCGACGACTATAGTCTTCATTCTCAGACTGAATTATCTCGCCCCGAGCATCTCTTGGATACACCTTCTGTGATGAACGTCAGAATGCTCAGACATATTAATTTCATCAATTCTCCCCTTTGCCTAGAAGACACTCCTGTCGGCGAGGAACCTGTTTCTAAAGCAAAGGGCAAGAAACCAATAGAATAGGAATATCAATGTAATAATTAGTACATTCATGTAACCTGTAATTTACTGTAATTTATTTTGAATTCAATGAAAGAATTTCACTTTCTGTTTGCAAATTTGTATTGCGATTGTCTTATGTTTATCAAATATTCTTACATTTGTGTATACATATCTGTTAAAAAGATAACAATATATTTGCTTAGTAGTCAAACTTACAAATATCAATGTTGCTCAATCACTTAATAATAAAGTAATGAGTACAAAATGTTCAAAATGTTTCCAACCAACCAGGGTGGTTAAATAATGTTTGTCGACCAACTACAGTTGATGGGATTTTATCCCCGACCAGCCATACTTGGTTCAATTTCAAATATTTTCATAAAATGTGTCCGACCAACCGAGGTCAACAATTTATCCTCGTTGATTAACTACAATTGGTGGGTTTTTATCCCCGACCAACCATACTTGGTTCATTTTTGAATGTTTTGTTCTCTGAAGAACTTTTGTAATAATATTACCTCCCGTCCAACATAAGTTGGAATGTGAGAGTATATTTTTCAAATCCAATCAAAGGAGTATTATATTTTTCAAATCCAATCAAAAGAGTATTTTTTGGTTCTTTCGAACTGTCCACTAGTTATCTTACCAACCGTAGTTGATCACGCTAGTGTCGCCTCCTAACCAAAGGAGTATTTTTTGGTTCTTTTGAACTGTCCACTAGTTATCTTACCAACCGTAGTTGATCACGCTAGTGTCGCCTCCTAACCAAAGGAGTATTTTTTGGTTCTTTCGAACTGTCCACTAGTTATCTTACCAACCGTAGTTGATCACGCTAGTGTCGCCTCCTAACCAAAGGAGTATTTTTTTAAGCGTAGTGTATTACACTAGTATTTCCCGAAAAACTTTCAACAGAAAGAAAATGGTGAAACATCCTCGTTTTATTCATAATGAAGGAAATTATTTACATTTTACATTACTGATAATACTTGCGCAGGTGTTCAGCATTCCATGCATTCTTAAATTCCTCTCCCTCTAGAGTGGCTATTCTGTAAGTTCCTGGTCGAACAACTTCTGTAAATCGGTAAGGTACATGACAGTTTGCTTCCAGCTTATTATGCTTCTGAATGACTTTCTTTAGCACATAATCCCCTTCTTTTAAGTCACATTTCTTCACCCTTTTGTTGTAGAACAGAGCTGTACGTTGTTGGTAAGTAGCATTCCTAATGGCTGCCTCTTCTCTAACCTCCTCGAGCATATCCAAATCCAGTCTTCTCATCAAATCGCTGACTGGGGAATTGAAATTCAGCACTCTATGCGTTGGGAGACCCAGCTCGGCAGGTATCACAACCTCACTTCCAAATGCTAGCATATATGGTGATTCTCCAGTTGCTGCCGGGGGAGTTGTTCGGTAAGCCCATAGTACTGATTGGAGCTCATTAATCCAATTTGCTTTAGCTTCACTTAACCTCTTCTTCAAACCATTTAGTAATGTTCTGTTCGTCACCTCAGTCTGTCCATTGCTTTGGGGATGGCCTGGTGCTGAATGAAACTTCAAAATGTTCGACTGATGACAATAGGCAGCAAATTCTTCGTTATCGAATTGTGTTCCATGGTCTGTGATGAAAGCATGGGGGAGACCATATCGACAAATGATGTTCTTCCAAATGAACTGATATACCTTCTCGTACGTCATATCAATTAGTGGTTCAGCTTCCACCCACTTAGTAAAATAATCCACTGCCACGACGAGGTACTTGAACCTTCCTCGGGTCGTCGGCAATGGTCCAACTAAATCAATCCCCCACATGGCAAATGGCCAAGGTGAAGTTATGGGTGTCAAAAATGCTTGTGGAGTTCTTCGGATGGAGGAAAAGCGTTGGCACTTGTCACACTTCTTGGCATAGGCTATACAATCAGCCCTCATCGTCGGCCAGTAGTATCCCTGTGTCATCACCCTTTGCAAAAGTGTTCGACCTGCTACATGAGCTCCACAAGACCCTTCATGGATCTCTTCAATCAATTCTTTCACTTCGGAGGGATGTACACATCTCTGCAAACCTGCCATAATTCCTCGTCTATATAAAATACCATTAGTTAATACATACCGAGCAGCTTTATACTTCAATTTCTTGGCAGCAAGCTTATCCTCTGGCAATTCTCCCTCTTCAATATATACTCTGATGGGATCCATCCAAGATGGTCCTAAATCAAGGGCAATGACATTCATCGTTAAGTCTTCATCTATGCTCCGACTTTCCAGTACTTCAATTGGTATTGTCCTTCGCAGCTCGGTGTGCGTAGCTGACGCTAATCGGGCCAATGCGTCTGCTCTAGCATTCTCCATCCTCGGTATTCTCACCAATTGAATAGCATCAAATTCTGTCAATAACTCCATCACCTTTGCATGGTATTTCACCATTAACTCTCCCTTAACTGCATATATTCCCATCATCTGATTCACAATTAATTGAGAATCACTGAAAACAATTACTTGTCGTGCTTCCATAACTTTCGCCAAATGAAAACCTGCTATCATGGCCTCATACTCAGCTTCATTATTGGAAGCTTCGAATTGGAATCGCAAGGCATATTCCATGTCAATATCGTCTGGGGTGTTTAAAACAATCCCTGCTCCACTACCAGCTGTACAAGATGATCCATCTACATATAATCTCCATGTAGGTAACTCGTCTTCAAATTTCTTATCTATCAGAGCTCCTCGGTAAAATATCTGTTGTTTTCTTTCATCATCCCCTGGTATCTTTCATTCCTCGTCGGTCATCTGTTCGCGCCCTTTTACCAACCGAAGTTGGTCTGGGTTTGGATATGATGATTTTTCTACATCCACAAGTCCTTTTACCAACCTTAGTTGGTCTGGACCTGTGTCTGTTGATCCTGTATCGTCCACAGGTAGGTCAGCAAGTACCTTTTGTTCCTCGGGGGTATCAGGGTACGTGAACTCTGCTATAAAATCTTCTACAGCTTGCCCCTTTAATGATGATCTGGGTTCATACACAATATCATATTCACCGAGTTCTATTGCCCAATACATCAATCTTCCTGATTTTTCTGGCTTGTGAAGAGCTTGCCTTAATGGCATGTCGGTATACACGATGATGGTATGGGCCTGGAAATATGGCCTCATTCTTCTACTTGCCTCAATTAATGCCAATGCCAATTTTTTTAGCCTTGGGTATCTGATTTCGGCACCTCGGAAAGCCTTACTTGTGTAATAAATTGGCTTCTGGACTCCATTCTCCAATCTGATCAATGCTGAGCTAACTGCATTTTTTGATACTGCCAGATACAAGTACAACTTTTCTCCTGTTATTGGCCTAGACAACAATGGTGGGGCTCCCAAATACTTCTTCAAATCTTGAAAAGCCTTCTCACATTCATCAGTCCACTCAAAACTTTTTCGCAGTGTTTTGAAGAATGGGAGGCATTTATCAGTTGCTCGGGATACAAATCTGTTGAGCGCTGCAACTCGTCCTGTAAGAATCTGTACTTCTTTCCTCGTCGTTGGGGATCGCAGCCTTAAAAGATCTTTGATCTTTTCTAGATTTGCCTCAATACCTCGTTGGTTGACGATGTATCCGAGGAACATTCCTTCTCGTACTCCAAAGGTACACTTCGTCGGGTTGAGCTTCATTTGGTATTTATCCAGTTGATCAAAGGTCTGGCATAAGTCAACTAGATGATCAGTAGCTCTTTTGCTTTTGGTGAGCATGTCGTCAACATACACCTCCATGTTGCAACTGATTTGTTCGGCAAAAACCTTGTTCATCAGCCGCTGATATGTTGCACCTGCATTTTTTAAACCAAAAGGCATAACATTATAACAATAAGTTCCCCTTGGGGTAATAAAAGAAGTACTTTCCCTGTCTTCAGGTTTCATTTTGATCTGATTGTAGCCCGAATATGCATCCATGAAGCTGAGCAGCTCATGTCCCGAGGTAACATCTACTAGCTGGTCGATTCTGGGCAATGGAAAATGATCTTTTGGGCATGCCTTGTTAAGATCAGTGAAATCAACACACATTCTCCACTTATTGTTCTTCTTTTTTACCATCACCACATTTGCCAACCAATCTGGATATTTCACATCCTCAATGAATTGGGCTTTCTGGAGCTTCTCAACCTCCTCTTGTATGGCCTGG
Source organism: Sambucus nigra (assembly GCA_949130495.1). NCBI lineage: Eukaryota > Viridiplantae > Streptophyta > Magnoliopsida > Dipsacales > Adoxaceae > Sambucus > Sambucus nigra. The sequence continues at coordinate 139,648,231 of OX422217.1, forward strand.
TTCTTCTCGGGACTAAACACTCTTCTTCTCTGCTTCACAGGCTTGATCTCCTTATTCACATTGAGCTCATGACATAAGAAGTTTGGATCTATTCCTGGCATGTCTTCATGACTCCAAGCAAAAGTATTCTTCCTGTTTCTCAAGAAAGTTATCAACTTCTGTTTTATTGAAACATCCAACGATGATCCTATCTGGATTACTCGTTCAGGATGCTCGTCGTCCAGAATAACATTTTCTGTAGATTCTACCACCCGTCCTTTTACAAGTTGAGATTCATCCCTAGGGTCAAGAGTTTCAATTTTTGTACCTTCCTCCACTTGGTAAGTAGTAGTCTTTTTCCTTGATTCTTCAAGTTCTTCTTGCTCGGCAGACGAATAATAGCATTCCCGAGCTACTTTTTGATCACCTTTCACAATTCCGACTCCAAAATTTATTGGGAATTTCAAACACTGATGTACTGTAGATGGAACTGCTTCGAACTTCTTCAATCCAACTCTTCCCATGATGATGTTGTAGGCTGACTGCACATTCTTATCCATCACAAAGAAGCGTATTCTTTCTGTTCGACAAGCAGGCCAAGTTCCAATGAGTATATCCAACTTGATCGTCCCAAGTGGAAAAACTTTTTCGCCAGCAAAACCCAGAAGGGGTCTGTGATAAGGTTCCAATTGAGATAATTTCAAATTCAAGCTATCAAAGCATGAATAGTACTTGATGTCTGTCGAACTACCGTTGTCTACCAACACCCTTGAAATGACCACATCTTTCATCCTCATTTTGATCACCAAAGGATCGTCATGAGGGTAAAGAACACCTGCCAGGTCGTTTTTTGAAAAACTAATAACTAGCTTCTCTTTGTTTACCTTCCTCGGACGATCCTCCTCGGCCAGATTTATTCGCTGAATATATGAACAAGCTTGAGCCTCTCCGAGGTAAGCTTTTCTTTCTGCAGTAAGGTCTCTTCCTCCTGCATCTCCTCCTGTAATAACATTACAATCAAATGACCCAAAACGTATGGAAAATACCTCTCGTTCAGGCTGCCTTGGCTTCTTGGGAAAATCGGGGTCATCATCTTCGTGGTCCCTCTTCTATTTTTCCTCTGCACGACGAGGAGATCTAGACCTCTCTCTAGTTCTCTCATCATTCTTCCTCTCACCCCTGCGATCTACATATTTTGATAATTTTCCTCTTCGGATGAGCGTTTCAATCTCGTTCTGAAGGGCTATGCAATTTTTTGTCGTATGGCCATGATCTTTGTGAAACTCGCAATATTTGGCCTTATTCCTCAGATCAGGATTTGTCCTCAGTTTATCTGGCCACTTGATTTCCTCGCTATTCTTGATTTCTTCCAAAACATGATTAATACCCATTTTCAATGGAGTATAATTATCGTACTTCTTTAGGACTTCCCATGACGTCCTATTATTCTTGGAGTGCTTGTCACCACCATTACCTTTCTGATCTTTCTTCTTAGACTTGTCGACCTCCACTTTAATTTCTTTATCCATATTCTTCTTCGCAGCCATAGCCTCCTCGGCATTCATAATTTTGGCCTCTTTCACCATCAACTCGGACATAGTTTTAGGTGGATCTTTGGCCAAGGTGTAGTACAGCTTGTTAGGCAGCAAACCACTCATCAAAGCAGTGATTGCTGTCTTTTCTTCGTAATCTACAACTTCCAACTTCTCATTATTAAAACGAGTTATGTAATCTCTAGTACTTTCACCTGATTTTTGTCTAACACTTAGCAAGTGTGCTACTCGCTTTACCGGCTTCACCCCAAAACAAAAATTGCCAATAAATAACTCGGCTAACTGAAAGAAAGTTAAAATCTTACCCCGAGGAAGATTGTTGTACCATATCTGGGCAGATCCAGTAAGAGTTCCTGAGAAGGCCCTGCATCTCATCTCGTCGGGAACAACATAGATGTCAGCAGCAGCTTGATACTGTTCTATGTGAAGAACAGGATCTGTCTTTCCATCATACTTGGGAGTTACCACAGGTGCTTTAAATTTCGATGGTGTAGGAAAATCCACAATGGCCTGTACAAAAGGTGTTCCTCGAACAAAAGTTCGTTGTAGGGGGTTCTTTGCTTTAGCCATTTCTCCCAATTTATCCTCCAACCGTTGGAGAGATCCTTTCCACGCTTCATTTCCTTCATCGGGCCTATTGGTTCGAGCAATCGATCATTCTGAGGTAGCTTCCTGAGATCTATCTTGACGAACGACTGGTCGTGACTGTACTGATCCTTCTCTTAGATCTGATGGTTGTCGAAAACTCCTTGATATGGTCTTAGGTGGACTCCTATTCCTCCTAGGGCCTAAGCGACTGAAAGGAGACGCCCTACTCAGTCTTTCTAAAGCACTGGGTCTTTCTGGACAAAGGGTGATATGTTGATCAGTATCTGTCGCCCTCATTGACGAAGTTCGTCCAGGTTGATAAGAGAAATCATCAGACTCCTCATTGCGACGTGACTCAGTACGCCTGGATCGTGAAGAAAGTAAATAAGTTTGCCTCTGACCACTTTGTTGTCCTGAACGTGCAGGTGCACCACCGTGAAGGGTTTGTAAGAGTTGCCTCATTGTATCTTGCATGGCGGTTTGTCCTTGAGCCAGATTCGTCATAATTTCGGCCAGATCTGGTGGTGCAGAGGGATTTGGAGGATTTCCAGCATTTCCAGCGTTTCGATTGCTAGATTCTGGATTATCCGCCATTGATGATGAATGATTTTTGGTGAAAAACGATAATAACAATCGTTCCCACAGACGGCGCCAATCTGTTGATGTAAAAAAATAGATCACTCTAATTATTCAATCACAGATAAATAAATAAGACAGAGATTTTTAAAGTGGTTCGGCTAGGAATAAAGCCTACGTCCACTGTTATGTTATTGCCGAGTGTTTGCAGAATTCTTGAATACAAGTTCTCTCAAGAAATTCCGGTCCCTTTGAATGAGGGTGATACCAGGTATTTATAGCCCTTAGGTTGTACATGAATGGGTTGATACATTAAATGATATACATATGAAAGGGTAATACATTTAATGCAGCGTGTGCGTCAAGATGATGAACATTCAATGAATATTTGAACTGTTGATTATCTGGCAATTAATGATACGACCGAGATGCAGCTCGGACCGCCATAGTTGCTCGTTGCTCAGAAGTTCCTCGGAGCGCTAGAGTACCTCGGAGCGCTAGAGTTCCTCGGTGTATCCTCGTTGCTCGGAGAGAATCATGAGTTGGTCGGGAAATGAACTTCCTCGTCGTTATTGCACCACATAGATTGACAAATGTCTTCGTATGATTCGTCCACATCAGCATATTAATTTGGGTATCAACAATAACATTTTTGTATAACATTTGTTTTTATAAAATAACAATATCTAGTTTTGGAGCCATTATACAAAATAACATCCAAAAAATAGAGTTAAAAAATGGCATGTTCAAATATTATCTACCATCACAATTTTTTTTAAAAGCAAACAACATTTTTTATAATTGATCCATATTTTTTTTGGAAGAAGTAATTTTTTTTAAAAGATTGGAATATCTTTTTATAAAAAATGTTGGAATACCTAGGTACAAGCATCACGAACACCCAATCTACATTTAGTTGGATATTGGGGCGTTGTCCATTGATATAGTAAAATTTAGTATCCGAAAAACTAGTAAAGAGCGGAATGGTGTTGTGAATATGAGTGACTTTGGATAGGTTGCGAGGACAATGCATGTGGTCATGGTTGTTTTCTGAAATAGGGTTATCCAGGAGGAATGTAACGTACACAAGTACAACTTGTGTAGATAACTATTGTTTTTCTTTTATTTGATTTTTTTGTTTAATTAATCTTGTGTTACTTGATGAAAATTATTAGGAGTTACGTATTTCAGTATCAGGTATACTCATGGTTCAAAGTCTCGGTATCGGACACCCGATTTTCAACTCGGTCGCGGTATCGGGCGATACGCAAATATACACTATTTAGAGAGCGCAAAAAATTCCGGAAAAAATATAGAAAAAAAAAAAAAGATTTACAATGTGGACCAATCAGATATGTTCAAAACCATCTTTTAATATGCATTGCATTATACAATTGGTAATACTGAAGCGCGAAGGACTTGTCAGATTAAATATTTATTATTAATTTGCTAATATTTAACAGTATTCAACAACCCATTATTTTTGGGAATTTTTAGAAATTCTAAATATTTTTTTTGGAATTCTAAACATTAATAATATTGTATAGTAAACCATTAATAATATTGCATAGTAAACCATTAATAATATTGCATAGTTGTCAGATTCAATATTGCATAGTAAACCATTAATAATATTGAAAAACAATCTAATGCAACATATAACTAGATAAAAAAAATTTACGTGGAAGATAAATATAAATGATTACAATGTTTCATCATTTTCATCTCCCTATCTAGTTGCGGTATCGATCATACGGATTTCGATAAGGGTAATTTCTTTCAGTTGGAAAAAGCAATTTTTTTAAAAAGGATTTGAATAATTTTTTATAAAAAAATAACATTTTTTATAACATTTCTTATAACATTTTTGTATAACATTTGTTTTTATAAAATAATAATATCTAGTTTTGGAGCGATTATATAAAATAACATCCAAAAAATAGAGTTAAAAAATGTCATGTTCAAATATTATCTACCATCACAATTTTTTTAAAAAGCAAACAACATTTTTTATAATTGATCCATATTTTTTTTGGAAGAAGTAATTTTTTTTTATAAGATTTGAATATTTTTTTATAAAAAAATAACATTTTTTATAACATTTTTGTATAACATTTGTTTTTATAAAATAACAATATCTAGTTTTGGAGCCATTATACAAAATAACATCCAAAAAATAGAGTTAAAAAATGGCATGTTCAAATATTATCTACCATCACAATTTTTTTAAAAAGCAAACAACATTTTTTATAGCATTTTTGTATAACATTTGCTTTTATAAAATAACAAATGTTTGAGGGACTTTTGATAATTGATCCATTTTTTTTTTTGAAGAAGCAATTTTTTTTTTTTTATAACATTTAAAACAAACACCTAGCTACCAAAGATTTAAAAGATTTTTTATAACATTTAAAACATTTTAAAAAATAGCATTTAAAACAAATACCTACATACGACACATCTTTAAAACACATCTTTGAAAAAAACACATCTTTAAAACAAAAAAACAACAACAAATCTTTAAAACAACAAAAACCCTACCTGCCTTAATACACCACAAAAAAACAAGCACGACACATCTTTAAAACAAAACAAAAAAAACCCTCCCTGCCTTAATACACCACACCGCAACCCACAACCACAACAAATCCCACCTCCCCCAAAGATTTTGGCCAAACCGCAACACCCCCCCCCCCCCCCCCCCCAAAGATTTCGGCCGACGACAGAAGAGAAGAAGAGATTTCGGGGAAGATTTCGGAGAAGAAGAGAGAGAGTGAATGAAACAACAAACTCTACAAAGATTTTGATTTATAGCGTAAGTTGGACAAACCCTTGACCATCTTTTGTCTTCTCCGTACAAATCTGCGGCCAAAAGGTATGTAAAACACAAACCCGTGAGATTCTTTTATTTTTATTGTTTTTTACTTCATCTCTCTTAATTTTTTACTTCAACTCGGCTGAGACGAAGCCATAACGTCCGATATTTCGCTCTTGTAACTCGTAGCAGCCGATTTATCGGCGAGTTAGGGCTATAACGTCCAATATATACTATATTTCATAACGCGACTCGGTTTCGTATCGGAGGCTGCCGATTTCGAGTTATCTCGGCCGAGTCTTTGAACCATGCTTTCCAATGATTTTGATTGTTGAATGTTGATTCGCACTTTTGTGTCAACAAATCTGAAATCTGGTTTCATTTTTTCTCATAGGTTAGATCCCAATGCCTCATACCTTTTAGTATGATTTAAGGATGTTTCGATTGTAAATCATGATTTAAGAATTGTGTTTTTCATAGTCTATTATGTATACAGTTTAGATAAATTTGGCCACGCATCGCGTGGCCTGCATGCTAGTGAGACTTGGTAACTATTACCCTATGTACATGGGTTGTTAATTGTTATTACTCATCTTCTACCTACCCCTCGTGTTTGTAGTTGTAGCCATTTTTCTTATAAACAAAAACGTTATTGAAAAGAAGGAAATGCCAAAAGAAGAGGACCAATAGTCTACTAATCGCAAAAAAGTATCAAAACCTAGATTGTAGTTGTAGCTACTGAGAAGAGGTTTGCGGAGAAAGTCGTTTGACTGAAGAGACGACCTAGGTACAAGCATCACGAACAGCCAATCTACATTTAGTTGGATATTGGGGCGTTGTCCATTGATATAGTAAAATTTAGTATCCGAAAACTAGTAAAGAGCGGAATGGTGTTGTGAATATGAGTGACTTTGGATAGGTTGCGAGGACAATGCATGTGGTCATGGTTGTTTTCTGAAATAGGGTTATCCAGGAGGAATGTAACGTACACAAGTACAACTTGTGTAGATAACTATTGTTTTTCTTTTATTTGATTTTTTTGTTTAATTAATCTTGTGTTACTTGATGAAAATTATTAGGAGTTATGTATTTCAGTATCAGGTATACTCATGGTTCAAAGTCTCGGTATCGGACACCCAATTTTCAACTCGGCCGCGGTATCGGGCGATACGCAAATATACACTATTTAGAGAGCGCAGAAAATTTCGGAAAAAATGTAGAAAATCAAAAAAAAAAAAGATTAACAATGTGGACCAATCAGATATGTTCAAAACCATCTTTTAATATGCATTGCATTATACAATTGGTAATACTGAAGCGCGAAGGACTTGTCAGATTAAATATTTATTATTAATTTGCTAATATTTAACAGTATTCAACAACCCATTATTTTTGGTAATTTTTAGAAATTCTAAATATTTTTTTTGGAATTCTAAACATTAATAATATTGTATACTAAACAATTAATAATATTTCATAGTAAAACATTAATAATATTGCATAGTTGTCAGATTCAATATTGCATAGTAAACCATTAATAATATTGAAAAACAATCTAATGCAACATATAACTAGATAAAAAAAATTTACGAGGAAGATAAATATAAATGATTACAATGTTTCATCATTTTCATCTCCCTATCTAGTTGCGGTATCGATCATACGGATTTGGATAAGGGTAATTTCTTTCAGTTGGAAAAAGCAATTTTTTTAAAAAGGATTTGAATAATTTTTTATAAAAAACTAAATTTTTTATAACATTTCTTATAACATTTTTGTATAACATTTGTTTTTATAAAATAATAATATCTAGTTTTGGAGCGATTATATAAAATAACATCCAAATAATAGAGTTAAAAAATGTCATGTTCAAATATTATCTACCATCACAATTTTTTTAAAAAGCAAACAACATTTTTTATAATTGATCCATATTTTTTTTGGAAGAAGTATTTTTTTTTATAAGATTTGAATATTTTTTTATAAAAAAATAACATTTTTTATAACATTTTTGTATAACATTTGTTTTTATAAAATAACAATATCTAGTTTTGGATCCATTATACAAAATAACATCCAAAAAATAGAGTTAAAAAATGGCATGTTCAAATATTATCTACCATCACAATTTTTTTAAAAAGCAAACAACATTTTTTATAGCATTTTTGTATAACATTTGATTTTATAAAATAACAAATGTTTGAGGGACTTTTTGATAATTGATCCATTTTTTTTTTTAAGAAGCAATTTTTATTTTATTTTATAACATTTAAAACAAACACCTAGCTACCAAAGATTTAAAAGATTTTTTATAACATTTAAAACATTTTAAAAAATAGCATTTAAAACAAATACCTACATACGACACATCTTTAAAACACATCTTTGAAAAAAACACATCTTTAAAACAAAAAAACAACAACAAATCTTTAAAACAACAAAAACCCTACCTGCCTTAATACACCACAAAAAACAAGCATGACACATCTTTAAAACAAAACAAAAAAAACCCTACCTGCCTTAATACACCACACCGCAACCCACAACCACAACAAATCCCACCTCCCCCAAAGATTTTGGCCAAACCGCAACACCCAACCCCCCCCCCCCACAAAAGATTTCGGCCGACGACAGAAGAGAAGAAGAGATTTCGGAGAAGAAGAGAGAGAGTGAATGAAACAACAAACTCTACAAAGATTTTGATTTATAGCTGAAGTTGGACAAACCCTTGACCATCTTTTGTCTTCTCCGTACAAATCTGCGGCCAAAAGGTATGTAAAACACAAACCCGTGAGATTCTTTTATTTTTATTGTTTTTTACTTCATCTCTCTTAATTTTTTACTTCAACTCGGCTGAGACGAAGCCATAACGTCCGATATTTCGCTCTTGTAACTCGTAGCAGCCGATTTATCGGCGAGTTAGGGCTATAACGTCCAATATATACTATATTTCATAACGCGACTCGGTTTCGTATCGGAGGCTGCCGATTTCTAGTTATCTCGGCCGAGTCTTTGAACCATGCTTTCCAATGATTTTGATTGTTGAATGTTGATTCGCACTTTTGTGTCAACAAATCTGAAATCTGGTTTCATTTTTTCTCATAGGTTAGATCCCAATGCCTCATACCTTTTAGTATGATTTAAGGATGTTTCGATTGTAAATCATGATTTAAGAATTGTGTTTTTCATAGTCTATTATGTATACAGTTTAGATAAATTCGGCCACGCATCGCGTGGCCTGCATGCTAGTGAGACTTGGTAACTATTACCCTATGTACATGGGTTGTTAATTGTTATTACTCATCTTCTACCTACCCCTCGTGTTTGTAGTTGTAGCCATTTTTCTTATAAACAAAAACGTTATTGAAAAGAAGGAAATGCCAAAAGAAGAGGACCAATAGTCTACTAATCGCAAAAAAGTATCAAAACCTAGATTGTAGTTGTAGCTACTGAGAAGAGGTTTGCGGAGAAAGTCGTTTGACTGAAGAGACGACCTAGGTACAAGCATCACGAACAGCCAATCTACATTTAGTTGGATATTGGGGCGTTGTCCATTGATATAGTAAAATTTAGTATCCGAAAACTAGTAAAGAGCGGAATGGTGTTGTGAATATGAGTGACTTTGGATAGGTTGCGAGGACAATGCATGTGGTCATGGTTGTTTTCTGAAATAGGGTTATCCAGGAGGAATGTAACGTACACAAGTACAACTTGTGTAGATAACTATTGTTTTTCTTTTATTTGATTTTTTTGTTTAATTAATCTTGTGTTACTTGATGAAAATTATTAGGAGTTATGTATTTCAGTATCAGGTATACTCATGGTTCAAAGTCTCGGTATCGGACACCCGATTTTCAACTCGGTCGCGGTATCGGGCGATACGCAAATATACACTATTTAGAGAGCGCAAAAAATTCCGGAAAAAAAGTAGAAAATCAAAAAAAAAAGATTAACAATGTGGACCAATCAGATATGTTCAAAACCATCTTTTAATATGCATTGCATTATACAATTGGTAATACTGAAGCGCGAAGGACTTGTCAGATTAAATATTTATTATTAATTTGCTAATATTTAACAGTATTCAACAACCCATTATTTTTGGGAATTTTTAGAAATTCTAAATAATTTTTTTGGAATTCTAAACATTAATAATATTGTATACTAAACCATTAATAATATTTCATAGTAAACCATTAATAATATTGCATAGTTGTCAGATTCAATATTGCATAGTAAACCATTAATAATATTGAAAAACAATCTAATGCAACATATAAGTAGATAAACAAAATTTACGTGGAAGATAAATATAAATGATTACAATGTTTCATCATTTTCATCTCCCTATCTAGTTGCGGTATCGATCATACGGATTTGGATAAGGGTAATTTCTTTCAGTTGGAAAAAGCAATTTTTTCAAAAAGGATTTGAATTTTTTTTTATAAAAAAATAACATTTTTTATAACATTTCTTATAACATTTTTGTATAACATTTGTTTTTATAAAATAATAATATCTAGTTTTGGAGCGATTATATAAAATAACATCCAAAAAATAGAGTTAAAAAATGTCATGTCCAAATATTATCTACCATCACAATTTTTTTAAAAAGCAAACAACATTTTTTATAATTGATCCATATTTTTTTTGGAAGAAGTAATTTTTTTTAAAAGATTTGAATATTTTTTTATAAAAAAATAACATTTTTTATAACATTTTTGTATAACATTTGTTTTTATAAAATAACAATATCTAGTTTTGGAGCCATTATACAAAATAACATCCAAAAAATAGAGTTAAAAAATGACATGTTCCAATATTATCTACCATCACAGTTTTTTTAATTTCAAACAACATTTTTTATAGCATTTTTGTATAACATTTGCTTTTATAAAATAACAAATGTTTGAGGGACTTTTTGATAATTGATCCATTTTTTTTTGAAGAAGCAATTTTTTATTTTTTTTATAACATTTAAAACAAACACCTAGCTACCAAAGATTTAAAAGATTTTTTATAACATTTAAAACATTTAAAAAAATAGCATTTAAAACAAATACCTACACACGGCACATCTTTAAAAAACAACAACAAATCTTTAAAACAACAAAAACCCTACCTGCCTTAATACACCACAAAAAAACAAGCACGACACATCTTTAAAACAAAAGAAAAAAAACCCTACCTGCCTTAATACGCCACACCGCAACCCACAACCACAACAAATCCCACCTCCCCCAAAGATTTCGGCCAAACCGCACCCCCCCGCCCCCGAAGATTTCGGCCGACGACAGAAGAGAAGAAGAGATTTCGGGGAAGATTTCAGAGAAGAAGAGAGAGAGAGTGAATGAAACAATAAACTCTACAAAGATTTTGATTTATAGCTGAAGTTGGACAAACCCTTGACCATCTTTTGTCTTCTCCGTACAAATCTGCGGCCAAAACGTATGTAAAACACAAACCCGTGAGATTCTTTTATTTTTCTTGTTTTTTACTTCATCTCTCTTAATTTTTTACTTCAACTCGGCTGAGACGAAACCGTAACGTCCGATATTTCGCTCTTGTAACACGTAGCAGCCGATTTATCGGCGAGTTAGGGCTATAACGTCCGATATATACTATTTTTCATAACGCGACTCGGTTTCGTATCGGAGGTTGCCGATTTCGAGTTAACTCGGCCGAGTCTTTGAACCATGCTTTCCAATGATTTTGATTGTTGAATGTTGATTCGCACTTTTGTGTCAACAAATCTGAAATCTGGTTTCATTTTTTCTCATAGGTTAGATCCCAATGCCTCATACCTTTTAGTATGATTTAAGGATGTTTCGATTGTAAATCATGATTTAAGAATTGTGTTTTTCATAGTCTATTATTATGTATACAGTTTAGATAAATTCGGCCACGCATCGCGTGGCCTGCATGCTAGTGAGACTTGGTAACTATTACCCTATGTACATGGGTTGTTAATTGTTATTACTCATCTTCTACCTACCCCTCGTGTTTGTAGTTGTAGCCATTTTTCTTATAAACAAAAACGTTATTGAAAAGAAGGAAATGCCAAAAGAAGAGGACCAATAGTCTACTAATCGCAAAAAAGCATCAAAACCTAGATTGTAGTTGTAGCTACTGAGAAGAGATTTGCGGAGAAAGTCGTTTGACTGAAGAGACGACCTAGGTACAAGCATCACGAACAACCAATCTACATTTAGTTGGATATTGGGGCGTTGTCCATTGATATAGTAAAATTTAGTATCCGAAAAACTAGTAAAGAGCGGAATGGTGTTGTGAATATGAGTGACTTTGGATAGGTTGCGAGGACAATGCATGTGGTCATGGTTGTTTTCTGAAATAGGGTTATCCAGGAGGAATGTAACGTACACAAGTACAACTTGTGTAGATAACTATTGTTTTTCTTTTATTTGATTTTTTTGTTTAATTAATCTTGTGTTACTTGATGAAAATTATTAGGAGTTATGTATTTCAGTATCAGGTATACTCATGGTTCAAAGTCTCGGTATCGGACACCCGATTTTCAACTCGGTCGCGGTATCGGGCGATACGCAAATATACACTATTTAGAGAGCGCAGAAAATTCCAGAAAAAAAGTAGAAAATCAAAAAAAAAAGATTAACAATGTGGACCAATCAGATATGTTCAAAACCATCTTTTAATATGCATTGCATTATACAATTGGTAATACTGAAGCGCGAAGGACTTGTCAGATTAAATATTTATTATTAATTTGCTAATATTTAACAGTATTCAACAACCCATTATTTTTGGTAATTTTTAGAAATTCTAAATATTTTTTTTGGAATTCTAAACATTAATAATATTGTATACTAAACAATTAATAATATTTCATAGTAAAACATTAATAATATTGCATAGTTGTCAGATTCAATATTGCATAGTAAACCATTAATAATATTGAAAAACAATCTAATGCAACATATAACTAGATAAAAAAAATTTACGAGGAAGATAAATATAAATGATTACAATGTTTCATCATTTTCATCTCCCTATCTAGTTGCGGTATCGATCATACGGATTTGGATAAGGGTAATTTCTTTCAGTTGGAAAAAGCAATTTTTTTAAAAAGGATTTGAATAATTTTTTATAAAAAACTAAATTTTTTATAACATTTCTTATAACATTTTTGTATAACATTTGTTTTTATAAAATAATAATATCTAGTTTTGGAGCGATTATATAAAATAACATCCAAATAATAGAGTTAAAAAATGTCATGTTCAAATATTATCTACCATCACAATTTTTTTAAAAAGCAAACAACATTTTTTATAATTGATCCATATTTTTTTTGGAAGAAGTATTTTTTTTTATAAGATTTGAATATTTTTTTATAAAAAAATAACATTTTTTATAACATTTTTGTATAACATTTGTTTTTATAAAATAACAATATCTAGTTTTGGATCCATTATACAAAATAACATCCAAAAAATAGAGTTAAAAAATGGCATGTTCAAATATTATCTACCATCACAATTTTTTTAAAAAGCAAACAACATTTTTTATAGCATTTTTGTATAACATTTGATTTTATAAAATAACAAATGTTTGAGGGACTTTTTGATAATTGATCCATTTTTTTTTTTAAGAAGCAATTTTTATTTTATTTTATAACATTTAAAACAAACACCTAGCTACCAAAGATTTAAAAGATTTTTTATAACATTTAAAACATTTTAAAAAATAGCATTTAAAACAAATACCTACATACGACACATCTTTAAAACACATCTTTGAAAAAAACACATCTTTAAAACAAAAAAACAACAACAAATCTTTAAAACAACAAAAACCCTACCTGCCTTAATACACCACAAAAAACAAGCATGACACATCTTTAAAACAAAACAAAAAAAACCCTACCTGCCTTAATACACCACACCGCAACCCACAACCACAACAAATCCCACCTCCCCCAAAGATTTTGGCCAAACCGCAACACCCAACCCCCCCCCCCCCCCCCCCCCACAAAAGATTTCGGCCGACGACAGAAGTGAAGAAGAGATTTCGGAGAAGAAGAGAGAGAGTGAATGAAACAACAAACTCTACAAAGATTTTGATTTATAGCTGAAGTTGGACAAACCCTTGACCATCTTTTGTCTTCTCCGTACAAATCTGCGGCCAAAAGGTATGTAAAACACAAACCCGTGAGATTCTTTTATTTTTATTGTTTTTTACTTCATCTCTCTTAATTTTTTACTTCAACTCGGCTGAGACGAAGCCATAACGTCCGATATTTCGCTCTTGTAACTCGTAGCAGCCGATTTATCGGCGAGTTAGGGCTATAACGTCCAATATATACTATATTTCATAACGCGACTCGGTTTCGTATCAGAGGCTGCCGATTTCTAGTTATCTCGGCCGAGTCTTTGAACCATGCTTTCCAATGATTTTGATTGTTGAATGTTGATTCGCACTTTTGTGTCAACAAATCTGAAATCTGGTTTCATTTTTTCTCATAGGTTAGATCCCAATGCCTCATACCTTTTAGTATGATTTAAGGATGTTTCGATTGTAAATCATGATTTAAGAATTGTGTTTTTCATAGTCTATTATGTATACAGTTTAGATAAATTCGGCCACGCATCGCGTGGCCTGCATGCTAGTGAGACTTGGTAACTATTACCCTATGTACATGGGTTGTTAATTGTTATTACTCATCTTCTACCTACCCCTCGTGTTTGTAGTTGTAGCCATTTTTCTTATAAACAAAAACGTTATTGAAAAGAAGGAAATGCCAAAAGAAGAGGACCAATAGTCTACTAATCGCAAAAAAGTATCAAAACCTAGATTGTAGTTGTAGCTACTGAGAAGAGGTTTGCGGAGAAAGTCGTTTGACTGAAGAGACGACCTAGGTACAAGCATCACGAACAGCCAATCTACATTTAGTTGGATATTGGGGCGTTGTCCATTGATATAGTAAAATTTAGTATCCGAAAACTAGTAAAGAGCGGAATGGTGTTGTGAATATGAGTGACTTTGGATAGGTTGCGAGGACAATGCATGTGGTCATGGTTGTTTTCTGAAATAGGGTTATCCAGGAGGAATGTAACGTACACAAGTACAACTTGTGTAGATAACTATTGTTTTTCTTTTATTTGATTTTTTTGTTTAATTAATCTTGTGTTACTTGATGAAAATTATTAGGAGTTATGTATTTCAGTATCAGGTATACTCATGGTTCAAAGTCTCGGTATCGGACACCCGATTTTCAACTCGGTCGCGGTATCGGGCGATACGCAAATATACACTATTTAGAGAGCGCAAAAAATTCCGGAAAAAAAGTAGAAAATCAAAAAAAAAAGATTAACAATGTGGACCAATCAGATATGTTCAAAACCATCTTTTAATATGCATTGCATTATACAATTGGTAATACTGAAGCGCGAAGGACTTGTCAGATTAAATATTTATTATTAATTTGCTAATATTTAACAGTATTCAACAACCCATTATTTTTGGGAATTTTTAGAAATTCTAAATAATTTTTTTGGAATTCTAAACATTAATAATATTGTATACTAAACCATTAATAATATTTCATAGTAAACCATTAATAATATTGCATAGTTGTCAGATTCAATATTGCATAGTAAACCATTAATAATATTGAAAAACAATCTAATGCAACATATAAGTAGATAAACAAAATTTACGTGGAAGATAAATATAAATGATTACAATGTTTCATCATTTTCATCTCCCTATCTAGTTGCGGTATCGATCATACGGATTTGGATAAGGGTAATTTCTTTCAGTTGGAAAAAGCAATTTTTTCAAAAAGGATTTGAATTTTTTTTTATAAAAAAATAACATTTTTTATAACATTTCTTATAACATTTTTGTATAACATTTGTTTTTATAAAATAATAATATCTAGTTTTGGAGCGATTATATAAAATAACATCCAAAAAATAGAGTTAAAAAATGTCATGTCCAAATATTATCTACCATCACAATTTTTTTAAAAAGCAAACAACATTTTTTATAATTGATCCATATTTTTTTTGGAAGAAGTAATTTTTTTTAAAAGATTTGAATATTTTTTTATAAAAAAATAACATTTTTTATAACATTTTTGTATAACATTTGTTTTTATAAAATAACAATATCTAGTTTTGGAGCCATTATACAAAATAACATCCAAAAAATAGAGTTAAAAAATGACATGTTCCAATATTATCTACCATCACAGTTTTTTTAATTTCAAACAACATTTTTTATAGCATTTTTGTATAACATTTGCTTTTATAAAATAACAAATGTTTGAGGGACTTTTTGATAATTGATCCATTTTTTTTTGAAGAAGCAATTTTTTATTTTTTTTATAACATTTAAAACAAACACCTAGCTACCAAAGATTTAAAAGATTTTTTATAACATTTAAAACATTTAAAAAAATAGCATTTAAAACAAATACCTACACACGGCACATCTTTAAAAAACAACAACAAATCTTTAAAACAACAAAAACCCTACCTGCCTTAATACACCACAAAAAAACAAGCACGACACATCTTTAAAACAAAATAAAAAAAACCCTACCTGCCTTAATACGCCACACCGCAACCCACAACCACAACAAATCCCACCTCCCCCAAAGATTTCGGCCAAACCGCACCCCCCCGCCCCCGAAGATTTCGGCCGACGACAGAAGAGAAGAAGAGATTTCGGGGAAGATTTCAGAGAAGAAGAGAGAGAGAGTGAATGAAACAATAAACTCTACAAAGATTTTGATTTATAGCTGAAGTTGGACAAACCCTTGACCATCTTTTGTCTTCTCCGTACAAATCTGCGGCCAAAACGTATGTAAAACACAAACCCGTGAGATTCTTTTATTTTTCTTGTTTTTTACTTCATCTCTCTTAATTTTTTACTTCAACTCGGCTGAGACGAAACCGTAACGTCCGATATTTCGCTCTTGTAACACGTAGCAGCCGATTTATCGGCGAGTTAGGGCTATAACGTCCGATATATACTATTTTTCATAACGCGACTCGGTTTCGTATCGGAGGTTGCCGATTTCGAGTTAACTCGGCCGAGTCTTTGAACCATGCTTTCCAATGATTTTGATTGTTGAATGTTGATTCGCACTTTTGTGTCAACAAATCTGAAATCTGGTTTCATTTTTTCTCATAGGTTAGATCCCAATGCCTCATACCTTTTAGTATGATTTAAGGATGTTTCGATTGTAAATCATGATTTAAGAATTGTGTTTTTCATAGTCTATTATTATGTATACAGTTTAGATAAATTCGGCCACGCATCGCGTGGCCTGCATGCTAGTGAGACTTGGTAACTATTACCCTATGTACATGGGTTGTTAATTGTTATTACTCATCTTCTACCTACCCCTCGTGTTTGTAGTTGTAGCCATTTTTCTTATAAACAAAAACGTTATTGAAAAGAAGGAAATGCCAAAAGAAGAGGACCAATAGTCTACTAATCGCAAAAAAGCATCAAAACCTAGATTGTAGTTGTAGCTACTGAGAAGAGATTTGCGGAGAAAGTCGTTTGACTGAAGAGACGACCTAGGTACAAGCATCACGAACAACCAATCTACATTTAGTTGGATATTGGGGCGTTGTCCATTGATATAGTAAAATTTAGTATCCGAAAAACTAGTAAAGAGCGGAATGGTGTTGTGAATATGAGTGACTTTGGATAGGTTGCGAGGACAATGCATGTGGTCATGGTTGTTTTCTGAAATAGGGTTATCCAGGAGGAATGTAACGTACACAAGTACAACTTGTGTAGATAACTAT
This sequence comes from Sambucus nigra, assembly GCA_949130495.1. NCBI lineage: Eukaryota > Viridiplantae > Streptophyta > Magnoliopsida > Dipsacales > Adoxaceae > Sambucus > Sambucus nigra. Next base: position 139,665,549 of record OX422217.1, read on the forward strand.
TGTTTTTCTTTTATTTGATTTTTTTGTTTAATTAATCTTGTGTTACTTGATGAAAATTATTAGGAGTTATGTATTTCAGTATCAGGTATACTCATGGTTCAAAGTCTCGGTATCGGACACCCGATTTTCAACTCGGTCGCGGTATCGGGCGATACGCAAATATACACTATTTAGAGAGCGCAAAAAATTCCAGAAAAAAAGTAGAAAATCAAAAAAAAAAGATTAACAATGTGGACCAATCAGATATGTTCAAAACCATCTTTTAATATGCATTGCATTATACAATTGGTAATACTGAAGCGCGAATGACTTGTCAGATTAAATATTTATTATTAATTTGCTAATATTTAACAGTATTCAACAACCCATTATTTTTGGGAATTTTTAGAAATTCTAAATAATTTTTTTGGAATTCTAAACATTAATAATATTGTATACTAAACCATTAATAATATTTCATAGTAAACCATTAATAATATTGCATAGTTGTCAGATTCAATATTGCATAGTAAACCATTAATAATATTGAAAAACAATCTAATGCAACATATAAGTAGATAAACAAAATTTAGTGGAAGATAAATATAAATGATTACAATGTTTCATCATTTTCATCTCCCTATCTAGTTGCGGTATCGATCATACGGATTTGGATAAGGGTAATTTCTTTCAGTTGGAAAAAGCAATTTTTTCAAAAAGGATTTGAATTTTTTTTTATAAAAAAATAACATTTTTTATAACATTTCTTATAACATTTTTGTATAACATTTGTTTTTATAAAATAATAATATCTAGTTTTGGAGCGATTATATAAAATAACATCCAAAAAATAGAGTTAAAAAATGTCATGTTCAAATATTATCTACCATCACAATTTTTTTAAAAAGCAAACAACATTTTTTATAATTGATCCATATTTTTTTTGGAAGAAGTAATTTTTTTTAAAAGATTTGAATATTTTTTTATAAAAAAATAACATTTTTTATAACATTTTTGTATAACATTTGTTTTTATAAAATAACAATATCTAGTTTTGGAGCCATTATACAAAATAACATCCAAAAAATAGAGTTAAAAAATGACATGTTCCAATATTATCTACCATCACAGTTTTTTTAATTTCAAACAACATTTTTTATAGCATTTTTGTATAACATTTGCTTTTATAAAATAACAAATGTTTGAGGGACTTTTTGATAATTGATCCATTTTTTTTTTGAAGAAGCAATTTTTAATTTTTTTTATAACATTTAAAACAAACACCTAGCTACCAAAGATTTAAAAGATTTTTTATAACATTTAAAACATTTAAAAAAATAACATTTAAAACAAATACCTACACACGGCACATGTTTAAAAAACAACAACAAATCTTTAAAACAACAAAAACCCTACCTGCCTTAATACACCACAAAAAAACAAGCACGACACATCTTTAAAACAAAAGAAAAAAAACCCTACCTGCCTTAATACGCCACACCGCAACCCACAACCACAACAAATCCCACCTCCCCCAAAGATTTCGGCCAAACCGCACCCCCCCGCCCCCGAAGATTTCGGCCGACGACAGAAGAGAAGAAGAGATTTCGGGGAAGATTTCAGAGAAGAAGAGAGAGAGAGTGAATGAAACAATAAACTCTACAAAGATTTTGATTTATAGCTGAAGTTGGACAAACCCTTGACCATCTTTTGTCTTCTCCGTACAAATCTGCGGCCAAAAGGTATGTAAAACACAAACCCGTGAGATTCTTTTATTTTTCTTGTTTTTTACTTCATCTCTCTTAATTTTTTACTTCAACTCGGCTGAGACGAAACCGTAACGTCCGATATTTCGCTCTTGTAACACGTAGCAGCCGATTTATCGGCGAGTTAGGGCTATAACGTTCGATATATACTATTTTTCATAACGCGACTCGGTTTCGTATCGGAGGCTGCCGATTTCGAGTTAACTCGGCCGAGTCTTTGAACCATGCTTTCCAATGATTTTGATTGTTGAATGTTGATTCGCACTTTTGTGTCAACAAATCTGAAATCTGGTTTCATTTTTTCTCATAGGTTAGATCCCAATGCCTCATACCTTTTAGTATGATTTAAGGATGTTTCGATTGTAAATCATGATTTAAGAATTGTGTTTTTCATAGTCTATTATTATGTATACAGTTTAGATAAATTCGGCCACGCATCGCGTGGCCTGCATGCTAGTGAGACTTGGTAACTATTACCCTATGTACATGGGTTGTTAATTGTTATTACTCATCTTCTACCTACCCCTCGTGTTTGTAGTTGTAGCCATTTTTCTTATAAACAAAAACGTTATTGAAAAGAAGGAAATGCCAAAAGAAGAGGACCAATAGTCTACTAATCGCAAAAAAGCATCAAAACCTAGATTGTAGTTGTAGCTACTGAGAAGAGATTTGCGGAGAAAGTCGTTTGACTGAAGAGACGACCTAGGTACAAGCATCACGAACAACCAATCTACATTTAGTTGGATATTGGGGCGTTGTCCATTGATATAGTAAAATTTAGTATCCGAAAAACTAGTAAAGAGCGTAATGGTGTTGTGAATATGAGTGACTTTGGATAGGTTGCGAGGACAATGCATGTGGTCATGGTTGTTTTCTGAAATAGGGTTATCCAGGAGGAATGTAACGTACACAAGTACAACTTGTGTAGATAACTATTGTTTTTCTTTTATTTGATTTTTTTGTTTAATTAATCTTGTGTTACTTGATGAAAATTATTAGGAGTTACGTATTTCAGTATCAGGTATACTCATGGTTCAAAGTCTCGGTATCGGACACCCGATTTTCAACTCGGTCGCGGTATCGGGCGATACGCAAATATACACTATTTAGAGAGCGCAAAAAATTCCGGAAAAAATATAGAAAAAAAAAAAAAGATTTACAATGTGGACCAATCAGATATGTTCAAAACCATCTTTTAATATGCATTGCATTATACAATTGGTAATACTGAAGCGCGAAGGACTTGTCAGATTAAATATTTATTATTAATTTGCTAATATTTAACAGTATTCAACAACCCATTATTTTTGGGAATTTTTAGAAATTCTAAATATTTTTTTTGGAATTCTAAACATTAATAATATTGTATAGTAAACCATTAATAATATTGCATAGTAAACCATTAATAATATTGCATAGTTGTCAGATTCAATATTGCATAGTAAACCATTAATAATATTGAAAAACAATCTAATGCAACATATAACTAGATAAAAAAAATTTACGTGGAAGATAAATATAAATGATTACAATGTTTCATCATTTTCATCTCTCTATCTAGTTGCGGTATCGATCATACGGATTTGGATAAGGGTAATTTCTTTTAGTTGGAAAAAGCAATTTTTTTAAAAAGGATTTGAATAATTTTTTATAAAAAAATAACATTTTTTATAACATTTCTTATAATATTTTTGTATAACATTTGTTTTTATAAAATAATAATATCTAGTTTTGGAGCCATTATATAAAATAACATCCAAAAAATAGAGTTAAAAAATGTCATGTTCAAATATTATCTACCATCACAATTTTTTTAAAAAGCAAACAACATTTTTTATAATTGATCCATATTTTTTTTGGAAGAAGTAATTTTTTTTAAAAGATTTGAATATTTTTTTTTAAAAAAATAACATTTTTTATAACATTTTTGTATAACATTTGTTTTTATAAAATAACAATATCTAGTTTTGGAGCCATTATACAAAATAACATCCAAAAAATAGAGTTAAAAAATGGCATGTTCAAATATTATCTACCATCACAATTCTTTTAAAAAGCAAACAACATTTTTTATAGCATTTTTGTATAATATTTGCTTTTATAAAATAACAAATATTTGAGGGACTTTTTGATAATTGATCCATTTTTTTTTTGAAAGAAGCAATTTTTATTTATTTTTATAACATTTAAAACAAAACAAAAAAAGCCTACCTGTCTTAATACACCACACCGCAATCCACAACCACAACAAATCCCACCTCCCCCAAAGATTTCGGCCAAACCGCAACACCCAACCCCCCAAAGATTTCGGCCGACGACAGAAGAGAAGAAGAGATTTCGGGGAAGATTTGAGAGAAGAAGAGAGAGAGTGAATGAAACAACAAACACTACAAAGATTTTGATTTATAGCTAAAGTTGGACAAACCCTTGACCATCTTTTGTCTTCTCCGTACTGGTATTGAAATTTTTGTTAATCCTCTAAAGCATTCTCAAGCTTTTTGTTGATGCTTGTTCTTGTAGGTTTTGCAGCGTACAATTGGTCTCTGCCACTCAGCGCTGGAGTTGTATGTGCATAGTGATCGTGAGGTTGAAGAAGACTTACTCATCGATTCTTAGATCTCTTCGTTATATACCAATGTTTGTGGAAATCAATTGAAATTCCATGTACAAAGATTACCAAATTTAAGATGGCCAGCTTCTTCAACAAATTGATTGCGGTGGTTTTATTGCTTCTGAGTTTGAACTGTTTATGCAAAGTGATAGCTTCGACAGCCACAATGCACACCAACAATTGGGCTGTCTTGGTGTGCACCTCTCGCTATTGGTAAGTTTGATTCCTTTCCACTCAGTTTTCGTCGGGCTGAGAAAATGAAGGAACGACAAGGAATTTTGTGAGTCTCATTGACGTTATACTTCAAAGTTTATAACCTGGCTATCTTCTTGTCAAATACTTTTAATAAAGTTACGAGAAAAAATGTTTTCCTCATTCATATGCAATTGTTAATTTATATGAAGAAATACAGTAGAAACAGCCAATTTTTAGAAGTTGGGCCCTGTCTTGTGTTGCAAACATCAAAATCTGCCCTTTTCGAAATGAATGTACGGATTGTAGAAGGCCAGCAAACAATGCCTTATTTAACATTCAAAGATAGTGTTGAGATTTTATATTATGAATATTAAAACAATTCACCTGATGACATAATTTTTGCAATGACTTATTCCTTTCAATCACAATATTTCAGTGTAATGGGATCTTTTGAAGTTGTATATATGTTGCAATTCTGTGTAGGAAGGTACTGAATCTGGGAAGATGATTAAGATATTGCTCCATAGCCGAGATGTCACTCGTTTTGGAGAACTTGTCCCCAAAGTGCAATTAGAGAGCAAAGTGACAGAGATAAAATAAGCACACACAGCACAGTATTTTCACGGTTCGGTAACTTGATTGCCTTTCCGGTGGTGTTTGCATGCTCTCTTTCCATAAATGTTGCGAGTCAAAAGTATTGGGGTGGGTGGTGGGTTGGTGGGGAAGGCTGAGTAATTGTCACCCTTAGAGATTGTACAGAAAATGATGCAGACTTTGGATTCTCGGTCCTCACTTTCTCTCTTTACTTCTTGCTCTGTCCTTGCTCTCTAATTTTTTTGTTCAGCCTTTTCCTTGTTGTGTGAAGATGTCTTTATATAGAAGTATTGAAGTGGGTTGTGAATGCTTTGCAGAACTTCTTGCTACTTAATTGCAAAGGCCAGGTTGGACAGGAATTCAAAGTGGCAGCACGATTGTACCCCCATAATATTCTTGATACCCCATAATTTTCTCCATTAATTTCATTATTCGTAGCCGAACTCCTACTTTATACTTTTCTATCTTTAATTTTTAGTGATTATTTGAGAAATGCTGATCACCCTTTTTGGTATTCTTGAACTTTCTTCTATGTATGGCGTGACTTCTGTTATTGACGCGCGGTTCAGTTCCCTTCGGGGGAGACGTTTTTTTTTTCTATTTGTATTTCAGCAAGCTTATTTTTGATTATTATTAGTTATCTCTTAAGTTATTTATTTATTTATTATTGAAAAAGACTCATAGTTTAACTCAAAAACTTGTTCCCCAAGTCTTAGGTAGCTTATAAATAAAGCCCGAGGGCTTCCTCTCGTAGTCACTTTTGCCATTAATGATATTTTGAGTTCTTAGAAATTGAGGGGCTTTCTTTGTTTGTGATATTTTCGTTGCGTTTCACATCAAAATGTATCAGAACCTGTAAATGCGACGGTCCCTCTATGTGTGTGTCCTTTAGGTGAAAACAATTTATCGTTTCAAAAACCTTTTTCCAATTTTATCAAGCACTAATTTTGTGAACCAATTTCAATTAAGCCAGTGTTATCTTCTTAACCCTAAACAGACATCTAGTGTGACTAAGCACGATGAAGTAAAGAATGCTCATAAAACACGCCGACGTACGAGGAGACCACAATGGGAAATCATGGCCACATATCTTTCCGGCGAAGGAATGGGAAATTTTCTCCTGTTCCATGAATCTAATTTGCATTTCATCCAGGAAAAGCCATCTTTTTCTCACCAATGTATTTGTCATTTGATCCAATAGCGTTCCGTTAGATAGGAACAGATTTGATAAATACTGATTACTCTCGGATAGAGTATTTGAAAGGAAAGATCCATTAGATAATGAACTATTGGTTCTAAGCCATCTCTGGCGATTAATCTAACAATTCGAAGTGCTTTTCTTGCGTCTTCTTGATAAACCAACGTTTATATATAGATGTAGGAGGATTTGTTTCGGGGTAAGAAGCCCTTTTGACACCTCTTCGTCTGCGAATAATTCTCGATGTGAAAACACAGAGAAACGGTTCGTTCGATAAATTCCTACCTCTTTATATATCTCTGAGATGTTTGGATTTTCAAAACTCCATGGACATGCAGAAGAGAAATGCTATCCCCACTCGATCAAGACAGAACCTTTACTTGCTCAAATAACAATTAAGGTGAAGTAGGGTCAGGAACGACGAATCTCTTTATGATAAACAGATCCGAATCAATTTTCTTTTTATAAGGGCTAAATTCACTTATTTTGGCTTTTTTACCCCATATTGTAGGGTGGATCTCGAAGGATATGAAAGATCTCCCTCAAAGCCGTACATACGACTTTCATCGAATACAATTTTTCGCAGAATTCTATATGTTTGAGTCATGGGTACATGACCCTTTACATGTAAGACTTATTGCTCATGCAATTTGGGATCTCAAAATATCAAGTTGGCTCAGTCGTCTTTAACTTGATCCATACGAGCCTCTTGAAGCCTCTCATTCTCTATTTCTTTTTCTTTGATTTGTTTTTGTATGTAATGTGGCTACGTTATTAGTCCGATCCTTTGTAGGAACTACCCGTAATAACGAACTTGCAAAATAGATCTATTTATCATAAAGAGATTCGTCGTTCCTGACCCCGTTTCACCTTAATTGTTATTTGAACAATTAAAGGTTCTGTTTTGGTCCGAGTGGAGATAACATTTCCCTTTTGCATGTCCATGGAGTTTTAATCGGAATAGATCTAGAATTTAATTGAATAAATGACAATCACTATGATACGGTTTTACAAAGGAAGATTACAGTCTTACTCAACGACTCGATCCCCACAAGTCTTGACGCCTCTTCGTCTCTTCAACTGCTCCTCCACAGTGAAATGCAGGAGTGCACCTACGTCAGGTCCACAACACACGAGTCCACGCGTACCTCGATACAGTCTCAGCAACTGTCAATCAGTAAGTACGGAGTCCATCGCACGAAACATGTTCTTGTGATGAAGAATGAAACTATGGTGCAAATACAAGATCTTTATAACTTATGGTATGTAAACTCGGTTCTTGTAAACACAAATGATGTTTTTAGCTTTGGAAACCTTTGGTAAACAAATGCAGAAAACGTATGGGTTCTGTTATGTTTTGTATATTCTGCACTCTTGTTTTTCTGAGAAAAATACGCTTTAAATAAAAAACTTTGAGGCGGTGCATCGTTAGAACGAAATCAACATATCGTTAGAACGAGAAAGCCATGTCGTTAGAATGACAAGCCAATGTCGTTTGAACGACCGTTAAAGTTGTTTGAACCATCAAAACTCAAGGGAAAGTTCCATACGACTCTAAACATGAATTATCTCAGAAAAATCATTTTAAAATCATATTTAAATAAAATAACATCCTTAAAAAATATTTACCGAGTATCCATAAATCAATATGTATCCATACCTGAGAGAATCTCAAAAAACAATGTGAAGACGTGAAACGTACACCAAAACTGCGACATGATCTATCTGTGAAGCTTGGCTGCTACGTCTTCAACACAACGTCATAGACTTAATGGGAATCGTGATAAGTAAAATCTATCCTATGACTTAAAGTGTTTTTTGTCTGGAATAATGACAATACATACAAATTAACACTATTTGGAAATTTGTCCTTACAAATCTACCCCGTTGGCTATTTTGAGACAATAAAAAAAGTGAAATGCCTAAGCCGAGCTGTCAAGCCGTATGACCTAAATTCCATCTCATAAGCCCAAAAAGAAAATACAGGAAATGGACTATTAAATGTAGGACAACCGACGAGCATGAACTGTCTGAATGTGATGTAATTGTAAAATCTCAAATCGCTGAAGAATCACTACACACACAAAACAAACAAATACCATGTGAAGTATGGAGGAACAAATGATATATAATCAATATGATACCAATATAAAAATACTAGAAAAATCTCCCCCCTATATCACATATCTATCTCTCCCCCTTTTTGTCTCGAATATACAATTAGTGAGAAAAATAAACATATACACGAATATTTAGCATGAGTATATCATGAAAAGCATATCTAGATAAACATGGTGAACTAGCTAATAAAGATCAATATATGACAAGACATAGCTAGTAAACAGTCACATAGAATAATCATCAATATTAAATGATGTGACTAAACAAAATCAATGTAGTATAAGAATCATAACATGAATAATCAGTATCGACCTGCATATAAACTGTCCAAAATAATGCAGAAGTACCAAATCAGTGTAATATTATAATGTAGATCAAGCAGGTACTGAAACGGAGCAAAGAGTCAAAAATCCATACAGGTCGTTCAAACGACTGAAGCATGTCGTTCGATCCATGTAACTAACGACCCAAAACAGTGTGATGTTGTTTGAAAGGTATATTTAACGACCCATCTAACGACCCATCTAACGACCATACCTGATGTCGACTGTAGCTCGTTTGAATGGACGTTTAATCCACTCATCTAACGACAGCCCAAAGTCATTCTAACGACTTAACAAACTCTCAATTCTAGCGCAAAATTTATGAAACATCTGCCAAGTGAAAAAATTATCTGATAAAAGCAACTGGAAATATGAAAACAGTAGCAAAACAGACTCAAAAACAAAACATGTGAGTTACGCATTACATAGTATCAATGTGCTCAAACATGGAATGGAATGAAGGGGTGTAACTAACACAAATGAATCATAATCCAAACACAAAGATACGTTCAAGAAGCTCTAATTGACCGCTAAATATCATCAAACTACGTTTTAGCCATATGTGACAATTAAACTTGAACTCAATTAGCAAAACAAACATCACTCACACAAGTCTAGAATTTTAACGATTCTATAAAAAATAGCTTCCATGACACGATTTTTTCAACGAAGGACTTGTTTGTGCAAACTCGTTAATCTTCAACTAAAACTCCCTTAAACATATATGATAATTCGTTTTATTAATATTTTGTTTTGAAGATCTATTTTCTCTTTTTAAGAGATATCCTATTGGCCATTTTTTTGGGCATATTTTTCTTTTTATTGCCTTCATTTTTTCTTGGGCTCTTTTAAACGGTGGTTTTTACGACGAGTTCACTTGCCTCTCGCAGTCCTTTCCCATGCGCACTCGTCATTTTTCAATATGCAATATAAATCCTCACGGACAACAGTTCTTACATGCACAACTCCTCCTAAGTCTATTATGTGCGTAAATGACAAAATTGAGAGGAGAACTGTGACACGCCGCCTAATAAAATACCGGGTGATCAACCCTATACCAGATTGAAACAGGAATCTCATATGGTTCATTCTCAGCATCACTGTCGAAAACCAATTTAATTACTAATAACTTATTAGGCTAGCGTTAAAATTTTATTTAACTAATCTTTTTAACCAAACAAACCAACGAAACAATCACAATAGTTTATATACATCGAACTGAAATGAAATAAGATAACCGAACTCTCGGTACAACATATAATACAACAAAATCGAAATGCCGCAAACTAAAATGCGGTAAATGAATACAATTGGGCCATCAGCCCGAATGTTACTACAATACCTCCTATCTAGATCACAAGGATAGAGGCGTCTAAAACAATCCTGCTTGCATCCAGAGCTGCTACAACAACGTCTGACTCGAAAGAATCATCATCCAGGCGTCCCTGTGTCTGGACACCTAATATATATACATATACAGCAAGAGAGGGAAAATAGAGAAACGGGTCAGAGCTCGAGTTTTGAAAATATTGAGCAAGTGAATCAAATGCTATATTTTTAAAATATGAAATCTCTCATATTTAAATTGGTATTGCACTCCCATGAGATACACCTCACCCCTCCTCTAATAGTGCACACCTATCGTATACATTTTTAAAGAGCCTAGTTAAGCTACCCTGCCTAACTAATCTCTTTCACCCATCCTCTGAATTCTCATAACGATCACTAACCCGATGTGATATAATATAAGTTATACCGTAAGCTATCACATAAGCTTTAATTGATATAATCATCGATTATATATATATATATATATATGCCGTTCATATTCCGAAACATTCACTAGTTTAAAATACCATTTTCACTTTAGTATATAAAATCCCGTATATATATTTCTTACTTTGATATACGAATCACATCTTTATAAATCTGAATATGAATCTCCCGGAAGAAGAATAAACTCTTATTCATTTTACACTTTACACGAGTCTTAAGTTATATAATTTCACATCTTCATATACGAGCAATATACTATACACAAGTATATTTATACCTATTTTACAATCATAAGTATAATAACCATCCCACCAAGCTATAACTCGAGGATGCAGTCTCAAAGTGCTACCATCACTTAACCCAGGAACCAAGTCAGACTTACTCATGATCATGGTAGGAAATACTAAACGGTGGAGGCGGTCATATTCCCTCCTGAAAGTGGAATCATTATCGCACCCATATGTGGGACGATATGATCTGGGGGGATATACTCTCCCTGCTCCGCAAGCCAGGGGATTCACCCACATCGCGCAACCTCCTTGGATAGCACTAGAGATATATGTATACATAAATATATCATTCACATATCAATATATTTATAACCAAATCATATATATATATACACATATATATATACACACATTAACAACACTTGTATATATAATATATATCACTTCTCGATATGCTCTGGCTATAATTGCAGAACTCTTATAGCGATGGCCAAAATATCTCTAATGTTCCCATTCGTAATAGTATATAAGTATTTACACACTTAGAATACTAAATTTATAAGCATTATTTTACTTAAGATTTACTTACCTTAAATCACTTTTAAGGATTTATATATAATCCCGAATATATCAATTCGTAATACTTAAATAAGTATACAAGCTACTTATCTTAATTCCATAGGTATCGCATCACCTATAATAATAGTCATCAATAGACGTAGCGGATAGCCGCTCAATCTTCTTTAGCCCATATCCTAAATTCCATCCTACTCGCATCCTAGGATTTACTCAAATGTAATCGGCCTGTATTTATTTTCTATGCATAAATATATAAACACACTTGCCGAGACTTTTCTTGAATGTTACTCATCCTAAACATTCATTTAAAATATAATCCGGATTTATTTCTACGAACCCAAGATTTTTATATCTCCTCAAGTCATTTAGAAGTCCTAAAACTTTATTTAGGTACCCCTAATATTTATCTCCAAACAATTCTAGCCTTAATTCTCCCAATATCAGGGTTGATTTCTGACTAACGATTTAGATCTCGGACACCCTTCCGTAGAAAAATCATTATTAATTAAAAAAAAATCAGAAAAATATGCGGTCGGCGCCCACGCGACCGTATCAAAAAGATCTAGAAATTTCTTTTTTTGACAAATAGGCGAATCGATTCGCTTTTAGGCCGAATCGATTCGCCAAGTTCGCTGAGTTACTAGTCACCTTCCTTTCCAATTTTCTCTTTAATCCAACACATTCCCAACTCAAATTCCATGATTTCTACCTCAACAACCAACAAAATAATCATCTACACATAATGATTTAACCAACACATCAATTAAAATCAAGAGATTCAATCATTCAATCAAAGATTTAAACCCATAACTTAATTAAACCTAACTTTCTCAATCCTTCCATTTCTAACCATATATACACACCATTAACATGGGTTTAACACTAGAATTCATAAAGAGTTAACACCACATCAATTTGTGAACTCAAAATCAAATTTCTTAAATTTATTTCAAGGGTTCCACCCCAAAAACCATATAGTTTACCAACTATAATATGATATATACACACTCAATTGAATAAAACAAGTAAACACTTGCCTCGTGGATAAAATCCGACGACCTAGAGTCGAATCCCGCGGAGTTTGGCCGGAATCCCCTTTCTTTTCTCCCTTTTCCTTCTTCCTTTCTTTTCTTCTTTTCTCTCTCTCTCCCTCTCGTGCCTTATAAGAGAGAAAATGAGTTTATCTTCTTATTAAACCCAAAAATGATTCGTTTACTCAATTGTGAGTCTCTACTAGTCCAAAAGACTCCGGAACTCAAACACTACCCGCGGGTACTCTATTCTTACTATCTTGGCCATTCCGAAACCAACAGTGCACTCGAAATCTCCATTCGAGTTACTTAACTAAAATTCACTAGTCGGACCCAACGCTTCTCAACACGCGTTTTCTACAACGTAAACTATCACTCGTCACTTAACCCAACTGCGACATGACATAAAAATATTCCGACTCATTTACTTAGTCCCCAAAGTAAATGTAACACACATTGGTAATTATCTAACACTCATAAATCCCGAATTACTATTCATAATAATTCCTTTAATTACCAGATTAAGCCCACTTATGTAATTAAATATCTATAAAAGTATGGGGTATTATATACTCCCCCCCTTACAAAGGAATTTCGTCCCCGAAATTCGGATACGACTTGTACCCAGAAGTCGAATGGTAATAACACAATGGTACCCTACCATATACTCGTTCACGGTACCCACCTATCTCAAGGCTTATACTCTAACGCACTAGCTTAATGACAAGCTTGACTAAATCTCTACATGCTAACACACTACCTCGATCGTAAGGTTAACTCTAACAACAACAAATCGCACCTAATGCTTCTATAGCCGCATATAAAGAAAAATGAGCCTATAATCACTGCTTTAACGTAGCGATCCCATCGGAAAACCGCTACTCTAAGCGTCCGTTCATCTACATCATGCCATCGAATTTCCCTCAAAAAGGAAACCACACTAGCGATTAACTATTCCCGTCAGCCTTCCATCTCATCTCAGGTGTGCTAACTCTCATTGCACCTATATTATTGGATTATTGCGTACCCCATACGACGTTCCATCCAACACACTCCAATTCCCTTTATAACTGCCCCAAAGCATATTCTTCAGCTTTATATAATACGTCCCTTCTATTTCGGACGATATATATAAAATCAACTTACCAAGGTGCGCACACACCCTATAATCCGTGCTTATCTGCACCACTATTGCAAACGTCACACACGTAACACTCTCTCTAAAAATGGGCCTCACTTTCTTCTCGGCCTGGTGCTAACACTTGGGTACTCTCAACCCGAATTACTCGAGATTCAATTCTTCCTATACCTGAAAATTTAATCCTTCTCGAGGTTAACCCACAAATCTTCTCGTGGTTAACTCACTACAATTTCCTTATATCAGCGCCACTGGCCCACTAGCCTTAGTTTATGGTAACCCTAAGATTGATGTGTTTTTCTGCTCACGTAAAATGAGTACTATAATAACTATATCCCTAGCGGCCAAGACCTTTCCTAACTCCCGACATTAGCTCGGTTTCATGCGTGGGACGTCTCGCAAAGCGAAATCCAAACAAGAAACCCTCCCGTTACACTACACCTCGCATCGTCGGTCATCAAGATATAACGGCCTAAGGCACACAATCAGGACTTCCAAAATCCTATCTTGCAACCATACTAACGCGCTTCTACCTCTTTTTTCTTCCATTTCGGCGAAATGGAAAGTCTAACTAATCGGGGCGCCTCTACTCTGCACAGTGTTACGAACATCACACATAAAACATACTACCTCCGAATTAGCCTCCTAATCACGGCATGGCCATAAGCCTAAAATCAATTCCCTTAACCTTACCTCACCCACTTACGGTGAGAGAAACATTTTAGTGCTTTTCCACGGCACTTCCGTCTCCATAAGCCCCTAATCATCACATGACTCTCAGCTTATAGTGTTTTCTCCACACTGGATAATCTATCATCAAAACCAACATCCTAGCGTCCATTAACATCTCTCCACTCCCAACGTCGTTAAGGTTCATGCGTGGAGTGTCTCGCAAGCGAAATCCAAATAAGGAACCCCTCCGATACACGGTAACTTTATCGGTCGTGGAGGTCTGTTAGCTTAACACATGCAACTGGGATATTCCTATCCCATCCACCAACAAAATATGGTTAGAACTCCTACTTCTGTCAAGGAGCTATACCACAAGCACTTGTACTAACACTAAGTCCTTTGTGCGAACAACAATGAGCTTAAACTCACAGCTTAACTATAAATCGTGCATACCTTAAATCACATCTATAAGGTCCCTATGCACTAAAATCATGATAAGGAAACATCTACTCATCGAAGTTCCATCTAAACATATACTAAAGGCGAGCTCAACCCGTATCCAGGTGAGATATCGTAAAACAACTAGTTCCACCTTGGAATCGTGGATACGATAGCCTTGCAATCATTAGCCTACTACCGCTCCGATCATACAAGAACATATTATACTTAGAATAGTACTATACTCGTATAACACACACAAAACGAGCATCGCCAACCAAATATAAGCTCAAAATACCAACACCCGCTTCCACAACGAATGAAGAAAAATGGAACCCCGCTATCGCGGAAAAACATATAGATATACCCTTTATATTATTACCGATACTTCCAATAAACTCAAATCACACACACGAATCTAGGGCTAACGAAATACTGTGACTCAATCTTGCCACACAAAATATACCTCCTTCATCCGAGGTGAAATTCATAATAACAACTTTGTCAATCACCCTGACTGCTCTAAATGGTTCCCAGACGTAGTACACTTGTCTTAATTGAACCAAAAACTACTTTAATCAATGCCCCATCTAGGCACCCTACTCTTGTCCTTTAACTCCTACCGGGTAAGATCAAAGCGTGTGGTTGTACGCTCCACATCACCATATTCCCCATGTTAAGGCTATCAGCATCTTGGACTCCATAGCCTCGATCCTGACAATCACCGTCATAGTTCCCTTAGCTCCTCCGACTAAAAGGAAACACGCTACCGGCCTCAACGGCCCTGATTCAATGAATCCCCGAGTGGATGTCCACCTGTGGGGTTTCACGAACACAAACACTTTCAGCCTCTACTTTGACTACATCCATTAGCTCATCCAGCTCCACTCTCATAGAAGCGTTAACATTCCCAGTATAAGAGGCACGAGACTGCCATTATATACACAAGGAATCTGAGTAAAATCTCTATAAGCATTAGCAACACTTACTAGTGAGCCTATCATACCACTGAATTACTCTCTCTTCATTGTACCTACCTTATCAAGTACAAAGTTCACTTATCCATATAACTCTTTGTTCACTGCCGGCCCTGACCGATCCTCATGTGAGAAATTCAGAAACTGCACTCTCTTCATTTCTAACAACTTAAAGGAACTCGCGGTTGAAGCCATCCGTAAGATTCCTCGATGAGCAAAACATTCTGCTCCCCCAAATATGGTGAGACCACCATTCTCACCACTCCAACATTGCTCTAACAAGTAAAAAAATTTTTACTCAAATTTTCACATCTGGGCATTTCTATACCCTGCTCTAAGCCAGAGCTTCTGAGCCTTCTACTTCCGTTGGATAACGCTACACTTCCTTCGCGTAACTTAAACTTCAACGTATGGTCCTTATCAAAGACTTTTCAGACTTTTTCCCAATTTAACTTCACTGGGTAATTCACGTTTAGCACCACTCTCTACTATAGCGGTACGTGGATAAATATAACTACTATACTCTAGTAATCGTTGCAGCAATACATGAGAATGCCACAAAAGGAGTGACCTCAACTGCGTCCCTCATTCCCAACTTCAACTAACAGCTCCAAGTAAGCCCCGTCTCCTGCTGCCCTCGTAACGGCCTTTCCTGGTCGCCCTTCATCGATCAGCACACGAATCTCAAACGAGCGTGCAAAAGATTTACTATAATCTTACATAATAGCAGGAGAACAAAATCTCACAATAGGAATCAACAACCCTAATGATAAGGCTCTATATCAAATAGAAAGCAACGCTGAAAGCGTAGTACGTCCGCACAGATTCCTAAGGACACTAGAACCTGATGCTCTGATACCATCTGTGATACTCCGCCTAATAAAATACCGGGTGATCAATCCTATACCAGATTAAAACAGGAATCTCATATGGTTCATTCTCAGCATCACTGTTGAAAACCAATTTAATTACTAATAACTTATTAGGCTAGCATCAAAATTTCATTTAACTAATCTTCTTAACCAAACCAACCAAGGAAACAATCACAACAGTTTATATACATCGAACTGAAATGAAATAAGATAACCGAACTCATGGTACAACATATAATACTACCAAATCGAAAAGCCGCAAACTAAAATGCTGTAAATGAATAAATTATACAGTTGGGCCATCAACTTGAATGTTACTACGATACCTCTTATCTAGATCACAAGCATAGAGGCGTCAAACAATCCTGGTTGCATCCACAGCTGCTGCAGCAACGTCTGACTTGAAAGACTTATCATCCAGGCGTCCCTGTGTCTGGACACCTAATATATATATACACATATAGCAAGATAGAGGGAAAATAGAGAAACGGGTCAGAGCCCGAGTTTTGAAAATATTTAGCAAGTGAATCAAATGCTATATTTTTAAAATATGAAATCTCTCATATTTAAACTGGTATTGCACTCCCATGAGATACACCTCACCCCTCCTCAAATAGTGCACACCTATCGTATACATGTTTAAACAACCTAGTTAACGTACCCTGCCTAACTAATCTCTTTCACCCATCCTCTGAATTCTCATAACGATCACTTACCCGACGTGATATAATATAAGTTATATCGTAAGCTATCACATAAGCTTTAATTGATATAATTATCGATTTTATATATATATATATATATATACCGTTCATATTCCGAAACATTCACTAGTTTAAAATACCATTTTCACTTTTGTATATAAAATCCCGTATATATATTTCTTACTTTGATATACGAATCACATCTTTATAAATCCGGATATAAATCTCCCGGAAGAAGAAGAAACTCTTATTCATTTTACACTTTACACAAGTCTAAGTTATATGATTTCACATCTTCATATACGAGCAATATACTATACACAACAAGTATATTTATACCTATTTTACAATCATAAGTATACTAACCATCCCACCAAACTATAACTCGATGATGCAGTTTCAAATTGCTATCATCATCCGGGTATGCTCAACTTAACCCAGGTACCAAATCAGACTTACTCATGATTATGGTAGGAAATACTAAACGGTGGAGGCAATCATATTTTCTCCTGAAAGTGGAATCATTATCGTACCCATATGCGGGACGATATTACTCTCCCTGCTCCGCAAGCCAGGGGATTCACCCACATCGCGCAACCTCCCTGGATAGCACTAGAGATATATTTATACATAAATATATCGTTCACATACCAATATATTTATAACCAAATCATATATATATATACACACACACACACACACACACACACACACATTAACAGCACCCGTATATATAATATATATCACTTATCGATATGCTCTGGCTATAATTGCAGAACTCTTATAGCGATGGCCAAAATATCCCGAATGTTCCCATTCGTAATAGTATATAAGTATTTACACACTTAGAATACTAAACCGATAAGCATTATTTTACTTAAGATTTACTTACCTTAATTACTTTTAAGAATTTATATACAATCCCGAATATACCAATACGTAATACTTAAATAGGTATACAAGCTACTTATCTTAATTCCATAGGTATCGCATCACCTATAATAATAGTCGTCAATAGACGTAGCGGATAGCCGCTCAATCCTTTTTAGCCCATATCCTAAATTCCATCCTACTCGCATCTTAGGATTTACTCAAATGTAATCGACCTGTATTTATTCTCTACGCATAAATATATAAACACACTTGCCGAGACTTCTCTTGAATGTTACTCATCCTAAACATTCATTTAAAATATAACCCGAATTTATTTCTACGAACCCAAGATTTTTATATCTCCTCAAGTCATTTAGAAGTCCTAAAACTTTATTTAAGAACCCCTAATATTTATCTCCAAATAGTTCTAGCCTTAATTCTCCCAATATCTTGTTTGATTTCTGACAAACGATTTAGATCTCGGACACCCTTCAGTAGAAAAATCATTACTAATTAAAAAAAAATCAGAAAAATACGCGGTCGGCTCCCACGCTACTGTAACGAAAGATCTAGAAATTTCTTTTTTTGACAAATAGGCGAATCGATTCGCTTCTAGGCCGAATTGATTCGTTTCTAGGCCGAATCGATTCGCTAAGTCCACTGAGTTACTATTCACCTTCATTTCCAATTTTCTCTTTAATCCAACCCAATCCCAACTCAAATTCCATGATTTCTACCTCAACAACCAACAAAATAATCATCTACACATAATGATTTAACCAACACATCAATTAAAATCAAGGGATTCAATCATTCAATCAAAGATTTAAACCCATAACTTAATTAAACCTAACTTTCTCAATTCTTCCATTTCTAACCATATATACACGCCATTAACATGGGTTTAACACTAGAATTCATAAAGAGTTAACACCACATCAATTTGTGAACTCAAAATCAAATTTCTTAAATTTATTTCATGGGTTCCACCCCAAAAATCATATAGTTTACCAACTATAATATGAGATATACACACTCAATTGAATAAAGCAAGTAAACACTTGCCTCGTGGATAAAATCCGACGACCTCGAGTCGAATCCCGCGGAGGCCGGATCCCCTTTCTTTTCTCCCTTTCTTTCTTTCTTTCTTTCTTTCTTTCTTTTCTCGCTTTTCTTTCTCTCTCCCGTGCCTTATAAGAGAGAAAAGGAGTTTATCTCCTTATTAAACCCAAAAATGATTCGTTTACTCAATTGCGAGTCTCTCCTAGTCGAAAAGCCTCCGGAACTCAAACGCTACCTCCGGGTACTCTATTCTGATTATCTCGGCCATTTCGAAACCAACCGTGCACTCGAAATCTCCATTCGAGTTTGTAAGGACATTTTTGTCCATTATCAATTTGGATGTCGTACGCCGTTACACCGTTGAAGAAACTCAAGATCGCATCTACATCAACGGATCCGAATATCAAATTGTCTTCAACATCATAGCCTCTGCGAGAATGAACTTGGTAAAATTTTGTTTTTATGTTCCTTAAAGTTCATATTTAGTATTGGGAAATTTTTATAAAATGTTTTTTTATAAAAATTAGAAGTAAGTTTTTTCAAGCAAAATGAGGCTTTTAAAAGTTTTTTTTTTTCTGGGAAAGCCGGACCGGTCCGCCTCTATACCGGACCGATCCGCCACCGAACCGGTCCGCCCCTCAACCGGATCGGTCCGCCTGCTGAAAGCCAGTATTCCCCGGACTGATTGCGAACCGAAGAAGCCAAAATTTAAAAGAACCGATCCGAGGTCGGACCGATCCGCCTCCAAACCGGACCGGTCCGCCTGGGATAAATTCGGCCAGATTCGCTGCAGATTTTTTAGGCTCAAAGTTTTCCTATTTAAAGCCAACTTCGGGGAGTTATTTTTCAAGACTTTTCAAGACGATTTTCAGAGTCCTAAATACTCTAAGTCTTCACCTTTTTGAGTCCCAAGACTCTTTTTTGATTCACACCAAAAATCCCAATTACTTTTGTGAATCTTTTGGAACCCTAGAACACAAACTTTGTTGTTGTTCATCTTTGTGGAGAGATCTTTGCAACCGAGGGCTGCGTGTCATTGCTGAGGGAGTCTCTACAAAGTTTTATGGCTGCGTGTCATTGAGGAGAGCTGAGGTTCTACCTTTGTTGATTGGGCTGCGAGTCCTTGGAGGGTGCTGCGTGTATTCTCTTGCTGAGTTCAAGACTGCGTGTCTTTGTGGGTTGGCTGCGCGTTGATCCATTGCAGATTTCTCTATGTAATTGTAAGTTGCGGCTTGTATATTCATAGTGAAATAAAGGTTTTACCCGAAAGGGGTTTTTTCCTGAATTCTGTGTCTCAGCATATTTTTGTGTCACGTGCTTTATTTATTTATGGGTTGACACACGCACCTTAGATGCATGATTAGGGGCTGAAATTAAATAAGTGTGCTATATTAGAAATTTGCGAAGTTAATCAATTATCACACGTCCTCAGAGTTACTTAACTAAAATTCACTAGTCGGTCCCGACGCTTCTCAACACGCGTTTTCTACAACGTAAACTATCACTTGTCACTTAACCCAACTGCGACATGACATAAAAATATTCCGACTCATTTACTTAGTCCCCAAAGTAAATGTAACACACATTGGTAATTATCTAACACTCATAAATCCCGAATTACTATTAACAGTAATTCCTCTAATTACCAGATTACGCCCACTTATGTAATTTAAATATCGATAAAAGTAGGGGGTATTACAAGAACGTCTCACCAAACTCAAATATGCATTAAAAGTAACATTCATATAAGCTCGTGCATGTGTGCAATGGCATATACATAATAGTCGAATCTAAATTTAAGTAAACTTCGAAACAACCCCATTAAACAATGGTTATGATCAATCTTTGTATCCGAAACTATGACCAACCCATTAAAACAATGGTTATGATCGGTCTTGGTATCCAAAACTATGACCAAATGTACTAGTCACGTGGAAAGATGAAATGATGGGGATCCAAGCACACCAGTATGCCACATCAAGTGTAAACTTACGACACAAAAACAAAAAATCTTTGTGTTTTTTAAAAATATTTTTGACCAAAGACAATCTTTTTGTATTTTCAAAATATATCAAACCAAAAATATTTTTGTATTTTCAATTTTTTTTTATCAAAGTAATTTTTTTTGTGTTTTTTTTCAATAAACAAACATGCTAACACAATCATCCGTAAGAAATATCATGAGAGGTATCATGTGCAAGCAAACGAGAGTCATGAAGTTTAATTCCTAAAGCCTCAAAGTCCGATTTTCTAACCCAAGCAAGTGTATAACGACGCAAGGGTTTTTTGAGAAACGAAACGACTTTATTCTTAAACTTCCTAGGAGCATTTTTAAGATCATAGCAATAACGCCTAAGGTAACCCTTCCTACCGCAATGAGTGCATGTGTAAACACGGCGAGGAATGTTACCTAAATGTGGACCTCTCCTAAAGTTCCTAGGTGGCTCTCTCACACGATTGGTATTGGCTTTGGGAATGGGAGCAATATGATCATCGAAGCCTATACCACACCTATCATCCTTGATTTGGACAGTGCCTAAAATCTTATCCAACTTTTTCGACCTAGCCTCCAAGTCAAACTTCACCATACTTGAATCTTTCAATCTCTCCTCAAGCTCACTAATCCTAGACTCGAGCAAACGCCTATACTCCTCAAACTCTAGAATCTCCTTCATAGCGTCCATCAAACCACGAAGATTATCTCTCTCACCCTCAACGTACTCAAGTTTCTCTCGAAGAGTTTTATCCCATGTTCTAAGATCCTCAACCAATGCATCATTATTTTCTACGACACGCTCTTTTAACTTAGCTTGCAACTTCAAGAAACTGGTGGGACTGTGGCCCACACTAGCAGTACTGTCGCACACCCCCAGCATCATGGCAATGCCACCACCGGTTGGGGCTGTCGACCGAGGCCGAAGCCCACAACAGCAGTCTCCACGCGCCGTGTGGGCCCCCTGCGAGGGTTATAGTAAGCTGGAGGAGGACGAAGGGCGTTGAGCGGAGAGAAGTCGCAGCCCTTCGGGCACCACCTCGAGGGTTGCCCAACCCCGTAGGTTCTTCGAAGGAATTTTTGACGATGTGTTGAAGAAGCACGGGCTGATTTGGCAAAAAAAAATAGTCCATTGGAACTTTCGGACCGACGTAAAAGAGTTCGCTGATGTGTTCAATGCAAAGATGGAGACTTGGGAATGAGCTCGGGTGGAAAAGGCCTTGGGCAAAGAGCCGTTGCATCTGGAGAAGGAGATTATGCTTATTGACATCGGGGAAAAGCGAGTTCTATTCATTCAGTCCTTCAATCGGTGCCGTGGGGTTACAAATGGGCCAAAAAAGATGTGTCACAATGGGTCCAAGCAATTCAGCCCAACCCATTAAAATTGAGGGTGGACAGAGACGAGGCTGATGAAGAGGATGGTATCCCACTTACCCGCCGCTCGTTGTACGCCGATGAGAGACCAGTTAAACGAATGGAGACTTACCGTGACGATCTACACCACGATGTGAGGTATGGCGGCTCACCACTCTACATTCCACTTCACGGACGTGTGTCATGGTTGCGGGAATAAAGGGCACATGAACAAAAATTGCACCTTCAAAACGACTAAGGGGAAACCGCATAATACGGGCCTGAAAAATTAGCCCCTTAAACAACCACGTCGGACAACCCCACGGTGGCCCCGAGGGGCCCAAACGGGATATGATGACAAGGACTCTGAGGATGTGTTACGGGATGGGGGACTAACGGAGGACAACCTTAATACTTTAATTAAATTATTTGGTAAGGTAATGCATAGTGATATCCATATTGATGTGAGTATGTTTGTTGGAAAAATGGATTCGGATGCGTTTATGGATTGATTGAAACGTATGGAGTATTTCTTTGATTTAAAAGAATACTGGGGCTATAGATGTGTCAAATATGTACCCGCAAAATTAGAGGCTTATGCCGTGGTATGGTGGGATCAATTGGTATACGATAGGGTAACAAATGATTTAGACCCAATTACTTCTTGGGAATGAAGGCGGAGGCGGAGATGGTGGCTACTTTCATCATCGAGAATTTCGTGAGGGATCTTTTTGCACCTGCTCAAAGCCTCAAGCAGGGATATGTCTGTTAAAGAATATTCAGAACAGTTGCAGTTGCTTTGCACCTGGGCAAGACTGAAGGAGAGCACGGAACAACAAATTAGGCATTACATTCAGGCCTTCAGCTTAAGTATCAAACGGAACTAGAGTTACGTTAAATTAGTTTTTTAAGCCAAGCAATCGAGTATTTCAAGGAAGGTGGAGAATTATTTCAAGCGGGGGCAACTATGGTAAGGGGTGGGACAATCACCAAACCACCCGTTACTGAAACTACAACGCTGACTACCACTTCGGTTACCACTACTCTTGGGGTCCACTTCAAGTGTTATGATTGCGGAGTGTCTGGGCATCGATCGAACTTCAGATTGTCCCAGCAAGAAAAAATCGGTTTTAGTTTCTCAATGTGAAGAAGAAATGGAGCAACCATCAGATCATTTAGAGGTTCTCACCACACGTATTCATGTGTCACCGGAGATGGACGACATACCACTTTAACGCTCGGGTCGAGCTTTTCAAAGCAGGGGGAGTGACGCGTGACACAGTCCCCTTTCGGGGGGAGGGAATTTTTTTTTTGGTTTTTCTATTTTTATTTCAGCAAGCTTATTTTTAATTATTAGTAATTATCTCTCTTTTTTTTTTTTTTTGGAAAAGACTCCTTGCTTAACTAGGAGACTCGTTCTCTAAGTCTTGGGTAGCCTATAAATAAAGCCTCAAGGGGAGCTCCCCCTTGTAGTAATGATATTTTGAGTTCTTAGAAATTGGAGAGATTTGTTAATTTGTGATATTTTTGCTGCGCGCGTCACATCAATTATTATCTATGAAATATCAGTTTTGGAATGAAGGAAAAATGCATTCCATTTACTTGATTATTCTTTGATGGAATTTGCTATTATTTTCAACAACATTAGAAATTATCAAAACAGGATGAAACTGAAGTACACTCAGATTTTACAAAATTAAATGCCCATAACCTTGTACAAGTTGGCAAGTGACCCAATTTGTTTTTTCATATGATATCCGGCTAATTCCCTAAGGCACGTGAAGACTTCAATCCGAACACCCCGAGCACACTCAAGGTAGGTGGCGACCATAGTGGTGTACTCATCCACGGGGATTTGAACGTGTACATCATGAGGCACTTGTCATGGTCCGTCCTACTGCTGGACTAACCCCTAGGGGTTCTCACCAGCCTCATTAGTTTTGCTCTTAAAACACAATGGAACCTGCCATGTTAAATGCATGTACATGTCAAGATGATGTGTCTAAGTATGATCTTCATCTTATTGCCAAATTGAATGACCAGGCATGGCTATATCTGTATTTGATATACTTAATTTATTTCATAGGGTAAAATGTTGTTCTATGTAACAAAGAGTCAAAACGATTTCATCACTCATTATGAAGCAACCATGAATTAAGACAGTACAATTTAGACAGTCTGATATGATTATGTAGTGAAAATCATTTTCTTGATATGCTTGCAACACCTTATGTTTGTTTTCAAGCTTTAATACTCCGCATTTTTGCATAATTACTAATACTCCCTGTTATTCCTGTTCAGGTTTAATTACCGACATATGGCCAATACTTTATCATTGTACAGGTATGCTGACATGTTTGTTAAATCTCATTTTCACGTTAATTCTAAATTTTTTACCGTAGCTAACACTTTCATTATGCGGATAACTTTTTTTTCCTTACATAACTTTTTTTTCTTCTTTTTTTAATTATGTAATTATTTTGGTCTTTTTATCAAGGACTGTAAAACGGCTGGGAATACCTGATGAGAGGATTATACTTATGTTGGCTGATGATATGGCTTGCAATGCTAGGAACAAGTACCCTGCGCAAGTCTTCAACAATGAAAACCACAAGCTTAACTTGTACGGAGATAATGTTGAGGTTACTTTGACTCCCTTTGCTGGGCCATTGACTCTCATTACTATACTTATTTTCAAATATGGTCCCATCAATTATCGAAATAAGTTTGACATTCGATCAAGAATTATTTTTAAAACCATGACAAATTGAATCATGTCTTTGTGGTTGCGAAATCAATATTCAAGTGAAAAGTGCTATCATTGATCGGACATCTTTTTCAACAAGTTCTTTCTTACCTTCTCAATTTCTGCCATGCTTATTTTTTCCCTTTAGCGAACTTATTTTGTAAAGAAAATTTCCCTTAAAGTTAAAGATTTAAACACTAATGATATGTTATAGATGCGGATGCCATACGGTGTAATTTGTCAGTGACTTGACACCAAAAGAAATCACAAAAACAGAAGAATTTTTTTTAATAGAATATTCAATGAAGAAATTGATCTTACTTTATGAGTATATAGTAAAAAGGAGTCTTAAAGTAAAGCCAAGAGAGGCGAGTGACAAAAAATTGTAAACAATATTTAAAAAGGATATTCTGTACTGAAATATGCCTAACAAACTAGAGGACCTCTATTAAGAGAAAGGGAATATGGCAATCGTGAAGATAATTATAAATAATATTTACATCATATTCTCCCAGAAAAAGAGTTCCCCATTGAACTCAAAACATAACGGTGGTGATGAGCATCTCGTGCTAAATGGGCTATTCCTCAATTGCTCATAGGATTCCTCCTTAGTCACCCAGACCGCCTTCTTGTGCTCCTTAGTCACCAAGACCGCCTTCTTGTGTGTGGGGCACTCCATAATCCTGCGATCGAACTGTACACATTGAAAACATAAAATATTATCATTATATGCATCGCGGTGACTTTAGCCGTGCCGTTGGCACTGTGTGGAGCCTTGTCCATCACTGTCTCCTGACGAAAATAGTCTCCACTCAGATAACATGCTAAGAGCTCGCTGTAGGGTGGGGATTTCACATAAGCCTAGCCCGTGATTCATGCGAGCTTGGAGGGCATAAATGTAGCTCAATGCACTGTTCCTTGCTCCCTTGTTAGGCTGCCCAGTGCGCATAAGAGGAACTCTTCTGTGTAGTTGCGTACGGATGAGAGAGACTCCTCAAGGCTGAGAACCCGCGAAGAGGTCTCTCTCGTATGATGGTGGCTCTCAAATTTTTCGCCATCTTAAGTCATGATTAGATGGCCTTCTTCTCTTTGCAATAATAGCCCCTCTGGGATGCAAAATATCTCTTCTCACCAATTTTTAAAAACGCGAAAGGCGAGGCGAGGCGAGGCATAAGGCTCAAGGCGTAAGCCTCATCGAAAAGAGAAAAAAAAGAGCAAAATAATATTAAAAAAATACTAATAAAACCATAAAAATAAAATAACACTACAAAAAAACATCCTTGAGGGCTTTCTCACATAGTTTGACATTTTTTTGTTCCCTGAGATAACTTTAAAAAAAAAAGTAATCTGAGAAAATCAATTTTAACATATTAGTTATTTTACAATATGACAATAAATTAATCAATGCAAAATCGTATTGGCAAAATCATTTTTTTAGCTTCATTCACATATTGGTAAAT
Organism: Sambucus nigra; assembly: GCA_949130495.1. Lineage (NCBI taxonomy): Eukaryota > Viridiplantae > Streptophyta > Magnoliopsida > Dipsacales > Adoxaceae > Sambucus > Sambucus nigra. The sequence continues at coordinate 139,692,240 of OX422217.1, forward strand.
ATGACAATAAATTAATCAATGCAACTTGACAAACAAATTTATTAAAAAAAAAATTGATTTTCAAGCTAAGTTTAAAAAAACAGCAATTTTATTGAAAAAATAATAAAACATATCAACCTAAGTTTATTAAAAAAAGCAGCAACCTTTAAAATATATTAGTCTAAGTTAAAGAAAACATATTAATCTAAGTTGAAAACCAAAAAACAGAAACTTTAAAAAAAAAACAGAAACCTTTTAAAAAAAAATCATATTGAAGTTAATTTAGTACATTTATTTCAAACAAACTATATATTTATAACAAAAATACAGCTTCAAACAAATTTATACACTTATTTCAAACAAATTAGTAAAGAAAAACAAAATTAAGTGCAATTTTGAAACAAAAAAATAAAAAAAGAATAAGAGTTTGTAGATTAAAACAACATTTTTTTAAGTTAAGTGCAATTTTAGAAAAATGAAGAACTTTAACCTTTAAAAAAAACAGACTTTGTGATGAAAGAAGAAAAAGAGTTTTTTTTATTTCCCGCACCTCAGCAAAAAGGCGTTAGGCGCATCGAAGCATAAGCTTCAAATTCAACCCTGAGGCTCAAGTCTCGAGGCTTTTTTTCAGCATCTCGCCTCGAGGCGAGGCGTACGCCTTTTTGAACATTGCTTCTCACCATCCCCCTAGTGTTTGAAACAAATGTATGCATTTCGATTAGGGTCGTATTCTATGGCTACGATTATACCATATATGTCTTTTTCATTCCGTCGAAAATCGCAAACATGGTCTCGAACAAAATCATTGCACGAAAATTTTCCCAACCGTGTAACATGGTAGTCACAAGTCATACACAAAAATTTAGAGATATTGTTGTTTATAAACACTTTCTCTGTCATATCGTTCTAATTAACACCTGAATCTGCATCCATGTGACCAACGGAAGTACGCACATCCACTTAAATGTCTCCATAAAGGCTCTTCTTAAGAAACCCTAAAACTTGGCTCAATGGCCGGGCTCACTCCAACAACATTAAACTCGAGCTCCTCGTTATCCTCATTGGAGGAAATGTCATTAACATGCACATGGCTGTCTCTTCACACTTCATTTCTCTTTAATCATGACTTGCTGTGGTAATTGTTCATTCAATGTAACTTGTTGAAGCAAATGAAGCATGTTGGTCTATCGGAAAATATGGTTTGAGGACCTTTACGGGAAGAAGACTCCGAAAAGAAATCCTCGGTGCCAAGCCCCTTGCGCAAATAAGGATCAGACAGGGGTGGGTGATCATCACACCACTCAACTGAGGGCTCATAATCATTGTATTCTCCCCTAAAAAAAATCTTAAAAGCGATAAGAGATCAATGCGATGGTCGGGATCGTTGAGTCCAATCTCACAAAGAGTGTAATCTTATGGTTGAAAAGTTGGGATTCGACTTGGGGCCGATGTGGTGGATCAAATGGTGAGTTGGGATCAGGCAGTTTGATGGGCGGTCCTCTTTTAAACAAAACGACATCAAACGGCTAAGTGAATCGAGGAGGAGGGTTGTTGCAGCAGTGTGGGTCATATGTGGAATGGGTGGTGGCTCAACGAAAGGATGTACCGAAGTGGTTGAAACTCACACGGTAGGGTTTGCGGGACTGTCGATTTCCTAGACTTGGTTTGTGACAACCGCTAGTGCTAGTGGGTCAAGTCGCACCGACCAAGTGTGCGAGTAGGATTTTGTCGCAAAGAAGGGCGTGGGTTTGGTGGGCGGGGTTGTGAGCAATGTTCTAAAAACCGGTAGGCAATAGGCTTTCTAGCACCTAAGAGGGGACCTAAGCGGTTTTATATAACTCAACTCAACTCAACAAAGTCTTTTCCTAATTATTTGGGGTCGGCTACATGAATCCTATTTTCCATTCCATTCTGTCCAGTGCAATACCTTCGATTAAACCACATGACATCATGTCCTTTTTTATAATATCCCACCAAGTCAATTTAGGCCTACCTCTACCCCTTGTGTTATTACCATCAATACTAACTAAATCACTCTTCCTTACAGGAGCATCTATTGGTCTACGCTTGACGTGTCCAAACCATTTACGTCGATTTTTTCTCAATTTATCTTCTATAAAAGCTACTTTTACTGTTTCACAAATTTGTTCATTTTTAATTTTATCCTTTCGAGTTTGACCACAAATTCATCTTAGCATTCGCATCTCCGCCACACTCATTTTCTGCACCTTTTGTTTCTTGGTTGCCCAACACTCTGTCCCATATAACATGGCGGGTCTAATGGCCGTCCTATAAAATTTACCTTTTAACTTCAAACGCATACGCTTATCACACAAAACACCGGTAGCACTTCTCCACTTAACCCCGCTTGCTCTAATCCTATGAGTAACATCATCACCAATATCTCCATCTTTTTGGATAATCAATCCTAAATAAGAAAATGATCATTTCTAGGTATCTTTTGACCCTCCAATTTCACTACATCTCCATTTGTCCTCCTATTACAACTAAAATTGCACTCCACATATTCTGTTTTAGTTCTGCTTATTTTAAATCCTCTTGTTTCTAAAGTTTCTCTCCACAATTCCAACCTAGCATTAATCCCCGTCTTAGTCTCATCCATTAAAACAATATCATCTGCAAATAGCATACACCATGGCACCTCATCTTTTTATTTGTCCAGTCAACTCATCCATAATAAGAGCAAAGAGATAAGGACTTAATGCTGAACCTTGGTGTAGACCTATTGTAATTGAAAATTCACTACTTTCTCCGGCTGATGTTCTTACTGTAGTCATTGCACCATCATACATATCCTTGATCACATCAATATATCTGCGAGTCACTCCTCTTTTAGGTAGAACCCACCATATTGTATCTCTGGGTATTCTGTATGCCTTCTCCAAATCTATAAAAATTATATGAGGGATCCTTCTTTTTCTCCCAATACCTCACCATTAATTTCCTCAATAAATAGATTGCTTCCATTGTTGACCTCCCAGGCATAAACCCAAATTGATTCTCAGATACTGTTGTCTTCAATCTCAATCCATATTCAATCACTCTCTCCCTAAGTTTCATTGTATGACTCATTAACTTAATACCACGATAATTTGAACAACTTTGTATGTTCCCTTTATTTTTATAAATAGGTACTAAAACACTTTTTCTCCATTTATCGGGCATCCTATTAGTCATTAAAATTCTATTAAATAAGAATTACTATACAAACTGGGTTTGCAGTCGCGAGTTTTAGTGGCTTTGGTTGCAAGTGTGCGACTAGGATTTGATCGCGAAGGTGGTGGGATCAATTAATAGTGGGTAGGGTTGTGAGCAATGTTAAAAAAAATGCTAGACGGTAGGTGGGAGGCCTTCTAGTGCCTAGATGGGGACCTCGATGGTTTTAATTATTTATATTTTTTTAATATTATGTTATAAGAATTACTATAAGAGCTCTCCAACAAAACATTTTACATAATTATAGAAAGAGAAAAAACATGCATTCACTTTCACAAACTAAATTTTTATTTTAAAATTATTTAATCGATCAATTATTTACTTAATTTAACATGTTTTTTCCTTAAGTTTAGGGTTAATTATATGTTTGCATAAACCGGTTAAAAGTTGGAGATCCGATTAACTAAAAAACGATATAAGAGGGGTACTTTTGTAATCCTAAAGTGGAGTGACCCTAATCTGAACTAACATTTCATCTATATATTTCCTGGAACATTGTTTTACTCCACAATTCTCTCCGGAGTGGTTTCTCACAGTTTCACTCTCTCACAACCTTTACCTTTGTAAGATCAACGAGGGGGACACTCACATTTGTCTTTCTTGAATCGAAGCACTATTCTTTCTCTCATGCAATGGTCCAAAAGGCGTTAGGCAGAATGTAGGAGGTTTGAGGTGCTAATCCTCCTCCTCCTCCTTGCCTTAATCCCATCACATGGGTTCGGCCACATGGATTCTGTTTTTCCATTCTAATCTATTATAAGCAATATTATCGTTCAAAAAAGAATAGTGCTAATGTATTATTATAAAAAAAATCAACTATTAGCATAAACTTAACAATTCTACATAGTTAAAATAATCAAAACAATGTATCAATAACAATAGATACACCAAAACAATGCCCAGAAAAGATGTGACTTCCCCTAATTCCTCATTGGACACCACACCATATGGTTTTCAGATGAGATGGCAAACCTGATCCCACCACCCTATTCATTCATTACAAGTGAAATCTGGAATTATAGCTTTGTGCAATCCAAATTGGGAATTCTCTGCCATGAGTTAAATTTATCTGAAGGAGCTTGTCTTCTCCCTTTTTATTACTAAAATCATCAGTGACCTTTTTATCATTCTTCTGGATTTTTTTGGTAGAAACATAAAGCTTCTGCTAACACTGATGCCCGCCCCTTCCTTTTAGTTTAGATCTTCATTCACTTAGGTGTGCTTGATAGAAAAGATGAAAATTGTCATGCTTTAAAAAGTTGTACATTCTTGATGGGTGGAATTAATTTTTTTTAAGGGAAGTTTGTGAAATCAAGCACCCAAAAAGTTGGAAAATATGGAATTTCAGCATTTATCATGACAATGTTGCCAACCAAGCGCATTTTTAGTTTATTAGACATCTGATCATAGATATGTAATCCATATAGTGAACGTGTTTTTGTTTATTGTCGCGCTACGAGTTTTTCTGCTATTTTGTATTGTAGCTAGTGCACTGATTTCACCATGCTGCCATATATCAGGTAGATTATAGAGGTTATGAAGTGACCGTGGAAAACTTCTTTCGGGTCTTAACTGGGCGCCATGAAACTGCGGTTCCAAGGTCAAAGCGCCTTCTGAGTGATGAAGGAAGTCATATACTGCTATACATGACAGGGCATGGTGGGGATGAGTTTCTAAAATTTCAGGACTCTGAAGAGCTTCAAAGTCATGATTTAGCTGACGCAGTGAGACAAATGAAGGAAAAGCGTAGGTGAGCGAGTATGGCCTTACTTGTATTTTGCTGCTTTCCACAATTGTAGAAATTAATTCTGTTTGAATCAAATTCTGAAACATAATGGTTTCTAATGGTCATGGTCAATGTTTAAAAAGGCGCGAGGCGAGGTGTAAGCTTCATCCCCCCCCTCCCCCCCCCCAAAAAAAAAAAGAGAAAAAAATATAAAAAGTATAATAAATTCACACAAAAATAATCCAACACATTAAATAATGCAACAGGGTCCATAATCATTCAATCCATCATCCAGTCAAACTTAAAGTGCATCCTCATTACAACATAACATGGTAAGTCTGAGATCAACACATTGTTCATCACAAAAACATTAAAAAAAACAAAGCATCATCAAGTTTACTACTAAAACAATAATAGATCATTCGTATCCAAAGGCTTGAAAAGTGGATTCAATCAGCTATCACCATCATCGCCAAGAGGATCCTCCGTGGAATCGTCATCATATCTAATGGTCATCTCATCATCATCGTCACCCGAGCCAGCATTAACAAATTCTTCTTCTTCTGACGATAAATGATCAATAATCGAAGGGTCCTCATCCTCAGTAGGTGTCTTCCTTTTCAAAATCTTCGTTTGCATTTTTGTTGTTGTACATTATATGCAACAATGAATTTAGCCTCTTCGTTGACAACTGATTTCTTTTCTTTGTATGGACCTGGATAATTTTTACAAATAATAATTTTTTAGTCATTAAATAATAAACTCGTGTAACATTTACTTTGCAACAAATGAATACCTCGTTAAATAATTTTCATGGAATATTTGTGTTGGAAATAATATATTTTCTGTCACTATTATGAAATTTAACATGGGCTATTGCACATATATGTTTTATTCATATTTGAAATTTTGAGGAATGATAATGATTTCTTGTGTGGATGATTATGTTCAAACTTCAGATTTAAGGAGCTGTTGATTATGGTCGACACTTGCCAAGCTGCCACTCTCTTTTCTCAGGTTTGTGATTCTCTATCTAAATGAGACAACATTTCACTTGCCAAGTGAATAATTCCGTTTGTGGGCTGCAAATCCTTATCTTCTAAAGGGATTGAACTACCGGTAAATATACATATACATATGATGGAGATAAATGCCAGAATACTTAAAAGATTTACAAAAGGCATGTCAAGGATGCCCCCGAATTAGGGATGTGTTGGACACCGTGGGGCCCACTTGGGACCTGTTCACTTAATTTAATTTTGAATCACATTGCATTTATTCATACTTTATGTTTTACTTGCGTTTATGTTGCATTTGAGTTTATGTATGTTTTCTTTTCGCCTTGCAGCTTCATTCACCTGGTGTTTTGGCCATTGGAAGTAGCAAGAAAGGAGAAAACTCTTATTCACACCACTTAGATTCCGATGTTAGTGTTGACTTACTACCACTTATTTTTACGTGTAGCTTCTTGAGTATTTTGATAGGTCTGGGGACAGCTATTGTTCTTATAATATGTTTTGGGGATACAGGTTGGTGTCTCTGTTGTGGATCGTTTCACATTTTATACCCTTGCTTTTTTTGAGAGGTTAAATATGTATGACAATGCTTCATTGAGCAGGTATTTGGAAACCTCACTCTATCTAGTCTTCCATTATAGCTGTTGTGCATCCTGTTTGTTTCAATTCCATTTTAATACTGTTTCTGCAAGACAATGTGAGGGTTTGGAAGCAATTTGGGTAGATTGGGATGGGTTGGAGGTCAATTATAGATTCAAAGGCTTGGTAGCCTTTTTTTAAAGGCCTATTCCCTGTGACCTTTAACCTGGTATCGACCATATATTTTGAAATTCAGCTAAGCATTGAGTTTAGTTGGGTTGGATGAGGCAGTAAAGTTGAGTTCATTCAAGTGTTCTTATAATTTTTTTTGTCCTCGTCCCCAAGACCTCCCACCCACCCATCTCCGGAATGAGCAAAATAAACTACTAGATAGCCAACATTTTGGTTAGAAATAGATTAAAAAACCTAAGGGTGCGTTTGATTACAAAGTTTTTATTTTATTTTTTTATTTTTATATCATTTGATTACAAAGTTGGAAAATATTGAAGAACAATTTACCTTTTTTGAGTAGTTTGGAAAAAGAGAATGTTGATAAATATAAGTGTGGAAAGAAAGATGAGTGTCTTGATGAGACGTTCTCCTCTTCGTGTTTTATTGGACCCAATTCTTTAGGGGGTAGGTAATAGACATTTTCCATTAAAAGTAAGTAAATGATGGAGAATGTGTCGCATCAAAGATAGAATATATTTGCAATTTAGCACCACAATAGTAAAAAGATTTTCCATGGAGGAAAATGTCTTGCTATTCACAAACCCTTAATAGAAAAATGGAAAAATATCAGAAAGGGTATACTAGGAAGAAAATGTTGAGGGCCACCTCTCTCTCCTTTCCTTTTGCTTCATACCCTGATTTGTAATATTCTCCATCCTCTTTTGATTATTTCGGGTACTGTCTATCCATTTTTTGTTTCAGAGGCCCTCTTTTATATCATTAGCCATGTCTTTAAACATTTGGATAAGGAGTTTTGTTGTAGAGTGTTAGTGAAAACTTCTTAAACAAACAGACTTTGATAAATTTTAAAGATTTTTTCAAATGTTTCTGCTAAATTTAAATGAATAAAAGATGCTTCTTTGAATGTATTTCATCATTTCAGAAAAAGGAACATGTGAAGAAAAATTATTGTTCCAAGAGGTGAAAGAATCAATATGAAATAACTTAGCAAATTTTCTATTGGATATCATATTTGCTGGACCGCCCAGAAAGAGAGGTTTGAAATTTAAAACAGGAATTAACATAGTGAAACTTTAATAAGATTTGGGTAAAGGAAGTTTGAAAAAGTGCATGTGAGTGGAATATAGGATCGAGAAAACTTTTGAATCACAAAATCCTATTTGAAAAAGTCCATCATTGTTTGATGAAATTGATCATTGTTTTACTGAAATTTTTGTTTCTTAAAAACAATGAGTACTGAATTGATATGAAAGTTAGGAGAGAGACCTGATACATGAGTTTGCAATTTTAGCTAGAGGATTAGGGATTCTATTCCTATCGGAGTCATGGAGGGACGAACAAAACAAACTGAAGAGTGAGGCTGATGCATAATGGTTTCATCGCCAGGTTGATAGTGAAATCTAGAGAATGGACAGTGACCAGAGAAAAAATATTGCGAGGACATTTAGAGCTAGAGAATGGACAGTGAAATCTAAGGTGAAGTGATTAAGATTTGGGAATCTAGGAAGAGGAGTGTTCTTATGCATTATATATTTACTATTTTTTTTTTAAAATCGGAAACGAAATTTTTACTCATAAAACAGAAATACATACAAAGAGAAATCAAGTGAACCAGTCCACTTAAAAACAAAAGCAGCCAAAAGAAAAAAGACATATTTCAGCCAGAAGAAAAGGAAAACAAAAGCATCGTCGAAAAGATGAAGATCACTGCTTGATTTCTGTGACCAGTTCTGACATGCGGCTCCAATATGATACGACGAATGCTGATCCTTTTGGCACATTCCCAGCTACTTATTCTTCTCAAACCAGCACTTCAGTCCAGATATTGACTATGGATGACAGCCTCACATTTTCGAAATATTTTGATGTTGACACCCAAAGGGGATCCAAGTAATTTATTATTTCCCATAATCCTTCCTTTAATGTCTATTTTCTTGAAAAATTCTCTTATTTCGATCTTGAATTTTGAAAATAGAAAAGAGTGCTTCTCTCTCTAAAGTGGTTTTTAGATAATTTTAGGAGCCTCTTGACGAGTGGTTTACGTCAGATATCTTTATCCTCTTTTCTCTGAAGTATGCACCAGGAAGGAGACAAGTATGAATTTGGTCTCTTGTGTTCCATTAAGTGACGAGTATTCACCCTATTAAGTGCAATTAACCTTCGATTAGGAATATCTCTCGAAATAGGTGGACCCTCAGTAACTCTAAGAAGAGAAGCGAATCACTCTAAGATTCCAAGAATATTTGAAAAATGAAGTCCATGAGACCAAGGTGAAAGGGACAGGCTATATAATTCGGGATAATGACTTAGAATATAGAGTCTTCAAACCATTTATCCTCCCAAAATTTAATTCTTTTCCCATCCCCAATGTGAAGCCAAAGGTTGTGGTGGAGAAGAAACAAGCTTGAAACTTGAGAGATTGATTTCCAAGGATTACAAAGGGAACCCTTTTCTACCACACTTTAGAATCCCAACCATTATTATGGAGACTATATTTACTTCTTATAATGGAAGTCTGAAGATAATGTTGTTTTGAGGGGAATCTCTATAACCACTTTCCTAAGAAAGCTAAATTTCTTTATAATCATTTTCCCAAGAAAGCTAAATTTTTCTTACTCAAGTTTCCCACTCGCATCCCATCATTTTTTGTAGACATATATACAATACCACTTTTCAAGGTAATCTTTTTTCCCATCCCCGCTCCATTCCCACCAATAACTCTCATTAACTTTTCGATTTTCATAGCAATATTACAAGTGATCCTAAAAAGAGAGAATAAATACATAGGAAGGCTCTCAACAACTGAGACAGACAACCCTTTTTCCACCCATCCAACCTTTTAGATTTTTTTTATAAATGGTTCCCAAAATGAGATTGATCTCGGATTTTCCCCGAGGGCATGGCTAAGTATTCCATGGGATACAAACCTATTGCACTAAAAAGGTGGTATTCGCGAAATTTGCAAATTTGTTAATCTCCTTTTACAAACCTATTACAACCTTGTTAATCTCCTTTCTTCAATGTTTTTTCAAGAAAAGTCGATGAACAATGTTAAATTTGCAAAAATTCTCTCATTACCATCCACTAAAAAGGTGGTATTCGCGAAATGCAAGCGAGAAACTCTCACATTATCGTACCTACTCGAAATCAATGCCATAAACATTTGCTCTTTTTAGTAATCGGCTTAACACATCTGCCACAAGAAAAACGAAAAGGAAAGAGGATCCCTTGCCTAATGGTTCAAGTTGCAAAAAGAAACTTTCCCTTGACCTTCCATTTACCATAATAAAAAATTAGATGAGCTCAAACATCTCATAATTTATTTCCCCCCCTCTGATCCAAGACCATTTTGTTCCAAAGTGAAATCAAGGAAATCCCTACTAATGTGATTATATGCCTTTTCAAAATCAAATTTGAAGACCAAACCTTCTCTTTTGTTACTTCTCCACTCTTCCATCGCTTCATTAGATATTAATACTAAATCAACAATTTGTCTTCCCCTCACAAATGCCCAGTTAGGAAGGGGCAATTTTTTTTTATCAAGAATGTGTCTCAACCTTAGCGAAAGCACTTTTACCTACAGTTTATACATACTGTAACCCCCCCGATTTTTCAATTAAAAGGTGGCCAATCCTATACGTTGAGAATGGGAAGCGTCAAACAAGTTATGACATTCTAAGCATTAGTGAATAACTGATTTGATCACCACCACAACATAATACGATAATAAAATGAGACAATATGATAAATCTGAATGTATAACTGAATAACCGAGTAAAATGAAACTCCACAATATAAAGTCCCGTATAAATAGTCCAACGAATAAGTGAACAACTCTGGAATTCCCATGGGCCCATAAAATGAATAACTAGAATATACGAAGTCCAACTACAAAGAATTACAAAATGGGATAACTCCAACATCTCCTACTTGGATACCTGAAAAAGGGTTTTTAAGAAAAATCTGGTTCAGACCCCACATTGCGAGAAATTCCTGCCGGCAGAGGTAACTCACCTTTCCTCTATCTAAGAGAATTCTAGCCATATGCACCAATCCTACACTAGGCATAGCTAATAATGTAAATACCTAAGTCCCACAAATATCATGTCACCCATGTTATCATCCCTATACAATATGATGCCCAAATCAATTAAGCCCCTTGCTACTATCTTACACAGTATCCAAGTTAGTTTTAGCTATCATTGGGCTAACTATGATACTACTCGATATCATGGTAAATTATACCCATTGCTAAACTAGCTGTTATACTATAAAATTGCATGTAATTTAGCCCATCACTCCAAACAAGTTATGCCCATCACTGGACTATCTACCACACTACACAATATATAGCTTAATTAAGCCCGTCACCGGACTAGCTACATAATATAAACACCACATGGATGCTTATACCGATTCGTTCCATAGGAGATTCCCACTGCTAATGGCTCGAAACACGCACAAAAGGGGAAATCACTATGCAGACAAACTAATCGTGTGACCACATACCACGTTACACGAGAGGATCCAACCACCTTATGTCTCTATCACGCGAGATGGATGACCGACATCATGTAGGATCGGAATATTAGACCTATACGCATCCTACATCATCTGCTAGAGGCATAATACGCGGTCTCGGGAACAATCTCATTAAATTCCCATCGATAGATTCGTCACGAGTCTACTCACCCACCCACCCACCCTGGTATGTCCACACACAACATACAGAGCACACAACAAAGATACACATGTAATGGTGGCTTATCATTCTAACCATACCAATGGGGCGAAACGTCCCTGATCCATCCCCGAATTCACATAGTATTTGGTACGTATATTTACATATATAATACCCACTCAATATTTTATATTAGTCATATTAATCCTCTATAAGACCCCATAAATTATACCAAACAAATTCTCCCAAAACAACCTCAAAAGGAGGTCACCGGACAACATTACACAACCCTGATCGGTTTGGCCTCTTCTGAAAATGATGTCGTATATATACCAACCCGGATCGATTTGACCTTTCCAAAACGACATAGTTTTGTCTGTTTCGAACTCAAAAGTCAACTAATGGCATTTTCATCCATCCTAAACCTCCATTGGAGGATTTACCAATCTCCATTAAATCCCAATAACCTAAAATGGTTTATAATGGGTTGTAGTAGTCATAACATAAAAAGTTCAATTTAAAGGATGATTTAACCTCCATTAAGGATTAATTCTTAATCATATAGATTCATCAATTAGGTTCCTTTACAAATTCGAATTTAACCATTTAGATTTCAGATTCCATTCCATAATCCATATCTAAGCATGTGAAACATATAATAATCTAATTCAGCCGTAATCACATGATTATTCAATAACTGGTGTTCTTATCATAAGAATAAGCCTAAATAAATTGTAGTTAATAAGCTAGAAGGATAGCTATTTCTTGCCTAAACTTCATTGTTTAATCTCCATTGATGGCACCTCTTTGTTCCAATCCTTCCCTTCCACAGCTAGGGTCTCCTTTAGTTATTCACTTTGTTGTTATTTTAATTAAATGAGCTAATATTCCTATTTAAGTCCTTAATTTCGTAGGTCCTTTTTGGGCCAATTTTAGAGCCTAAATGAGCCCAAACACTACCCAAATACTTCCAAAAGTTAGCACAAAGGGTTACCCAACCCTAGGTCCCAACTTAACATTTTTCTTACACTATTTCAGGCCTCTAGACTCCTCTCGAGCCCGGTCCGACAGTACACATCCTCAAACACTAAAATTTCCCTTGCTAAATTTATTCATTAATATTCACATGCACTTATTTAAATAAATCGCAATTATTAAATTATTTAAAACTACAGGGTATCACACATACTTGATGCCAAACTAATAGGTTTAAAATCCTTTAGTTTTAAAGAGGATACCTTCTTGGGTATCAAGCACACATTCCAATATTAGTCTTCGAGCTACAAAAACCCTTTGGAATTACAAAACCTTATCTAAACTCTCCATTTACACACTAATGAAATCTCATCTTCTTAAGAATATAAAGTAGTTTTAATTAACATGGTCACGCATCTTAAATCTCAATGTCAAACTTGAAAATGGTGTGAGTCGAGGACGCACATATTTGACATGGTTATACTTACTTTTGTTCTCTCTTCTCATTTCCCTTTCATAGTAATTCACAAAGGCGATTAGGGATATTCCAGTTCTTTTAGAAAATAAGATGGTTTCGGGCAATATCTTTTGATGTCATCTATGACCACACATGGATGCTATAATCTTCCTTTAGTGGAAATAATACGCCCTTTAGAACATTTCCTCATTCTTTATACATAGTGTTTACTATATATTAGATATTTTAGAGTTTGTTACCTGTTTTGGATATTTTCTTTGAATGTTGTTGACACTGTTTACAATACATCAATTGGTGTCAGAGCCTATTCACTCCACCCTGTGTGCTTTGGATTGTAAACAAAGCAACAATGGTGCCGAAGAAGAACGCCCAATCTGGGATCGAGTGTTGCACCGCTCGTCTTGAGGAGTCGATTAATACCATCTTGGACAAGTTGCCTTCGCTCAGACAATTCCCTCCACCTCCACCGTCATTGCAAGAGACTCTATCTTTAGGCTCCAGACTTCTCAGATAGTTGTTCAGGGTCGGGTTAGTGACCCCCTCTACCAACCATTCACAACCATTCTAGGTCAGGCGCCCTCCTTGCATCCCTCTGTCACTTTTGCAAATCGTCACCAATCTATCGAAGCCTTAGTGGCCCACTCCGAAATCTTAGCCCCCTTTGTCGGAAGGGTAAGAAGCCTGCAAACGAAGGAAATCCACTCTCAAACACCCAACCGAACAAACGTTCATGCCCTTGCACCACCTTCATTCCTCGTTCGACGATGCAATCGAGACACCAATCCAAGGCTACACGACGTAGCCTAGGCACCACCAGTTAGTCCATCTTCATAACCCCCCTATTGACCCCTTGATGTCGATAGGGATTACAAACAACTACAAACAGGAGAGAGTGAGTGGATGCAACTGTCATTGACATTTCAGCCATCGATTTAATTCAGCGGTTCACTACGGTGATAAATTTCATTCGAATGATATGTCGTTTTAAGGGAACGGTCGATGATCGATTCCTAACGAGAAGCACTCCTATTCGTCCCCATTTGAGTCATTGAGCTTTAAAGCCATTTCATTTGTGACTCTTGAGATGCGTCGCTGTTTTGTTTGTTTGGAACGAGGTTGCCAAATGGGATAGTGCCCTCGTGATGCAAAGAGGAGCGTGATTGTCCTCCGAATAGAGCGAGGCAGCAACATCATGCCATTTTACCTCATCCCTCGCCTTTGTGGGGTGCGAGGAGCCCCTGATTGATATTTATGTTGATAAGGACCCTTTTGGGCACCCACTGGGCCGAGACCACTTGTCTTATGTGATCCAACTCCTAGCTAACAGCCTTCACAAGGATATTTGCGTTGATGTTTGATGGGGACCACAACCTCGACGCGTTAATTATCCGTCTCAACTTGATGGAGAGGGTGTTCGAGTACACAAGCACGTCTCCATTGGTAAATGTGTTCAACTTACTGACGCAAACCTTCTGGGGTTCATTAAAGTGCGGTGGTATGACACCGTTCAACGATATGCCCTTACTTAGCAACACTGATCTCCACATTGCCCTAGATGAAGGCGGAGATTCCCGTCTTCTTCATGCCACCCAATCGGGAGTGTGACCTTTTCGCTGATTTCTATAAGGTTCATCTTCAGTCATTCCTTACATCTAATCCTTTTAACTTCTGTGTTCTTGTGCTCGACTCTTAGAGAGCGAGTATCAATGGATACGTTCACGGTCTTCAAAATTACGTTCGTTGAATCTTCGAGAGATTTGGACGTTCGTCAAAGTCGTCTAATATGCACTCAAGATTGAATAGTACCACTGTAGCTCCTCTACCTTCTGTAGAGTTCCTACCACCACCTTGCTGATGCTGTTACCACCACAATAAAGTGTTTCAATTGTGGCTAAGAGTGCTCGAAAGAATACAAGAGGGCTGTACTCTTGACCAATGGCAGTGATCCCACTAAGGCTTAGGAGGAGGAAGTGTAGCATGAGGCCTTAATTGCGTATGTCATTTTAATTGACACCAACGATGCGCCCCTCTGAGTTCGGGACGAATTATTTTCAATAGGCGAGAGTGATGTGAATTAAGGACGTGCATATTAGGCATTGTTAACTTACTTTTGTCCTCTTTTGTCATTTTCCTCTTGTAGTCATTTAAAAGTAAATAGCAAGGGCAAGTATGGATATTTAGTACCTTTTGTAAATAAGAAGGTTCTTAGCCATGTGGTGGAAAGAATATGCACTCTAGAACATTCCCTCATTCCCTATATATAGTATACACCCCGTTTGGGGAGATTATCAAATATCTCAGATATTTTTAAGTTTGTCTTTGAGTTCCATTGACATCGTATATGTAAAAAATGATCTCTGGAAATAAAGATAGGCTCATGTTCTCTACACACCGACTGGTCACCAAAACGTCTAAATATGCGTCCTCCTATAAGGCTGTTGTGATTCTGAGACAATAGCATCTATAACCATCCTTGTATGTAGGTGAGCTTAGCCATTGGTAATCAACTTATGTGCACTTACCGCCAGGTTGATGGGGAGTGGCAACCAAGTTATATGCACTTCACACGAGGCTAACAGGGAGGTAATCTAGGAAATTTTATACCCTTTATTTTTTGGAAATTAGTTGGATAGAAGTGTTAAGACTGCTCGAAAGAACCTGACTATAAGAATACCCAGGAAAACTACCAACACTTCCTCTTTAATTACCTCCTATCACGACTTAAAAAAACCCATAGGGAATCTTCCCTGGGGCCTTATACCTGAGTAATCTCGAAATGCAATTAAACTTTGAAGACGAATAAACTTGCACCAATAAACCTTCGGCATAATTAAATCCTTGAAGCTTTGCCGCAACGTCTTCACTAATCTTCAAACACGTCATAGTCTGTGTGGGATCGTGACAAATAAAAATCGACCTATGACTTAAACGTGTTTTGTTCCGGGAATAAGTCAAAACTATACTATGGACTCAATTGGAAATTTTGTCCTTTCAAATCTCCCCATTTGACTATTCCGGGACAAAACCAACAATGAAATGCCTAAGCCGGACCGTCAAGCCGTATGACGCCTAAATCCCATCCCATAAACCCAAAATGAATAATACAGGATAAGACTAGTAGAATACGGTCTGGCAAGCATGAACTCTCTCTGAATGTCTGAATGTGATGTAGGCTTGAAATCTCCAATCTCTTTAAGCATACCTACATACATGAAGCAGACAAATACCCAGTGAAGTATGGAGGAACAAATGATATAAATCATAATGAAATATGTGAGCAAATATTTTGATACTAATTTGAAACAAAAACAACTTCTAAATTCGGATATCAAATATGCACATAAACAAGATACAATGTAGATACAAATGAGTGTAACAACCAAACACAGTGCTAAAAGAAAATCTCCCTCTACATCACATACATCTCTCCCCCTTTTTGTCTCGAATAGACAACCCGGTGAAAAGATAAACATATTTAGAATCAGATAAATCAATGAATTATATCTAGATAAAACATGAAACAACCAACTAATAATAATCAATCAATATCAAGTCCGTAGCTAGTAAACAAGAATCACACAATATGAATAAGTCAATCTAAGCAGGTGTGATCAAAATGCAGTAAAAGATGTGATCAATATGAAACTGCATAGACAAAACAGTCCAGAAGCAACCAGTAGTACCAAGAATATGAACTTATGTAGCAAGGTGCTGAAATATATAGGAAGCAAACAACTAGATGTCGTTCGAACGAGACAAAGAAGTCGCTCAAATGATAAAACGACGTCGCTCGAAAGAAAAAATCGCGCGACACAAAGCTGTCGCTCGAACAAGCTAATCAAACTTCCACAGTTTGTGCAGAAAACCAAACAGTTTTGCCCAGTGAAAAAATTTGGTCAAAAAACTAATTGGAAGGCGCTCAAAACTGCAAAACAGTATTAAAACAGTAGCTAAATTAAGAAAACACAAAAACAAACAAATGTGAGTTACATGCTAAAACTGTATCGATGTGCTCAAACATGAATATGGAATGTATGGGCGTGAACTACAATAAATGAATTACAATTGCAATACATCGAAATGAACAAGAGGTGCTAATTGATAGCTATAAATCATCAAACTTTGTTTTAGCCAAACGTGACAATTGAAGTGTGAGCTTAATGAACTAAACAAACATCATGCACACAAATCCAGAATTTTGACAATTTTACAAACAATAGCGTCATGATATGATCTTTCAACATTAGGATTCTTTGTGCAAACCCGTTTAAATTTTTATCCACCCGAACTCCCTCAAATATATTTCATATTTTTCTTTTGAATGAACATAAACTAATTGACCCAATTTTGGCATATGATTCTTTTTATTACCTTTTAATTTTTTCGGGGCTCTTTTAAGCCGTGACTTTCACAACGAGTCAATTTTACACTCTCGCAGCCCTTTCCCGTGAACATTCGTCATTTTTTCAATTACAATCCTCACAGTAAACGGTTTTTACATGCACACTTCTTTCTTATGGCTACTTGCGCATAAATGACAAAATTGAGATAAAAATGTCTCACCAAACTCAAATATGCAAGAGTAGTCAAACATCCATATAAACTCGTGCATGTGTGCAATTATGGCATATAAACGAAGTCGAATAAAAAAGCATATCAACTTCGAAACAACCCCATAATACAATGGTTAAGATCATTCTAAGCATCAATAATTCAGATCAAATGTCCAAGCCACATGGATAATGAAAGGAAGGGGGTCCAAGCACACCAATATGCCACATCAAACATGTAAACTCAAAAACAAAAACAAATCGAAAATCTTTTTGGTTTTTTAACACATTTTGACTCAAATAAAAGCAAAATCTTTTTGTATTTTTCAAATAAGACTCAATAAAAGAAAGTATAATACAAAATGATACACATGGTAACACACTCATCCTTTAGATTTAGCATGGGAAGAATCAAGTGCAACCAAATGAGAACCATGAAGTTTTAGTCCTAAAGCCTACAAGTCCGATTTCCTAATCCAAGTATGTGTGACATAATGGGTGGGGGTTTGAGGACCCGACACAACTTTATTCCTAAACTTCCTAAGAGCATTCCTAAGGTCATAGCAAAAACGTCCTAGGTGACCTTTCCTACCGTAATGTGTGCAAGTGTAAAGACGGTGGGAATGATTCCCAAGATGTGGACCTCTCCTCATGTTCCTAGTGGGCTCTCTCACACGATTGGTATTGGCTTTGGGAATGGGAAAACTATCGTCGTAGCCTATACTAAACCTATCACTTTTGACTTGGACGGTGCCTAACATCCTATCCAACTTTTCCGACCTAGATTCCAAGTCCAACTTAACCTTACTCGAGTCTTTCAACTTTTCTTCCAACTCACTAATCCTAGACTCCTCAAACTCTAGCAACTCCTTTTTCAAAGTCTCCTTCAAACCACGTAGACTATCTCTCTTTCTCGACGTACTCTAGCTTCTTCCTAAGCTCTCTCTCGTGCCCTAAGATCCTCAATCAAAACATCGTTATTTTCTACGGCACACTCATTCAACCTAGCTTGCAATTTAGAGGTAACCTTTTTCACTTTCACCGCCTCAGCATACAACTCATTAAATGCAACTTGCAACTCTCACATCTACCTCCTCGTCGTCACTCACATCACCCTCACTCACTTGGGATTCAACGGCCTCGGAAGTGTCATGGACATAAGAATCTTCGTGTGAAGATTTATTGTCGTCGCTCACATGACATGCCAAGAAAGCAACAAACTTGCTCTCATTGGGGGAACTCTCTCCCTCTTCCGGTTCACTATCACTTAAGGAGGCTATATGCTATCGGTTTCTTGCCCTCTTTCTTAAGTCCAGTGGACACTCGGCAACTTTGTGACCATACCCCTCACACCCAAAACACCTATCCGAACAACCTTATTAAATTTTTTACTTTTACTTTTAGGGGTGGAATTTACCTTGTTCTTGAATTTCTCAAACTTTTTGGCATCTTTCGATTGCTTTTGAGACTTGAGAAATTTTTTGAACTTTTTAGCCAACAAGGTGACATCCTCAAAATCGGAATCGGAATTGGAATCTTCATCCAAAACTTTAGTTTCCTCCTTTCGGGCTTCAAAGCAATGCCCTTTTCTTTCTTTGGCACTTGCTTGGAGGTAAACATATTGAGTTCATAGGTTTGTAAGTCACCTACAATCTCTTCAAGTTTCGTCGAATCAAGCATTCCTAAGGAGTTTAAAACAGTCACTTTAGTATCAAACCTACTCGGCAAAGATCTCAAAATTTTCTTTATCACACGGTTATAGGGAATTTTCTCGCCTAAGTTAAACGAGGAGTTGACAATATTAGACAACCTAGCATAAAACTCATCAAACGACTCACTGTCTAACATCTTAATCGTCTCAAACTGTGTAGTGAGGTTTTGTAACTTAGACGCCCTAACCGTGCTAGTGCCGTCGTGAGTAAGTGCAAGTGTATCCCAAGCCTCTTTTGAAGTTTCACAAGTCATAATTCTATTATACTCTTCAGGTGTGACATGTGAGGAAATTACTTGCAAACCCTTAATTGTAAAGTGCAAGCCTATGTTCAGTCTCAGTCCATGACTCAACGGGGTTCAAACTAGTGATCTCACCCTCTCGTGACTGGTGGAGACCAACCCTTTTCAATCGCTAACCACACACGCTCATCAATGAATTTTAAAGCACTTCTCATTCACATTTTCCAATAAGCATAATTAGTGCCATAAAAAATAGGAGCACGAAAACTTCCAAAACCGCCGAAATTCATCTAAAAAAAATGCAAGGGATCAAACAAAATAAAAATATGTTTCTAGCTCTGATACAAATTTGATGGTCCCTTTTTATTTCTAAAGCGAAAAGCGTTTTAAGGATGACAAATAAATTTCTCTTTTTTTGTGAAAACCCTTTTTCCAATTTTTTAATTCGCACAAAGCTGTGGACAAATATTAACTTAGCCAAATTTTATCTTGATTCATCATAAACATCCATCTAGTGATTAAATCATGTAAAATAAAGTAAAGAATACTCACAACGCAGGATGTACGAGGAAAATCACAACGGAAAAAAATCTCGGACGGTCCAAGCCAGACAATCATTATGAATGTGGATTTACAACGAACATACACAAGTCGTACTCAACGACTCGATCCCCACGAGACTTGACGCTGTTCTGATCTTCAACCACTCCTCTCACAGTGCCCACGCAGAAAGTCCTTCCACGATATCTGTCCACATCACACGCGTTCACGTATGTCTCGGTGTCCAACGATATGTCTTGTAACGTCTATGATGTTGAACACGAACTCCTTCGCTTCTTCACCGCAAAACCCAGCAAAGTTCTATGCAGAACATACCTTCTTGATGCCACCAAGATCATTATAGCATATATCAATGATAACTCGGATCTTTGAAATTTAAGGATGTGTTTACTTTGGAAAACCTTAGAAAACTTGTGTGTAGAAACGTTTCGTAAATAGTTTTTACATAATGCACACTTACGAAATGTGATGGAAAACACGCCGTATATAATTTTCTTGAGGTGGCGCGTCGTTCAAGCGACATTGACTCTCACTCGAACGAGATGGCAATGTCGTTCGAACGACAGAGCATCTCGCTCGAACGACTGTTCAAGTCGTTTGAGTGACCAGCGAATTAGAGTTTGTTTTTAAACCTACTCTGAAGAAAGAGTTCCACTTAAATCCAACTCTAATCCGTCCTCATCAGATTAAAACGAAGTGTAAACCTTTTCGAACACTTATAAAACATTTACTTTAATAAAATAACATCCTTAAACAATTTAAAATAAATTCCGAGTCTCATTAAAATTACGCATTCATACCCGAGTGATCTCTGAATGCAATTAAACTTAGAAGACGAATAAACTTGCACCAATAAACCTTCGGCATAATGAAATCCTTGAAGCTTTGCCGCAACGTCTTCAATAATCTTCAAACACGTCATAGTCTGTGTGGGATCGTGACAAATAGAAATGGACCAATGACCCAAACGTGTTTTGTTCCGGGAATAAGTCAAAACTATAGGATGGACTCAATTGGAAATTTTTACTTACATCTTGAACGTTCCTATAAAACTGACTTGCCATAGAACGTTGTCAAATTCTATCCGGAAACCAGGATTGGCCTCTAGTTGAGGGCATGCAGGTAGTGCGGGGACCATTTGGCATTTCGGACACAACTCTCAGCTAGTTGTTTCTCTGTTATTTTAATGAGGAAAATCTGATCTCCATGCTCCATGCTCCATGCTCCATGCTCCATGCTCCATGCCAATGCTTGTTCCCACAAAGAATAACATATTGCCTGAAAATATTGTTTTTTTTAGTCAGTCATTATGGCTGTTAAACTACATCTGAAAGATCTTTCCTGTACATCTTCTTATTAATTATTCTTTTCCTTAAATTGATCTTTGGATCATGATTTACAAATTTAGTTGTTGCCTTGCAGTCTTTTCACGTCATATAATCCAAATTTGTTGATGTCAACTGCATATTATCGAACAGATCTATATCAACAACTCTTGGAGGAGGTATGGAAGTTCTAGATCTCTCTTACCGTTATTGATCTTTCCATTTTACATGTGTAAGGTGTTGTGTTGTTAAGAATAATCAAATGGATAATCTTATTAGGTACCTGTGACAAACTTCTTTGGTTCAGTCATGGAAACAATTCACACCGATTCAGCTTATAGAGCCCTCTCTGGAAAATACTTCGGCAGGAATAAAGTCAAAGTGTCATTGGATCAATCAGAGCGAAGATCAATTCTGACTTCAGATGTTGAGCAACATATTATTAGCTCAAACACACCGGTAAGTTCTTCAAATTCCTGCTAAGAAAATTTCCGTCTCTCTTGCAATCGTCAGTAGATCTGATTGTTCTACTGTGTTACTAATGAGATCGTTGAATTCACGCTGCAGGATCAAAATGCCACTTGTCCTTTTACGCACATTTGGGGTATTTTTCAAGAGAAGATGGATAAAATTGAAGACGTTGATGATTTGGTGAACTATGGTTTGGTAGTAATGTTATTCCTGGTGATGGTCTGCACTTGGCTATCAGGATGAAAGTGAGAAACAACTCATTTTCATGCTTCGCCTGTGCATTCTTTTGCAGGTGAATCCTCTCTCTCTCTCTCTCTTTCTCTCTCTCTCTCTCTCTCTCTCTCTCTCTCTCTCTCTCTATATATATATATATATATATATATATATATAGGAAGAGGATTACAAGTAGACCTAAAGAACGGACTTTTTAATGGACCTTAACAAAAAACATTAACAACCCATTAATTTTAATTCCTATGTTGTAATTGGTTCGCCCCAGCTCGATCGAATATTCTTTTTACAACCCACCCACCCAATTTAAACCACCCACCTTACCCCCTAATCTTATCCAACCATCCTGAGATTCTAAAACCGCTGCTACCATCACCCCATACCTGCCGAAAATCAGCCCTTTAAACCACCTACTGCCGGCGACCAACCCAGCCTTATACCACCGGTGAACCACTTAGCCTCCTAACCCGCCAAAAAACCCCATAACCAGAACCACCTGCCTAACCAACCTCTATCCCTACCAGGTTTAACCCATGACCCTTCACTGATACAAACCACAAAAGGCCCCACCTGAACCCAAACCTGTTTACCCCCAACCCGCTGGCGACCTGTGATCCGATCACAACCTGCTGGTGGTGGTCCAACGAACTACCACCATACCTGCCCTCCAAACCACCCGAACTAAATCAGATGGCCAAACCCTATGATTGGCAGCATTTGAAAATCCGATGGTTAGATGGGTGGTTAGAATTGCTGAGGTCGGATTCATCGTGATATTTTCTCAGGTTGGGGGTGGGTGGTTCGAATACTCCTGTTCAAACCGGGTTGGGGGTGTTCCGGGTCTAGGAGGAGATGGGTCAAACAGGTATCTGGGTTACGGGCAGGAGCTCGAAAAGGGTGATGTAGCAGAGGTAATGGAGGTTGGAGGGGGTGGGTGGGGGTGTAGCGGGTGTGTATATCAAAAAACACGCGTGTGTGTCACACGCGTGTCCGTTGCCGCTGGCTCAGACCAAATACAATATAGGAATTAGAATT
The DNA here is from genome assembly GCA_949130495.1 of Sambucus nigra. NCBI lineage: Eukaryota > Viridiplantae > Streptophyta > Magnoliopsida > Dipsacales > Adoxaceae > Sambucus > Sambucus nigra. The sequence goes on from OX422217.1 coordinate 139,715,229, forward strand.
AAATTATTTATTTTTTAATGTTTTATTAGGTTCATTAAAAAGTTCATTTTTTAGGTTTACTAGAGAACTCCCCCCCCCCCCCCCCTCTCTCTCTCTCTCTCTATATATATATATATATATATATATATATATATATATATATATATATATATATATATATATATATATATATATATATATACAGTTGTGCTTGGTCATAAATTTTGGATCAGACAGTATTGAGTAGATTTTACATGATTAAAACTTGGGAGACGATGAAAATGTGACCTTATTTCACGGTTATGGTTCCATTTCGAAGAAATGATTGATTTGTGCTACAAGTGTAATAATTGAATATTTAGTATTCATAAGCATCTGAGCCCCCTAAAATCTTGATTAAACCAAATTTGGCATGCCATTTGAGAAATGGGTTTTGAGATTCCCTCTAGTGCTCAATTATTTGAAATAAGTATGTTATTCAATAAAATAGACGAGATTTTACTGTAGTGGTTACTGGTTGGGGCCACCCTTCGCTGTCCTTGAAAAGTCATCTTTCAAGGGTTTATCTTTTGCAAAAACACTGGTCTTGTTGCAGGGAGGGAGGAATACCAATTGATTTTTGGAGGATTCTTGGATATGGGTAGCTCTACTGCTTGACCAAAGAGTTTATGCTTCCATTGAGACATTGATTTATCAGCATTTAAAAAAAGAATAAAAATATTAAAAGAAAAAAAAACACTGCTTACTTCAGGTGGGGTTTTTGTGCTCCCCTCAAAAATGAAAAATATATTGTAATAGTGTTTTAAAGTTCTGTTGACGTGTTCCATCTTGAATTGCAGCTCAGAACTTGAGGTACTTAGGTCAGCTATATTATGATTTTATACATGCGAATAAATGAGTATGGTATATATGATGTGGCCTAACGAAAATGTGTCGCAACAGGAAAGGGATTGCAGAACTTCTGAAAATGGCGTATAAGCAAAATTAGTGAGTACTCTGGAGCAAAATCACAGAATTGTTTAAGCAGATGGCGGATAAGGAAGAATGGGTTGGATTATAAATCCCACTCAATATGCGCTAACCAAACTTTATGCGAGGGATATTTCTTATTTGAAGGACTCCTGCGCCTAGGTCATGGAGTTTTAACACAGGAAAGAAGTTTACATTAAGTGATTCAAATACTTGTATGGATTATCAAACTAAACTAGAACTGGAAAATGATTTTTGGAATGGAAATCCCCCCGGCGCCACATACACGTTTAGTGACCACTAAAAGTGTCTTAAACCCTCCTGCCATCCTTAGAAGTGTCAGTAAATTATTTTTTTGGGAGGGGGGGGGGGGGGGGGGGGGTATACTTTTTGAATTTATAACATTACTTGTATACTAGTCCTAATTCTCAAGAGCTGGACCCAAAATTTGCTCCTGGTATCTTTGGCCTCTCTTAAAAAATGATAGACCTACTCAAGAAGCCTCACTGGAATATAATTAAAATAGAAATTAATATACAATTAGATTTAAAAAAGAAAGAAAAAGATCACGGACTTTCTCTTCATGGCTTTTAGACAATCACAAGCACGGCAGTTAAGTCTAATTTTTCCCATCAGAAGACAACTTAGTGATATGAAGACAATGAAATCTCTTTTCTGCTAGCACGTCAATAAAATCTCAGTTTGTGGCAATTTTAGGGAGCTGTTTCCATTATAAAAGGATGACTTATTTGTAATTTCCCAAAGATGAGTAGTCTAATGTATACTTTTCTTCTTGTACTCCGCAGTTGATTAAATTTTCTTGCATAGAGGGCTCTCTTCAATAAAGCAAGATGTAACAGAAGTGTTTTAAAAAACCTTGTCCATAAACTATAAAAGAAAATCTGCTGTTGCTACTGTTTGAGTGTTGCAAAAAGCACCCCAAAATATCTCCCTAGCAGTATAGTACTGCTTTTAAACACAATGTAAAATGTTTTTTATGCATTGTGTGGTCATAGAGAGAATTTTGGGTGTCGCTAAGTGGGAAACCTTATATGACTAAAAGGGGCAATTTCAGTGTACGAGGCTTCTGCCACTGTGGGTACTGGGGAGTTAGATGTACACAGCTTAATCTTAATCCCAACATATGCAGAGAAGCTATTTCTGCGACTCGAACCTGTGACCTCCAGGTCACAATGGAGCAACCTTACCGTTGCTTGAAAAATCAAGAAGAATGCTGTTTTTACATGGAATAAAAATGATACTCTGGTTGTAAAATTAATAAAACAAGATATACTTAATAATTGTCCAAAAGTTTGTTTTCCTAAATCAGGAGATAAATTAATTTTTGAAACAGATGCTTCAGATAATTGTTGGGGATACGTCCTCAAAGCAATTGCAGCACAATATTGGGAACTTCCAATATATTTGGTATCCGTGGCAAGAAAATCCTTGTACCAAAAAAGATTCAAATTGTAGATATTCTTTCAGAATGCAAGTGCTAGATCAAATAAGCCTCCCATTATTGAATCAACCATCATATTCCCTTCCAAATAAAAAAGAGGTCCAGGTATATATGGGTGAGGGATTTATCTCACTTTCAGGGAAGGAATATAAACGTCTCCACTACGTTTATATTTTGGGCCAAGTTGGTGAGCGATTCCAACTTGGGGAACTAGGTTTTGTGAGCACACCTAGTGAGATAGCATTTTAGAGGGAATCATCCGGTGAGGGTATACTCGGAAGGATGGATACACGTATAATATATGTGTGGATGTTAGTAAAGGTACGTATAATATGGTAATAAATATTATATGTAGGTGAAAATACAGTATGTGATGTATTGATCTTATATAACTCGAGTTATAGTTATATGTTGTTAATTAATGAGAAATTAATTAAGTTATTCATTTGTGGGAATAATACAGTGTGTGATGTATTTACTTTATATAACTTGTGAGACGGTTATATGCTACTATTTAAGAGGAATTAATTAAGTTAATTGTGAGATAGCTTATAATTCAAGAAATTATTATACTCGGGTTAGAGTAATATGGCAAGGGAAGGTTATACCAGGAGTAGTTGGACGGGGTAGTACAACTAGGCGGGGTTAAGGTAACCGGTAGGTGTGCACAATAGTGGAGGGGTGAGAATGTCCTCAAGGGAGTGCGACACTAACTTAAATATGAAGCGCATTCATGCATTTTAAATTACTGCAGTTAATTCACTTGCTAAATATTTTCAAAATGTTTTAGGTTCTAACCCTTGCTATAAAACCATTTTCAAAAGCTTTTAGGTGTCCAGCCACAGGGACGCCAGAATTGATATTATATTCCAGGGACACGGAGCTGCGACATATGTGGATGCTAGCAGGAGTTTGGATTAGACGCATCATTCATTCATTCCTAGAGTAGGAATCTTGTATCAGTTTCAGTTTTATTTAGGGCTTGTCGCCCAGACTTCTCGGTACAGTTTTCAGGTGTAATTTATTCAGGTGTTGAATATTTGTATTGGATTATTTCTTTGGTGGCCGGTGATTCATTCGTCAAGTTGTGTAATTCTGATTCAGTTTATTTTCATTCAGTTGTGTGAATGGTTTATATTTTAATTCTGTATGTACTATTTTGTTTAATCAAAAAGTTAAAATTGGCACCATCTTTTGGAATACTAGGTGGTTAGTAAGTTTTAAAAAGTTTTTGACAGTGATGCTAAGGATGATCCAACTGAGATTCCTGTTTTAATTTGGTATAGGGCTGATCACCCGGTATTTTATTAGGCGGGGTGTCACAGATGGTATCAGAACATCAGGTTCTAGTGTCCTTAGGATCTGTGCGGCTTTTCACGTTTCGGCTTAGGAATCTTTGATATAGAGCCCTATTATAGGATTGTTGTACTCTCATACGTATGTGCATATACGTTCTTCTGCGAAATTTATAATTGAGAGTGAACTCATACAAAATTCGATTCTCATTCCAGATGACGCCCAGGAGAGAGAGAGCAGCTAGGGCAAGAGGGGGAGATGAGACGAGGGAGGTTCGTCAGCAAGAGTTACAGCAGCAATTGCCAAAGATAATTTTGGCAGCACAGGTAACTGAATTATTAGCACAGGCAGTTGGAGCAACGGTGGTCACAACGGCAGGGTACTTTCCACGGGATCAGCCACAAGTGTTAGTGTCGTCGGATGTTCAGACTCACGCGGGGTAGTCGGGGTGGAAACAAGAATGAGAGGTTAGTTTTAGTGGGAACCCACCAGAGTTGCGAGGGGGTTCAGGGGTAGTACTAGCGTGTCAAGGAAAAGAAGTATCCAGTATCCAGTGTCACCTACGCGTAGGAGATTGCGATGGGGTGCGAAAGTAAATGCTAACCGCTTTTAGTTAGTGGGAGCGGCGCTACAGTGGTGGGAGACGATCACCACAGTTGAGGAAAGGGACACACTAGCTATTTCAGAGTTTTGGGTGCGGTTCGATCGCAAGTATTTTCCTCCAGCGATTGAGTCCGAAATGAGGAGAAAATTTTGTGAGGTGACTCAAAGGGGACCGTTAAGTGGCCGATTACGAGGAAGAATTCACTCGTTGGCAAAATTTTGTACCGGATGAGGTAAGAGGGGAAAAGAGAAAGAAAGCAAAGTTTATGGATGGGTTAGTCTGGAGAATCAGACAACATTTAATTGATAATTTCACATTAGTAGATTATACTGATGTCATTAACGCAACACTCCGGCACTGTCGGGAATATCGCTTCCACGCGAAAGGAAGCGGGAGGGGAGTGGGGATTAGCTAGTCGAATGAGGCAGAAGGGAACAATACCAGTGGGGTATCCCAACAGCAGATTGGGGGAGATCAGGGGCAGGACTTCCGGCAGGGAAATCATGCCAAACGATTTAGAACTGGAGGCTATCGGTAGGATGGCCAGGAATTTCAACAAGGTCGGTATGGAAGGGACCACGACAGGGTGAATTTATTAGAAGGTGTTTCGTCGGTGGGAAAAGCGAGACACTTGAGGAGAGATTGTCTTAAGCGAGGCAGGGGGCAACTACAGGACGAGGTCTTGGATGTATAGCCACTAAAGCAAGTCATGGGCGCATTCGGGCAAACTCGAGAACCGGTCGTTGCGGCTGGAGTATAGAAGTAATTATTTTTACCCTAGGGGCATGGGGTATATTTTTGAGTGACAAAGAGGATGTCACAGTATAAGACGTATTTTTCACTAGAGTTCGCAGGTGAGTCGAATTTAGTGGGTGCGTTGGCGGTAGCAGCCATAGCATATGAGTAAACTTTCCGTAGGGTAGTGGAATTCCTTAGTGTTCTTCACGGGAGAGTGGAGGCGTACACTGAGTGATTGGTTGAATTATGCGAGGAATTACTACTTTCGAGAATTATGGGAGTAGGGTTAATAATATTTTCAAAATATCGACTGCATAGCGATGGAATTTCACTATTGTGGATAGTGGAGTTAAATTTTGGTGTTAGCGACACCAGGGTATGGTTGGTACTACGTATCACCTGAGAGGGCGTATAGCCTATATATATGTGGGTATATATGTTGTATTACATGGTGCAATAGCACTTAGTGAGGTCTTGTGTTCTCACATTTTATCCCGGTAAGTGGGGATGTTTACTGAAGTGAATCAGGGTGGTTAAATTGATTTTCGAGCAAAGAGAGATAGCTCGGGGTTTATTTTGTGCAAGGACTAGTAATAGTAAGGGCGCGGTATTATGTTGTCTTTGGTAGCATAAGGGTAAGCGTATATACTTTTGTGTTGAGAGATAAGTATTTATGGGGAGATGTTTGGACGTAGCACATGGGTTGAATACCCGGGCAGTATATATATATGTATATATATATATATATATATATATATATATATATATATATATATATATATATATATATATATATATATATAAACTCACAAGGAAGTTACATTACAAGATCTCCAACGAGAAGTCAACATAATTAAACAAGATATCAAAGACATCAAAATAGAAAGTAAAGAATTAAAACAAGATATCACTATTTTAAAAGTAGACCAAACTTTCCAAAAGCAACAAGCCATCTCCTCAGAAGAAAGTGATCCAAACAATAGATAATATTTCTTTTTTAATAGTACTATAATTACTTTGCGCTTTGTTCCAGACTCCGGAATAGAATCGAACAATTTGTTCAGGAGAATGAGGGTGAATTTTCTGTTTAAGAATACCTCCGTAACCAATGTCAGAGGCATCGGTTTCAATGATTTTGGTCCAATACATTTTAATTGTTTTCCTGATTTTACATTAAGTTTAACTGACCCTCACATATTAAAAACCATGACATTAAATATTAAAACATCTGGATATGAAATGTTAGAAGGAAGTAAACCACTTGCTTTAATTTATAGAATTTATTACAAATGTTTGTCTTGGTCTTTGTACACCAAATTCATTCAAAATCATTGAAACCGATGCCTCTGACATTGGTTACGGAGGTATTCTTAAACAGAAAATTCACCCTCATTCTCCTGAACAAATTGTTCGATTCTATTCCGGAGTCTGGAACAAAGCGCTATATATATATATATATATATATATATATATATATATATATATATATATATATATATATATATATATATATATATATATATATGTAATATGACTACGGGTTCGAAGTTATATTACGGGTTACGACTAGCATAGTCGGGTAACTTTCGTGCGGTAGAGCGCGGGGATAGGGTGTATGGGCACCCGGGTTAATTAAGGCAAAATCTTGTGCGGTTAAGCACGGGTATAGGGTGTATGGGCGCCCTGGTTAGTTTTAGATGCATACTTGAGTAACATATGGTTAGAAGCGGACGGGATAGATATAGCGGGCTTGGAGGCACATGACTAGTGAGTAATATGTGAATATTGGAATACTAGGTTTATCTTAATATCGAGGACGAAATTCCTTTGTAAGGGGGAAAGTATGTAACACCTCGTATTTTTGTACATTTAATATTTAATTAATTCGGGAATTTTAAATTACTTGTGTGTTGTAATTTTAATTGAATTAATTATGACAATATATATATTTACATATTAATCGGGGAGTGAATCGCTAATGTTTAGGGAAATTTATTTACTAAGTGAATAGTAATAATTTAATTACGTCATTTCGAGTATTAATGACGGGGTATGCACTTATCTCAACCGGAAGTCGGTATAGACTAAATTGGGTGTGAAATAAAGATTTTTATAAATTAATTCGGATGCCAATTCTGAGGGCGCGGTTGAGTCCGGATGGGTCGATATAGTCAGAAAAGAGTATCCGGGTATAGTAATTGGGTCTCGGGGTATTTTTGGGCATGGCTGGCCCACAGGGGGTGAGTTGGGCCACTTTAATTAAGCCCATTAGACTAAAAACGGGATTTAGGGTTTTTTAACCTAATTGGGAGATTAAGGGATGGCAACCAACATAACTCTAAACCTAGGGTTTGAGAGGAGATTTGGGGGAAAGAAAATCAAGAACAAATTGGAGGTTATTGGAGCCAAATTAAGGGACATCAACAACGGATCAGACACTACGAACACTTACAGGCAAGTGGTTAACTGTTGTGATTTCTAAAAGTTTGATAATCAATTCATATCATAGTGATGTGTGTATGAAAATTCATTTTGGGTGTGTCACCAAAATCTAAATTGGAATGGGTACAAAAAGGGGGTTTTGTTAATGGAACAATTGAATGAAATTTAAGGTAAGAATTAGTTGTGTTATATAATTCTGAGTATGATAATCTGGTTTGAATGAGAAAAATCGGAATATAAAATGATGGAATTTGAATTTGAAATTGGGATTGTACCCTAGAAAAATTTGTGTTCTTGGGTGGGTCAAGATTCATAGTGTTAATGATGCTAAAGGGTTTAGATGATATTTTTAGTTCATGAGAGATGTTATGAGATGATTAATAGACTGATTTGAGGTTGGTTTTTTGGGGAAAGAAACCTTGAAATTTCGTTAATGGTGGAATTCAGCAAGGAAGGAGAGCTGGCACGAAGGGATCGATCGATCGATCGGGGGGCATCGATCGATCGACGATGGGAAATTCTGGGCAGTTCGGCCTGGGTGAGATATAAGGGGGAATTAATTATAAATTAATTTCCATACATTTATTAGTGATAAATAATTGTGAAACAAATATTCCTAGCAATTTTGTGAGAGAGTAATTGGGACTAGGATGAATTTATGTGGGGCAGTTAATGGTGAATTTGAGAGATTTTATTCCAAAATAGTGAGATACGGATCATGTGAGTGAATCCGGGGATATTGGTTAAGCGACCCCAGAGTAGTGAATTAAGTTTGGAGATAAACTAATTAATTTAGAGTCGGGATATAGACTCGGGAAAATAATTAATTTCGGGCCAAGTGAATTGAGTCCGGGTATGTTGGTAATTATAGGTGAATATAATTGGGAAATTTATGGAAAGAAATGCGTGACACATTGTGGGTGAAAATGTGGGAAGGAAATTATGAGATGTAAAAAGGGACCAAGTGAGTGAGTCCGGGTATGTTGGTTAAGTGACACCAAAGTATTAAATTAATTATTGAGAAAGGGTAATTAATTTATAATCGGTATATAGACTCGGGAAATATTAAGGTATGGGCCGACTGAGCAAGGCCGGGAATATTGGTTGGGTGACACCAAGTTATTAAATTAATAAGAGTGAGAATTAATTTAATAAGAGTCGGATTGTAGACTCGGGTAGTATTAAATTAAAGTGTATTAATTAATTTAATTAGAGTCGGATTGTGGACTCGGGTAGGATTTAATTAATTAATGTGTAAATTAATTATATTAGAGTCGGACCACAGACTCGAATTTTTGTTGATTAATTAATGGGTAAATTAATTAAATTAGAGTCGGACGATAGACTCGGGGAGGTATTAAATTAATAAGTGTGTTAATTAATTTAATTAGAGTCGGACGATAGACTCGGGGAGGTATTAAATTAATATGTATGTCAATTAATTTAATTAGAGTCGGGTGATAGACTCGGGAAGGTATTAAATTAATAAGTGTGTCAATTAATTTAATTGGAGTCGGACCATATACTCGGGGAAAGTATTATATAAATTGAACTGTGAGTTAAATATATTAGAGTCGGACCATAGACTTGGGAAGACGATAAATTATTAAGTGAGAAAATTAATTACATTGAGTCGGGCCACAGACTCAAGAAATTACAGGCAGTGTACGGAATTTTGAGTACATGGTAAAGCCGGGGTTAGTAATATATATATATATATATATATACGATGTAGTGATAGTATATATATATATATATATATATATATATATATATATATATATATATATATATATATATATATACGTGTATGTATTGTGTGTGACATTAAATTACAGGCAGTGTATGGGATTTTGAGTACACGGTAAAACCGGGGTTCATAGTATATATATACGGGTAGTGATAGTATATATATATGTGTATATATTGTGTGTGATAGTAAATATCAGTGACTAGATATTTATTCAATTTAAATACTCTAATGCTATCAAGGGAGGTTGCGCGATGTGGGTGAATCCCCTAGCTTTAGAAGTAGGGTGAGTATATCCCCAGGTCATAGCGTCCGGTATATATGGGTGAGGGATTTATTTCACTTTCAGGGAAGGAATATGACCGCCTCCACTACGTTTATATTTTGGGCCAAGTTGGTGAGCGATTCCAACTTGGGGAACTAGGTTTTGTGAGCACACCTAGTGAGATAGCATTTTAGAGGGAATCATCCGGTGAGGGTATACTCGGAAGGATGGATACACGTATAATATATGTGTGGATGTTAGTAAAGGTACGTATAATATGGTAATAAATATTATATGTAGGTGAAAATACAGTGTGTGATGTATTTACCTTATATAACTCGGGTTACAGTTATATGCTGTTAATTAATGAGAAATTAATTAAGTTATTCATTTGTGGGAATAATACAGTGTGTGATGTATTTACTTTATATAACTTGTGAGACGGTTATATGCTACTATTTAAGAGGAATTAATTAAGTTAATTGTGAGATAGCTTATAATTCAAGAAATTATTATACTCGGGTTAGAGTAATATGGCAAGGGAAGGTTATACCAGGAGTAGTTGGACGGGGTAGTACAACTAGGCGGGGTTAAGGTAACCGGTAGGTGTGCACAATAGTGGAGGGGTGAGAATGTCCTCAAGGGAGTGCGACACTAACTTAAATATGAAGCGCATTCATGCATTTTAAATTACTGCAGTTAATTCACTTGCTAAATATTTTCAAAATGTTTTGGGTTCTAACCCTTGCTATAAAACCATTTTCAAAAGCTTTTAGGTGTCCAGCCACAGGGATGCCATGATTGATATTATATTCCAGGGACACGGAGCTGCGGCATATGTGGATGCTAGCAAGAGTTTGGATTAGACGCATCATTCATTCATTCCTAGAGTAGGAATCTTGTATCAGTTTCAGTTTTATTTAGGGCTTGTCGCCCAGACTTCTCGGTACAGTTTTCAGGTGTAATTTATTCAGGTGTTGAATATTTGTATTGGATTATTTCTTTGGTGGCCGGTGATTCATTCGTCAAGTTGTGTAATTATGATTCAATTTATTTTCATTCAGTTGTGTGAATGGTTTATATTTTAATTTCGCATGTACTATTTTGTTTAATCGAAAAGTTAAAATTGGCACCAACTTTTGGAATACTAGGTGGTTAGTAAGTTTTAAAAAGTTTTCGACAGTGATGCTAAGGATGATCCAACTGGGATTCCTATTTTAATTTGGTATAGGACTGATCACCTGGTATTTTATTAGGCGGGGTGTCACCGGTATTTGTAAGATAACAAAGTTAAACATAATCATGCTTTCATATGTTTCTCACATGTATATGAAATTTGACTCACTCTCCTTCTTCATCACTTGATCGAGTTTGAGATTGTTCATCTATTGATTGCTACAATAATCCTCTACATTTCCTCACACGATTAACCGCATAGATTTTGAATCGCAGAAATTGAAGGTTGGTAATTAGGGACTTCAAAAAACTCCAACATATGCACGAGTCAGAAATGGCTGCTGCCTATGGAAAAATCATTGTGCTTTTGATGCGATAAATGTATCGGTACATCCTTGGAGATCCGATTCTCTTTCCAAATGGATAGTTATACAAAAAATTGTCACCACGTTTACTAATATCCACAACCAACTTGATTGCTTGAAAGAAGACGAAGAGAACTTCTTGATGATGTGCTTAAATTTTCTCACAATAGTTTTTAATATTCATTGATAATTTTTTTTATATTCATTCACAATGATTTTATAAATCTTCTTCGTAAACAAATTTATAATACTAATGAGGTATACCAATTCTAGGGCAGGAGCTATTCAAGCTAGAACTCACTAGGGTATCCTAAAACACACTCTAAAGTGGGCCACAAATATGCAAATGCGATGCAAGCCAATCCTTGGCTGTTTCCATTCCTCCAATGACTAAACTATTATTGTGGGATGACACTGACCCTTTTTTTACCTAACCTAGAGTTGTTTGACTTATCGAAAGAAATGTTGCGAAAGAGAAGAAAGACGCAGTTATCAGTACCTCTCCTGCAGATTTTTCTCGAGATGGTGCAAGGCATCAATGTGGCCGTTGCATTGCTACATGTAGATTGTAATTTGAATCGAAAAACTTAGAAATAGTTGTTCAGCGAAAATAAAAATTCACAAAATCGAAACATGTGAAAGTCTTAAAATGTTTATAAAACTCAATAGCACGAGTCTATTATTGCCCGAGGGTCCACTATAATAAACACAACTAAAATATTGAGATGCTGTTAAGACTCTTATTTGTATTTCTATCTTATATAGAATGTCGTATTTTTTTTTGGGGGGGGTGGGGGGTGGGGGGGGGGGGGGGGGGGAACTATGTTGTATTTTTATCTTTCATAGAAAGTTAGAAGGGAAAGGCCAAAGCCATGCTAGAGACATAGGGACCTAACATTAGACAACATAGGATACTGGCCTCTAATGCAATGGACCCACTTTATACAATGTTTTGTGTGTGTGTATATATAGATGCAACTGATTTATTTCCGCCAAGACTAATTTTGCCAAACCATTTATTTTAATTATCTCCCATCCTTTCACATATATCTCTCTCTAGCTAGCTAAATTGTTTTTCCTGTTCATCTATATTGTTCTCAAACAACATAACAACTTCAGAATTTCTACATAAATGATATTGAAGGTATAAAGGGAATTTTTAGATACTTGTTTATCATAAAAGATTAAAATCGATAAATGGGGATAACTTGTGAAAGTATTGTCTGAATCTTGAAAATGTTTCGAGATATAACATCAACAATTAAACTAATAATTATTTGAAACAAGTTGATTATTTTTCACATGCATAGATAATATTATTCACAAATTGATTCTTTTGCAATTGCATCATAATATTTTACAATAACTGTCACAATAGCTTGCAGGTAATGAAGTTTCTCAAAACTACTCTATTTAACTCATAAGCTAGGGTCACGAGAAATATATTAAGTGAATTAATATTGAAAAAGCCTTCTAGAAAATATTGAATAAAAATTTAGAGAGGTTTTTTTGCATCGTAAAAGACAAGATAATAAAATAAATAAATAATAATATTTAAGTAATTTTTTTACTCATCTTAATTTAAAAAATTATGTAACGCTAAATATTAATTACTTAATTGATTGATGATAAAAGATTGCAAAGTTTGGTTGGGCTGCCTTTGGTTAGGGAAGGTATTTTAAGAGGTTAGTGTACAATGTGGAAGTGACACGCGTTAAAGCTACCGACAAAGAGGAGTTAAGGAATATTATTATTTCAGAAATCTTCTCTATTTTTATTGGCTGATTAATTGACCTTTCGACATGTGGGTCCCAATTATTCGTTGAAAACTTTACGCACAAAAAAGACCAAAAGATAAGCCCAATTTATTGGTTCGTACTGGTCCCACAATACTTAACCTCATGTGAAGGGGGCCAAGACTCAACTAATTGCATTTGAAATGGACACGTTTAACTCCTTTCATTTGATATTTTTTTTGAACCATACTATTTGTACCAATAATTAATCATGATCCTTGGAGTTAATAATGATGTAAATTTAACCGTCATGTTGAATGCAACACTTTTTACGGATAAGTACATCACCTAATCTTTTATTGAATAACCAAAACTACAATTCAATTGTTTGATAAAAATACGAAATATTATAAAAGAGTCTATTTTAATCACGGATGATTAATCTTTTATCAAAATAAATAAAAATTTCATTTGATTCATTCATAGCATCACTGCTGAAAACCTTTTTAAATTACTAACCCCCTATGTTAAATTAAACCGGTGTCAATTTTATCTTTTATTAATGTAACAACATACAAGAATAGAAGTAATATAACTCATCCACACAAATATAAAAGTTTAAATCATCACATGATAAATAGATAAATATTGAATACCGAATAAACCATCGGTTCTAAAACAAAATCCAAAGCATAAGTCTACAGAAATAAAACTGAATCCAAATACATCGTCTGATAAATAAAACTAAAAGAATGTATCAACTGAAGGGGCAACATACCCAAAGGAAATACTGAATCATAAATCCTAGTCTAGGAATGAATAACTGAAGCGTCTACACAAATTTTGCAAGCCTCCACGAAAGCTGCAGCTACGCATCCCTAAAATGAGCCCTCAAGCTTGGCGTCCCTGTGACTGGACACTTAAAATGTTTTGAAAATATATTTGACACGGGTGAGAGGCCAAAATCATTTGAAAATATTTAGCAAGTAATTAAGATGCAACAATTAAATATGCATTAACCCTTTTCATATTTAAGTTGGTGTCACTCTCTCGATATTACTCACCTCTCAACTATTGTGCACACCTAACGCTTACCTCCTATCCCAACTAGTTATACTACCCCACCTAACTAGTACTGTTACATATCTTTCTATCACTCTACTCTATCCCGAGTACTTCCCCCCTTTGATTCATAAGTTATTCTACTCATTAACTTAATCATTTCCACTTTAATTAATTATATAACATTCACACATGTTATATATAAAATACATTCACACTTTGTGAATTTAATCCGTATATAATTCTTTACTCTATTATATAAGTACAAATATACTACAATAATCACATGTATGTCGTGTATAATAATCATCCTCCTGAGTAATAACGCACTGGATGCTTGTCTCTAAAATGTTATCAAATCCCTGGTATGCTCACTCTAACCCGGTTACCATAAGTCGGTTAGCTTACACCGAAATAGGTAATAAAATTATAAACGTAGTGGAGGCGATAATATTCCCCCGAGAGTGAGATCGAATCATACCCAAAGCGTCTCACCTATAAAATAAATCACACAATAAAATATCGGGCGGTATAACCAGGGGACTATACTCTCCCGGCATTCACTAGCTAGATGATTCACCCACATCGTGCAACCTCCATGATAGCACTAGAGGGGTATGTTTTCACATAAATGTCATACATATCGATTTTTATAAACTGTATATATACACTAAATCGGCTAACCCTTGCGTAACACCTGTAACACTAACCCATAATCTCTGAGTCTTCCTCGACTCTAAATTTATTTTGATTCACCTCAATTAAATAATTAATGTAGCATTACCCCACTAAAATACCCAAACTCAACAAATTGACCCATACTTTAAATATTTACGAATTTATTTCACTCAATTCGTTCCTTAAAATTTCTCACCGTTTCTCGCCTTTCTAGATCAATTTATTTTACCCAAAATCTCTAGGTAATAGGTTCCCCTTTTTATTTTTCACTAATTAAATAAATCTTGAAAAATTCCCAAAAATTGGAGGCCAAAATAAAATAAGTGAAACTGCCCGAAGTCAGGCATCATCGATCGATTGATCTGCTTCGCCAACAGCTTCTTCCCCAATTCAATTTTCTCCATTTTTGTTCATTCAACCTCCATGGTTTCAATCCAAACCTCAACCAAATTATACCCAATGTTCATTACACATTGAAACAGGTTTAGATCATAATATAAACCTTCCAACATCACTGATTTCTCTTATAATCCATAAATTTCACAAATTGGGTTTTACAAATTACATTCAAACATCTCATTGTATTCAATTCTACAAATCCAAATTGAATGTATCTGACTTTCATATTTCGAATAAGAATCTTATTCTAACAACAATATATGTTATTTCATCATCAATTGAGTATTTAATCTACACATAGTACTCAAATTATCAAAAATCCATTTTTATGTGACAACCCTCACCAAAAAAGGATTTGTTTATACCCACCATAGTATGAACATGAATTTCAGCAAATTAAATTGTAAGAAAGTTAATTACTTGCCTTACTATATTCGTATAGTTTGATTTTACGTTGTAAAAGACAGATCGGTATTTGAACTCCCCCAATTCTCTTTGCTTTTGGCTCCTAAAGCTCTCCCCTTCTTCCTTCTCTATTCTTTAAATATCTTAGGATTTAGAATATGAATTACAGCTGCCTTAAACTCTTAGACACAGGTTTTTAATCCTCAATCCCGAATTTTGGCTAACGGGCAAAGTCTAAATGACCCAAATACCCCCGTGTGGCTCTGATTATGTCTAAAAATGTCCTGGGATTCAATTACTACTCTCGAGTACACTATTTTGACTATCTCGACCCATCAAGAACCAACCGTGATCTCGGAATTTCCATTCGAGTCACTTGACATAAATTGAAATTGTCCTACTTATTTCTCTTTATTTTGAGACTTTATCTATTACGACATTTTATGTGTGTCCCTTAGATATAATTTTATTACTCTTTTAAATTTATTTGAAAGTTATATATTTATTTTAAAATGTTTTTACGTACTTCAAAAATATTTTTCTGTATTTTTTTAGATATATTTAAATGTTAATATTTATCAAAATATGTCCTATATTATTTCGTTGTATTAATAAACAATTTTTTTTTGTGTTTAATATGGGATATATATAAAACTTTGAATTAAACATAACATTTGTTTAAGTTCAACCCTTTAAGTCCCTATATTAAAATGACTGATTTTTGTGTCTATTTGGTGTATCGTTTGGTTGCCTCTTCTGTTATCGATTTGATGCATGCCATTTGGTTGGCTCGAGGTCTTTGTATGGTCTCTTCAAAATATGTAAAGGTGTGGTTCTTACGATTCTTTGCCCGCTTTGTTTTCTCTCTTTCGCCCCTGTCTCTCTTTTGGTTAAAGACGCTAATACCCCTCATTTTCTGGGCCGTCACTCGTATCCCCAGCCGCTTATGGAAAAAAGGGCGTTTTTACCCTCATGAGGTACGTTTATTAATTATGAACCTATGCCACTTTGGTTGGCATATCAAAGGCATGCGATGGGGTCTTTTCATTTTTTAGGGTTTTGAATAAAAATAAAAATCAGCCAACATTTTTCATCTCTTTCTCCTCTCTTTTTCTCTCTATTGTTTCGATACATAAATTCTTGCTGAGTGTGTGTGTTAGATCTTTACCCTGGCTTAAAATCTTACACACATATGAGTTTGGGAGCTTCTGATCTAAGTTTTTAAACTGAGTGAGGAGTTTATGTTTGATAAAAGATTTTGTGTTTGCTGGGTTGTTGTTCTCAACTGTGAGCTGCCATACATCTTGATATTTTTTGGTGGGTAAGGCCTTGCTGTTTTGGAGATTGGCTATTGGTTGCCCTTTTTTTTTTCTCTCCTTTTGCTCGTCAGTGCCAAAGCTTTTTTAAGGCTTTCTTTCTGAGTTATCTCCCTTTCTCTCTCCCTCTCTCTCTCTCTCTCTCTCTCTATATATATATATATATATATATATATATATATATATATATATATATATATATATATATATATACATATACTGATATATACATATATATAGTTTTTTTCCCTTAGTTTTGTACTCCCCTTATTTCAGTACGGGTGTGTGCGTTTTCCTTTTGGTGTGTGTGTGTGAGTTAGGTTTAACTAAGTGTGTGTTAACTTGTTCTAAACTCAGTGTGTGTTAACTCATTTCTAAACTCAGTGTATTAAATCATTACTAAACTCAGTTTATTAACTCGGTACTAAACTCAGTGTGTTGACTCGTGTGTGTTTAGTGTTTTGAGATCTGATTAAAAATTAATTGTTTTTGATTAATTAATTATTTTTAAATAGGCTAATTTAAGTTAAAATGAAAACTGAGTTAAGTAGGGTTTAAACTTAAGATTGTTGGTGTGTGTTTGACTTGTGAAAAAACCTGGTACATTATAGTATTTGGGAGTGTGTGTTTGGTTCTATACCTACTTATTTTATCACCATTTGTTTATTATCCTAGTTAACTAAAATTAGACATAACCTGGGGTGTGTTTTGTCTCTTTTTATAAACAAGATAATTTGTATGTTCTGATTAAAATAAACCTTTTAATTAATTCTACATGCTGTAGAACTTCACGGAGTCTCGGATTTTAGTGCGTGGTTGTGCATGTTATCTAATTGCTATTACCTAGGTGTTATTGGGTTGACTGATTTTCAGTCAAGTTGGTTTTTTTTAGACTACGCTAGTTGTATTTGCTTAGTTGAAATCATTGTAAACTGTTGGACTGTAATCTGTAACTAATAATTGGTAAAGTGGACTTGGGTGTGTGAGTTGTCCTGGGACTAAGGACACGAGATTTCCCATCACGGTGGTTTCCTCGAGAACAAATACTGTGTCAATTTCTGCCTTACCTCATCCCATTCTAAATTATTTTATTTTAGTAGTATCATCACAAATCCGTTTTTAAATTTGTGTGTGTGTGTACAACAGTTTTAATCAATGCTTTAAACTTAAAATTAAAATAGTTAAGTTTTATTTATTAACTAAAACACGTTAGGGTGTTTAGGTTATTTCAAGTGATATTAGAGCTTCAGGACTCACTTTTTAAATGTTTTTTCCCGCAAAGAACCTGAACTCTTTTGTTTTAAAAAATCCTATATTTTATTATAGGTGACCATAATGGGTCTTCCGTACGTCCTCCCCTATTTGATGGTGACAACTTCGCTTACTGGAAAGTAACAATGGTTGCGCACCTCCAACATTTGGGAGATTATGTATGGGATATAGTTGAAACTGATTTTTCTGCGCCTACTAAACCTAGTGATGATGATGCTGAAATTTTTGTTCGAAAACCCCTTTCAGACTGGACTAAAGAGGAAAAGTTTTGCTCACAGTGTAATAACAAAGGCAAAAATGTAATTTTTCAAGCGATATGTGCAACTGAATTTAAAAGAATTTCAGCCTGCACTAAATCTAAAGAGGCTTGGGACATTCTTATGACTACCCACGAAGGAGACTCTAGAGTTAAAAAAATCAAGTCCCAAATTCTAGTTAGACTCTATGATTCTCTCTATATGAAAGATGATGAGAAATTTGATGACTTTTACTTAAAATTGCAAGATGTTGTAAAACAATCTCACACTAATGGTGTTGTTTATGTCGACTCTTAAATATGTGATAAAATCCTTAGGTCTTTTCCTAAGAGTTTTAATTTAATTGCTCACACTATTGCTGATAATTTGGATAGTTATGCTCTTCATGTCTTGTGTAGTAAACTTAAAACCTTTGATTATCAAAATACTTTAAGGGATGAGAAAAGAGGCAAATCACATGCACAAACTCAAACTCAAAATGTTCTTAGTTTTAGATCAAGTGAAAGTAGTTTGACATTTGTATCCCCCTTGTCTAATTTAAATGAATCTGAAATCTGTTTAGATTCTTTGGATAATGAAATTGATCTCATGACCAAACACTTTAAGACATTTGTGAAGTTTAGAAATAAATTTGCCTCAAAAGAGGGTCAACCTAGTTATTCGAATAGACCCCATGAGAAATATTTTGAGCAAAAAAGCTTTGAAAAATCTGGACCTAAAAAGGATTTAATCTATAATCAGTGCCGAAAGTGCAATGAATATGGTCACTATGCTGATAAATGATTTTCTATATCCAATAAAGTATGTTTATCTAGAACTTGGGATGATAGTTTCGATAGTGATGATGAGGAAACTTTTGATAATCTTATGGCGTTTACCTCCGTATGCAATATCATATCGGAGGACATCTTTGACAACTTATCTACTCTTTCTGATATTTCTGATTTGGGTGAAGATAACTTTTATTTAGACTTTGTAAATTTGCCTCACACCTTTCCTGCTCAAAATTACCCTAATGTCACGACCTCTCTTTTCATATTGGAAATATTTATGCTGATTTAGATGAATCTGATATAATTGAGGATCCTGCAAAGGTTGAAAAGTGTGTGTGATATTTTTAAAAATGACACACTTGATAACATCACATACTTAGGTGAGGTGAATGCTAGGTTATTAGCTAAAATTGACGTTTTAAATAATTAAATCAGATTAATATCTGAAGAATCCACATTTCACGTAGAAGAATTGGAAAAAGATGTTGTTTTACTTGAAAAGAGGACTGTTATGCTAAAATAAGGAAATTTTGTTTAAATTTGATGAATCTCAAAACTATTTTGTGTAAATATGATAAGTGTAAAAAACACTAGATAGTGCTTTGAAAAAGTTAAAAGGTTATTGGAATTCTGGTGATGTTGTAAAAACTATTAATAAGAATTTGAATTTAGATAAATCTACAAATGGATTAGGGTTTAAAGGAAAAGAGTTTAATGTTACTAAATTTGTCAATTCTAAAGAACAAGTCCCTGAATCAACTGAAATTAGAATGTCTTATAAACATGTGAAAAATGAGGATTTTTCTACTTCTTCTAAACCGGTGTTTGAATGCAATTTCTGTCCTAAAACTGGAGATTTAGAAAAATTCTGTTTTAAGAAATTGGGGTATAATAAACCTGTTTTAGCCAAATTTAGGCAAACTGAAACAACCAGGAAATTATAAACTACAAAGCCTGTTTTTAGTGTGGTTTTTGTTTTAAAAAGGGTCACTTAGAACCATTTTATTTTAAAGAGGCAAATCAAATTAATTGTAAACCTGTTTATAGAACTGCTGTCCCAAATAAACCTGCTTATAGGAAATTCTTCCCCTGTGATTTTTGTCATAAAAACGGTCATTTGGTAGATTTTTGTTATAAACGACTGCATGCTAGGACCTAATCGAGCCGGTTTTTTGGTAAAACTGAATTAGTTAAGAAGCCTAATCTGTCCAACAAACATGCCTTTAAAACTAAAACATTTTTTGAGAAAACTAAGGCTGATTGGGTTGAAAAGTCTGAATCAAATGACACACTGAGATGTAATGTTGTTTTATCAGCACTAAATGCTAGTAATAAAAACTCTCAATGGTACTTAGATTCTGGATGCTCTAGGCATATGACTGGGGATGAATCCAAATTTACCACCTTAAAATCTTTTGTTGGTGTTATTTTTGGTGATGGAAAGATGTCCCACATCATAGGCAAAGGGTCGATTGTGACAGATGTGCTCCTTAACTTGGAGGAAGTTTTACTTGTTGAAGGTTTAAAAGTAAATCTATTAAGTATTAGTCAATTTTGTGACATTGATCATGCTGTTATTTTCTCCTAATTTGATTATAAATTTTTAGACCCAAATGGGAATGTTATTTTGTGTGGTAATAGGACTTTAAACAATTGCTATACCATTAAACATGAACATGAATCTGAAAATTATTTATCTTCTAGGATGAATGATTTAGACTTATGGCATGAAAGATTAGGAAATAGTTTGTCTAAATTAACTAGTTAGAATCTTGTTCTTGGCTTACCCAAAATAACCAAAGTTAAACATTCTATTTGTGGTCCGTGTCAAATTGGTAAAATTCATAAGGCACCTCAGAAGAAAGTGATTGATATTTTTACTTCTCACCCTTAGGAATTATTGCATATGGATTTAATGGGTCCATCTAGGACAATTAGTTTATGTGGTAATTCTTATATTCTTGTTATTGTTGATGACTTCACCAAATTTACATGGGTTGCTTTTATGAAAGAAAAATCTGACATCTTTAATCATTTTTTGAAAATTTTGCTAAAAATTGAAAATGAGAAACATACTCAAGTCACTCGAATGCGTAGTGATAGGGGTGGGGAATTTAAAGACACGGGTGTCATTGACTATTGTTTGGGAATTTATATCAACATTAATTTAGTGCTCCTAAGACACCACAACAAAATGGTATTGTAGAAAGAAAAAATGGAACCATTCAAGAAATGGCTCGTGTTTTAATTCATGCTAAGAATTTGCCAAAATATTTTTGGGTTGAAGCTACTCAAACATCTTGTCACATAATTAATAGGGTTCATTTAAGGAAAAACACTAAACAAACTCCCTATGAATTATGGTATAGTAGACAACCCAATTTGAAATATTTTAGGGTGTTTGGTAGTGAATGCTATGTGTGTAAGGATCATGAACACTTGTCTAAATTTGACACTAGAGGAGACAAGGATATTTTTCTAGGATACTCTTAAAATAGTCGGGCTTATACAGTTTATAATTTGAAAACTAAGTCTATTATTGAATCTATTAATGTTGTGATAAATAATTGTGTTGCCTCTTTGGTAAAAGATAGCCGAAAATCATTACTCGTTGAAGACATACCTTTAAATGATTTTCCAAAATAATCAACAGATAGTGACTCGAACTCCCTTCCACCGGAAGACCTTGATGTACCCGGTTAGAGCTAATCATCCTAAAAAGAACATTTTTTGTAATGTTAAATAACCAATTAAAACTAGAGATGAAACTCTAAATGCTTTATTGTCTTCTTTTGTCTCTCTAGTAGAACCTAAAAATATAAAAGATGCTCTTGTTGATGAATATTGGCTTCTTGACATGCAAGAAGAGTTGGGTCAATTTAAGATCCATGATGTGTGGTTTCTAGTTCCTTGTCCTACTCATACTAATGTCATTGGAACTAAGTGGACATTTAAAAGTAAATGTGATGAAACCGGTAATGTTTTGCGTAACAAAGCTAGACTAGTAGCTCAAGGGTACTCTCAAATTGATGGTATTGATGTTGATGAGACATTTTGCCCCGGTTGTTAGAATAGTCTATTAGACTTTTACTTGCCGTTTCGTGTCATTTAAAATTTAAATTATACCAAATGGACGTAAAATCTGCGTTTTTAAATGGGGAAGTTTATGTTGAACAACCTAAAAGTTTTGTTGATCCTTTTCTTTCCGATCACGTGTTTAGATTAACGAAAGCTCTTTATGGACTCAAACAAGCCCCTCGTGCTTGGTATGAGCGTCTTACTTCTTTTATTTTAACCCACGACTTTAATCGAGGGGAGGTAGACCTAACAATCTTTGTTAAAAGAAACACAACCTGTTTGGATATTGCTCAAATATATGTTGATGACATTGTTTTTGGGTCAACATCTCCTCAAGAGGCTGAAGTTTTTGCTAACATTATGAAATATGAATTTCAAATGTCTATTATGGGTGAGTTGCAATTTTTTTTGGGTTTACAAGTTTCTCAAAAACAGGATTGCATTTTTATATCCCAAAATAAATATGCTATTGAATTAGTTAGACATTTTGGGTTAACTAACGCAAAGACTTCTAAGAACATATGAGTTCCACTCCTAAGATATCTAAAGACTTATTGGGTAAAAAGGTTGAAGTCACACTTTATCGTAGTATGATTGGTAGCCTTCTTTATTTAACGACTAGTAGACCCGATATAATGCATAGTGTGTGTGTGTGCGCTAGATATCAATGTGAACCTAAATAATCTCATATGCTTGCGGTTAAGCGCATACTAAAATATGTTAGTGGTACTTTAAGTTTTGGGATTAAGTACACAATTGACACAAATTCTAAAATAATTGGGTATACGGATGGTGATTGGGCTGGTTGTGTTGATGACAGTAAAAGCACTTCCTATGGATGCTTTTACTTAGATCACAACTCAGTCTCTTGGTCGTCTAAAAGGCAGAATTGTGTGTCTCTTTCCTCCGTCGAAGCCGAGTACATCGCTGTCGGTAGTTGTTGTACTAAGCTTTTGTGGATTAAACAAATGCTCAATGACTATGGTATAATTGAACCCATTGCACTCATTTTATGTGATAATCAAAGTTCCCATTAGTATTTCAAAGAATCTTATTTTTCACTCACGTACCAAACATATCAAACGGTGTGAAAACTTTATTAGAGAACTTGTTGAGAAAAAGGAAATTTGTATTCAATATCTTAACACTAAAGACCAATTAGCTGATTTATTTACTAAGCCATTGGAAAATCATAGATTTGAGACTCTACGAATGTCTATTGGTGTGTGTCCGTTTCCAACCTAATTTGATTTTAGTTTCCTCCCTTTGTCCCTTTGAGACAAACAGGGGATCGTTTAGGTTTTTGTTGTTAGTTGAGTTATGTATTGTTTAGGACTCAAAATATTGTTAGTTGAGTTATGTATTTGGTCTCAAAGTCATGTTTGTCTCAAAATTGGCCAAAGGGGGAGATTGAAATTGCCCTACTTGTTTATCTCAATTTTGAGACTTTATCTGTTACAACATTTTGTGTGTGTCCCGTAGATATAATTTTATTACTCTTTTAAATTTATTTGAAAGATATATATTTATTCAAAAATATTTTTATGTACTTTAAAATATATTTTTTGTATTTTTTAGATATATTTAAATGTTCATTTTTATCAAAATATGTCCCATATTGTTTTTTTGTATTAATAGAGAATTTTTTATGTGTTTATTAGTGGATATATATAAAACATTGAATTAAACATAACATTTGTTTAAGTTCAACCCTTTAAATCCCTATATTAAAACGACTTATTTTACTGTCTATTTGGTGTGTCGTTGTTTGCCTCTTTTGTTACCGATTTGATGCCTAAAATTTGGTTGACTCGAGGTCTTTATGTGGTCTCTTCAAAATCTGTAGAGGTGTGGTTCTTACGATTCTTTGCCCCCTTTGTTTTCCCTCTTTCGTCCCTGTCTCTCTTTTGGTTAAAGACGCTAATACCCCTCATTTTCTGGGCCTTCACTCGTATCCCTAGCCGCGTATGGAAAATGACATTTTTACCCTCATGAGGTACGCTTATTAATTTCGAACCTATGCCACTTTGGTTGGCATATCTAAGGCATGCGATGGGGTCTTTTCATTTTTTAGGGTTTTGAATCAAAATAAAAATCAGCCAACATTTTTCATCTCTTTCCCCTCTCTTTTTCTCTCTACTGTTTCGATACACAAATTCTTGTTGAGTGTGTGTGTTAGATCTTTACCCTGGTTTAAACTCTTACACACATATGAGTTTGAGAGCTTCTGATCTTAGTTTTTAAATTGAGCGAGGAGTTTGTGTTTGATAAACGATTTTGTGTTTGTTGGGTTGTTGTTCTCAACTGTGAGTTGCTATACATTTTGATCTCTCTTGGTGGGTAAGGCCTTGTTTTTTTGGAGATTGGCTATTGGTGGCCCTTTGTTTTTCTATCCTTTTACTCGTCACTGCCAAAGCTTTTTTAAGGCTTTCTTTGTGAGTTTTCTTTTACTCTCTCCCTCTCTCTCTCTCTCTCTATATATATATATATATATATATATATATATATATATATATATATATATATATATATTCATATTTACAAATATATATATATATATACATATATACTGATATACCCATATATACATATATATAGTTTTTTTTCCTTAGTTTTGTACTCCCCTTATTTCAGTACGGGTGTGTGCGTTTTCCTTTTGGTGTGGGTGTGTGAGTTAGGTTTGACTCAGTGTGTGTTAACGCGTTCTAAACTCAATGTGTGTTGACTCGTTTCTAAACTCAGTGTATTAACTCGGTACTAAACTCAGTGTGTTAACTCGTGTGTGTTTAGTGTTTTCAGATATGATTTAATTTTTTTTATTAATTAATTATTTTTAGATAGACTAATTTAAGTTAAAATGAAAACTGAGTTAAGTAGGGTTTAAACTTAAGATTATTGGTGTGTGTTTGGCTTGTGCAAAAACCTGGTACATTATAGTGTTTGAGAGTGTGTGTTTTGTTCTATACCTGCTTATTTTATCACCATTTGTTTATTATCCTTGTTAACTAAAATTAGCCATAACCTGGTGTGTGCTTAGTCTCTTTTTATAAACAAGATAATATGTATGTTCTGATTAATACAAACCTTTTAATTATTTCCGTGTGTTGCACAACTTCACGGGGTCTCGGATTTGAGTGTGTGGTTGTGCGTGTGTTCTAGTTGCTATTACCTGGGTGTTATTGGGTTGACTGATTTTTCAGTCAGGCTGGGTTGTTTTTAGACTACGCTGATTGTACTGGTTGTATTAGCTTAGTTTAAATCATTGTAAACTGTTGGACTGTAATCTGTAACTAATAGTTAGCAATAGTGGACTTGGGTGTGTGAGTTGTCCTGGGACTAAGGACACGGGGTTTTCCATCACGGTGGTTTCCTCATGAACGAATAATGTGTCAATTTCTACTTTACCTCATCCCATTCTAAATTATTTTATTTCAGTAGCATCATCATAAATATATTTTTAAATTTGTGTGGGCGTGTGTGTGTACAACAGTTTTAATCAAAGCTTTAAACTTAAATTAAAAGAGTTAAGTTTTATTTATTAACCAAACACGTTAGGATGTTTAGGTTATTTCATAAATATCTTATCTCGACCTCATATAGTCTACACGTGGCCCCCGGTTGAGATATAACACAATCACGTTGATATCACTCGCTACAATGTAAAATAATTATTTACCATTCACGTAGTAGTTTTATTGTGAAAATATTAATCATTATATCTCCTGATTAATATTTTAATAAAAATATAATATTTAATTCTACTAAATTACATCCCACGTGTAATTTAAGACTATCGAAATAATTAAATTTTAAATACTCAGAAATACAGGGTGTTACATATTTACCCCCTTAAGAAATTGGGACGTAACTGCGGTGAATAACTCTGGATTCTGCTCACGCATGTTATCCTCCTGCTCCCACGTCGACTCATAAACCTTGTGGTGCCCCCACTAAACTCAAACCAAGGGTACCCCCTTAAACTTCAGCTTACGCTCACTATGATCAAGTATTGCCATCGATCTCTCCTC
This sequence comes from Sambucus nigra, assembly GCA_949130495.1. NCBI lineage: Eukaryota > Viridiplantae > Streptophyta > Magnoliopsida > Dipsacales > Adoxaceae > Sambucus > Sambucus nigra. Next base: position 139,741,279 of record OX422217.1, read on the forward strand.
GTACGTGATGTCTAGCTGCACGTCTATCTCCTGTAATGGAACATGACAAAAAGCCCTCTCTCTCCTTCGGTATCTCCTCAGCGATGACACGTGGAACACATCGTGAATACGCTGTAAGTGCTCCAACAGTACCAACCTATATGCCATTGGTTCCACCCTCTCGATAATCAAAAACCTCCAGCTCTATATGTCTCCTATCTGCATCAACATAACTTTTCTACTTGTCCCGAGCTATAAGAATGTGCCCTCGAATCAGCTCTGTAAATGCCTGAAAGGCCGTGTGTGATACTGATTCAAATCAACTCGCAAAATTCCAACACAACCTTATTTAATTAGAGTCAATTTATGAATCAAATTAATTCAACCCACAATGTCAAATATCTACGTGCGTGCAGTGTCCAATCAACATAAATAAAATATGAGACATAAATTTAAGGAAAAATCCCAGAAGGGCAAAACCTTTTTATTTCACTATAATTGTAAATCAAAACTTACATGGTTACAGTGAAATACAGTTGGTTGACACACGAATACTCGCAGGCATCGATCAACGTCTTGAACAATGAATTACACACAATAATCTATAAGAACCACAGTCCTATCTTCAGCAAAGATCCACACGCAGCGAACCTCAAAGATCTCAATCTTAAATCAGCAAAGGAACTCCCTCAAGTGCTCTTCAATGACATGTAGCCATATGATCTAGAAAATACTTGCACAAAAATATGAACACCAACAAGATTGTGTTCTAAGGTTCCAAAATATTCACAAAAGTATATGGGAATTTTTGTGAATCAAAACTAAGTTTTTGGACTAAAAATATGAAGACTTGTTGAATATGGACTCTCAAAGATGTCTCTTAAAGTCTTAAACAAATACATCATCGAAATAGGTATATATAGGATTTTAGAAAATCTGAGGCAACATAAAATTTTATCAGGTCTGTACCGGTTCATTTTTGATCATTATCAGATTGGTCCGGTCAGACAGAATTCTCTGTATAAAAATGCCAGCGGGATCGGTTCGTTTTTCTTCTTAAACGGATCGATCCGGCCTGTAAAAAATATTTCTTCTTAACTTGCCTCGTTTTTATAAAAACATTTTAGTAAAAATTTCCCAATACTAAAATGAAACTTTAAAGAAATTAAAACCCAACCTTACCAACGTTATTTTGTCGAGGCTTCGTTGAAGATTTCTTGACATTCGGATCCATCTTGATGCGTGTATGCTCTTGAACATTCCTTCGACGTTTATAGCGGTATACGACATACTAACATGTAAGCGAACATGAGAAAAATGTATTTAGAAATCCCCCCTATGTCTTTGCCGTTACAAAATAAAAATATCAAAATTATCAATCTAAAAAATGACCTATACAAATCTACTCTCCCAAGAACAAAAGTGGAAAGATAAACTGTCAAGTCTTAAACCTTTGATTCAACAATCAAATCTTTATAGCATAAAGCTTTTCTCATCAGGGTGTGTAACATAATGATCTTCAATTGTACCTACACAAATGAGACAAAGCACGTACCTCGTGACGTATCGAGTTTGAAATGATATAAGCATAAACATGAAAGCATAATCAATTATCCCCCTTACTCCCCATAAAATCATAATTCGTTCTGCCCCCTTTTATTTGTCCAAAATAGATAAGGAAAAGAATAAATCACATAAATCAAATCGGGGTGTCACGGTAAACCAGGAAAACATACTATTTTTGATTTTTAAGATTTTTCATATAAAGATGCAAAAATGATGTTACAAAAATCACACACCATGAATTTTTACTAAGACAACCAAATTGTGGAAACAGAATGAAGGTGTGTGAACAAATTCGATAGAAAAATTGACTCAATCATGACATGCGTGCAAGATGCATAAGTTTACTCCTAATGAATGAACATAAAAAATAGTCCTTAGGTGTAAAAAATGTTGAATTTAGATGACATCATCTTAATCATATCAACAAATCAAAGTATAAATGATTTCCACACCAATAACGTCCAAAACTATGTAATGCTCTTTCTTGACTTTCAAGGACGTGCAAACCGTTATAAATTCCATCCAAACTCCCTCATTAAAAGATAGTGATTTTTATTTTTCTCATGAGGTGATGAAACTAAAACTATTGGACCATTTTTGGCATACATTTCTTTTTATTGGCTTTTAATTTTTTTCGGGCTCTTTTACACCTCATTGGACCCTGGATAATTTTTAATCCCTCACTTTTTTTAGGTCCATTTAAATGGTGGCTTTATCGCAAAACAAAAAATGAAATACCTTTCGCAGCCCTTTTCCGTTTTTTAAAATAAATCATACAAACTCACAAACGGTTTATAACATGCACTACTTTCTTGTCATGATTTAATCGTATTTTGTTCATTGTATAGACGGAATTGTGATGGAAACACTCAACCAACATGTGATAGACAATCACAAAAGTCAAACATATCCGTGCGTGTGTGCAATAAAGGACAAATGAGTCAAACATGTAGGTAGAAGCACTATATATCATCTCAAAGACTCCAAACTTTGTAAAGAACATGAAAGACATAACATATTGTCTCAAAACACTATTAAATAGTCACATGGATAAATGGAATTAAATTGTGACTCGGTCATCCTAGGTGTCTATCCATATATGGTGTAAAATGAAATACAAAAATCTTTTTGTCTTTTTCAAAATTTTTATAAAAATAAAATCTTTTTGTACTTTTTCAAATATGATTCCAAAAGAAATATATGAATGGAAAAAAAGTATACATGTCATAACACTAGAAGTAATATATCATGAAACACAACTAGCGTATGATAAACATGCGAACATAATCATATACATGATATAACAAGAGAAGAATCATGTGCTTGCAACCGAGAATCAACAAGTCTCACATCTAGTGCCTCTAAAAGTGATTTCCTAACCCAAATAGGTGTGCATCGACGTGTGGTGGTTTTGCGAACCAAGTGAACACTAGACTTCAACTTCCTAGGACATTTTTGAAGATCGAAACAAAAACGCCTTCGGTGACCTTTCCTACCACAATATGAACATGTGTAAACAGGTGGAATGACACCTATGGGTTAACCCTTTCTAACGTCCTTGGGATTAATTGACTCTCTAAAACAAACTATGATTTTGGCTTTAACACTCAAAGCATGTGAACAAGACGAGCCATTACCATCACTACACAAACTACTCAAGTCTTTCAAATCGTTTTTGAACTTCAAAATTTTAGACTCAAGCAAAGAATTAGACTCTTCCAATTTGAGGGACTCCATCTTCAAATTTTCAATCAAACCTAGGAGGTTATCTCTCTCTCCCTCAATTAAAACAAATTTATCCCTAAGAGTCTTTTCACGTGCCATAAAATCATTAATTAAACAATTATCCTCAATGGCACAAATAGGAACCCTAGAATTTTTAAAGTCCTCCAACTCTTTTTTTAAAACAAGGACTCTATTATCACTCTCCTTTTTGGACAATTTTAAAGCATTAAAGTCTTGGTCCAAAGAGACAATTTTTTCACGATAAAAACCTCTTTGATTTTGAACCATTTGTAAAATATCCATTGTGGTTTAAAACGAAAATTTTCTTTTTCCAAAACTTCAATTCTTTTCGCAAATGTCAAATTCAAACTATTTAAATCGTTAAAACTTTGACTCGTGTCAATAGGAGGGGACATCGAATTACATAAGTGTTTCATTGGAAAATTACGATTTTTCACAAAATATATTTTTCTCACAAAAAATCAATATCACACAATTTTTGCGAAAAACATGAATACGTAATAAATTAGCGCAACGTTCTCTCATACCGATTTGTAAATGCCTGAAAGGCCGTGTGTGATACTGATTCATATCAACTTGAAAAATTCCAATCACAACCTTATTTAATTGGAGTCAATTTATGATTCAAATTAATTCAGCCCACAAACTTAAATATCTACGTGCGTGCTGTGTCAAACCAACATAAATAAAATATGCGACACAAATTTTATGAAAGATCCTCGAAGGGCAAAACCTTTTTATTTTACTTTAATTGTAAATCACAACTTACACGATTATAAGGAAATACAGTTGGTTGACACACGAATACCCGTAGGCATCGGTCGGTAATGAATTACGCGCATTAATCCACAAGAACCGCAATCCTATCTTCAACGAAGATCCACATGCAGCGAACCTCAAAGACCTCAGTCTTAAATCAATGACACGCATCCATATGATGTATAAAATCTCTCCACAAATATATGAACACCAACAATATTGTGTTCTAGGGTTCCAAAAGATTCACAAAAGTATATGGGAATTTTGGTGAATCAAAATCGAGTTTTTTGACTTAAAAAATATGAAGACTTGTTGAATATGGACTCTAAAAAATGTCTCTCAAAGTCTTAAACAAATACACCACCGAAATAGGTGTATATAGGATTTCTGAAAATCTGAGGCAGCATAAAGTTTTATAAGGTCCAGACCGGTTCGTTTTTGATCATTATCGGATCGGTCTGGTGAGATAGAATTCTCGATATAAAAATGCCAGCCGAATCGATTCATTTTTCTTCTTAAACGGATCGATCCGGTCTGTAAAAAAATATTTCTTCCTTAACTTGCCTCGTTTTTATAAAAACATTTTAGTAAAAAATTCCCAATACTAAAATGAAACTTTAAAGAACTTAAAACACAACCTTACCAATGTTATTTTTTTGAGACTTCGTTGAAGATTTCTTGATATTCAGATCCATCTTGATCCGTGTATTCTCTTGAACATTCCTTCGACGTTTGTAGCAGTATACGACATACTAACATGTAAGCGGACATGAGAAAAATGTCCTTACATGCTCAATCTTGTAAGTAGTGTTATGAATCATCTCTGGCCCCAATAGCTTGTTATCCCCCACCTCTAACTAGCAAGCAGGCGAACGACAAGGCTTTTCATACAGTGCCTCAAATGGTGCCTTGTCGACGGTGAACTGGTAGGAGTTTTTATATGCAAACTCCACCAATGGAAGATACTTATCCCATCCACCCACGAAGTCAAGTATGCACATCCGCAGCATATCCTCAAACATCGTATTAACTTGCTCTATCTGCCCGTCTATCTGTGGGTGATATGCTGTACTCAAACATAAATTTGTTCCCATAGCCTCTTGAAAACTCTGTTAGAAGTGGGACACAAGAATCTTATCCTGATCCGATTAGATATTAATCAAAACTCCGTGGAGCCTCATTATCTCAGCAATAAACAACCATGCATACTGTCTCATCTCAAAATATGTACAAATCGGTAGAAAATGGGCCACCTTAGTCAATTGATTCACTATCACCCAGATGGAGTCGTGACCTCGCTACGATATTGGTAACCCGGTAATGAAATCCATGGAGATACTCTCCCACTTTGACACTGGAATCTTGAGTGGATGAAACATCCCCATCGATCTCTGGTGGTCTACCTTCACTAAATGAAGGGTAGCACACTTCAAGATAAACTCTGTTAGGTACCGCTTCATCCCCAACCACCAATACTTCCTACACATATCCTGGTACATCTTATCCCTACTGGAATGTATTGCAAACCTTGACCCGTGAGACTATGACATCACTGCATGTCTTAAATCCTCATCCCCTGGAACCACGAGTCTCCCATTAAAGGACAAGCCTCCCTAAAAACTAATCGAATAAGACTCCATCCCATCAGCTAACAGCTGGAAAACTCTGTCCTGGCAATACTGATCCCATGCCTATACTTTCACCACCCTTATGACAATCTCGGGTCTGACAGATAATATGGACATACAAGCTCTGGCAACCTCATCGTCGTATCGAAGCTCCCTCTACTTCGCCTTCCAAAGCTTTTCTATCTCCCCAGTAGGCCATTGGCTCAATGCGTTTGCCACCACATTAGCCTTCCCAGGATGATACTGAATATCAAACTAGTAATCCTTTATGAACTCTAATCATCTCCTCTGCCTCATGTTCAGATCCTTCTGCATGAACAAATACTGAAGTGATTTATGGTTCGTGAATAAGGTAAACTGTTCCCTTAAAAGATAATGCCTCCAAATCCTCAAAGAAAACACAACTACTTCTAACTCGAGGTCATGTGTGGGGTTAATTCCTCTTGTGAGGCTTAAGCTTATGATATGCATAAGCTATAGCCCTCTATTCCTACTATAGTACACCCCTAAGTCCTTGCAAGGATGCATCTGTGTAAACACGATATTCCACTCCTCCCCTAGGTAATGTAAGTATAGGCGATGAGGTTAATTTTTCCTTCAGCTCATTGAAATCTAGCTGATAATGGTCATCTTAAACAAATGGCACCCCCTTGTCAGTCAGGTTCATCAACGGACCCGTAATCTTCGAGAAACCCCCAATGAAGCAACGATAGTATCCATCTAACCCAAAAAAATTATGAACCTCGGTCGGTGTCGTGGGTTGTACCCACTCCCTCACTGGAGATACCTTACTCGAATCAACAATAATACCCCTGTCAGACATAATATGGCCCAAAAACTACACCTCCCGAAGCCAAAATACACACTTTTTGAATTTGGCATACAATTGATGATCCCGTAATGCCTGTAAAACCATCCACAGATGCTCTGCATGCTTAACCTCAGAACGAGAGTAAACCATAATATCATCGATGAACATGATCACAAACGGATCGAGTAACTCTCTGAAAACTCGATTCATAAGATCCATGAACACTGTTGGCGCATTGGTGGGCCTAAACGACATCCTAATCTCCTATGACCCATATCGTGTCGGAAAAGCAGTCTTAGGAATGTCCTCTTCTCTGATGCGCAACTGATGATATCCCAACCTCATATTTATCTTAGGGAAGTAAGATGATCCTCTCAGCTAGTCGAATAGGTCATCGATCCAAGGAAGTGGGTACTCATTCGGATCATGACCTTATTCAACTCCCTGTAATCAATACATAGCTGAAGTGATCCATTCATTTTCTTTAAGAACAACACTGGAGCACCCCATGGTGATGTACTCTGTCTAATGAAACCCCGCCCCAGAAGCTACTGAATCTTCTCCCTCAACTCCTACATCTCTGAAAGGGCCATGAGATAAGGCGCTCGGGCGATCAGCCTCGTACCCAATGCTAGGTCTATAACGAACTCAATTATTTAGCTGAGCAGCATCCCGAGTATCTCTTGAAACACATTCTCAAACTCCCTTACCAGTTTAAAGAGAAAACCACCTCCTGTGAGGTCTCCTCCTCAATGTAATACAAATGTGTGCTTGACCCTCCCTCAGGAAAAGACATCGCCACTAGGAATATATCGTGCCCTGGAATAGAGAACACAATGGTCCCTCAAAAACTATATACCATCGTTTGGTATCCATCCAACTAGTCCATACTCGAAATGACATCATAACCCTCCATATCTAACACTAGAAGGTCGGTGGCTAAAAATAATCTCCCCACGTCAATATCCACACCCTACAAATTGAGTGTATAAATAACCAACTACCTAAAGGTGACTCTACACAAATAATGAGACTATCAGCTGTCTCTAATAAACCAGTTGAACGTGTAAATTGGGTGGTTATAAATGAGTGCAACGTCCGTGTATCGAACAAAATCCTACCTTCAAGTCTGTGATTAGGAAACGTACCCTCTACTGTAGGTGGCACCTATAGGGCCTGTTGTATGACAGCATCTCGAATGTTATAGATATGTCCGTACAGTTACTTCCCCTGCTGTGGTGGTGCTGGTGCTGTCGAAGGTAACTGCGCCTACTGTTCGTGCTGGGCATCCTTTTATTGTGTTCCCCTACCCCGGTGAGGACACTCTCTCTTCATATGTCCTATCTTACCACAAATAAAGCAACATCCTAGGAAGTCCCCAGCCTCTGGACCTACCGGTTTTATCGAGGCTGACGCTGCCTTTGGCCCTGGTGGCCTCGACTGTGGTGGCCTCCCTTATTGTTCCCTTGGCCCTGGAGGCCGTGAGGAACATGCTGTTGCTGTTGCTGAGGACCCTGTTGGCCCTTCCTAAAACCTCCCTCTAGTTGGTAACCCCCAGATCTAAATCTCTTGGCCGAATACCCCTATCGAGAATCTTGCCCTTGGTGTTTGCTTGACTACTGTTGTGGTGCTCCACTAGCACTGTTCCCACCTGCCTTGCCTGGATATCTAGGCTTACCTCCTCTATTGCTTCCTTTCAAATGTAAGAGATGATATTGGCAATGTAAAAGTGCAGTATTAACGACATCAGTATAAGTCTTGAATACAGGGTTGCTTATAAAATGTTTCCTGATACTCCAGGCTAGCCCATCCATAAACCTCAGTTTCTTCTTCTCTTCACTGTTCATTTCGTCGGACATAAAATTATCCAAACTTGTAAACTTTTCCTCGTACTCGGCTACAAAATGGTCATTCTGAACCACCTCATTAAACCTCTTTCGCATCTCTGTCTCAACAGTTAACAAAAAGTACTTGCAGTCAAACTGAACGTAGAACTCAGCAATGAACATATTATCCCTCTGTAATACCCCGTAATTTCAAATGACTTTTAAAATGGGTTATATTTTATATAAATGGATTAATTAGATTTTATTATTAATTAATTCATTCGGGTTTTATCCGGATGGTGGATATTAAAAATGGAAGATTCTGAATATTACTTAAAGATATTTAGGTAATATATGAATGTGATGTCATTGATATGACTGTATGATATAAATTCGGTAATTTATATTTTTAGTCAGACGCGGTATGGGACGTGTCGGGACTAGTTTATTAAATTAAAAAGGAAATTTATTTTCTATCGATCTAATAGTCATTTCGACTGCGTTGTTGCGTTCGTAAGGTTCGAAATAGTCAGAAAAGTCTATTTGGATGTTAATTTGGAGTCTCAGGTCATTTGGGAATGAATAGACAACCCAAAAGGGCATTTTGGTCATTTTTCTAGGGAGGATGAATAGTGATTTCGGATTTGGCACTATTATAAGTATTGGTAGATTAAGTGTATGGGAGTTATTCATCTTCTCTTCACAAATAAGAGCAGCCATTTTCCTAGAGAGAGTGTAAGAGTGCTTGGGAAGGGAAAAGTCATTTGGGAAGGAGAAGAACAAGAACCAAGGTTCACCACCACCAATCACCACCGGAGTTTGACCGGAGAAGGGACAACCAACTGAGATATACTACACCAAAGGATCAGACCTACAAGAAAGGCAAGTGTTTGATAATGGCAATTTAAGTTTGTATATTGTCCATGTTAGAATAATATGAAAAGAGAAGATTATTATTATTTGGAAGAAATAATGGAGTAGTAAATGGAATTCTGGAAAACTGAAATGATATAGGAATTTAACTCATGTTTTAGGATGATAATAATCCACGAAATAGTCAGGAATCTGTTGAAGAAATTATGAAAACCATTGATGTGTTCTTGAAGATGATATGTTGATAAATTCTGGAAATAAGGAGATAAACATGCTTTTTAATCCAATCCCTTGATGATTCTAGGATGTTTAGTGTACTGGAAATCGTTCATATATGTTGGCATATCATGTAGTAATAATAATAACTCATTTTGGAGGTTAATATGAAGGTTTGAATGAGTAAAAATGGTGAAACCCGTAGTTGCTGAAATGCAGAAAAACCAGGCTGTGACCCGAGTGATCGATCGATCGACCCCTACCTTCGATCGATCGACCTCCCTAGATTATGTAAAGTTTTTTCTTTTTAAATGTTGATTCTTATCCCAAACTTTTTTGTGGTTCTTTGGTGATTATTATTTGGATATTATGGGACCTAGAAAATATCAGTAAACCCTTGATAAGATTTGAATTAATTTGATTTGGATTCGAGTGATTTAAATGATGAAAATTATATTGAATGGAATTTCGGTTGCTAGATTCATTTGTTAAAATTCCAAATGGGGATGGATGAGGATTTAAGATAGGACCAGTAGGGGTGATTTGATATAACACCTGGGTATCCTTAAGTTTACAAGAGGGTTTAATCCTAAGTGAAAGAATATGTGTTTATAAGAGAATTGAAACTATCGATTTTAACCTTAATTAAAAGGAGAACTAAACTCGTAGTAGTTCGGGAGAAATGATGTTATGGACCAGTAGGATATTAGTGACTTCTTACTGAATATATGTTGAGGAAAAACCTATTTGAATCTTATGAGATGGGAGCTTAGAACACATTTGATTGAAAGAGGGTATGAGGTTATCCCGATTGCATAGTTAAAGTTTTCGGACCTCCTCGATCGACAAAGTTAAGTAGTAGTGTATTGGAGGGGTTCCTTGTTTGGATTTCTCTTTGCGAGACGCTCCGCGCATGAACCTTAACGACGTCGGTAGTGGAGAGATGTTATAGGATGCGAGGATAATTAAATTATGAAGTAAAGATATGATATTTTAAAAGAGATATAATGCTACGTATGTGAAATATCTTAGGGTAGTGATTATTACCTTATTGATATTATATTATAGGTATGATAATACCTATTTGATTGATTGATGATTATGTGTATGACATACCTAGCTTACTTTCTATCGGTGGGAGGTTTACGCGTGAGGGAAGTCATATCCTGATGAATCCATGGGATCTTTGATTTGTTGCTCGAGAACATAGGTTTATGAAAGACTTATCGGGGAGTTGATAAGTCCGCTGACTGTGGGTACGTAGGTATGTGCGTGACCCATGGATACGAGAACTATGTTCGCCTCCAATTTGTTTGTTGTTCGTTAAATCTTACCGAACCTGTAGTCCCCTATTCGGCGACTTGCGATGATGGGACATGATAGCAGAGTAATGCATTGCACCACAGCTGTGACTCGGGGTGCCGTATTATATATGAATATATATATAATGGATCAAATGGTTACATGATTATATATTGGGGTTACATCTATCTACGGTTATAATTGTAGATAACGGTAAATAGAGAAAGATAATGGAACTAAGTGAATGAATGTTTATGCTTATAGAATTGAAAAGCTTAACTCATGTTAATGAGAAACAATTCATATTAATGAGTAATGATTCATGTTAATGAGAAACTAATCATATAAAAGAGATATGTAAATGAATAATAATGTGACGTATGGTATGGGACATACGGGGATTATGATATAGGAATGGAATTATAATATGGAGACTAGAAAAGAGGAACCATTAACTAGGAGGTTAATAGGAAATGTTAAGTGTGCACTCTAGTTGAGAGGTGAGAATTGCAAGTGAGAGTGGGATCTAACATGTACATAATAAATGCTTTATTGCACTTGTTAAATACTTGCTGTTTTTAAAATAATCTACACATTCGGGATCTGACCCGTTTCCTTGCATATTTTCTCTTCTATTGTATCTCTATATCAGGTGTCCAGCAACAGGGACGCCAACCTTAGCGGATTTTGACAAGCTATGGATTTATGGAGTTTTTCTTAGACGCCTATCTTCATTTGATTCACAGTATTCTTAGTTAGGGCATGTCGCCCAACGGATTTCAGTTATCTTTTCTATCGAGGTCAAATACTATTGTATTCGGGTCTTTTTAATACAGTTGTTATTGATGGGATTACTGTAATGGATTAATATTATTTGGGAATGTTTATTCCATTTTCATTTAAGTTCTTTTGTGTTATTTATTGGGTTATCAGTGTTGTAGAATAAAATGTGTTGTGTTATTCTTAAACTAAAAATAGTTTTGTTGAAATTTAAATTTGGAAAGTTTTTAACACCAGCTTAATTGGGTATTGGGTGATTTGTAAATGTTTTCGACAGTGATGGTAAGAATGAGCCAACTGTATATTCTGTTTTAATTTGGTATGGGACTGGCCACCCGGTATTTAATTAGGCGGGGTGTTACACCCTCTCCTCGATAGTGGTAACAAACTCCCACCAATGTAAAGCTGCCCTGACAGGTTTAAAAGTGGCCAACATCTATTTCTTCACATCGCTAACTCAACCATGCGACGATGGCGTAAAATATCCTTCTTCCATTAGCAAGCCAAGATCACGTTAGAACAACCTTGAAAGGTGGGTGTCTCTTCTGAAATTCCTCCCTTACTTTCTACCAATCTAACGACCCTGGGTGGGCCTAGACAACCGGTTCCACTGGTTGCTGTGGTGGCTGGGCCTAAGGAAAGTGGAGTGCCATTTCATTCATATCGACGGCCACATCTCTTGCCATCACTATCCTTTGCAGTGGCTGTGGATGCGGTGAGTGTGGATTTTGTTGAGCCTCTCTCTCATCGGCTCTTGTTGCTGCCCTAGCCGGTCCTCCTCTCCTAGGTGGCATATGAAATTAGATCAAATTGTATGAGTTCACAGTCAATACAAATATAATAGCAAAATAATGTAATCTCAAATATGTAATCATGAATGCAACACTCCTAATCGTAGGGCTTTATATCAAAGAACGCTACGCTGAAATCGTAGTAAGCCACACTGATCCTATGGACACTAGAACCCTATGCTTTAATATCATTTGTGACACCCCACCTATTTTAATCACGGGTCATCAGTACTTTATCAAAATAATAGGAATCTCATTTGGTTCATTCTTAGCATCACTATCGAAAATCTTTTTAAATTACTAACCACTTGTGTTAAATTAAACTGGTGTCAAATTTATCTTTCATTAATGTAACAACGTGGGGGAATATAAGTAATATAACTCATCCACACAAATATAAAAGTTTGAATCATCACATCATACATAGATAAATACTGAATACCGAAACCATCGGTTCTAAAACAAAATCCAAACCATAATTCTATAGAAATAAAACTGAATCCAAATACATCGTTTGATAAATGAAACTAAAAGAATGTATCAACTGAAGGGGCAACTTGCTGAAAGGAAATACTTAATCATAAATCCTACTCTAGGAATGAATAATTGAAGCGTCTACACAAATCTTGCAAGCCTCCACAAAAGCTGCAACTACGCATCCCTGGATTGAGTCCTCAAGCTTGGCGTCCCTGTGACGGGACACTTAAAATGTTTTGAAAACTATTTTGACACGGGTCAGAGCCCAAAACCATTTGAAAATATTTAACAAGTAATTAAGATGCAACAATTAAATATGCATTAACCCTTTTCATATTTAAGCCGGTGTCGCACTCTCTTGAGATATTACTCACCCCTTACCACACCTAACATATATCTCCTATCCCAACTAGTTATATTATCCCACCAAACTAGTCATGTTACATATCTTTCTATCACTCTACTCTATTCCGAGTAATTCCCCTTTGATTCCTATATTATTTTACTCATTAACTTACTCAATCATTTTCACTTTAATTAATTATATAACATTCACGCTAGTTATATATAAAATACATTCACATTTTATGTATTTAACCCGTATATAGTTATTTACTCTATAATATATGTACAAATATACTACAACAATCACACATATGTCGCGTATAATAACCATACTCCCGAGTATATATATAAATAAATACTAAATAGACTAACCCGTGCCTAACAACCGTAGGACTAGCCTATAATCCCTGAGTCTATTCCTCAACTCTAAATTTATTTAGATTCACCTTGATTGAATTATTAATGTTTCATCACCCCGCTAAAATGCTCGAACTCGTCCAATCGTCCCATACTTTAAATATTTACGAATTTATTTCATTTAATTCGTTCCTTAAAATTTCTCACCGTTTCTCGCCTTTTTAGACCAATTTATTTACCCAAAATCCCTACGTAATAGGTTCCCCCTTTTTATTTATTCCTAAATAAATAAACCTTGAACAATTTATAAAAATTAGAGGCCAAAAATAAAATAAGCGAAACTGCTCGAAGTCAGGCATCATCGATCGATCGATGCTGCTTCGCTGGCAGCTTCTTCCCCAATTTAATTTTCTCCATTTTTATTTATCCAACCTCCATGGTTTCAACCCAAACATCAACCAAATTATAAACAATGTTCATTACACATTTAAACAGGTTCTAATCATAATATAAACCTTCTAACATCACTGCTTTCTATTATAATTCATTAATTTCACGAATTGAGTTTTACAAATTACATTCAGACATCTCATTTAATTCGATTCTACAAATCCAATTTAAATGAATTTGACTTATACATTTTGAATAAGGATCTGATTCTAAAAACAATATATGTTATTCCATATTCTGTTGAGTATTTAATCTATACATAATACTCAAATCATCAAAAATCCATTTTTATGTGACAACCTTCCCTAAAAACGGATTTGTTTACACCTACCATGATATGAACATGAATGTCAGCAAATTAAATTGAAATCAAGTTAATTACTTGCCTTTCTATGTTTGTTGAGTCTGATTTTGCATTGTAGAAGACAAATCGGTGTTGGAACTCCCCCAATTCTCTTTAATTTTGGCTCCTAAAGCTCTCCCTTTCTTCCTTCTCTATTTTTTCAATTTCTTAGGGTTTAGACTATGAATTACGGATACCTCAAACTCTTAGCCTTAAGTTTTTAATCCTCAATCCCGAATTTGGCTAACGAGCTATGTCTAATTGACCCAAATACCCCCATTTGGGCCTAGTTATGTCTAAAAAGGTCATGGGACCCAATTACTACCCCCAAGTATATTATTTTGACTATCTCGACCCATACAAAACCAACTGTGACTTCAAAATTGCCATCCGAGTCACTATATATAAACTTCCTATCTCAACCTCATATAGTCTACACGCGGCCCCCAGTTGAGATATAATACAATCACGTCGATATCACTCGTTACGATGTAAAATAATTATTTACTACTCACTTAGTAATTTTATTTCGTAAATATTAATCATTATATCTCCCGATTAATTTAATGAATACATAATGTTTAGTTCAATTAAATTACGTCCCATGTGTAATTTAAATTAACCGAATTAATTAAATTTTAAATACTCAGAAATACGGGGTGTTACAACTACCAAGCCCTAAAATATTTGGTTTGTATTTATTAAGTTCGTAAAGTATAATTATTTCTATCGAATACCTAATTTGATCTCAGGTTCAAGATATGGGAGCTGTCTCTCCATATATGGGGGTAAGGTCAATCGACATTCGTCTCTCCCAGACTCTGCAGTTAAACGGGAGCCTTGTACAATAGGTACGACCTTACGACGACCTATTTTATTAAAGAGTTATTTGATGTTTGACCCTCACTAATTATTTGATACTGACTTTTTAGACCTCATCATTTTAACTTCTTACGATTTGCCTTCCAAAATAACCTTTAGCGATGCAAAAAGTGTAGTTAAAATTTTTAAGAACTAAATTTTGCAACATTTTTTGCGTTGGTAAAAATCATTTTGGGGTTCAAACCTCAAAAATTAAAAATGATGGAGGGCCAAAGTCAACTTCAAAGAATTAGTGGAGGTCAAACTGCAAATAACCCTATATTAAAAGTGTGCCAATTTAGTCATGAGGTTAGAGCTTTACCTATTAAGCTCCTAAATCACTTAAAGTATACCTATTAAAGTCTTAATCGGTTTTAAATAATATTACATGACTTTATCCTATTAGTTTTAGTTTCACACATATACCCCTTATATTCTTGTATTGTGCATGTGAGATACTGAATTGCTATCGAAGCCAAATTTTAGTATCCTTAATAGATTGAACTTCGACAGATAAATATGAGTATAAGATAAAATGAAGAAATATAATTTGACAATTTAAATAAATTTACACCATTACACATAATTACCGAACATATTAATACATTAATAAGACTATTATATAACACATCAGAAAAATTTGAAAGTCATCAATTAGAAGTAATTGACGAAATAAGACATCATTAAAATTGTATATAATTTTATCCTTACATGTATATCCAAAGAGAGCCCAGATACCCTTTTGAACCCATCCTACCTAAACAGAAATGGTAAAATGAATTTTAGTCATTAAAACTTAGATGTTTCATAAAGAAACTAATCTAAGAACTAAGTATAAAAAAATATAACTGAAAGATTAGTTAATGTAGATGAAATTGAAATTGTAGAAATAAATAATGTTAGGTTTGAAATTGAAGTAGATTTATATAAGCAACTATGATTTATTAGTCCTGAGGAAACGGGACACGCTCCCTTGAAATTTTATGAAAGAAAATAGTTTCATCAAAGAGGAAACAAATGAACTAGATGCCAAAATGGCACTAGTAAAATATGAGGGAGAACTAAATTAGATATGAAAATAGTCCTCTAAACTTACGGAGATATCAAGTGTGAAATTCATTGAGAGATTATGATAATCGAAGACGGACCGGAGGACACAATTTTTTATAAATAGGAAACCCACTAGATATGATGACACCTAATAGTGAAAATTTTGTACCAAGAAAGAAAATTATTTTAACTGAAGTCCATTTAAATAAAATTATCAATATCAGTTATATATTAAATATAGATAACACTGCAAATTCAAAATAAGCAGTAAGACAATGAAAAAGAGGAATGGATCATGTTGTAAATCTGAATAGTAGTTGGAGTGTTGAAAGATTTTTGCAATATATCGAGCATATTCTTTCAGGAATAGTAGCATATTGATATGATAACTTAAAAGAACCAATAAGATGACTCCACGATAAGAAACTATTCGAGAGTCGTTGTTTAATAAGTTTGTAAAAATTATAGAAGACAAATTTATAAGAAATGAATATTTTGAAGATAAGTCGAAAATAATATTAATTTTTTAATATGGAAATGAATAACTTAGATATTTGTAATATAAAATTTTAAAAGAACTATATATATGAATACTTTTTTTTTTATTTCTATAAAATAGGAAATAATAAAATCATTTAATATTGTTTCTTTTGTAAGACACCTTACCCAACATATGAAAAATAGAAAAAAATGGTTAAAATAATTAAATCTTGTAATAAAAGACTCATTAGGATCTATGATTAGGTATTTTATAGAATGGGTTTGAGCAAAAGTGTCTAAAAATCAAGCAAAGATGAAAACTGAAAAAAATAATATTTAAATTTATGAGAAAGTTTGAATCAATGGGGTTGTTTAGATGATAAAAAGGAAAAAAAGTCTTACAAGAAAAAAGTTTAGTATCTTAGATGTTTGTAATACCATAAATATGGGACGACTCATGTACCAATTAGAAGAGGACACCTGGACTCATACTTGTAGAAATTAAATCGTCCAAGCTAGCAATCTGGTCGGTCTCAATAGTCTGATGAAGTCATCTAACCCCGTTAGTTAATAGTCAACTAATACTATTAATTAACTCCGTTATAGTTGACATGTACTATATGATTGGATGATGTCACCACTTCACACAGGTGGGGATATATGAAAATATTCTCCCCATGTGCGAATAACAAACTTAATGATTATTTTCTTACGTCATATGCAAGGCGTGTACTTGCCTAACATGTAAAGGCAATTCACGCGACACTCTATTTTCTCTCTCTTCTAACAACCTATAAATACCACACACCTCCCACATTTAAGGGGATTCGAGATACTTTCCTTACTATTATGCTATCCAATTCTAGAGAGAATTTGAGAGCTACACTATTGTATATATCCATGGTTTTTGCCTAGTAATTCAATACAATCATTAATCTACCTATATGAGAACACACTATATGGTTTATTAACTTGAGTCTGTGCCATATAGGAGTTACAACTAGCTTGAATATGTTGACACAATTTAGTAGATTCTTTTGAGCATTTTCTCCATGGTATTGCAAAGAATCACCAGCAAATCAACACGTCCAAGACAACCTTCATTGCCAAACAGGTAAGTTGAACAATACACAGAGGACACAGTTTGTGAATTGCATTGGTGTGTGTGTTAAAATATTTTTAGATATGATTAAATATTTTTAAATATTTTTTGGGATTTTTTAAACATTTTAAAATGATTTTTAAACATTTAATGGATTTAAAATGTTTTGGGGTTAAAAGTTGAAATATAAATTCCCTCAAAAACTTCCTGGGTAGAAAATAAATTCGGCACAAAATAATGTGGCATAAAATGGGATTTTTAGAAATACCAAAATACGCGTTTTCGTTCCCTAATAGAGTGCAACACGTGTGTGCATTTGAGTGACTAGCGTTGTGTTTTCTTCGTCCCTCATTTATGAGATTTAATCTCAGCCGTTGGATTAATTACTGTCAACGTCCTGCATGTGTTCTGAATCAATCCAAGTGAATCAAGTGAGAACCAATGGGAGAGTGAGGTTGTGCGGTGGTTTTACAGTCGTTAGATTTGAATTTAAACCGACCTTCTAATCACATCTATTGATTTTGATCGAACGTCCCGAACCTTTCTCATCCAGTATAAATAGAGACCCTTGGTGAGGCATTTAGATATTTTGGAACTTCGTCCATTTGAGAGAATAAAATAAAAGGAGATACTCTATTTGATTGAGTCACTAAAGCAAGGAGTAAGGAGTTAAAGAAAAGAACTGCCAGGGAGATCAAAAGCGTCAAAATTTGAATACCGTAGAGGAAATTTACGCTCATTAGGTATATTTTATGTCTTTTAGCTTTAGGATCTTGTGTTTTTATGTTCACGTGCTTGTAATTCTTAAAATTGTTTATAGTGGATTTTGGTTGTAGCATAGAGGTCACCGTGGATGTTTAGTCAGATTTGAGGTTTTTCCACATTAAAAATCACCGTGTCAAACTTACTGCTTCAGTTCTTAATGCTTATATGGTTTGGTTTCTTTATAAAAAAATAGTATAGGTTTTTAATTAAAAATCTAGGTAATCAAGTTGCCAAGTCTAGAATCTGACTTTAACAAATTTTACACATCTTGAGTTCTGATTTCTAAAAGGAGTTTCCTAAACAGGTTTATTTTGGAGTCTACGTAATCTTTAACTTTGTGTTAAAAACTTAGTGAACTATTTTCAAGTGGTATCAGAGTGGGTTTCTCAAAATATTTTTGATCCTAAAACTCTAGAAACTACTTTCTGAAATCTTTTTCTTAAAATGGATGAGAGATTTAAGAAGTTTTGTTACCTGTCTCGTCCACCCCTCTTTGATAGACACAATTTTCCTTACTAGAAAGTAAGGATGGTTTCGTTCATCCAAGGAACTTTGGGTGATGATGTTCAGGACTTAATTAAAAATAGTTATGTTTACCCAACTAAACCTTTGACTGAAACCAACGCTATAAGAATTAAGAAAAGTCTCAATGAGTTTACCAAAGAAGGAAAACAAATGTCACTTAACAATAATAAGGGAAATAACTGCATCTTTATGCCATAAATGAGCATGAATTTAAACGTATATCTATTTGCTCCACTTCCAAGGAAATCTGGGACATACTCGTCACTGCCCATGAAGGTGATGACCTGCTAATGTTGGAAAAACCCAAATGTTAACCTAGCAATATAACACTCTTATTATGGATGAGAATGAGTCATTTGATGATTTTTATATAAAATTGACTGATATTGTCACCAAGTTGCATGTAAATGGGATAAGATATGATAGAAAGGAAATATTGCTTAAAATCTTAAGATCATTGCCTACTATTTTTGACAATAAACGTTGTGCCACAGAAGAGATGGATGATCCTATTTGACTCCTAAAATACTGAGTAATAAACTCAGAAGAGTAGAGATAGAATTATAATTTAAATACAATTTGACCTCCCAGAACAAAAGATCCTTTGGATAAAATGTTGTGTTCTCATCTCAAGTGATTGTCCCTAAAGTGGACCCATGCGACTTTGACCTAGACCTTAGGGAGGACTGTGATTTAAACAGTTTAGATAACCAGATTTCTATCATGAGCAAACAATTTAAGAAAATCAAAAAGTTTAAAAACTCCGTTGCTTCTAAATAGGGGATACCTGGTTATCAAAACTCTCAAACTCACAGAACTCATGATAAAAATGATGACAAACAGACCAATGATAAAAATATGCCTAAGACTGATAATCGCCACATTAAATGTCATCGTTGTGGGAAAATGGGGCACATTGCTACTAAGTGTAGAGTCAATTAGAATAATAATAATGTCAGGGCTAATATGTGCAAAACTTGGGACGACTCAAGTGATTCTGATGAAGATGAGCCTAAGTCATCCATTATTAATGAATTGTGCATGTCCTTTTATGCCAAGATTATATATTCTGATGATAATGCATGTTTACTTATTGATAATGTTGTTGATGATTGTATTATTCCTGTTGATGTTGATGTTGATGTTATTCCTACTAGTAAAATTTCTTTAACTACTATTGTGAAAAATGATATGGATAGTTCTAGCTTACGGGTGAGTTAAAGTGAAAACAATGTTGATGAATTGAACGTGTTTGTGAGTTCCACTGCACAAAATTAAATGATAATGGACACTACTCGCACTTCACTTAGCGTGTCCGATGATGACCTACCTTATATTTAAGAGTTGTACACTAAAACTCTTAAAAAGAGTTCTAGACTTGATAAGATGGTTAAGTAATTGACTGAACGTGTTGAACAACTTAGTAAAACTATTAGGAACTTAGGAAGAATGCATAAGATTACACTGCTCAATGTATTGCTCATGAGACAGAGACTAAAGATTTTCCTTAAAAATAAAAGTCCTCATTGAGAAAAATGTTATCTTTGAAGAAAGATACAAGGCTACTTTAATTGAATTGGAGGAATCCAAACAAAAAGTTGCAAATGTCTTTAAAAAATGTTTGCATTTTGAAACACAAGATAAAACTTATGAAGAAATTATTGTAGGAAGTAAAATGGATTCTGAAGATAAATTTGGCCTGGATTTTGGGGAAAAGATTGTGACTAACAAGACAACTGTCTCTCATGAAAATTTTATTTTTGTAAAACAAGGCTAGGCCTTTGAAAAACCTCAGAAAGGAATGTGTCATGTTAATGTCTCTAAAGTAGTGAAAAATATGTGTAATTAATAGCCAAAACCTAATGCAAAAGCCAAGTATGTTTGTCCGCCTACAAGAGACCTTGGACAAAACACTAAGAGTTATGAAAGTTTGACTAATGTGTCTTATTATACCAAACCTATATTTAAGGACTTAGGTGATAGAGTTAAGCCTACTTCGTATCTGTATTACTCCTTTTGCGATGCCTATGAGACTATGGGCACTCTATTACCAGTGTTTTTGAAAAAGGCTGTACATACCTACCTATTCAAACTTTAACTATTCGTGACAGAGTAGGAATACGTATGTTCTCCCAAAGCAGACCACACACAACTCTAACTATAAGAAGAAAAATGGGGACCTAAAAATTAGAAGAAACCATTCATAAAAACCTCTTTGACCTTTTCTAAATCAGAATCCAAGAAAAAATTTAAAACTAGGCCTATTTGGATTAGAAAAGATGACTTCTTACCCCAGCTCAAGTGCAATGTGGTCATAACAGCATTTAAGATCCAACGCACCTCAGCTGATCGGTATTTGGATTTTGAGTGTTCCAAACACATGACCGGGGATGAGACCAAATTGACATATAAGACAGACTTCCATGGAGGTAGTGTCCTGTTTGGCGATGGAGTCTCATCCCAGATCATTGGTAAGGGAACACCCTGCTCTAAATGATATCTTGATAGTTAAAGGTCTTAAGGATAACCTACTAAATATATCCTTATTTTGTGATTTTAATCATATCGTTACCTTCTCTAAAACCAATTGAAAATTTTTGACTGAAGAGGGTAACTGTATTCTTTTAGGAAACAGAATTGCGGATAAATGTTACATAGTGATTTCAAAGATTGAATCTTGTAAGGTTGCCCGATTTGATGATTTTGATTTATGGCACAATCGATTGGGACACATAAATTTTGATAACCTTCGTAGATTAAGCTCCCAAGAATTAGGTAGAGGTTTTCACAAAATTAAAAATACTTTCAACTCTGTTTATAGTCTTTGCCAAGTGGTGAAGATGAGTAAATTGCCTCATAAGAAGGTTAAAGATATTTTAACTTCGAAGCCTCTTGAACTAATCCACATGGACCTTATGGGTCCCTTAAGAACTATGAGCCTATGTTGTAATAGTTATATTCTTTTTAAGGTGTATGGTTTTACACGATTTACTTGGGTCGATTTTATGAAAAATAAACATGACACCTTCCGTGAGTTCTTAAAAATTCTTTTAAAAATTGAGAATGCGAATGGTACCCAAGTATCTCGCATAAGAAGTGACATAGGTGGAGAGTTCAAGACTCAGGTGTTACAGTATATTGCTTAGGTAATGGATATAAACATGAGTTTAGTGCACCTAAGACACTTCAGCGGAATGGCACTGTTGAACGTAAGAACATGATCATTCAAGAGATGGCTAGGGTGATATTACATGCAAAAGGCTTGCCAAAATACTTTTGGGTTGTGTCACATTATTAACCGTGTATACCTAAAAAAAATACCAAAGAGACATCCTATGAACTGTGGTACAATAAAAAGGCTAACTTGAAGTTCTTTAGAACCTTCAGGAGTGTTTATTACGTCTGTAAAGACAGAGAAAACTTTTCAAAATTTGATACTCAAGGTGATAAAGTGATTTTTCTACGCTATTCCAAATCAATTAAGGCTTACTGTGTTTATAATCTGCGTACCAAAGTCATTATGGAGTCTATTAATGTAATCATAAATGACACTAGCGCAAAGAGTTGTGACAGTCAAATAATAGTCTCGGATGTGTCTGAAACTATTTTTAGCCCTGACTCTCCTGAGATAGCTGATTCACTACCACCCGAGAGACCTGTGGTACCAACTTGGGTTTTTAAAGACCACCCTCTCGATAAGGTTGTTGGTAACCTGTCTGAGCTAGTGTGATCCCAACTTTAAAAAGTGGCTAACTTTTCATGTTTTGTTTCTCTAGTAGAACCAAAAAGTGTAAACGATGCCCTTTGCAACCCGTTATGGATTAATGCTATGCAAGAAGAGCTTGTTTAGTTTAAGAGTCATGATGTTTGGTATCTTGTCCCATGGCCTAAAGACAAGAAGGTTATTGATACACGTGGGATTTATAAAAACAAAACTAATGGGACTGGGGTTGTAGTTAGAAACAAGGCTAGGTTAATACCGTAAGGATATTGTCAGATAGAGGGAATAAACAACATCTAGACCAAATATTTTCTTCTCTGTATGTGTTTTTGCACAATATCAATGCGCACCTAAAGAATATCATATGTTGTGTGTAAAATAGATAATAAAATATTTTAAGGGCATAATAAAATCTGGCGTTTGGTACACAAAAGGCACCATTAGCTCTATAGTTGGCTACACGGATGTTGACTAGGTAGGATGCTCAAACGATAGTAAGATCACGTATGAGTCCTGTTACTATCTAGAAAATAATCTTTTAGGATGGAGTAGTAAAAAATAGAATAGTATATCCCTTTCAACTACTGAATTCGAATATATAGCTGCGGGTAGTTGCTGTGCCCAACTTTTATGGATCAAACAAATACTTAGTGATTATGGAATTATAAAAGATAAACTAACTATGTATTGTGATAACCAGAGTGCTATTAACATATCGAAAAATGCTGTACAACACTCATGAAATAAGCATATCAAGATTAGGAATCACTCTATCCGTGAACTTATTGAATCTAAGGAACTTGATATCGAATATCTTAACATTGAAAAATAATTGGCTCACATGTTTACTACACCTTTGGACAGTATTAGATTTTAATATCTTAGGAAATCTATAGGGATGATTATGCTTAAATAATATATTCTTCATATTTTTCATATCCTCGATAATTTGCATGCTTATATTTGGTTTATGAGGATATAGGGTACGATTGTTTAACAAACGAAAAAAAAACGCCTCCTTTATCTTGATAATGTAGGAGACCCTTTATATTACCTTGCTTGTGACATTATATGTGTGTCATAATTCATCTTATATCCTAGTTTATATATATCTTTTTACCCAGTTGTCTATTTGAGAAGAATTAGGGGAGAAGAACTTGAGTAACGACTTGGGATTACATAAACCATAAATCATTTTGGGGCATATATCACAAGGGGCATATATGAATATCATAAAATTTCCCCCTATCAAAAATAATTCGAGCATGGGATCTAACCATAAATCACAAGGGGCATATATGAATATCATAAAATTTTCAATAGGTATATATTCATCATAAATTTTCTCATAGAATGTATTTGAATTTTCGATAGTCATGAATATCATCAAATAATGCATAAGTCACCAAAATTATAAGATCAATAATTTCAAGCACATAATGGTGAATGTATCACAACTCAATATTTTTCTAAAAATTTTAATAAAGCACAACATGAGTGAGAATATAGCGATACAAATTATTTATTTTGTTCATACTTTGCCATTTTCGAGATACGAAAAAATAAATTTCGGAATAATCAATCATATTGCAATATCCATAATAATGCATCAAAGTCCACGATTAATCATTTTTTAATAAATAAATTTCAATAAACATTTATCTCCCCCCAAAGGGTACCAATGAAGGCATATATGCATATAATAAAAATGTGCATCTTTTTCATGAGATAAAATATTTTCAATATGAAATCATTAAAATCATGTTCAACAAATCTCAATATATTCACAAATCCTCTATAAATTCAATAATCATGTGATTTCTCCATTCAAGCAAACAAAACATAAATGTTACTATCTTCCATTTTTTTTTATCATGGATGTCACAAATATTTAAATAATGGTACTAATCATGTAGCATGTCATAAATATAGCTTATTAAGATTAATATGTTCATATTATCAAAATCAATGAGTGAATGTCTCAATATTAACATGTAGCACATATGACAAAAAAAATTACAAATGACATTTTCATTTCCAAATAATAAAGTCAAGAATTAATCCAATATCAATAATCAACAAATATATGTTAAGATGTAACACAAAAAGAAATTATTAATTTTTGTTTCAAAAGTTTATCATCGAAATCAAGTGTATGTCTCATAACATGAAATCATCAAGAATAATAAATGAAGAAATTTACATGTTAAGACTTAAATATCAACATCAAATTAACATACTTTAAACAAGGCATCTAAGTATAAAATTGAGGCTTTAACACACAATGGAATGATATCAATTAAGGTCATTCAAATCATCAAAATCATCAAAGGTAATAAAAAAATGTGAAGATTTGATCTAGAACAAAAATCTAAGCATAACATATAAATAAATAATTATTAATTAAGATCATAAAATAAATTATAAGATATGAAATTCAATAAAGGTGTGTAATAACCCTTACTTTTGAGTAATTTATTTTATATTAATTTTCCATGTGAGGTAATTATATAAAATATTGAATGATGGGGTAAATATTATTTTATGAGAGTTAAAAGATAATATTTACTAGATTTTGCATATATACTGTTATGTGAATGTAAATAGCATTATGTTGCGATTCATGGTGTCGTTGCGCTTTAAACAACATTTATGGTATAAATGAAGTTGGAATTTGAAATGATTTACATTATTCTGGATGCTAATTTAGAGGGCGCGGTTAGTCCCGAAATGGTCAAGATAGTCAAAATAAGGGCCATATTGTATTTTTGAGTTCCGGGCACTTTTGACAGGTTATAACTTAATTATGTAGTTACCAGTTATTCTAATAGTGTATTAACAATTAAAAGATGGAAACCAAGGCTAAGGCACGTTTAAAGTCTTCCAACCTTTTTTTTAATTTCTCCCTTACACATTCCAAACCCTAGAGAGAAAGAGAGAGAAAAAGGAAGAAAATTGAAGATTTAGGCTTTGGATTTGTTACAACCGGAAGGAAATCCGAGACTACCTAAGGCAAGTTTTTACTTGCAAATATATGATTTCTTGTGGATAAATTGTAATGATAATGTGTATTTGGAAGAATTGAGAAAATAGTAGGTTTTGTTAAATATTGATGTGTAACCCTTGGATCTAGTTGTTTATATGATTTAAGTTGGTCATATGAGTTATTATGGTGTAGAGATGTTGTGGTTGAGTTAGTAGTTGATGAGAATGAAATAAATGTAAGGATAAGTGGTTTAGGTTTTGGATTTAACATTTTAGATGAAGAGAAAATCGCAGGTCTGATAGGCGCGGTCGACTGCGGTCCCCAGACCGGGCGACCAGACCTTAAGGGGGAGGTTTACTGCTTTCCTCAATAAGTATAAATTCTAAGCGCGATCGACCGTGGTCCCAGGACCGGTAGACCGGGCCCTCTAAAATGATCTTTCTGCATTTCTATCTAGGCTAAATCCATGAGACGCAGTCGATCGCGGTCCCATGACCGGTCGACCGGTCCCCTGTCTTTCACTCTTAAAATCTTATTTCTTTCTAGATTCTTTCTTTTAAGATAGGGACTTAGGAACCTTCTTAATTGAAGTAAAACTAGAGCATTAGAGTATAGCAATGGTGTATTTAGAAACCTAAGTTAGAATGAGAATTAGGATTTAAGTTGGGGATAATTTGGTTAGTTAGGTTAGAGGAAGATGGTTAATTCTCTTATAGAATGAAATAGTTTAGACCTAGGGAGAATTAGAATGAGTTACTGTGGACTAATAGTATTGGAGTGAAGAATATCATTTCATAATGGGTTATAGAAGGTATGTTATTCCTGGAGATTTTTATTGAGAGGTAATTATACATTGAGACTTATAATGAAGTTATTAAACGCTTATGACTTGGGATATAATGTAATGCATACTTGATAAAGTAAATAAATTGTGGATGAAAATTTGTATATACACACCTCTCTAAATGCTATCATAAGGGAAGTTACGCGTATGAGGTGAAGTCCCCTGGCTAGTGAATGCAGGGTGAATATAGTCCTCGACCATAGGCCCGGTTATTATATATTGTGTGATTATTGTGCGAAGTGAGGTAATTTCGGGTGTGGTTATGATTCACTGTCGTAGGTATATGGTCGCTTCCCGACGTCACGCGATATAGGATGCCCAGGTTGTCTTGTGTGATAGGCCCTGGAAGATGATAGCTATTTAGGGGCGCGTTCAGTGGGGAAACTCAGAAGGACGGCCTTAGAATCGTTATACGTTGTGTAATATAATGTAACACCCCACGATTTTGGGATTGAGAAATTAAATTTTGAGAAAAATAAAATTCATTTAAATCGAAGAATTTTAGAATTTGGAAATTGAAGTCCAAAAATTGAGGACGTTTTAAAGTTTGTCGGACGAGGATTCTGAGTGTACCATTGGTTCCGAACGGGTCGAGATAGTCAAAACGACTGTCATTGGGTTTTATTTCGGCTCCGAAATATTTTTAAGTATGTTTGACTCGAATTGGAGTAAACGATTCATTTAAAGTGTGCATTAACATTTAAAACTGGGTTTATTATTTTAAGGGATTTAAAGGTTTACGAATCAAGCCATCTCATTTAGAGAAAGAGAGAAAGAGAGAGGAAGAAATAAAGAAGAAGAAAGGAAGAGAGAGAGGAAGAAAAGCTTGGAGATTCCGACCCAAACGCGATTCCAGGGATGATTCAACCTCTACAATCTCGAGGCAAGTGTTTAATCTTGCTAAATATTTCATTTGTGTATTTCATTTCATAATTTATGGATAAAAGAAATGGATTTTGGGCATTTATAAAAAAATCTAGGTTTTGAAGATTTAATCTTGAAATTGATGTTTATATATGGGTTTGATGGTGTAGAAATGGTTGGGATCAACTTTGGGTTGATTTATTAGCTTAGAATCATGATATGATGAAGGTTTAGGGGTTAGAAGTGAAATTTTAGGGTTTAGAATTCGTGGGTTATTTGGATAAGAAGAGACCTTTAGGGTTCTGCAGACCCGAATCGATTCTCCCCTTAAGCGTGGCAGGTCTGCATAACCGAATCGATTCGGACCCAAGGCGAATCGATTCGAATTGAGAAAGAGTCCCAGGTCCTTTGGACCGAATCGATTCGCAGTTGGAGCGAATTGATTCACCCTTGAGATCGAATCGATTCGAAAACAGGGTTGTTTTATGGGGTTTTTTCTAGAATGATTTCTAACCCTTTTTGGTTGGGTTTATTGATTCGGGACCTTCTTTTATGATGTAAGAAATATGTTTTGGAGACACATAAGGGGTTTCTCACATGTTATGATTATGGGGACTTCTTGGAATAATTTGGAATATATATATATATATATATATATATATATATATGTATGCATTGGAGTTGTGTATAGAGATTGTGGGAAACCTCATTGGGGTTGGGAGTCCTAATTATAGATCAAAAATGAGGATATATATGATGTGAGGTTAATAACTCTTAGAGAGAGTTGCGAGGGTATGTTGTGAAATTCTAGGCCGACATTCATATCGAATCCTTATAGAGATAGGATACTATTAAGATACAATTTGGGGACCAATGAAAGAGAGTGGTCGCATATCCTTAGTAATGATAAATTCAAGGAATAAATCAGAAAGGCGTTAGACTAGGGTATTCACAAGAGTGATTGAACCGTAGTCAAAATTGAGAGTGATGGGATCATATTACCAACTAGAATAGCGTGTGTAAATCTAGTCGGGATAGTTGTTATATGTCGGTGTGTGATTTACAAAGGGTATTTTCCCTAAGTGATGGAACCATGAGATAAATTTAAGATTTAACTTGAGGTTTGTAGGCTATTAGTTATGTGCATACCAATAGTCAAAATTAGTACTAGAGATATTGATGTACTTTTGGGATATAGATGAGATGTGTAGTGATTGTTACCTACACTAAACTTTGGGTGATAACCTTAATGTGGAGATATATATATATGTTGGAGGCTATTCATATCATGGGAGAAATGGATGAATATTCTTCAAGTGAGGGATCGTATTCACATATCGAGGTAAATTAAATGTGTTGGGACGACGGCTAGTATATTGAGGATTATGTATACTTATAGACGAGTTTATAAATCTTATACATACGGACGAGAGAAAGTGTGTACATTTATGTGGATATGTGAATATATATATAATTGTATGGATATGGATATATGTGTATACTCATGTTGTAAATATCTAAACCGTATGTGATGGTTTAATTATATGATGGGATCATATGGAAGTATATGTATTATGCATGTGAATGATGTATATACTTATGTGGTTAAGCATACCCCGCACAAGCTATCATTGGGAAGTTTTCGTGATGAGGGTGAGCACCCTGGCTCGAGGAGAAGAGTGTGGATATTACCCAGGTCATAGTCTTCCATTGTGTTATTATGTGATTTACATTTTTTTTTGGGATGAGACGTGGTGGGTATGTTTCGTCTCATTGCCGGTTAGGAACTATGACTGCTTCCCGGACGTTGTATGTGTGAGTTTATCATGAGGATGGGTGTCGTTTAGCCCCACCAGGTGGTCCCCAGTATGCTACGTGGGTCGGGCACTGGGAAGATGATAGCGTGGTGCATTATATTGGCAATATATATATCCGGTTATTTTATGTGAATGGCCATTGTAAATCATATGTGGTATGTACACTTGGCTATGGGAACGAATGATTGTATCTATATATATATATATATATATATATATATATATCCTATAGGAGAAAGGATATAAAAGTTCTATGGTGTACATCCGGGGTGATTATGGTGTACTAGATTGTTGGGGGTTGATGTATCGCATTTAAGGAATATTTTGGTTACGTCATCCCAAGGATATTATTGGAGATATTGAGGTCACTCTTAGAGAGTAATCTAATTTTGGTAGTTATAATAGTAGAATTGTGTGTATGACATAATGGATCGCTACGATCGACATTGTCAAGGAGTAGTGTATTGGGGGGGTTCCTTGTTTGGATTTCGCTTTGCGAGACGCCCCACGCACGAAACGTAGTGCAATGTTGAGAGTGGAGAGAAGTTGTGTCCTTATTAATTTGTATGCATGTTATTTAGAAATTAAATCATATGATTCAAAAGTAATGCAAATGGGTAATGTGTTAAGAATTCTTACTGATTAAATTATAAACCGAAATTGAAACTAAACCTAATATAACATATATGTGTAAATATAATAAAATGTGATTAGAATGTGAAGGATTCTTGGGTTATGTTAGGATAATAGGTCTTGTGGGTACAGGCCGTGCCTATGGTAAGTTAGGTTGCCCTTGCGGGTAGGGGTAACTTAATTAAGATTCCACAACGCGAATAGATGCGCGCTGTTAGATGAGAGGTGAGTTGGGGTTTCACGAGAGTGCAATTCCACTTTAATTATGAAATAAGTGCATTTATAATTATTATGCACGGTTAACACACTTGCTAAACTTTTTTACACTCGGGCTCTGACTCGTTATTGCTTCTCTTTTGCTCTCTCTCTATATATATTGTACTACAGGTGTCCTACCGCATGGATACCAGATGCCCTTCTATCCAGAGTCGTGGGAGCCGTAACAGGCGGGGACTGTTACGGGACTTAGATTGTAGTCGCCCCTATTTCTTTGTAAATCTATATAGGATTCATTGTGTACATCGGGATCATACTTTAGAGTTATTTGTATTTGTTTATATTACTTCCCCATGGATGTTGTACTGTCTGTGACCCGACAGCTTATTCGGGTATATTTCCTTGTAAGTATGTGACAACCCGCTCAAAATAATAATGGGTGGCCAGCCCTATACTACATTAGATCAGGTATCTCAGACGGCACAGTCTCAACATCAACTGACAATACTAAATAATATTAGGCTAACTACCCGAAACTATTAAAAGAAAATTGCCAAAAATTTAAAACTTTTATTTAACAACGAGTAAAACCAACCATCGGACAAACAAACTACAATACTACATCTAACTATGATGAGTGATACTTGCAACTCCAATAATATGAAAAGGTATAATACAGTGTACAATAAAATCTCAACAATAAAATACCTGAATAAGATGTCGGGTCACAAACAATACAATAATCTGAGAAATAAAATATAAAAGTGCTAATCTACAACACTTGAGTATAAACATGATATACAAGCTGAATCCTAATATAGATATACAAAGATAGGAATCGACTAAAGCAAAGTTCCGCAACAGTCCGCTAATGCCACAGCTCCACGAATACATTGGATGGATGAACAATAATGGCGTCCTTGCGGAGGAAAACCTAAGGTAATACAATATATAGCATAGGAGGAGAAAATATAGACGGGTCAGAGCCCGAGTTGAAAACATTTTATAGCAAGTGCATTAAAATGCATAATAATTATAAATGTATTATTACATGATAAAGGTGGAATCGAAATCTCCATAATAATCTCCCTCACCTCTCAACTAAAGCGCGCGACTAAACGTATGCACGTGATCTCCAAATGTACTCCCGATTCTAATTAGGCAAAAGAATCTAACTTAAACCCAATTGAAATATTTAATAAAAATCATCTAACCTATCTCCCAATATACACTTATCAATAACCCTTAAATCACATACTTTAACTTTAATGTTATAGTTCTCTATATATTTGTTCATTTATTGAACATATAAAGTTGCATAATCATCCTCATAACAACATCATCACAATACATCAACATTCTCTTTTACTAGAATTTCATATATTCTAGTTATGCCCTCATTTGGCATGTAAACATATATATAAATAATTATATATGAGTTATTAGCATCTAAGTTCTAAGGACTAAACTTCTCCCGATTCTCAATACGGCACTGCGTTTCATGCGTGATACGTCTCGTCGAAGCGAAATCCCAACATGGAACCCCCCATTACACTACTCCTGGCAGTATTGATATTCGAGATTCATTATGCCCTAAATGCATGATGCATGTAACCCAAATTATTACTCCATTTTAATTAATTAATATTCCCAATTCTCAACAGTACATGGCAATTCATGTGTGGGACGTCTAGCCTAAGCGAAATCCAAACAAGGACCCCCCTGTTACACTACTCCTGTGTGACACCCAGCCTAATTAAATACTGGGCGATCACTCCTTTATTAAATTAAAATCAAGGTGAACAGTTGGTTCATTCTTAGCATCACTGTCGTAAAATAACTTTTCCAAATTAAACACCCTAAATAATTAAGCTAAGTGTAAAAACGATTTTTCGACATCACTTTCCAAATTTTATTTTATAAACCAACATGTAAAACTTTACATAATTCGTAGTTAAACAATCATACAACAACTATCCTGGAACATATAATCCAATTAATTAAACATTCAGCCAATTGATTCCAACATTTAAACTTAAAAAAAAACATCCTGACAATAATAAATCCCAAAGTGCAAAATACTGGAAATAAAGGAATTACAATATCCAATAGAACAACTGAATAATGGAAAAGGGCGACACATGCCCAACTGGATAAAATAAATGCTAGGAGTGGAATCAAGAAATGAGGTCGTCTAAGCAGGAGGCCTGCAACTCCCACCTAAGCTACAGCGCATTCCTTCCAAAGGATCCTATGCAAGACACCCCTGTGGCTGGGCACTTGTAATATATACATACATATACAAGAGAGAAAAGAAAATGGAAACGGGTCAGAGTCCGATTGTAAAAACGATTTAAAATTTGTTTAGCAAGTATTTAAATTGTTTACTGGCCAATGCAACAACATATTAGTGCGACACTCCCTTGAGAAATTCTCACCTCTCTTCTAATGTGCACACCTATCGCACTAACCTTCCCAACGGTTTAACTTATCGTATCTTAGGTTGCTCGTAAGATTTAAACTGACAAATTCAATGGTTTAAAATGTTAATTTCATATGACAACAAAGTTCTCAATTAAACCTTATTTGCTAATAAAGTTTCTCAGCACATATTAAAATTTTCAAATACTTATTCCCCAATTGAAATAATTATTCATCTCTTACTTACCATAAATACAGTAGGTAGTTCCCAAATTCTAGAATTTAATATATATATTAAATACTCATATAATTTATATATTCTAACGGCACCCCATATAATAATTATGGTGCGGGAATACTCTGCTATCCAGTCCCTGTATCACTCGTACTAAGGGAGATACAAGTTCGGAATCACTCTCAAACTGTATTAACACAAACACAAACAATATTGAGGTGAAGCATAGATTACTGGCAGGGGTTCGATCGATCGATGCGTCGATCGATCGATGCGTCGATCGATCGACACTCCTGGTTCGATCGATCGATCAAACAGGTATGGCGAATCTGCAGAAAAACTAGTTACGGGTTCTATCATCCAACATCATCCAAATCCAGATTTTTAACACCCAAACTCCCAGAAATTCATACTACAAACATTATAAACCTAAACTAGCAATCTTCTACGTAAAGCATGTGAATTTTCATCATTATCCATGGATTAAAGGGCTAAAACTTATATAAATCCCATGAACCCTAGAAATTTCTTAAACTTTGCTCTAATCAGTCTTTTTCCATAATTTCTACTTCTAATCCATCATAAATCCGTGGTTCAACCTCTACATATGAAGGGAATTTCCAGATTATCATTTATATCACTAAAACATGCAATTTTCTAATCTCTAACATGGGTTTTCTTTCATAGAACTCATCCTAATCAACCCTAAACTAACATGAATGAAGCATTAACGAAATTAAGCAAGATAAATAGTTTCCTGTAGATTTTTGTCTCTTGTTTGTGGATGAAATCAGTGGGTTTGTAATCCTTATGACGTGATCTATCGTTTGGCGGTGGCGGTGGCGTAAACGGAGGAGTGTTCGGCCTAGAACTCCTTGGCAAGCTCTCTCCTTCCCTCTCCAATGGCCGTTACTTGTATTTGGTTGTGTTAACCCTAGAAGACAACCCTAGGCATCTGATATAACCTTGTAATTTTCGTGGGTTTAATTACCCAAAATTACGAAATGTCCAAAATGCCTTCCCGGGGTACTAATTAAGCCTAAAAATGCCCCGAGACCCAAACTAAACCCCCAGGTACACTTTTATGACTATCTCGACCCTTACGGACACTTTGGCGCACTCAAAATGACCATACGAGCAGATTATAATTTATTCACTTTTATTAATCAACATTTAGTCCCGACACGACACAGGCGCATCCCAACTTAATTTCCAAAATTGTCATTTTATTCACACGTGACAATTTTTATAAAATAAATCTCATATATTACTATACTCATCCAGTAACATTCAACAAGTTTCCAATAATTACTAACTCTCATCACGCTAGTAAATATTTAAAACAACATTCCGAATTAAAATTAAAATAATTTATCTCAATTAAATTTAATAAATCCCTAAATTTAAAAGCCATAAAAATATGGGGTATTTCATAATTCCCCCTTAATAACGGAATTTCGTCCCAAAATTCGGAAAATAAGGCTTACCTGGTAGAACAATTCTAGATATCTTTTCAGTACGCAAACTATCTACATAGTAAGGCGCTCAATCACTATAGCCCCTTCCTCATAGCAAGCTTGTTTAACATTCTCATTGGAGACACTTCACATGGTGCTCCTAACCAACAACATTCGCATAGGTCACGCCTATATATTATAAATTCCCATTATCTCACTATCATTGGGAGGCCGCACCTCACTACATGACAACTACTCGGATTTATTTATATATAAAACTCCCATTCTGAGAAAAATGATACGAACATTTGACCACTCTTTTTCGCCTAAAACAGTCGTGGAATTCCACCATAGTTATCGAATTAT
Source organism: Sambucus nigra (assembly GCA_949130495.1). Lineage (NCBI taxonomy): Eukaryota > Viridiplantae > Streptophyta > Magnoliopsida > Dipsacales > Adoxaceae > Sambucus > Sambucus nigra. The sequence continues at coordinate 139,775,871 of OX422217.1, forward strand.
TCTCGACCGATCCAAAATTCTGATTATCCACTCACCTTTAAACATACAGAAGCAGAATAGTTAGGGTTCTTCCACACAATAACCTCAATAAGCATCTCATTTATGACAAACAGGTACGAGTGCTTTCTCGGGACTCTACCATACTATACTTCACTTGCTAGTTATATCTGTGGTGGAAAAGAAATGATCACCAATATTTCAAAAATCACCTTCACGTGGCTCCACTACTCGTTAATCACCGTGCACCTGCTCCTCGACTACGGGTGATGCCTCCTACTCAGAACGAAACGTTATTTCCGCTGGTTCCTGAAATCCCATATCAAAGGTGGGATTCACAAATCTCATCCCCATTCAAAAATTAATACCGTGCCGTACCATGTACTGGCGCGATCCTTCCTTTCAAAGGAACTCTTGATCTTATTTTGAGGATGGTAACCCATCCAAGAACTTTACCGACCTCTTCTAAATACAGGAATTGTCGATAAACACAAAATTCTCTGGTGGATTCTCCTCTTCCAACCGAACCCTACCTATGGGTGGTGCATGTAGAGACTACTCACTAAGTCCCGCTAAACATCAATTTTTCCTTAAAATGTCCCACATTACGTAATACTCCCCTTCCTTCCTTGGTGTATGCCGAAAGTTTCTGACCCGTGCTCTTTCCTCCACGATGTGAACTTCTGGATCTTTTATTTCATACTAACATCATCACTCTTTGTATATGCAAGTCGCTCTCACACTTGACTAATAACAAATCCACTCTGAGTGTTCTTCATAATAATAAAATTCTACTCTATTCAAGGAATACTCCTTCTTAAATGGCTTCCCACAGCCTTCCAACCAAATTAGGGTGTGCTATTCTAATTGCACACTTATGCATGGATTTTTGCCCCTTATGTGACGTTTAACCCACTCTATCACTTCCACTTCGTTATGCTAGTCCCATAAACATTTATTTCACACATCTATTACCACGTCCCTTCAACTCGGACAATTTTAAGATCAGTTAACCAAGATGCCCACATTTTGTAACACCTAGAACTGACTAAATCCAACAAAATATAAGGAATATGGCATTCAAATTCCATAACAACAAAAGAGGGACAACAAATCTCAAACTTCTTCAAATAAGTACAAAAATTTTCCCAAATAGGTACAACAACCAAAATAAATCACTAACGCTCTATTCATCAAAGTAAATACAAGTCATCTCTTTTGTATAATAAAATTCTTTCTAGATAATATATGCTAACAATCATCCCAACTCTTTATTTACCTTGTGTTCTGAACGCGGTTACAACACTTGGGTACTCTCAATCACCCTAGAAATCAAAATTTTAAATCCTCCTTATCATCATTCACCCATCAACTCGTGTGGATAACTTTCAATGCTTTCTTACCACATAACCGGCTCCACTGGCCTTAAATCATGATTCAACTTCTAACTTATAGAGGTAATTACCTACCCCTAGTACGACCGAGGTACCAAACTCACGGACTAATGACCAAACATCTCCCTAATTCCAACCTTACACTAAGTTTCATGCGTGGGATGTCTCGCAGAGCGAAATCAAAACAAGGAACCCCCTCGATACACTACTACCTAGCATTGTCGGTTATCGAAATCCGTTAGGTCCTCCGTCCATAGCATGTACCCCTTTATTCCGTCTCTTGATAGAAAAGTAATATTTCCTCTCTTAATTACACTTAACAAAGAACATTTCACCAATTGCACTATCGTTTAGTATTGGTTGGTGGTAATTCCATTCCATAAACCTCAAATACATACAATCAGAATTCTCAAAATCCCTTTCCCTAATAATAGGGGTATAATTCTTAACTCCCACATCTATAGAGGATAGATATAACAATGTACTCTTCCTATCACCAAGTCCTGAGTGCTAAACATAATACTGAGTTAAATCTTTTCGCTCAACAGTAAACCCGATACATACTAAATCAAAATGATAAAGTCTATACATACATTGGCATCGAATTTCTCGAGCCCACTATCCCCTCCGAAGTCTCTAGGATAGATAATATAAGTGCAAGTTCGACCTTCTTAGAGGTGAAGCCTCGCCAGAACAAAAATATGCTGCACTAACGCAACCACTTCGATAGCCTTGCAATAAATGCCCACTATCGTACTAACCATTTGTATAATGTTTTAACAAAAATAGTATCATACTCGCGTATCACATCACTACAACGAGTAACCTCAATAAGGTACATAACACTGTTAATATACTCATCCATCCTCTGCGGATAGCACTAAAGAAAAATCCCGCTACACTAGAGAAAAATATTCACATAATAATAACGTTATAATTGTATGCATTAAACTCTACTCACATGCTAATTAAGCAATGAAAAAAATATAGTGACTCGCTCGTGTCACAAAAACCCGCCTCATCCTCTGAGGATACAACTTATACTTCCATCTTGGCAATCGTCTTGATAGCACAAATGGTTTTCGGACGTAACACGTCTGCCCAAACCAAAACAAAACTACCTTAATCGTTGCCCTTTTTGTATTCTTGTCCCTTTACTCACTTTGGAACATATTATCGCATGCGATCTCACTCCCCACAAAATACCTCCACACATAATTCACTTATCACCTGTCCTACTAACCAAGTTAGGACTGTCCTTCTCTCGGACTTTAGTAGACTCGATTCCTGTTGGCCACCCCGGTTGTTCCCTTAGCGTTTTTTAGGCCATAAAGAACATGTCACTGTCTATAATAGTCCTTACTGAATTTACCATAACTTGGTAAGAATTCAACTATCCGAATCATTTAAAATGGGTCCCCTGATGTATATCCACACCCTTTTGTGGTGCTACACCACCACCATTGTATTCAGTCTTATTCTCGACTAAATTCTTCGATTCTTTTAGCTTCCCACACAACGGAGCATTACCATCTTTATTGACAAAATACGATATTGTTAACCCCTGATTCGGCCGTCCATCAGAATTTCCTCTTTGAGTGTTATAAACTATTACTACGAGTCGATCTCCAACTTGGAGTCGTTTCCTCCACTTGTATCTACATCTCCCGATACAAAATTTGCTAACGGTTAAGATTCATATTCATAAATGGACCCCTGTCACGTCCTCCTGTGATGAGTTCAGGACAATGTTCACTTCTAATCCTGAACATCTGACGAAGGATCATACGGTCAACACTGTACCTAAGGTTCTTCTATAGACATGGCATTCCACTTTTAAAATTGGCGATTGAATCCCATCATTATAACTTCTTCTCGAAAGCCAAGAAAGATTTTATCTAAATTTTCACCTTCAGTTAGCCACAGTCCGTTCTATATCTAAACCTTTGGGTACTTTACCTCCTTTGGTAAACACACACAATTCTCGCATTTCTAGAATTTCCCACTGACAGTTCTCTACACGTTTCGTAACACGTTGGGTGAGTTTACTCTCGCTCCTCATTCAACTATAGCAACATTTGGAAAATCATGGCTACGCCTTAGTCACCTTTATAGTCTTGGCTTCTCGTGCCATAATGGAGATGACCTCTACTACGGTCATCATCCTCGAATATATTATACAACCTCAACTGAGGCCTGCCTCCTGATGTCCGCTTAACGGTCTTCTTCTGACATCCGTCATCGCTCGGCACACGCACACATCCGAACGAAATTAGAATTCACTAATGTATATACGTCATAGCAGGAGAACGAAATCTCATCAAAGAAATCGACAATCCTAAACATAGGGCTCTATATCAACCAAAGCAAAGCTGAAAGTATAATAAGCCATACAGATCCTAAGGGCACTAGAACCTGATTCTCTGATACCACCTGTGACACCCCGCCTAATTAAAATCAAGGTGAACAGTTGGTTCATTCTTAGCATCACTATCGTAAAATAACTTTTCCAAATTAAACACCCTAAATAATTAAGCTAAGTTTCAAAACCAGTTTTAGACATCACTTTCCAAATTTTATTTTATAAACCAACATGTAAAACTTTACATAATTCGTAGTTAAACAATCACACAACAACTATCCTGGAACATATAATCCAATTAATTAAACATTCAACCAATTGATTCCAACATTTAAACTTAAAGGAAAACATCCTGACAATAATAAATCCCAAAGTGCAAAATACTGGAAATAAAGGAATTACAATATCCAATAGAACAACTGAATAATGGAAAAAGGCGACACATGCCCAACTGGATAAAATAAATGCTAGGAGTGGAATCAAGAAATGAGGTCATCTAAGCAAGAGGCCTGCAACTCCCACCTAAGCTACAACGCATTCCTTCCAAAAGATCCTATGCAAGACGCCACTGTTGCTGGGCACCTGTAATATATACATACATATACAAGAGAGAAAAGAAAATGGAAACGGGTCAGAGCCCGATTGTAAAAACGATTTAAAATTTGTTTAGCAAGTATTTAAATTGTTTACTGGCCAATGCAACAACATATTAGTGCGACACTCCCTTGAGAAATTCTCACCTCTCTTCTAATGTGCACACCTATCGCACTAACCTTCCCAACGGTTTAACTTATCGTATCTTAGGTTGCTTGTAAGATTTAAACTGACAAATTCAATGGTTTAAAATGTTAATTTCATATGACAACAAAGTTCTCAATTAAACCTTATTTGCTAATAAAGTTTCTCAGCACATATTGAAATTTTCAAATACTTATTCCCCAATTGAAATAATTATTCATCTCTTACTTACCATAAATACTGTAGGTAGTTCCCAAATTCCAGAATTTAATATATATATTAAATATTCATTTATTATATATATTCTAACGGCACCCCACATAATAATTATGGTGCGGGCATACTCTGCTATCCTGTCCCCGTATCACTCGTACTAAGGGAGATACAAGTTCGGAATCACTCTCAAACTGTATTAACACAAACACAAACAATATTGAGGCGAAGCATAGATTCCGGCTCTCTAAGAGGTCAGCACATGCCCCCACGTCTATTAGGACCGTCTGAACTATCGAATCGATAGCCTGTACCAAAGGATTTCTATCTTCTAGGGTACGAGTCAATATCCCCCATAAAGGTCCCATCGAGACAAGACTGTCCCAGCGCGGTAACCTCAGGGATAACAAGTAGCGCGGGCATGATTTTCACACGTATATAGTATATATGCATAAACACAGCCGTATAAATATACTACTATTACCATATCAAATTTTGGTTCTTCTCATAACCCATAATTATGACATTTGTCCTTATTACTCGTTATTTAGTTATCACTTGTAACGTTTGACTCTTATATTAATTTGTGGGATTATCCCAACTTATCAAGTGACACTCGTGGATTTCTATAATCCCAAGTGTAATTTCAGTAGGTAACTCATTTATTTTCCCACATAACTACCTCATGCGTCTCCCCCCTTTAATACATAGTTCCATCGTCCCTTATATGTAAACATCCCGTGAAGTGTAAGTCCCGTCCTACATTAAAGGTTTCATATTTTTTTATAAGCCCTACTAGTATTCTTTATTTCCCAAACTAATTTAATAAGGATGTCCAAAGATCATTACTCATTTAAATTAAATCCAACTATTTAGAAGGTGAATTATGAATCTTCCAGGAGGACTCGATCGATCGATGGTAGGGGCTCGATCGATCGATGCGTCAATCGATCGACACTCCTAGTTTGATCGATCGACACTCCTAGTTTGATCGATCGATCAAACAGGTATGGCGAATATGCAGAAAAACCAGTTACGGGTTCTATCATCCAACATCATCCAAATCCATATTTTTAACACCCAAACTCCCAAAAATTCGTACTACAAACATTATAAACCCAAACTAGCAATCTTCTACATAAAGCATGTGAATTTTCATCATTATCCATGGATTAAAGGGCCAAAACTTATATAAATCTCATTAACCCTAGAAACTTCTTAAACTTTGTTCTAATCAGTCTTTTTCCAGAATTTATACTTCTAATCCATCATAAATTCGTGGTTCAACCTCTACATATGAAGGGGATTTCCAGATTATCATTTATATCACTAAAACATGCAATTTTCTAATCTCCAACATGGGTTTTCTTTCATAGAACTCATCCTAATCAACCCTAAACTAATATGAATGAAGCATTAACGAAATTAAGCAAGATAAATACTTGCCTGTAGATTTTTGTCTCTGGTTTGTGGCTGAAATCAGTGGGTTTGTAATCCTTGCGACGTGATCTATCGTTTGGCGGCGATGGTGGCGCAAATGGAGGAGTTTTCGGCCTAGAACTCCTTGGCAAGCTCTCTCCTTCCCTCTCCAATGGCTGTCACTTGTCTTTGGTTGTGTTAACCCTAGAAGACAACCCTAGGCATCTGATATAACCTTGTGATTTTCGTGGGTTTAATTATCTAAAATTATGAAATGTCCAAAATGCCCTCTCGGGGTAATAATTAAGCCTAAAAATTCCCCGAGACCCAAACTAAACCCCCGGGTACACTTTTCTGACTATCTCGACCCTTCCGGACACTTTGGCGCACTCAAAACGACCATACGAGCAACTTATAATTTATTCACTTTTATTAATCAACATTTAGTCCCGACACAACACAGACGCGTCCCGACTTAATTTCCAAAATTATCATTTTATTCACACGTGACAATTTTTATAAAATAAATCTCATATATTACTATACTCATCCAGTAACATTAAACAAGTTTCTAATAATTACTAACTCTCATCACGCTAGTAAATATTTAAAACAACATTTCGGATTAAAATTAAAATAATTTAACTCAATTAAATTTAATAAATCCCTAAATTTAAAAGCCATAAAAATACGGGGTATTACATCCCGGCACTATCGATCGTCGGGATAGGTGATATATATAGATATGAGCATTAAGGACTAACTTCTCCCCACTTTCCAACGTTACACTGCGGTTCGTGCGTGGGACGTCATGCCTAAGTGAAATCCAAACAAGGAACCCCCCGATACACTAATCCTGGCAATGTTGGTCGTTGAGGTCCATTATGCCCTCGATACTCAAGTACAAGCACAATCAATAATATAATAACCATCCAATCGAGCTATAACTCGAGGACGCAGGCTCACATGCTATCATCTTCTAGTTGCCCATCCACGTAGCAAATTGGGGCCACCTGGTGGGATTCAACGGCACCCACCTCGTGATTAACTCATGCACACAACGTCCCGAGAAGCGGTCATAGCTCCTAACCGGCAAGTGAGAATGACACATACCCACGACTTCTCACCCCAAAATAATAATGCATATCATATAATAATCACATGGACGACTATAACCTGGGGAATATCCACACCCTGCTCTTTGAGCCAGGATGCTCACCCTCAATGCACACAACTTCCCAATGATAGCAAGGAGGGGGGGTATGCTTCACTATATATATACACCATAATATAAGGTATACATACATCATCACATCATATAAAGATATACCATCATATAAGGTATACCTGCCACATTAATTTCATATTTATTATACGCTCTTAGGAGCAATAAGATTAATGTCATTGTTAATTATATTTCACTCATGATATACTAATCGTCAATTCTCACACAACTTCCCCACTTAGTATATACTATACTATTTCTCGCTTGAAGATCACATGTCGCTTCTATTTATGAATTATCTCTCCATTCTATTTATGTTAAGGATATTCTATATATCCTAATGCACTTCATTTAGCATTTCTCATTGTGTGAGACATCTCCCAAATCAATCATCAGTAAGGATATTTCTATATCCGTATGCACATCAATTAGCATTTATAATTCTCCATCCATAATAGGGTTCAATTCATTTTATGAACCTTTAAAGTTATCCCATTTGGGATTTGATCCTAAGATCCAATATCTCTAAACTCATTCTCATTCTTTCATATGAATTTAATTATTAACTCCAACTAGAATATCCAATTAAGGTGGGCTTCCCCACTTAGAACATACCATAATTTCTAATCGGTATTTCCCAATTTAAGTCAATAAGACTCCAATAATTCCTTAGTAGGGAAACTCTCTAAAAATCTCCAAAACATACTCCATCCGATCCCTATAGAGGTTCCAAATTGATAACCTCGAACAAAACGGAATGAAATTCTCCCTTGAAAAACATCCCTCAAAAAGCCCTGTTTCCGAATCAATTCGGGCCAATTCCGAATCAATTTGGCCCAGTGAATCGATTCGGCCTCCAAGGCAAATCGATTCGGGTCATCAGACCTGGGACTCTGTCTCAGGCCGAATCGATTCGGCTGGGGTCCAAATCGATTCGGTCACTCAGACCTGGGCACCTGCATATTTTCGAATCGATTCGGCTAGGGGCCGAATCGATTCGGCCTACCTGGAGGCTCGAAAATGGCTACTTTTTAGTAATCCAAAAATCCCAAAATTCGTTTTAATCATCTTATCTTCATTTCTCTTCAACCCAATCACATATATAACATTAATATTCATCCTAGAATGAAAATAAACTAGTTTCTAACCTCAAATCTATTTATACACTATAAATCTAAGGCTTTACCAAAAAGTTAGGTTTTGTTAAACTAAACCTAAAACCCATAAATTTCATCCACAAATCATGCAATAAATGGTACACAACAATTATTTAGCAAGTTTAATCACTTGCCTCGGGTTCGTAGGGTGTGAACCATCCTCGAAATCGCGTAGATGCCGGAAATCTCCACTTTCTCTCTCTTTTCTCCTTCTTTCTCTTCTTCTTTATTCTTCTTCTCTCTTTCTTTATTTCTATTTCTCTTTCTCTCTTTGGATAAATAAATCTCCCGTAGGCTTTTAAGCCCTAACTCCCAATATACACAACTTTAAATGATAATACACACTTTAAATGACTCGGTAACTTTAGCTCGAGTCAAACGAGCTTAAATTATTTCGGAACCTAAATAGACCCCAAGTACAGTCATTTCGACTTTCTCGACCCTTCCGGACACAACAACACCCTCAGAATCGTCGTTCGAAACACTTTCTAACGACTTTAAATTTTGACCTCAATTGCCAATTTAATTAATCTCCAAATAAAATAATATTTATTTCTCCCAAAATAAATAAGTCTTCATCTCCAAGACCTCGAGTTGTTACAAACTTCCCCACTTACATAAATTTCGTCCTCGAAATTTAGCTAAGCCTAATCCTCCAAAGCTCAACTAGTTCTACGACACCCATCCTCATTAATCCTATCTCCAAATCTCTAACTACCCACGACGAATTTATTTTATTATAAGTTATATAACATCAATCCATTAACCACTTGGGCGCCCATACACCCTTTATTCGAGCTATCGCTCATACCAATCATAATGAGGCTTCATTTGCCTCCAAAATTCCACAATTCCATAGGTATATAAAGTATACTAGCATAATAATAGTGTAAAAATTTTGAATGGTCCAAAGAAATAACTCCTCTCAATTCCTGACATTCGCCACTTTCGTGCGGGGGACGTCTCGCAAAAGAAAAATCCAAACAAGGAGCCCTCCCAATACACTACTATGTAGCGATATCGGGGATTGAGAGTTTGTTAAATCCGGACTAGAGTTTGAAGAAATAATTTTATGAAAATCATTTTGAAATGGCCCAAAGGCCGATAAAAAGTTTTATTTTTTTGAAAACAGTTTATTTTAAAAATGGTTTATGTAATAAAATATTTATATAAAATGCCTTATGTCCAACAAAAGGTCTTAACAATCATCATGCATATAACAATATGTAGCTCACAAAAATTAGCATAATTATGAGCTAAACTTTCCTGCGTCCCAACAATCCACAAATTCTATACTCTTTTCATTAATAACATCTTACATCATATTAACATATAGCCATTTTATAAGGCTCATCCATAACTAGAATACAACAATTATATAAGTCTAACATGACTATATATGAAAAAAGTAGCTTTATCATTACTACTTATCACACAACCATAATTCTTACATTCACCACAAGGTTTATAGATCTTTGTGAACACATCACCAAATTATCTAGTCTTGCAAAAGATAATAACATAAGAGCCTAACTTGCTCAAAATTCCCCTTAGGGTCATTACATACATGATAGGGCTCTAGAACTACCCTTTCATAAATATTTCCTATACGATATTCCCAAAATTCATTGTAATAATTGTCCTATTCATAAAGGAAAATAACTCACATCATCCATCTCTAGTCCGATTGCCCTTCCTCATCAATGGGCTCCCACACGTAGTCCCCTGGTCTAAAATGACCTCGAATCTGTTGTAGGGGTTGCACTTCCAAATCTTCATCAAAACGTGGTCCTTTACCTCTTTTAGGACAATCTCTCTTTCTATGACCTATTTCTTTACAAAAGAAACATCTGCTCAAAATTCCTCTCGGCTCACCTTGAGGAATAAAACGTCGTTGTGACTCTCCATAGTCCGACTTATACCTACTCGCATTACTGGAACTATCATCACCAAACTAACTAGATGAACTCGAATCTCCAAATTTCTTACCCTCTTGCGAACGAAGACGATATTAATGACACTTTAGTAGTGTCGTATTCACTGCCTCGACGAAAGTCACTAACGTAGGAATCTGTAACAAATGTTGCCGAATTCTCCAATCTAAACCTTGAACAAACTTCGATATATGTTTCTCTTCCGTATTTACCTCATCAGGTACTAACTTCGCCCATCTAGAAAATCTTTCTCATATTCTGCCACCGTTCTATTACCCTAAAAAATCTTCATATCCTGAGTCGGGGAAGGAAAATACCTTCGATCGAAAAGTTTCCAAAAATCTATTATAGGTAAAGTATCCTTCTGTTCAGATGTGGTGACAGACTCCCACCATTGGAGAACTTCACCCGATAACTTAAAGGTGGTTAAAAATTGCTTCTGCACCTCACTACACTCAACCATATGGAGGTGCCTCTGCATACTATTCTTCCATTGACTTGCAGCCATTGCATCAACTCCCCCTGCAAACTCGAGAGGATGCCCCTTACTAAAATCTTCCTTCACTCTTTCCCATAAGGACAATCCTAAATGGGTTTGGACAACTCGAACGGCAGATTGCTGTGCCATCATAGAAATGGTATCAGTTACTGCTTATGCCATAATATTGGCGACTTCATCTGTAGTCATGTTCCTTTGAGGCATTTGGGGTTGCACATTTTCAGCCCCTTTATTTGCCCTGACTGAACGACCTCGCTTTGGTGGCATCTGAAATAAGAACAATTGTATCAGAATGCCTTTCAAATATTTTCATATCGCAGAAAAAATATGAACGTATGAATGCAACTGTCCTAACAATAAGTCTCCACATCAAGAATGCTTACGGAAGATCGTAGTAACCCGCAAAGATCCTAAAGACACTAGAACCTGATGCTTTGATACCATCTGTGACAACCCACTCAAAATAATAACGGGTGGCCAGCCCTATACTACATTAGATCAGGTATCTCAGATGGCACAGTCTCAACATCAACTGACAATACTAAATAATATAAGGCTAACTACCCGAAACTATTAAAAGCAAATTGCTAACAATTTAAAACTTTTATTTAACACCGAGTAAAACCAACCATAGGACAAACAAACTACAATATTACATCTAACTATGATGAGTGTGTGACACCCCGCCTAATTAAATACCGGGCGATCACTCCTTTATTAAATTAAATCAAGGTAAACAGTTGGTTCATTCTCAGCATCACTGTCGATAAAAATACATTTTCCAATTTAACACCCTAAATAATTAAGCTAAGTGTCAAAACCATTTTTATACATACTTTCCAAATTTTATTTAAAGAAAAACATTTGTTTTATTAACAACATTTCTACAATTAAGAATCACACCACAACAAACCTGGAACACAAAGTCCAATCAATATAATACATTCGTCAATCGAATGTCCACATATGAAGACTAAAGTCACCAATACAAACTGAATAAAACCCATAGTAACAATACTGGAAATAACTGAAATACAAATGTCCCAACAATAATGAAATAATGAAAAGGGCGACACATGCCCAATAAATGAGAATGCTAAAAGTGGAGTCAATAAGGGAAGCCGTCTACGCAAGTAACCTGCAACTCCCACCTAAGCTGCAGCACGTTCCTTTCAAGGGATCCTAAGCAAGACGCCCCTGTGGTTGGGCACCTGAAATATATACGTATATATACAAGAGAGAGAGAGAAAAAGAAACGGGTTAGAGCCCGAAAGTTTGTTTGATTTAAAATACGTTTAGCAAGTATTTAAATTGATACAGGCCAATGCAACAACATATTAGAGCGACACTCTCTTGAGAAATTCTCACCTCTCTTCTAATGTGCACACCTATCGTGCTAACCTTCCCAACGGGTTATCTTAACATTTTATCATACTAACCTTCCCAATAAATTAGCGTATCTTAAACTTACTCATAAGATTTCAAAACCGAACAATATTTTTGTTTAAAAAGAATACTTCCAATTAGTAGCACAACTCTTGTTTTAGCTTTTATTCATTTATAAAGTTTCCCAGTGTCATATTATACTTTCACAAAAACAAGTACTTACTATATGTGTCATCACCCATGTCCTACTTATCAAATCACAGTAGGCAGTTTCAAATTTCCAAATCTCATATATATATTAACTACTCGTATAATATATATAAATAACAGCACCCCAAATAAAACTATGGTGCGTGCATACTTCTACTATCCAAACCCCATACCACTCATATCAAGGGGAATACAAGTTCGGGATCACTCTCGAACAGTATTAACACATACACAAATAATATCGAGGCGAAGCATAAATTCCAAGTCTCTAAGAGGATGGCACATACTCGCGTCTCTTAGGACCGTCTGAACTATCGATTCGATAGCCTGTACCAAGGATATCTATCTTCTAGGGTACAAGTCAATATCCCTCATAAAGGTCCCATCGAGATAAGACTGTCCCAGCGCGGTAACCTCAAGGATAGCAAGTAGCGCGGTATGTTTTTCACATGTATATCATATATGTACACACAATCATATAAATATACCACAGTTATCATATTAATATAGGTTCTTCTCGTCACCCATAATTATACCATTTATCCTTAATTTCACATTATTAGTATTACGTATAAGGTTTCATCTCTAACCTTAATTCGAACAGTTTTCTCAATTAATACGTGACATTCGTTAACTCTATCCTTCAAAGTAAGAAATTCAGTAGGTATACCTCTATTTACTATCATAGCTATTCGCCGAAATCTCTCACTTGAAATACGTAATTTCATCGTTCATTATATAATTATCCAAAAAATAAGATTCTCGTCTTACAATAGAGTTCCCAACACTTATTCATATGTCCTACTGGTCTTTCCTATCTCCCAAAACATTTCATTAAGAATACCCAAGAATTATTTCACGATAATTTAATTTAACTAAGTAAACAAGGGAAATAAGAGTCTGCCAGGAGGGGTCGATCAATCGAGGTCTGGGGCTCGATCGATCGAACCTTCGATCGATCGAAGCTCTAGGCTCGATCGATCGATCAAGCAGGTCTGCGAAAATTTTACAGAAATGCGGTTACGGGTTCTACCAAATTTCTTCATCCAAAACCATGTTTTTCCATTCTAAACGTCCCAAAAATCCTACTACTATCATTATAATATTATACCAGATGTTTTCAACGTAAAGCATGTGTATATCTAACATTAAACATGGATAATTAACCCAAAATTCCATCTAATCATCAAGAACCCTAGAGTTTTTCTTAATCAAGGTTATAATCTGTTTTTACCAGAATTTCCTTATAATATATCATCAAAATTTCTTGGGTTATATTCCTCTACATGGCAAGGATTCCAGAAACTCATATAAATCAATACTACATGCATTTTCCTAACACAAATTGGGTTTTCTTCCATATTTATCACCTCTAATCATTCCTAAACTAACATGAGGATTGCACTAACGAAAATACGCAAGATAAATACTTGCCTATGATTTTCAGAAGTCTGGTTTGCAGATGAATCTGGTGTGGTTGCGTTCCCCTTCTCGCGATCTACGCGTTGGTGGTGGCGGCGGTGCAAACCGGTGACTTTTTGGCCTTGAATTACCTTGGAGCTCTCTCCTCTCTTCTCTAATGGCCGTCACTTGTGTTCTGAATATTCTAACCCTAAAAGGCTAACATAAATGGCTGATATAGGTTGCTGAATTTCGTCGGTTTAATTACCCAATTATGTAAAATGACTAAAATGCCCTCCCGGGGTACTAATTAGGCCTAAAAATGCCCCGAGACCCAAACTACACCCCCGGGTACACTTTTCTGACTATCACGACCCTTCCGGATGCGTTGGCGCACTCAAAATGACCATACGAACAACTTATAAAATATTCACTTTTTATTTAACAAAATTAGTCCCGACGTGACACGAGCACGTTCCGACTTAAATTTCCGAAATCGTCATTTAATTCACTCATGACATTCAATATAACCAATATAATATATTACTTTGCTCATTAGTAATATTCATCCAATTTCCCATAATTACTAACTCTCGTCACGTTAATAATTATAACATAATTAATTTTCGGTTTTTTATTAAATAAATCATTCACATTAAATTTAATAAATCCCCAAATTAATATAGCATAAAAATACGGGGTATTACAGAGTGATACTTGAAACTCCAATTATATAAAAGAGTACAATACAGTGTACAACAAAATCTCAACAATGAAATACCCGAATAAGCTGTCGGGTCACAGACAATACAATAATCTGAGAATTAAAATATAAAAGTGCTAATCTATAACACTTGAGTATAAACATGATATATAAGCTGAATCATAATCTAGATATACAATGATAGGAATCGACTAAAGCAAAGTGCCGCAACAGTCTGCTAATGCCACAGCTCCACGAATACACTGGATGGATGAACATCAATGGCGTCCTTATGGAGGAACACCTAAGGTAATAGAATATATATGCATAGGAGGAGAAAATATAAACGGGTCAGAGCCCGAGTTGAAAACATTTTATAGCAAGTGCATTAAAATGCATAATAATTATAAATGCATTATTACATGATTAAGGTGGAATCAAACTCTCCATAATAATCTCCCTCACCTCTCAACTAAAGCGCGCGACTAAAAGTATGCACGCGATCTCCAAATGTATGCCCAATTCTAATTAGGCAAAAGAATATAACTTAAACCCAATTGAAATATATAATAAAATTCATCTAACCTATCTCCCAATCTACACTTATCAATAACTCTTAAATCACATACTTTAACTTTAATGTTATAGTTCTCTATATATTTGTTCATTTATTGAACATATAAAGTTGCATAATCATCCTCATAACAACATCATCACAATACATCAACATTCTCTTTTACTAGAATTTCATATATTCTAGTTATGCCCTCATTTGGCATGTAAACATATATATAAATAATTATATATGAGTTATTAGCATCTAAGTGCTAAGGACTAAACTTTTCCTGATTCTCAATACGGCACTGCGTTTCATGCGTGGGACGTCTCGTCGAAGCGAAATCCAAACAATGAACCCCCCATTACACTACTCCTGGCAGTATTGATCTTCGAGATTCATTATGCCCTCAATGAATGATGCATGTATCCCAAATTATTACTCCATTTTAATTAATTAATATTCCCAATTCTCAACAGTACACGGCGTTTCATGCGTGGGACGTCTCACCGAAGCGAAATCCAAACAAGGAACCTCCCGTTACACTACTCCTGGCACTGTCGATCGTCGGGATAGGTGATATATATATATAGATATGAGCATTAAGGACTAACTTCTCTGCAATTTCCAACGTTACACTGCGGTTCGTGCGTGGGACGTCTCGTCTAAGTGAAATCCAAATAAGGAACCCTCCCGATACACTAATCCTGGAAATGTTGGTCGTTGAGGTCCATTATGCTCTCGATTCTCAAGTACAAGAATAATCAACAATATAATAACCATCCAACCAAGATATATCTCGAGGAAGCAGGCTCACATGCTATCATCTTCCAGTTTCCCATCCACGTAGCAAACTGGGGCCACCTGGTGGGATTCAACGGCACCCACCTCGTGATCAACTCACGCACACAACGTCTCGAGAAGCGGTAATAGCTCCTAATCGACAAGTGAGAATGACACATACCCACGACTTCTCACCCCAAAATAATAATGTATATCATATAATAATCACATGGACGACTATGACATGGGGAATATCCACACCCTGCTCTTTGAGCCAGGATGCTCACCCACAACGCACGTAACTTCCCAATGATAGGAAGGAGGGGGTATGCTTCACTATATATATATATATATATATATATATATACCATCATATAAGGTATACATACATCATCACATCATATAAAGATATACCATCATATAAGGTATACCCGTCACATTGTTTTCATATTTATTATACGCTCTTAGGCGCAATAAGATTAATGTCATTGTTTAGTATATTTCCCTCATGATATACTAATCATCAATTCTCACACAACTTCCCCACTTAGTATATACTATACTATTTCTCGCTTGAATCTCACATGCCGCTTCTATTTATGAATTATCTCTCCATTCTATTTATGTTAAGGATATTATCTATATCCTAATGCACTTCATTTAGCATTTCTCATTGTGTGAGACATCTCCCAAATCAATCATCAGTAAGGATATTTCTATATCCGTATGCACATCAATTAGCATTTATAATTCTCCATCCATAATAGGGTTCAATTCATTTTATGAACCTTTAAAGTTATCCCATTTGGGATTTGATCCTAAGATCCAATATCTCTAAACTCATTCTCATTCTTTCATATGAATTTAATTATTAACTCCAACTAGAATCTCCAATTAAGGTGGGCTTCCGCACTTAGAATATACCATAATTTCTAATCGATATTTCTCAATTTAAGTCAATAAGACTCCAATAATTCCTTATTATGGAAACTCTCTAAAAATCTCCAAAACATACTCCATACGATCCCTATAGAGGTTCCCAATCGATAACTTCGAACAAAATGGAATGAAATTCTCCCAAGAAAAACATCCCTTAAAAAACCCTGTTTTCGAATCGATTCGGCCCAGCGAATCGATTTGGCCTCCAAGCCGAATCGATTCGGGTCATCTGACCTGGGACTCTGTCTCAGGTCGAATCGATTCGACTGGGGTCCGAATCGATTCGACTGGGGTCCGAATCGATTCGGTCACTCAGATCTGGGCACTTGCATATTTCTGAATCGATTCGGCTAGGGGGTTGAATCGATTCGACCTACCTGGAGGCTCGAAAATGGCTACTTTTTAGTAAGCCAAAAATCTCAAAATTCATTTTAATCATCTTATCTTCATTTCTCTTCAACCCAATCACATATATAACATTAATATTCATCCTAGAATACAAATAAACTTGTTTCTAACCTCAAATCTATTTATACACTATAAATCTAAGGTTTTCCCAAAAAGTTAGGTTTTGTTAAACTAAACCTAAAACCCATAAATTTCATCTACAAATCATGCAATAAATGGTACACAACAATTATTTAGCAAGTTTAATCACTTGCCTCGGGTTTGTAGGGTCATATCCGTCCTCGAAATCGCGTAGATGCCGGAAATCTCCACTTTCTCTCTCTTTATCCTTCTTTCTTCTTCTCTCTTTCTTTCTTTCTATTTCTCTTTCTCTCTTTGGAGAAATAAATCTCTCGTAGACTTGTAAGCCCTAATTCCCAAGATACACAACTTTAAATGATAATACACACTTTAAATGATTCGGTAACTTTAATTCGAATCAAACGAGCTTAAATTATTTCGGAACTTAAATAGACCCCAAGTACAGTCATTTCGACTTTCTCGACCCTTCCGGACACAACTACACCCTCAGAATCGCCATTCGAAACACTTTCTATTGACTTCAAATTTTGACCTCAATTGCCAATTTAATTAATCTCCAAATAAAATAATATTTATTTCTCCCCAAATAAATAAATCATCGTCTCCAAGACCTCGGGTTGTTACAATGTACTCATTCCATTTCATTCTAGCATTTCATTTATCATCGTACTTGTATTCATTTTTCCTTTATTAGTAGTTCGATAGTGTTGGTTTGTTGTTTGTGGTGTGTTTTATTTAATTTTGGCATCCGCTTTTAATAGTTTCGGGTAGTTAGCTTTAGACTATTTAGTGTTGTCAGTTGATGTTGAGACTGAGCTATCTGAGATACCCTATTTAATGTAGTATAGGACTGGCCACCCGTTATTATTTTGAGCGGGTTGTCACATATAATTGTTCTTATTAAAGTGGAATCCTATTGATTATACGACACTTTGTGAAATAAATTGCCTTGAATACGTTTCCTAATGAGATAAGGAAAGGTGAAATGAAATTGTGTAAAATTGAAACGGAATTTAATAAGTACGATATAATTCATATTCTCTAGCAAAATTCAATTGTGATCATTGTGATTATAATTGCGTTAGGTTATGCTTTTAAATTGAGAAGTTAGATTCTTTATCTTTATTCTTGATGACCATAATTAGCTCATTCACGATAATTAAGTTGCCCATACTATCATGCATTTTATTCACATGGTGATTATATCAAACCGGGCCCTGACCCGTTTATATCTTTTTGTTTTGTACGAATCTTATATTCGCCCAAGTGCTCCGTCGCAAGGGTGCCCGTATTGACTTTTCCATCCCAGTGTTTTGGATTTGTAAAACCTTGAGGATGTTACGAGATATTTTGATATAGACGCTTCCATATTTTGTATTCTAGTTATGACCGGTTACACGTTCGGGCGTGTTGCCCACGTTTTGTACTTGTATTATATTATGTGTTATTGTATTGTAATACTTTGTGTAACTCTGATGTATATTTCTATTAACCGATAACGTATTCATTTATTTTTTTGGATATGGTTGTTGATTCATTTCTATTCTTACGTTTATCCACCTCCTTTTCAATTGGATTGTTTAAATGTTTTTCATTAACTTACAAAATAAATTTTTGACAATCCGTTTTCTAAAATATTGGGTGGTTATCTCGTATACTTATTACCTTATGTTGATGCTAAGAATGGACCATCTATGATTCCTGTAATTATTGGAGTATCGGGCTGGCCACCTCTTATTTTAAATAAGAGGGGTGTCATAAGGTGTTCCTTACCACCTTAACAACATTAAAGATAATTGCATGAAGTTCTTTGTGAGCATTATAAACTTTTGGCAATGAAACTTGAGATTTAAATTTTGCTACCGATACTAAATCATACGCCTTGAAAATTCACAACTCATCTCAAAATGCAACCTACACAACTTTGAAGATTTTCTCTTTGTTACCACGAAAGTATTAGGTCCATAATGCATTATTAAAGGATATATTTTTCAAAATGCATTTTCTTATCGAAAAATGAAGCATAGACATAAAAAATTATGACCATCAAAATTAATAATAAGAAGCATTTAATACATTTGAGATCAATATGAAATATATCAAACTATAAATCATCAATCACTAAAATATATATTCAAATAAAGAATGTTGTTCAAGTCAAGTAATAATAGATACATAAAAAATATTCACAATAGTTACAATAAACAAACAATATAAAAATATTAATTATTAAACTGATTTTTTTTGTTCAAATACCAACACTTGTCTTGCACCTAAAAACTTTATCTTTCGAAACCTAATATCTGAATAGTTGTTTAGGGTTAGCATACATAATTGTTTCTTAATGAATCCAAGGTAATTTAGCATTGTTATACTTTTTTTTTCTAAAATAATAAAATTTAGAATAGTGTGTATGTCTACCACAATATGTGCATAAATATTTAGATAGACTACATGAGGCATCATCTTTACATAATTTGGAATATATCTTTTTCTCATTTTCTTCATTATATCCAATACCATTATTATTAAACTGAATTCTTTGATTTTCCACAATCTTATAAAAATATTCATTTCCTTTAGCAAAAGTATCTAACGATTTATTTAAATAATCAATCTCCCTCTTTAATTCACTATTTTCAATTTCAAGCGGGTGAGTAACATTTATAGATTTTTCCTTTTTCAAAGTTTTAATTTCATTCTTTAAAGATTCATTTTCTAATTTCAAATTATCAAAATCATTTGATATAGAATCCATTTAGTTGAAAGTAATGAATGAGACTTTTTAAGATCAATATATTTATTTTTAAGTTCATCAAAACTATCACATAATTCATCAAAAATATTTTTCAATTCCTCATAATCATTAATAATATCATCATGACTATCACTAGAGTTAGGGTTAGAGTTTACCTCCTCTTTATCATTTGACATGAGACAAGGAGTAATTGTTTCCTCAGTACTTGATTCATCAATATTAGCATATAGGCAAGGATTTCACATATCTCCATTTTGTGCAACAACATCAGAACATTCATCGGAGTATATATTTAAAATAAAGCTTGAAATACAAGCTTGAGAGTTTGTCCATTTTCTTCTTACACAATGAAAGATTGAATAAAAACAAGGCATAAAACATTTTAGCATACAAATAATAAAAATGTATAGTACAACATTTAAGATGGATATAAAAAATGTTCGCCATAATCTTTAACGCTAAGATTGTTAAATTAAAAAAATAATAATTAGAGCACTTGCTCTAATACCAATTGTTGCCCAGATTAAACTCAAGAGGGGGGAGGGGGGGGGGGGGGGGGGGGGTGAATTGAGTTTTTGCAAACTTTTTGGGTTAAATTAAAATTTCAGAAAAATATTTAATTTACAACACCTTATCAATTTTCAGATTATTAATCTTTAAAGATTAAAACCAAGTATATCAAATAGATACAACAAATTAATTTAAATAAGCTAAAATGCAGATTTTAACACTCAATAAATATTTGAATTAATTTTTATATTTAATATAAATTAATATTTTGAAATTAATTAAATAATTTATAAATATTTATTTAACCTTAAAATAAATTTACCAATGTTCGGAATTAATATATTTGCAATTTTTAAGTGCTGAAAAAAATATAAATTAAAGAAAGCATAAATAAATAAACAAATAAAGTGCGGAAAAATAAATAACACTGAATTTAACGTGGTTCGGCCAAAACCCGACCTACGTCCACGCGCCTAGAGCTTCCGACTCCCTTGCGCTTCACTAATACTGATCCACTTGACGGTAGGATAAAACCACCAGTACAACCCTTTACAAGCCGAAACCGAGCTTCAAACAACATGGTCCAATTTGTGGGTAGGAACCAATCACCGGTACAACAACCACCGTAGCTAAAACCAAGCTACTGAATACAACCCAAGCTTCAAAGAAATCAAATTTTTGTAATACAATGTAGAATACAGACACTCCTTAAAATACAATGTGTAATCTGAGTTTATTCTTCTTTAATGAGACTTCAATAAATGATGTTGATGCAGGCTCAAGTCGTCTTCTTCAATAATTTGAGCAGAATGTAAAATTTAT
The DNA here is from genome assembly GCA_949130495.1 of Sambucus nigra. NCBI lineage: Eukaryota > Viridiplantae > Streptophyta > Magnoliopsida > Dipsacales > Adoxaceae > Sambucus > Sambucus nigra. The sequence continues at coordinate 139,797,366 of OX422217.1, forward strand.
TGCTCTCTTGAATGATGTAGTAGCTGAATAATAAATTCAAATGCTCTCAATAAATTCTCTTTGCTCTATGTCTTTAGTACATAGTCTCATTCTCGTGTCTTCAATGTAGCACTTTGAATGCTTTTAAAATATCTTCAAAAACTAGTTGTTAGAGACAACCATTGTGAGCATTAAATGATCCTAATTTTATAAGATGAAATATCTTGAAAGATGATTTGCCAATCTCCACTTTGCTTCTCAATAAAAATGTATAGTTGTTGAGATATGAGAATGGACATCTGAAAATATGGGACTGAAAGAGCCACTTGTAGATAACCTCATATAGGTTCTGCAAAAAAAATGTTAGACCTAGAGAGAGAGAGAAAAATAATCTGATATATAATGGGGGTGAGGGTTAGTAAGCAATAATCAATAACAATTATCTGAAAAAAATGATATCTCGGTAAGATAAAATCATGCTAGCCAATTGTAATTCCCCATACTTTTATGGATATTTAAATTGCATGAGTGGGTATAATTTAATAATTTAAGAATTTAAAGTAAATGAGATGGAAAAATTATATTTCATATCACAGGTGAATAAAAGCGACAACTGATGTTATTTTATTTGGAATACACTTGCGTAGTTATGTTGGGCTTATAGACGTGAATTTTTAATAAGTGACTTAGAAGGAATTTTTGAGTGCACGGTTGGTCTCAGAAGGGCCGATATAGTCGGAATAGAGTTCCCAAAAATAGTGTTTGGGTTCCAGGGACTTTTTGGATCAGTAGGGACTCGCACTTGTGTATACGAGTCAATTTTGGGTTCAATAAGGAAATAACCCTTATTTATCTCTTATAAGCGCACGAGAGAAAGAGAGAAGAAAATAAAAGAGCAAGAAGAGAAAGGAAGGATGAAAAGGGAGAAGAAAGAGGAGATTTTCGGCCAAGCTCCGATGGATTTCGGCACGAGATCGTCGAATTTATCCAACTAGGCATGCATTTAGCTTGCTTTAATGATTTAAGTGTGTTTATTTTTCATATTATAGTTGGTGATGAAAATGATAAGATTTTGGGTTTGGGATTCTTGCATAAAAATGGGTTTTGGGGAGATGATTTCATATGATTTTGATGTGATAATAATGCTATATGAAATCTGAGTTAAAATCCATGTTAATGGTTGTGACACCCCGCCTAATTAAATACCGGGTGATCACTCCTTTATTAAATTAAAATCAAGGTGAACAGTTGGTTCATTCTTAGCATCACTGTCGTAAAAATAACTTTTCCAATTTAAACACCCTAATTAATTAAGCTAAGTGTCAAAACCATTTTTAAACATTACTTTCCAAATTTTATTTTAAAGACAAAGATTTAATTATTTACAACAATTCAAAATTTAAAGAATCACACCACAATAATCCTGGAACATATAATCCAAATAATTTAAACATTCAACAACGAAATCACAACATTAAAACTTAAAAATAAAACATCCAGATAGTAATAAATCCCCAAATGACAATACTAAAAATAACGGAATCACAATGTCCAAATAAACAACTGAGTAATGGAAAGGGCGACACATGCCCCACTAAATGAGTATGCTAGGAGTGGAGTCAAATAAATGAAGCCGTCTAAGCAAAAAGTCTTGCAACTCCCACCTAAGCTACAGCACGTTCCTTCCAAGGGATCCTATGCAAGACGTCCCTGTGGCTGGGCACCTGTAATATATACATATATATACAAGAGAGAAAGAAAAATAGAAACGGGTCAGAGCCCGATAGTGTATATGATATAAAAATTCGTTTAGCAAGTATTTAAATTGTTTACAGGCCAATGCAATAACATATTAGTGCGACACTCTCTTGAGAAATTCTCACCTCTCTTCTAATGTGCACACCAATCGCACTAACCTTCCCAATGGGTTATCTTATCATATATCGCACTAATTATCCTAATGATTTAACTTATCTTAGGTTACTCGTAAGATTTAAAACTGAACAACATAATGGTTTAAGAGGATAATTTCATTTAGTAACAAAGCTTTCATTTTTTTTAAACTTTATTTGTTAATAAAGTTTCCCAGTATCATATTATACTTTTCAAAAACAAGTATTTCCAATTTGAGTCATTATACAAGTCTTACTTACCATAACACAGTAGGTAGTTCCAAATTTCAGAATTTCATATATATATTAAATACTCGTATAATATATATATATTCTAACAGCACCTCACATAAAAATTATGGTGCGGGAATACTCTGCTATCCAATCCCCATATCACTCGTACTAAGGGAAATAAAAGTTCGGAATCACTCTCTAACTGTATTAACACATACACAAACAATATTGAGGTGAAGCATAGATTCCAAGTCTCTAAGAGGTCAGTACATACCCTCACGTCTCTTAGGACCGTCTGAACTATCGATTAGATAGCCTGTACCAAGGATATCTATCTTCTAGGGTATGAGTCAATATCCCCCATGAAGGCCCATTCGAGATAAGACTATCCTAGTGCGGTAACCTCAGGGATAACAAGTAGCGCGGGCATGATTTTGACACATAGATAGTATATGCACAATCACATAGTCATATATATACAACACTTATTCAAATTTCTCAATTAGGTGTACCCACAATTTATAATTACAATTTCTTGTTCTGAAGACATTTTTACTCACTTATCTCGTATAACAGACTCATATCGTTATTTACGGTTATCTCTCTCTCGTGATCTTTAAAGTAATCTCACCGTCGTAAATACTGAAATTTCCACCCTACACAACCCCCCCCAAAAAACTTGTACTAATCTGAATTCCTCGACTACTGGTTTTCCTTACTCAAATTAACCGATTTCTAAAATAGGGGTAAAATAGGAATTTCCCTAAAAATAAAAATCTCGCTCGAACCAGAATGGTTCTCGCTCGAACGACTTCCACATGTCGCTCGAACGACTTCTCGCGACATGTACATCTCGCTTGAACGACTTAGCGCGACATGTAAATCTCGCTTGAACGATTTCGCGCGACATGTACATCTCGCTCGAACGGCTTCGCGCGAACTGCACTTTTTCGTCTTCAACCTTTGGCAGATTCGTTTTTCACCATTTTTAAGCCTAAAAACCTCTATAGTTTAATCCCAAACGTCTCCTTTTCAATCCCAATCAATAATATCATGATTATATAACATTAATAACTTCCTAGAATCATTAATTCATCAAAAATCATTTAGATTACATGAAATCCCCAAATTACTTCGTAAGAACCCTAATTCCCAAATTTTCAATTAGAGAACCTAATCAACATCAATTCGTTCATCCGTATAAATTCTAAATTTCGTAATACAACCTCTACATATGAAGGGTTTCCAGATTATCATTTAAACCATTACTACATGCGATTTCCTATCTCAAATTTGGGTTTTCTTCCATAAAACTCATCCTAATCATCCCTAGACTAACATGAGTGATGCATTAATGAAATAAGCAAGATAAAAACTTGCCTGGGATTTTTGACGTTCTGGTTTGATGACGAATTTGGTGTGGTTGCGTTCCCCATCGCGCGATCTTCACGTTGGTGGCGGTGCAACCGGGTGAATCGTTGGCCTTGGATTGCTTTGAAAAGTCTCTCCTTCCCTCTCTTATGGCCGTCACTTGTCTTTGGTTGTTCTAACCCTAGAAGACAACCTTAGACATCTGATATATCCCTTGAATTTTCGTGGGTTTAATTACCCAAAAATGTAAAATGTGCAAAATGCCCTCCCGGGGTACTAATTAAGCCTAAAAACGCCCCGAGACTCAAACTAAACCCCGGGTATACTTTTCTGACTATCTCGACCCTTTCAAACACGTTGGTGCACTCAAAACGACCATACGAGCAAATTATAATATTTTCACTTTTATTCATCAATATTTAGTCCCGACTTGACACGGGCGCGTCCCGACTCAAATTTCCAAAATTGTCATTTTATTCACTCGTGACATTCAATATAATCAATATTATATATTACTTTGCTCATTAGTAATATTCAACAAATTTCCCATAATTGCTAACTCTCATCATGTTAATAATTATAACATAATTAATTTCCAGATTTATATTAAATAATTAATTCACATTAAATTTAATAAATACCCAAATGAATATAGCATAAAAATACGGGGTATTACATACTTCCCCCCTAATAATGGAATTTCGTCCCGAAATTCGAAAAATAAGGTGTACCTGGTAAGAATAAATCTGGGTATCTCTCGCGCATATCTGCCTCGCGCTCCCAAGTGGATTCCTCCACATTATGATGCTCCCACTGGACCCGTACAAGTGGAACTACCTTCGACCTCAATTTTCTCTCGCTATAGTCTAGGATAGCCACCGGTCTCTCCTCGTAAGAGCTGTCTGGCTGTAAGTCTATCTCATCTATCGCAATGTGGGTGTGGGCCATATCATACTGAAGATATCGTCTCAACGACGAGATGTGAAATACATCGTGAATGCGATGTAAATGCTCTGGCAGTCCCAATCTGTATGCTACCGGCCCAATCCTCTCGATAATGGGAAATGGTCCCACGTACCTCGAGACCAATTTCCCTTTCTTCCCGAACCTCATTACTCTTTTCATAGGAGATACACGTAGTAACACCTGGTCCCCCACATTAAACTCCCGGAAGAACCGTTTCTCATCGGCGTAGCTCTTCTGCCTGTCGTGGGCTACTCGAATGCGACTCCTGATCATCTCAATCCTCGCGGAGATTTCCTGAATCACCTCTGGTCCTAGAAACTTGTTATCCCCCACCTTGAGCCAACAAGTTGGGGAACGACAAGGCCTGCCATACAAGGCTTCGAATGGAGCCATGCCAATAGTGAACTGATAAGAGTTATTATAAGCAAACTCTACCAGTGGAAGATGTGGTTCCAACCTCCTCCAAAATCAAGAACACACATGCGTAGCATATCCTCCAACATCTGATGAGTACGCTCCGTCTGTCCATCTGTCTGTGGGTGATAAGCCGAACTCAATCTCAACTCAGTACCCATAGCCTCCTGAAAGCTTTCCTAAAAATGCGACACGAAAATCTTATCTCTATCTGACACAATATTCAGGGGCAGCCCATGTAATCTGACGATCTCAGCAATGAACAACTGAGCGTACTGACCCGTGGTATAATCTGTTCGCACCGGCAGAAAATGATCCACCTTGGTCAAACGGTCTATAATCACCCAAATAGAGTCGTGGCCCCGCTGTGATGTAGGTAACTCTGTAATAAAATCCATTGAAATACTCTCCCACTTCCACGCGGGTACTTCCAACGGCTGAAAAAACCCTGATGGTTTCTGATGGTCCACCTTTACCAACTGGCAGGTAGAACACTTGGACAAGAACTCAGCGATGTCCTTCTTCATCCCACTCCACCAGTATTACCGCCTCACATCCTGGTACATCTTATCTCCTCCAGGATGTACCGCAAATTGGGACCCGTGAGACTGAGTCATCACTGCATGACATAACTCTGCTCCTTCTGGAACCACCAATCTCCCATTAAACCTCAAACCCCCATCAGAACTAACAGAATAAGACTCAACACCCTCAGCTAAAAGTCATACAATCTTCTCCTGGCAAAACGGGTCTGTGGTCTGTGCCTGTATCACCCTCGTAACAATCTCGGGTGTCACTATCATAACAGATATGAAGGAATGGGCTACTGCGTCCTTGTGACCCAACTCCTTCCACTTTGCTTTCCATACATCCGCTACATCATCTATTGATCTACGGCTCAACGCATCAGCAACTACGTTGGCCTTCCCCGGATGGTACTGTATGTCGAACTGATAGTCCTTCACAAACTCTAACCATCTGCGCTGATGCATATTCAGCTCTCTCTGAGTGAACATGTACTGCAGTGACTTGTGGTCTGTGAACAAGAGAAACTTCTCCCCCAATAAATAATGCCTCCATATCCTCAATGCAAAAACGACCGCTGCTAACTCCCGGTCGTGGGTGGGGTAATTCTTGTATGCGGCTTAAGATTGCGAGAGGCAAAAGCTATAGCCTTCTCTTCCTGCTGAAGTACTCCCCCAAGTCCTCGTAAAAAGGCATCTATGTAAACCAGGTACTCCACACTCGGTTTCGGTAAAGCAAGGACTGGTGCTGAAGTAAGCTTGTCTTTCAGCTCATCGAAAGACAATTGACAAGCATCATCCCAAACATATGGTACCCTTTTGTGAGTCATATTCGTCAATGGACCCGCTATTTTGGAGAATCCCCGAATGAATCTCCTGTAATATCCGGCCAACCCCAAGAAACTACGCTCTTCCGTCGGTGTCGTGGGGTATCCCCACTCCCTCACCGCTGACACTTTACTCGGGTCTATTGCTATCCCCTGTTCAGAAACAACATGCCCCAAGAACTGTACTTCTCGCAACCAGAATCCGCACTTCTCGTACTTAGCATACAACTGATGCTCTCGTAGAGTTTGAAGAACCTGTCTCAAGTGCTCGGCATGCTCCTCCTCGGAGTGTGAATATATCAAAATGTCATCTATGAAGACGATGACAAAATAATCCAAGAACTCTCTGAACACTCAATTCATTAAGTCAATGAACACGGCTGGAGCATTTGTGAGGCCGAATGGCATCACCCTGAACTCGTAAGACCCATATCGCGTCAAGAAGGCAGTCTTTGAAACATCATGCTCCATAATGCGTAGCTGATGGTACCCTGACCTCAGATCTATCTTAGAAAAGAAAGTTTCTCCCCTCAGCTGGTCGAACAGACTATCGATTCGAGGTAATGGATACTTCTTCCGTATCGTGACCTTGTTCAACTATCGGTAGTCCAAACATTACCTCGGTGAACCATCTCTCTTTTTCACAAACAGAACTGGAGCGCCCCAAGGTGAGGTACTCCTACGAATGAAGCCCTGACCTAACAGCTGCTCTATCCGATCTCGTAACTCTCTCATCTCTACCGGAGCCATACGGTATGGAGTGCGTGCTATCGGTCTAGTATCCGGTAATAAGTCTATGATAAAGTGTATCTCTCGACTGGGGGGTAGGCCTGGTATCTCGTGGAATACATCGAAATACTCACGAACAACTGGGATCGAGTCTAAAGGAATCACAACCTCCTTAGAGGAATCCTCCTCTATGTAATACAAATGAGCGGTCGAGCCTCCCTCTGGGTGAGGCATCGCCACTACAAACATCTCTTTCCCCGAAATGGCAAAGACAATACTCCCACCAAAACAATCAATCACGGCTCTGTAAGCTGCGAGCCAATCCATACCGATAATAACATCGTGCTCATGCATATCTAAGACTAACATGTCTGCAGGTAATACCAAACTACCAATCTATACCCCCAATCCCCGGCATATAAAGAAAATAAGTGACCCACTCCCCAGTGGTGAGTCTACACACGCCACTGTGCTCTATGTTGTGGCTAATAACCCTAATGCCTTCGCAAAGTGCGTAGCTATAAAACAATGCGTCGCCCCAGTATCAAACAAAACTCAACCCATAGTACCATGGATAGGAAATATACCCTCAATCGCGGGTGGTGCCTGTGGAGCTACTGCCTGGTGGACGTTATAGACACGTCCATACTGTAACTGTCCCTGCTGCACTGGAGCTACTGGAACGGCTGGTAGGGCTGGTACCTGGGCTGGAGCTGGGAGGGCAGCTGGAAAAGTGGACTCTGTGGCTCATTATTAGCACCCTGCTGCTGTGGGGCCCTCTCTCCCTACGGACAATCCTGGCTCCTGTGGCCATGCTTACCGCACCCAAAACATCGGCCTTTGAAGTTACCTCCCCTCTGACCCTACTGACCACGACCCTGCAGGCCGTTACCACCCCGCCACTGGCCCTGTTGGCCCTGATGAAAATGCTGTTGGCCTTGTTGCTGACCCTGCTGCTGTCGGTGTTGGCCTTGCTGATTAGGCTGGCCCTGCCTATAACCCCCAAATCCCTATCTGGAATCACCTGAATGGAATCGCTTAGTAGGGTCCCCCTGATGGGAACTCTGCTCGTGCTGACGAGTCTGTCCCTGAGATGTCGGTGCTCCTCTAGCACTATTACCCCCGATCCTGCCCTGCTGGATGGACTCTCCTGCTCTCTTGCTTCCCTGCAGATGGAAGCGGTGTTCCTAGCAATGTAGTAACGCAGCATTGAGTACATCAGTGAAAGTACTCAGAGACAGATTCCCTATACGGTTCTGACGGATCCTCCAAGCTAACCCGTCCACAAACAGCATTATCTTCTTACCCTCAGTGGGTGACTCATCTGGAACTATGGTGAGAAGTCTCGTGAACTCCTCCTCATACTCAGCAACGGTAGAATTATCCTATTTCAAGTTCAATAATTTCCGCCTCATCTCAGTCTGCACGGCGGGTGGAAAGTACTTGCGGTCAAACCGCTCCCAAAATGACTGAATCGGGATCGTGTCCCTCTCCTCCAAGGTGGTGGTGGTGGACTCCCACCACTGAAAAGCGGCCCCCACCAGCTTAAAGGAAGCCAACAATCGTTTTTGCATGTCTTTGAACTCATACATACGAAGATGCCGCTGGATGTCTTTCTTCCATCGGCTGACGATGATGATATCTGAACTACCAGAGAACTCAGGGGGATGCGCCTTCTGAAAGGCATCCCTAACCCTCTCCCATGAAGATGGAAGCTATGTAGGTACTGGCACCACTGCCTGAATCTAGGGTGGAGCCTGCTGAACCACCGCTAGCGCGGCATTCACCGCCTGAGCTACAATGGCGGCTACCTCATTAGCATTCATAGTACCCTGTACCGGAGCTGCTGGCTGCTCGGCCTGGGCACACCTATCCTTTGGTGCACGTCTCAGAGGCATGTGAAATGTGAAGAAGTTTTTAGCCTACAGTCATTATCAAATCTCAAATAGCTGAAGACGTAAACGTAAAAGTAGGAATACAACAATCCTAAAATAGGCTCTATAGCAAAAATGTTAAGCTGAAAGCGAAATAAGCCGTACAGATCCTATGGACACTAGAACCTGATGCTCTGATACCACCTGTGACACCCCGCCTAATTAATTACCAGGCGATCACTCCTTTATTAAATTAAAATCAAGGTGAACAGTTGGTTCATTCTTAGCATCACTGTCGTAAAAATAACTTTTCCAATTTAAACACCCTAATTAATTAAGCTAAGTGTCAAAACCATTTTTAAACATTACTTTCCAAATTTTATTTTAAAGACAAAGATTTAATTAGTTACAACAATTCAAAATTTAAAGAATCACACCATAATAATCCTGGAACATATAATCCAAATAATTTAAACATTCAACAACTAAATCCCAACATTAAAACTTAAAAATAAAACATCCAGATAGTAATAAATCCCAAAATGACAATACTAAAAATAACGGAATCACAATGTCCAAATAAACAACTGAGTAATGGAAAGGGCGACACAGGCCCCACTAAATGAGTATGCTAGGAGTGGAGTCAAATAAATGAAGCCGTCTAAGAAAAAAGGCCTGCAACTCCCACCTAAGCTGCAGCACGTTCCTTCCAAGGGATCTTATGCAAGACGCCCATGTGGCTGGGCACCTATAATATATACATATATATACAAGAGAGAAAGAAAAATAGAAACGGGTCAGATACCGATAGTGTATATGATTTAAAAATTCGTTTAGCAAGTATTTAAATTGTTTACAGGCCAATGCAACAACATATTAGTGCAACACTCTCTTGAGAAATTCTCACCTCTCGTCTAATGTGCACACCTATCGCACTAACCTTCCCAATGGTTTATCTTATCATATATCGCACTAATTCTCCTATGATTTACCTTATCTTAGGTTACTCGTAAGATTTAAAACTGAACAACATAATGGTTTAAGAGGATAATTTCATTTAGTAACAAAGCTTTCATTTTTTTTAACTTTATTTGTTAATAAAGTTTCCCAGTATCATATTATACTTTTAAAAAACAAGTATTTCCAATTTGAGTCATTATACAAGTCTTACTTACCATAACACAGTAGGCAGTTCCAAATTTCAGAATTTCATATATATATATATATATATTAAATACTCGTATAATATATATATTCTAACAGCAGCCCACATAAAAATTATGGTGCGGGCATACTCTGCTATCCAATCCCCGTATCACTCGTACTAAGGGAAATATAAGTTCAGAATCACTCTTGAACTGTATTAACACATTCACAAACAATATTGAGGCGAAGCATAGATTCTAAGTCTCTAAGAGGTCAGTACATACCCTCACGTCTCTTAGGACCGTCTGAACTATCGATTCGATAGCCTATACCAAGGATATCTATCTTCTAGGGTACGAGTCAATATCCCCCATGAAGGCCCATTCGAGATAAGACTGTCCTAGTGCGGTAACCTCAGGGATAACAAGTAGCGCGGGCATGATTTTCACACATAGATAGTATATTCACAATCACATAGTCATATATATACAACACTTATTAAAATTTCTCAATTAGGTGTACGCACAATTTATAATTACAATTTCTTGTTCTGAAGACATTTTTAGTCACTTATCCCGTATAACGGACTCATATCGTTATTTACGGTTATCTCTCTCTTCTGATCTTTAAAGTAATCTCACTGTCCCAAATACTGAAATTTCCACCCAACACAACCCCCCCCAAAAACTTGTACTAATCTGAATTCCTCGACTACTGGTTTTCCTTACTCAAATTAACCGATTTCTAAAATAGGGGTAAAATAGGAATTTCCCTAAAAATAAAAATCTCGCTTGAACCAGAATGGTTCTCGCTTGAACGACTTCCACGTGTCGCTCGAACGACTTCTCGCGACATGTACATCTCGCTTGAACGACTTAGCGCGACATGTACATCTCGCTCGAACGACTTCGCGCGAACTGCACTGTTTCGTCTTCAACCTTTGGCAGATTCGTTTTTCACCATTTTTAAGCCTAAAAACCTCTATAGTTTAATCCCAAATGCCTCCTTTTCAATCCCAATCAATAATATCATGATTATATAACATTAATAACTTCCTAGAATCATTAATTCATCAAAAATCATTTAGATTACATGAAATCCCCAAATTACTTCGTAAGAACCCTAATTCCCAAATTTTCAATTAGAGAACCTAATCAACATCAATTCGTTCATCCGTATAAATTCTAAATTTCGTAATACAACCTCTGCATATGAAGGGTTTCCAGATTATCATTTAAACCATTACTACATACGATTTCCTATCTCAAATTTGGGTTTTCTTCCATAAAACTCATCCTAATCATCCCTAGACTAACATGAGTGATGCATTAAAGAAATAAGCAAGATAAACACTTTCCTGGGATTTTCGACATTCTAGTTTGATGACGAATTTGGTGTGGTTGTGTTCCCCGTCGCGCGATCTACGCGTTGGTGGTGGTGGCGGTGCAACCAGGTGAATCGTTGGCCTTGGATTGCTTGGAAAAGTCTCTCCTTTCCTCTCCTATGGCCGTCACTTATCTTTGGTTGTTCTAACCCTAGAAGACAACCTTAGACATCTGATATATCCCTTGAATTTTCGTGGGTTTAATTACCCAAAAATGTAAAATGTCCAAAATGCCCTCCTAGGGTACTAATTAAGCCTAAAAACGCCCCGAGACTCAAACTAAACCCCCGGGTACACTTTTCTGACTATGTCGACCCTTCCGGACACGTTGGCGCACTCAAAACAACCATACGAGCAACTTATAATATTTTCACTTTTATTCATCAATATTTAGTCCCGACGTGACACGGGCGCTTACCGACTCTAATTTCCAAAATTGTCATTTTATTCACTCCTGACATTAAATATAACCAATTTATATATTACTTTGCTCATTAGTAATATTCAACAAATTTCCCATAATTACTAACTCCCATCACGTTAATAATTATAACACAATTAATTTTCAGATTTATATTAAATAATTAATTCACATTAAATTTAATAAATCCCCAAATTAATATAGCATAAAAATACGGGGTATTACAATGGTGAAATTTTGGTTGAGCAATTGGAAAGGTTGAATAAAACTAGGGTTAATTTGATGAATCCCAAGAATATATTAGTGTGTTGGGTATATATAAGTGTGTATATGTTTATAGTAATGGTTCTTGAGGGTAAAAACCATAAATTTCGGAGTTGGACAAGAAAAGGAACTCTCGAACTGATCATGTTCTGACCAGTTTGTTTTGGGTTTCGTTTGTTTGGAATCGGACCGGTTCATTTTAGGCCATGGGTTCGTTTTGGTTTTGACAAAAATTTGAGAGATTTTCTTGGACTAAAAGGGATTGGAGAAAAATTCATTTTGGAGATGAATAGTAGGGGATTCAATATCGTGTGTGAGTACCTCTAAGTGATGAAGTGAGTGATTTATAAGTCTCGGGTTTGTGGGAATGAAATCCACGACATAAATTTTAGGAATGTTTGGAATGAATGAGATTTGAGGAATTATTCGACGGGTCTGTACATATGTAATTACGCATGTAGAATATCTATGATGATTATATGTATATATATGCCGATTATATATGAGTAAATCCTAAGGTGCTAGTAGGATGATTTAAGAATACTAGCTAGACATTAAAAAAAATATTTGAAAGAAATAAAGGTGATATTGTATCATAAGTGAGTGAATACTTATGGTATTAAAATAAGTTGTGTGTATACTTATTAATCTATACAAATTGATATATTCGGGATTAGGATAATGCCACGAGAGATAGGCATGGATAGTCGGATTTGATATGATATATATATACGGGTATAGAGACAGTATATATATATGATATGATTATAAATATATCTGTCTGTGAATGGTATATTTATGCGAAGCAAACCCATCTAGGGCTATCATGGGAAGTTGCGCGATGTGGGTGAGGTCCCTAGCTTGAGGAGCGGGGAGCGTATAGTCCCGAGGTCATAGCGTCCATTTTTATATTATGTGACATTTATCAGGGGTGAGACGAGGTGGGTATATTTTGTTCTCATTTCCGGTGAGGAACTATGACTGCTTCCCATACGTTGTGGTGAGGCCCCTGGCTTGAGGAGCAGGGAGCATATAGTCCCGAGGTCATAGCGTCCATTTTTATATTATGTGACATTTATCAGGGGTGAGACGAGGTGGGTATGTTTTGTTCTCATTTCCGGTGAGGAACTATGACCGCTTCCCATACGTTGTGATTTGGATTTGGGGTCGGTGTCAGATTCCATCCCGATTGCCCAGGTCGATGTGTGTTCTCCCTAGAGGATGATAGCATTGTAGAGACTGTATCCATTGAGTTATAGCTCTGAGGGATGGTTATTGTACTTATATAGTGTGTGATACATAAGTATTGATATACTTAATGTGTATAGTTTATTATATATATATATATATATATATATATATATATATATATATATATATATATATATATATATATATATATATATATATATATATACACACAGACAAATAAAGAATGAAATGTGGAATAATTTCTGGATCATCCAGGAGTATAAAATCTAGAATATAATATGTGATATATGTATATAAATATGAGAAGATTATATACGAGATGATAACACTAAAATGAGAATAGTGTAATAACTAGTGAAAGTTATTCATAATGTAAGGATGAATTATAAATGAGAGATTATAATGTATAAGCTTGAGCTATAGATTAGAATATATTATATTATGCGGGGTACGTGTTAGCTTATGATGACTTGGGAGTTTTGCAAAGTGCTAGTTAGGCTGGGTTAACTAGGGTATTTTAAAATACATGCGTTAGCTGCGCATAGTTAGATGAGAGGTGAGGGGGATCTCATGTGAGTGCGACACTAATTTAAATATGGAGAGTATCATATTTGAAATAGTAAAGTATGTTAAGCACTTTCTAAAATGTTTTTCAAAACCCGGGCTCTGACCCGTATCTATTTTCCCTTTTTTTTCCTTTGTTATACTTTTTAGGTGTCTAGACACAGGGATGCCTGATTGCTTATTCTTTTGAGTCAGACGTTGCTACTGCAGTTGTGGATATTGGAAGGAAATTGTTTGGATGCTTCTACCCTTGTGATTTAGATAGGAGGTACTGTTATAATAATCGGTCATGTCGCCCAACTGTTGTCTTTTATATTATTTGCAACATTTTTATTTTACGCCCCTTTCGATATGGTTATATATATGTTTTATCGAGAGTTATCGGTTATTATTTATTCATTTTAGTTGTTGCTCATGTCTTTGTGTCAATGGATTTAACTGTGCGGTTAAGTTAAAAATATTAGGAAGTTTAAAATTTGACACCGAACCTAATAGACTATTGGTAATTAATTGGTTTTTGACAGTGATGCTGAAAATGAAACCATTTGAGCTTCCTATTTAATTTGATATAGGAATGATCACCCGATATTTTATTAGGCGAGGTGTCACAGGTGGTATCAGAGCATCAGGTTCTAGTGTTCTTAGGAATCTGTGCGGACGTACTGTGTTTTCAGCGTTGTTTTTAATTTGATATAGAGCCCTATGCTTAGGATTGTTGATTCCTGTGGTGGGATTTTATTCGCCTTCTATAGTGTACAATTATTGTGAAACTTATATGCGTTCAGGCGTGTTTCGTATGCTAAACCACGAAGGACGATAGGTGAGGGCCGCTGGGAAGGGAGCAGGAGGCAGGACTCAATTGGAGTTGAAGAGTATTTTGGGAATGATGACCGTAGTCGAGGTCACCCCTATTGTTGCTCGGGAAGTTGGGGCTATAAGGACTGCTAGGGTGAAACATATATTTTTTCAACTACCACTATAGCAGAAAGTGGTGCTAAACTAGACTCACCCAGTATGGGTAGCATGGGAGAGAATAAGAGGGTTCTTTGAAGAGGACCATTCGTTGGAATTTTAGAAAATATAGAGACTATGTGTGGTAGCCAATGGATGTAAGATACCCAGAGGCTTTGTCTTAAATCAGAGTGTAGTATACTCGGTGTGAAATTTTGGGGTAAGCTTGTTATAAGGTGGGACAATATTGAGTAGACTTTTGACAAGTGAATGCCACTAGCGGGTGTATAGTGGAGTAGCCCTTATGTTAGTATGATTTGATTCTGGGTACTAAAGGGTGTTGTGTGTGTCTCAAGATCCTAAGTTTTGGTACTCGCCTAGTCCGAATTTTGAGGACGAAATTCTCTTGTAGGGGGGGAAGAATGTTATACCCTTGTTACTCTTGGAGTTCCCATTGCGGGAATCGTAATAGGGGTATGCTTGATGGGGTAGTTCCTGTTAAATTACACTTGGTGGGGATATTGGGGCTACCCCTGGCATTACAAAGGAACTGGCCTCAAATCCCCCAACGCTGTTGAAGCTACAGGTGTTTGCAGAAACTCATAAAATTTATTCATGAGGAGTTCCACTTGAGGTGGTCCCAACCCAGCGCTCGTGGAAGCTTGTGTCACCCCTGGAACTCCTGTCATCATTTGAACTGGATGTACCTCCATTCGAGAGGGTCCATCTCTCGAAGCCCCCTTCTCTCTCACCGCTTGTTCTTCATTGCATTGGATATCATCAAAGTTAAATCTTCGATTAACATTATCCTGTGGCATACTCTTTGTTTAGAAAAATACCTCTCCAGCAGAGTCGCCAAATGTAAGAGGGTAGTTTAGATAAGACGGAGGAGTAACCCCTTTTGGAGTACGTAATGATAAGTTAATGAAGAAAAAAACCTTTGACTAAGTAAAACACACAATCATGATCTGGTGAAAATGAATTCAGTTTGACCTTACAAATCTATTGCGTATAACTCAAAAGATAATAATGAACTCAGAAGTAACTCATTTAGAGGGAGAGAGAAGTAAGCATCCTAGATGCCAAGACACACTAACCACCCTCAAAGATCTCTGTCAAGTATTAAAAGATTCGTAATAAATGATAATGGTGGGTGAGTGAACTCTGGTTTGTAGTAAATCTCTTTCTCTCTGATGTATTTTCTCTTTAGCAATAACTTTTGACCTCTCAAAAGAACCTCTCTTCCTCAGAGGTGGTTGAGGCCCTTAAATAGCCCCCACACCACTCCTGAGATAACTCAGTCATTCATAAATGTGAAAGACATCCCTCATACTTTATGTCATAAATATTAAATGCCTGATGGACTAGTCAGCTCCACATCATAAACATTAAATGCCAAGACATACCTTTTGCCCAACCACTGTGCGTCAGAGGGATGTCATCACATAGGTGGCCCACCAACTGTATGACAGCCCCAAATACCATGGTGGTTTACTCAAGTGCAGATTTGAAATTGCCTAGCTTTCTAATGACATCTCATGAAACGGATGTGATATTTAAGTAGAGGGCTGTTTTGTTCATAACTCAATGCTCGATGGAACTCAAGGCTGCCCTACCCAAGGTTCCATGGTCAAGGTACTTTGGTGTTTTACCAGTTGTATCTAAGATGGTCAGGACAATCCCCAATGGTGCCTCACTTCTCTATCTTCCAAACCAAATCCCTCTGAAGTTCTCACGACGAGGTCGTTTGATAGAACATGAAACCTCTCCCACGCCCTGCCAAGCCTGGTCTCTCGTGAGTACCATTCGACCTCCCACTAAACATCATTATTACCGTTACAAATCATAGTCAATATAAATAAAAGGATACAACAATACTAAGTAAAGGAATAGGACTAAAGGATGAGCTCCCTGAGTGAGATTCTTCGCTGGAAGATCCCCCTGGTCTACCACGCTGAACTACCTTGCCTGAGCTGCCTTGCTAAGCTGCATAGCTTCCTTAATCCCTTGAGTCTGTTGTGTTAGTTGGGGCGATTAACTCTAATCTCGAGATTGTCTTCAAGCCCCCTACATTTTCCCCTTCGTAGAGAGATTTATTACGGGAATAAGAAATGTCTGCACGAAAACTTCTCAATCCGATGAACCTTGGTGTCTCTATCTTCATTACAACCTATGCTGTTATCACTACTAGGAAAAAAGTGAAATTCTCCCCGATGTACCTGAACCAAAGCACTGCAGATTTTTCGATGATTGGCGAACGGACATCACCACTTTTTTCGATTGTTGAGCTTCAACCCTTTTATCTTTGCTTCCTTGGCTAATTTGAAAATCTCCTGAAAAACCTGCTGACTTTCTCAAATACCCATTTCGACTCTTGGGAAGTGCAATTCTCCCGTTTGTGCCGTTGTGGAGTATAGTTGTGGGTAGTGGTTTTTTTCATTGGGACTGTTCCTATCGTTGAGACTTATGGAATTCTCCGTTGTAAACTTCTCTTTAGGAAATTCTCCCTATATGAAGGTTCTACTTCGTTTGGGCTCTGCTGTGTCATCATTTCTTCATGTTAGAAAAAGAAGAAAAATTCTCCCTAATGTATCTGAGTCACAATTAAACAACGTGTGGACTTATGGCGAGGGGACTTCGTAGCTTTTTGAACCGTTGGGACAGTTTCTGTGTTGGGAGCGATTATATATGTCTGATAAAAATTCTGGCACCAAAACTCAAACTTGCCTAGGAAGAAAACCCTTTTTATTCCCCATGCGTCACTTCATTAATGACGTGATGCTGTCTTTCCAACTTTCAGGACACTCCACGAAGTGCCATGTGTCGATTTGAAATGATTATAAGCGGCTTTATACGTGTGGTGGTGGGAAACTCAAAAGACGAACCTAGAAATTTCAAGCGGCTATTATTCAAACACTTAGCCATTTTTTCCTTACTTTTCCTTTGTCATCTTCAACTTCCAGCATTCTTAGAGAGAGAAAATCCTCAGAGCGCCATTGTTGCTAAGCTTTTCCCTAGTTTCCTTCTTCCCATCGTCTCTTACACCACCACTTGTGGCTGTACTCCTCCATTTTCGTTCATAGCCCTTCCTCACTAAGCATTTTCTTTTATCTTCACTTACTATGGCTTCTTCAAGTGTCCCCAAGGCTACTACCATCGCTGCTCAACCAAGCTCCACCACTGCCACTTCTGCTACTACCACCGCTAGGGCCACCACCTTAGATGTTGCTCGTCAAGAGCAATTAAGTTTTTACCATCGATCCCCCATTTTTGGCAAGGGTGATGACTTTTCTAACTTTTGCAAGACCTGAACTTTTAATGCTAAATATGATTCTTTGCTTCTTGGTGATGAGGATAAGGATTCAACTGAGTAGGGCTTCCTTCCCTCAGAGGGAACTCCGCTCTTCCATCTTGAACGAGGTGATTTCCCTTGGTCCGATATTAATTTGGAGGGGCCTGGAGGTTCTCCCCGCCAATTTCACTTCTTGGAATGTGAACATGTAGAGCTCCCACGCCATGAGTCTCACCAAGGTAGTGTTGCATTGGGATAAATGGTTTGATGAGTTCACTTTCTCAAAGAACAATGCTGCTCTCTCAGTCCTGGTTTCTCGCTGGAGCGGTATGACTGGTACCTTCATAGCTGCGTGGGACGAGTTTACCGTGACACTAGAAGATGTTTATGAACTTTTAGGTCTTGATCCCATAGGAGACGTGCCTTACTCTGATGAAGCACTAGATGCCGAAGAGGCTGCTAGATCCCACAGGAGACGTGCCTTACTCTGATGAAGCACTTTCACTCCTCTCATCAACTACTTCTTTCAAGATCCTTTTAAAGGTGGTTCTTCTGAAGATGTTCCAGGCCAAGGTACATCCCTAGAATTGGCATATTATATTCTTGTAATTCTTTCTCTCTTTGTTTTGCCTAGGAAACCAAATGACCAGCCCTAGAGGGATCTCATCAACATTCCGATCGATCCGTTTAGCCTGGGGTGTCAGGCTTCCTCTAGCAGAAATGGCCTTGGGATATCTCTATACTTGACTTGATAGAACCCACTGGAACATGGAACGATCCCTTGGCTAATTTTACGAATGCCATAATTTTGACAAGCTTCCTCTACGTTCGTTTCCCTGCGATAGCGGCCAAAACTATTCATCATCCCTCTGGGGAAACCATTTTCCCCCTCGCTCATATGTTTTTCATAAGAAACAGAGTCGCAAGGAGTTAAATCCTGTTATTGAGAAAATTGGGAGTTTTGTGATGAGGCCTTACGGAGAGGAGGTCTTCCTCTATACTTGGGTTTTTTTAAACATGAAGCAAGGTGGTCCAGCCAACTACTTTAAACCTCATCGTTGAAGACCCTTCGCTCACCGTGGTCCTTCTATTCTCACCGGGGTACCTACCTTCCTATACCGAGTGGGGATACACCAGTGAGCATTATAATTGCAATCAATGAAATCGTCAATTTAGTTTTGATCAAGGGGCTCCTCACCCAATTTTTCAGTTATCTTACCCCAAAGTTCCTTTTAGCGAGGCATGTTCCTTATTCTCATCTACTTCTGCATGGAAGTAAGTTCTACAATGGCTGGGCGAGTCACCATTCTAAGTATCACGAGGCAAGGGGATGTGACTCCCTATTTTCAATGAAGTACTGGTTGAGACAGCTGGCCTAATTTTCTGAGTTCATCCAGGGGGATCCTATGTATCCCCCAGTTCCTTTATTTTTTTCCCTGGAGCTTGGGGTGAAAGCTAATTCCGTTCTTGGGATCGAGTTCCCTCTAAGCAGAACTCCCAAAGAACCTCCCTCTGTGCTTCCTCCTTATTGCTCGATGACTCCCGTTTCCACTCCTAAACCCAAGAAAGCCCAATCACCCAAACAACCTGCTCATTCTGAAGGTGTTTCTGGTGAAGGTGTTCCAACTGAAGCAACTTCTGGTGAATGACCTTCCTAGCCACCAGCCAAAAACACTAGGAGGTCCAAGAGCGGGACTTTTTCAAAGTCTAAGTCCCAACCTCAGTCTCAATCTCCCTTGTAGGCATTCCCCATTGCCCCCGTTCCTCCTCCTATGTCTTTCGAAGTGAGTGAGGAGTTGAGGAAGAAAATTCAAGCTGAGGTGGAGCACATAAATTCTGAGTTTCGATGACATGCTCCCACCATTCCTCCTACTGCTGCCTTCCCCACTATCTTCGTAGATCCATCTGAAGGAGGGTCAAAGCGAAAGAAGTGCTCAAAGGTTCCTCTAAGTGTTGGTGCTATTGGCACAAGAAAAAAGTCTCTTGCTCCTGATGTACATCTCACCCCAGCTCCTTCTTCCGCATCCCCTCCTTCTACGCCAGTGGTTATATCATCCCATTCTCCCTCTGGATCAAAGGTATACATATTTTTTTTCTCATTTTTCTATAACAAACTTTATCTATCTAACTCTTAGTAACCTTGGTGCAGGAAGCTGAAGAAAAAAGGCCCAGCCCCCCTATGAGTCCTTTTGTGGGGGGAAGCTTTGGGAGTGGGTCCATTGGTGAAATCCACCGTTCTCCCATGATCGGGCTCACTTGTTCTCCCGGTTTGGTCTCCCAACCCACGATGGAGGCTGCTAAGGAGGTTATTTCCCCTATTGACACCGTGGGAGTTTCCTCTCATCCAGAGGAGACTCTCTTAGCTTCATCTGGTTCACCTCCCTTGCCCGTTGTTCCTCTAGACATCATTTCCATTGTGCAAAGTTCTCCCGAGGTAACAAGTTCTAGACTTTTTTTAGGTATTTCTTTTCTATCCTTCTCCTTTCTCTACATCTTCTAAATGTTTTGGTGTATTTTAGGTTGAAGTAGCTTCCCATTTGGCTTCATCGCTGGCCAACATCCTTCTTCCACCTCTATTGAAAAGACCCATAACTGTCGTTCCCCCTTTCATCCATAGCACTGAGGTGAGTTAAATGCGGAGTGTGCCTCTTCTTACTGTATTATTCCCCTCCTCTAACACTTAGCTTTGTTTTTATATCTTTCTCCATGTCTTGTCCCGCTATTATCCTTCAGGATTTTACCAGTTTCCAAGTCCACCGTTGACTCTTCTACTTATCCTGGTGCTTCTTCTACCTCCACTAGTGTTGGTGCATCTGTGGAAGGTCCAACGACTTCTTCAAGTTCTCTCCCAATATTGGCCTTGGTTCCTTTTGTTGACGCAGGAGATTCATCCAATACCGAGGTTCCTCTAGCTGGGGTTCCTCTAGTTGATCATTCCATGGAGGCTTTTGACGAGATGAATCTGGCCTTAACAGTTCCCGCCGTTGTAGCCTCTTTAGTGACTCCCGTTCTTGCTCCAGTCATTGCTGAGGTATTTTTCTATTTTCTCTTCATTCCTTATTGTTTGTTCTTTATCTTGAGAATGTAAAATATAGAAAAACCTCATTTTTAAAAATTCAAACTTCACTAGTAACGGTGACGTTAAAGTTTGGAATGGGAGGTGGTGCACACGAAGGAAAATATGCGATCGTGGAAGGAGACTCGATCAAGTACTCCTCATCGGCGAAATGGTTTAACACATTAAAGTTTGAAACTGATTCATCAGGTACTTATGACGGTGTGATAACAGAGAATGAAAATGGGGAGGAAAGAAATTCAAACTCAAGAAATGCATCATCATCGCTTGAAGATTGAGTTTCAAAGGAAATAAGATCATTTTCAATGATCTGTGCTTATTTGGGGGCCAAAGAAGAAATCATTTCATTGCAAATGGATATTACTTCCATTTCATCCTCACTTTCAATATCTATTATGCAATGGGAAAAGTCAATAATGGTTTTTTCCAAAGTTGGCACAAAGTCCTCATTTGGTTCAAAACATTCCTTGACTTCAAAAGTCTCGGAAGAGAAATTGTCGTCGGATTCAAATAATAAATCCAATTCATGTTCCCACAAACGATTTTCTCATTTTCAATCATGCACACCCTCACCAAATGTCATAGGTAGAGGAACGGATTCTTGAAAATGCGAACTTTGAAAATTACCATCGGACTTAAACTTAAACTCATTATTATAAGAATTTTGAAAACTATTGCAATTCGTTCCAAAATTCCTATTATAAGGAGTTAGAGGGCTAAAATCATTATCATCATCCTCAAAATTCCAATAACCCAAGTTTTGACTTTCGTTATACTCGCCCAAAGTCATTTTTGAATTTGTAATTTTTGGGACTCTAAGTATTGACCGAAAGTCATAGGATTACGACCATTTTGAGAATTATGATAATGATTACTGAAAGAATTGTAATAAGACATGCTTACCCCAAAAATGGCTTAAAGTGGAAAATTCCACAAAGTAGATTCGCGCGGGAAATTTAAGTGTTTCTTGGCGCTCAAATGTATAAGTCCTACAAAACTGTTAGGCAAATAATACAAATAGAAAGAAAATACTATGAAATACTAAATCAAATAAATTCTAAAACAAACTCATCCCTGGCAACGGCGCCATTTGATCAGGGGTGAAAAGCGGTGCGTGTCAAACACCGATCATTGTTTTTTGTTCATCGCCTCAATACAAAAACCTAAACTTATGACTACACTCAACGGGTGAGTATATCAGCCAAGTCCGTGTATCGAAAATCCACAGAGATAAATTGCTAGAATAGTATTTGGTTTAATACTTTAGAAATAAAATTGTAAAAGATGATTATACACAAAAAGGAAAAGATGCAGAAAGGGAAAGATTAATCTAGGCGTGTATTTAAACTAGATTACCAAAAGTGGTAAAAACTACAGGTTGCGTCGAATATCCCTCACTCGAGTTAATTAGTATAAAATGGTTACATGGGTCGACGAGTTATTACGACCGCATCTCGTTTCGACAGTTAATTAAATCAAGGGTTGTCACCCCTAAATTCGCATAAAAGCCTAATAAGATTTTGGCGTCAACAAATACCCTGGAAATTATGCACACAAGGAGCATACATGACATACCCCATTAAATCTCCTAGGCGTAATAACTAGGACAACGCACTCGAAATAGGCCCGTAAACTCCATCACCAAATCAAATCAACATGTCAACCCGAAATGAGTTCAATCTGACACAACCTAAACTAATTTAGCTAAAAAGCATATTAAAAATGCGGTAAATAAACGCGGTAAATAAACACAATAAAACTACAGTACAAAGCAAGTAAATGAAAAGCAAGTAAATAAATCAAGTAAACTAAATTATAAAGCAAGAAATTAAGGAAATACAAACTATATTAATTGACAGGGAAGATGAATAGTCAACTTATAAACCCAAATGGGTGTCAAACCAAGTGAGGAAGAAGAATGAGCTTTCAAACCCCCAAACCCTAACCTAAACTATCTAAATTCTAATTCTCCCTAATTTTACAACAAAAATGGGTTATATAGTAAGTTGGAAATAAAATAGGATAGAAAAGGAAAAAGAAAAGGAAAAGGAACGGATTGCAAAATATCTGGCAGGATCGATTGATCGACCAAAACCATCGATCGATCGATCGAGCATATCCACACCCTCTGTCTCAATTCGTAGGCTTAACTTCAAACTACGGTTGATCGGGGGCCCAAGGCCGATTGACCGAAACTCTGTTTAAGGCAGCTATTGGTCCATGAAGAGGGGGAAAAGTGTTGCAAACGGAAATGGCCATATCTTCCTTGTCCGAACTCCAAACGACGTGCCATTTGCGGCCATGCGATGCTAACTCGATGAACTACGTATTGATGGAATTCCATGAGCCGGAGATGAAATGTGAATTGACTAAAATTCCCTTGAAGTAGCATCTGACGATGGAACTTCTCCAAAATGCAACAGATCCTCACTTTTAGCGTTCCAATACATATAAAAGCACAATTGACTCTTGCAAAGCATGTATATACCCAAATCCAAGGTTGTCTAGTTAATGAGCATAAATATAGGAATATAGGACCATAAAAGCACTAGAATGCATAAAGATAAAGGGAAGAAATATGTAATATTCGGTACGAATCATGTATGTTATTTACTCGCACCTGGCTTAGCTTTGGTGGAGGCCAACACCAGAATTTAGCGAGGTGTGACAGGACAATATAGGTACGTGATGACACTATGGAGCTACAACAATGCTTTGATATGTCAAATTTTCCCTTATATCCTACATGAGGTAGCTCAAAAGTTATTCGAGAAGCTATCCCATTAGTCATTCAAACACTTTAAAGCCCTAACAGAGGCCTTCACTGCTCGCTTCGTAACTCGTAGTTCCCACCCCAAAAGGATGAATTCACTGCTCACGATAAAGAAAAGGTCATATGAGAGACTTCATGGCTATGGCAAGAGGTATTAAAAGGTTTTAAATGAAGTGGAGGACTGCTCAAAGTAGGTTGTTATAACATCCTTCAGGATTGTTATGTCAACCACATCTCTGCTACACTAGTCCGTGATGACAAAAGAGGCTATCACCATTGACAACCTCATGGCATGTATCGAAAAATATGCCAGGGTTGAGGGAATGTTTCACTCTACCCCAAGGGACAACGGTTGAGCAAAAGTAAGAAAATAAGGAGAAAAAAGCGACACTCCAAAGAAAAAGAATAAGAACGAGGGAATGAACAACTCCAAGAATGGGAGCAGGCCAATCCTTCAAAGGCATTCCACGTTGTTAACATAATCTTCAAAGAACTAATATATAAGATCTTGAGTAAGATCAAGGATCAACAATTTGATAAGTGCTCTAAGAAGATGGGTTGTGACCCGATTAAGAGGAATAAAACTCTAAGATGCACATTCCATAAGGAGGGCGACCATAAGATAGAGAACTGCAAAGCATTAAAGTCGCACTTGGAAGATTTAGCCCACGATGGACATTTAAACGAATACATAGAAAAGAAAGCTGACAAGGGCACAACCAATGGCGACCAAAAGTCGAACAATGTCCCTAATAATGACATAGGATAGGAGTTTACAGTGATTCGTGAAGAATCTGACTTGAAACATATCCAATGTAATGTTGTTCGAATGAAACTAAAGAAGGGCACATATGTCATGGAGGCATTATAAATTGACCTTTTAAAAAGCCAAGCTGTCATGCCCCGATGAACAGAAGATACCACCTACACCAAGCACATCATCTTCACAGAGGAAGATTTGGTTGGAGTGAGGATTCCCCATCATGATGTGCTCGTGATTACTCTCAGAATAGCGAACTGGAACATCGAAAAATTACTGATAGAATAGGGGAGCTCGTCAAATATGATGTACCTAGAAATGTTCCACATGTTAAAGCTCAACCTAACCGACCTCATGGAGGACACAATTCCATTGGTTGGCTTTATAGGGATAATCATGATGTTGTTGGGAAAGACAGTCTTGTTGGTCAGGGCACGCAATATTTTAAAGGTGAATGAATTCTTTATGGTAGACATAAAGTCACCATATCATGACATTCTAGGTAGAGGCTGGCTGCACGCCATGAAAGTCATACCATCAACATACCACTAGAAGCTCAAATGTCTCACCGAACGAGGCGTGGTTAAGATTTATGGTGACGAGGCCATTATAAGGAAATGCTTCATCGCCGCTATTTTCCTTTGGAAAGAGAAGAAAATAGAACCAAAAGACACTCTAAAGGAAGCCCAAGATGGGGATACACCCTTTAAATATCATTTATGGTATGGTTGACCAAGGGTGGAAGAGACCAGGATCCATCCCACTGATAGGGTCATTGAAATCTTAGAGGAAGTTAGTTCTATGACAACTTACCGAATAGAAAGTTCCTGATCAGAACCCTCTTACTGATCACGAAAAGAAAGAATTGATGGCCTTCTTATGAAGAATTGATGGCCTTCTTATGAATTAATCTAGATTTTTTTCTAAATGCCGTATAATCTGAATGGAATTGATCCCAACGTAGCTTGCCACCGTCTCCGTGTTGACCCAACCTCCAAGCTGATTACTCAGAAGGCACGTTGAAAACCCCCTAAAAAGGATAAATAGGTGGAGAACAAAGATGAAAAGCTTTTAAATAGTCTCCAGTAGGAAAGTTCACTTCCCTAAATGGTTGTCTAACCCAGTGGTGGTATGGAAGAGAAATTGCAACTGGAGAGTCTGCATTGATTTCACGAACCTCAATAGAGCCTTCCCTAAAGATAGTTTCCCACTGCCCAAGATTGATCAATTAGTTGATGCTATGACAACATCTAATTCCGCTATTCGACCCCGATCAAGACAAAACATCCTTCATAACTCCAGTAGGCCTTTACTGTCACAAGGTAAGAAAAGGGCCCAAAATGAACTAAAATTTGAGATGAGGTAGCCTTTGAAGCAAGTTATCATCTACTATATTGAATTCTCTCTAAACATGATTGACATGAAAAGAGGAAGATTGCATTATTTTGTTTATCAAACCTTTTACAGCCCTGGGAGGTTTCCCTTTTCCCTGAATCAAATCTACAATCACCTTTGAATCAAACTCTATAATCACCTCTTCTAGGTTTAATTCCTTACATAACTTTAAACCTTCCCATAAATATTTTTCTCCTTCTTGAATTGAGTTTTTAACACCCAAAGACAAATTGAAACCAGCTATGAACCTACCTCTATGATCCCTAACAACATCCTTTATTATAGTTGGGTCAGGGTTTCCTTTTGAAGCACCATTAATGTTAAGCTTAAAAACTCCTTCTTTAGGTTTGGACCACACACATGTCTAGATGGAGACTTGAGAGAACTTGATGATGATCTTGAACCAATTGATACCATACCTATCTTCAGGAATGCACCTATCTTTAAACACACTAATAGAAACTTGATCAACCATAGAAGATATAACATTTTTTATAATAGAGGTTGATTGCACATATATATTATCAAAATGGTTAAAATTCATTAGCTTCAAAAATTCCCACATTATGGTTATAGGCAGAGAAAAGTTAATAAATTTTTGATGATCCCTAGAAGTCATATACATCCACCATGGCATGAGCATAACTTTTCAAGAGGATAAATTCATATTTATTCCCAATTTACAAATAAAATACAATTACAAGGTCATGCCGTTCGGCCTAAAGAATGTTGGGGAAACTTATTAGAGGCTGACCATGAAAATGTTCAAGTCGTAGATGGGAGACACCATGGAAGTTTACATCAATGAAATGTTAGTCAAGAGAAAGCACGATGATGAACACCTCAAGGATTTAGCTAGAACCTTTAATCCTCAGGAAGTACAAGATGAAACTCAATGCGATCAAGTGATCATTCGGTATCGAGTCAAAAAAATTTATGGGTTACTTAGTCAGTAAAAGAGGGATTGAGGCCAATCCAAATCAAATTGATGCGATTAATAATGTCCAACTCTAAGGACATCAAGTGATATTCAAAAGCTTACTAGACTGCTTAGAACAATAAATCGCTTCATTTCCATTTCCTTAGAACACTGTCGACCATTCTTTTAGCTACTAAAGAAGGATAAGGACTTCACATAAAATGATGGCTGCTCAAGAGATTTAGAGGAGATTAAGGCCTACCTCAGCAAACCACCTCTGCTGGTGAACCCCAATGATGGATATACCTTATACCTCTACCTTATAGTATCAGACCACGCTATTATCTCAGCTCTGGTATGTGCAAAGGAGGGTTGACAGTACCCTGTCTATTACGCTAAAAAGATTCTTCTGGATGCAGAACAATGCTACTTGCCTTTGGAGAAGCTAACCTATGCATTGGTAGTTGACTTTAGAAAGTCGAAGAACTACTTTGAAGCCCATTAAATAACGCTGATCACTTCATTCCCCCTTAAAGTTGTCCTTCGAAAAGTCGACCTTTCTAGAAAACTATTAAAGTGGTCGGTAGAGCTTGAAAATTTCTATATTCACTTTCATCCAAGGACAACGATTAAGGGATAAGTCTGCACCGATTTTATCTTCGAATTCATGGGGGATAAGCCAACTAACCAACAGGTGATGGAGCAATCAACAAATAATGAAGAATAGTCCAAGGACTAAACTCTACACATTGATGGAGCCTCCAATTCTAAGGGGTCAGGAGTAGGGATCATCCTCGTCACACCAGAAGATGCTATCATAGAACAATGAATCCCGTTATAATTTTAAGCGTCCAACAATAAAGCCAAATATGAAACATTAATATCTGGCCTGTGCAAAGCCAAACTACTGGGGGCAAAGTGCCTCAATGTGTTCGGTAATTCAAACTGGTCTCCAAAAAAGTGAGTGGAAATTTCAACACAAAAGATGACAGGATGGCAACCTACCTTGCCATGGTGAGATAACTTATGGTAGGGTTTGAGGAAGTCCACATTCAGTATTTCCCCTAAGGGTAAAAATAGCCATTTTAATGCCTTAACATCCCTAAGCTCAGTAGTGGACTCTGATCTAAGAACAACTATCCAAGTGGAGTTTCTCGCTCGACCTAGTATTGACTAAAAAGTGGTCACATAGCGTATCCTCCTCTTAGAAAGAGCCTATAGCTGGATGTATCCCATCACTGCCTACTTATAGAATGACATATTAACAGATGATAGGAAATTGGCTCATAAAATAATGGTAAAGGAAACCCATTTCTACCTTGATATAGGGAAAGCTCTACAAAAGATCCTTCACAAGCTCTTAACTCTAATGCATCCACCCATAAGACATTAAATAGGTTCTTAGAGAGATCCATGATGGTATTTGTGGGAGTCACATAGGAGGAAGATGATTGGCATTCCAAGAGATCAAATAAGGCTACTGGTGGCCACACATGCAAGGAGATGTGAGTATTCATGTGAAAAGATATGAAAAATATTAAAAATTCTCCCTCATGGTTCACCAACCGAATAGCGACCTGAAATCCTTGACCTGTCCTTGTCCATTCTTACATTGGGGATTGGATATTATGGGACCACTACCTAATGCACCTATAATCATAAGTATCTGCTGGTCAGCATAGATTACTTCACCAAGTGGGTAGAGGTAGAACCACTAGCTAACTTCCATGACACTAATATGATAGGGTTCATCTAGAAGAGCGTCATAACACGATTTTGGGGGACTAAGAGCTATCATATTTGACAATGACACACAGTTTAAAAGTAGTATCTTCCAAGACTTGTGTGATGAGTTCATCATTAAGCATCATTTTAGCTCGGTAGTGTATCCACAAAGTAACTACTAGATAGAAGCTTCCAATAAATAGATGCTCGATGGTCTGAAGAAGAAGTTAGAATGAGCAATGTGTGCCTATGTGGATGAGCTCCCTCATGTCCTTTGGGCCTATCGTACCACACCTAGAAGACCTATCGGGGAAAACCCTTCATATTCACATACAGAATGGAAGCCATCATCCCACTTGAAGCAGGTCTCCTTACTATGAGAACCAACTTGATCGACCAAGGGCTAAATGATAATGCCACGTGCACTAAGCTTGACTCAGTGGATGAATGAAGAGATCAAGCCATAATTAAGTTGGCTTCATATCAACAGCACTAGCAAGAAAGTACAATAAGATGGTCAATCCGAGGAAATTATAGGCAAGGGATTACTGATACGATGAAAATATTGCGTATTTCACCCGTTAACCTACGCGTTATTAGCCCCCTCGGGTATCTTAATTCCTATATTTATGCTCATTAATCAAACAACCTCGGATTTCTATGTTAACATGTTTTGCAGGGGTTAATTGAGCTTTTATATGCATTTGGATGCTAAGTGTGAAGTTCAGAGGCATTTCGGCTATTTTCTGTACACAGTCCCACGTCCAAGGGAATTTTAGTCATTTCACAGCTTAGGCACCAGGCCCAACATCTTCACGGAATTTTTATCCCTCCTCGTAAGATTCGCGTGGTCATTAACGGTGCGCGAATCCGATCCATAACGAAGAAGTTACGACATTTTTAGCGAAAGAGATATCCATTCAAACCAAAATAGCATAAAGCTTGAAGCAGGCCCTGCTTGATTGATCGATCGATCAAAAGGATCGATTGATCGATCCTTCAATGTCTGGCCATCTTGGGGAGACAGTGGGCTCATTTTCTAACCATCGATCGATCTATCCCCTGTTTTTTGCAGATATTTTGCCTTTTCTTTTCTAATTTAATTCCACTTACTATATAAACCAATTTTGTCATTAATATCACATATAATTCGTTTTAGGTTAGAATAGCTTAGGGTTTGGGGGTTTGAGAGCTATTTCTTCTTCCTCAATTGGTTTGACACCCATTTGGGTTTGTAATTGGTACTTTCATCTTCCCTCTCCATTAATATAGTGTGTATTTACTTAATACTTGCTTTGTAATTAGGTTTACATGCTTTATTTAGAGGCTTTCATTTAGTTGCTTTCTAGTGTAGATTTATCGCGTTTATTTATCGCTTTCCTTTATCGCGTTTTTAATATGCTTTCTAGCTAATTTAGTCTAGGTTGTGTCGGATTGAATTCATTCCGGGTTGACATATTGCTTTTCTTTGGTGACGAAGTTTACGGGTCTATTTCAGGTGCGTTGTCCTAGTTATTATGCCTAGGGGATTTGACAGGGCATATCATGTATGTTCCGTCCTTACGACCCTGCGTGCCTAATTTTCATGGTATTTGTTGACGCCTAAATCGTATTAGGCATTTTATGCAAATTTAGGGGCGTGACAACCCTTGATTCAATTAACTATCGAAACGAGATGCATTTGTAATAACTCATCGACCCATGTAACCATTTTATACTAATCAACTCGGGTGAGGGATAGTTTTTACTCGCTTTCTTAATCTAGTTTTATTTTGCCACCCCTAGATTAATATTTCCTTTTTATGAATCTTTTCCCTTTTTGTGTATAATCATATTTTACACTTTTTATTTTAGGAGTATTAAATCCTATAAGTTCTAGCAACTCCTCTCTATGGATTTTTGATACCTGACCTACTGCTACACTTGTATCGCAAGTCCAGTCATAATTTAGGTTTTTGTATTGAGGCGGTGAACAAAAAAAAATGATTAGCGTCTTGACCCGCGCTACTTTTCACCCTCGATCAAAATGGCTCCATTGTCTGGGATGAGTTTGTTGTAGAATTTATTTGATTTAGTATTTCGTAGTATTTTCTTTCTATTTGTATTTTTTGCTAACCTTTATGTAGGACTTTTACATTTGAGCGCTAAGAAACGCTTGAATTTTTCGTGCGCATCTACTTTGTGGAATTTGCCACTTCGAGCCATTTTTGGGGTAAGCATGTCTTATTCCAATTCTTTCGGTAATCATTATGATAATTCTCAAAATTCTCGCAAACTTTTGACTTTTGGTCAATACTTAGAATCCCCAAAAATGGAAACATCTAAAATGACTTTGGGCGAGTATTACAAAAGTCAAGCTTTGGAGTGCGTGTATTTTGAGGAGGTTGATAATGATTTTGGGCCTCTACCTCCTTATAATAGGAATTTTGAAACGAATTGAAATAGTTTTCAAAATTCCTAGTTTGAGTTTAAGTCCGATGATAATTTTCAAAGTTCCTATTATCAAGTATCCGCACTTCGGCCTATGACTTTTGGAGAGGGCCTGCGTATGCTTGAGAATGAGAAACTTGAAAATCGTTATCGGGAAGAAAATCATTTGCGAGAACATGAATTGGATTTATTATTTGAGTCCGACGATGATTTTTCTTCCGAGGCTTTTGAAGTCAAAGAATGTTTTGAACCAAATGAGGACTTTGTGCCTACTTCGGAACAAATCATTATCGACTTTGGCCATTGCGTAATAGATATTGAAAGTGAGGATGAAAATGATGTAATATCTATTTGCAATGAAATGATTTCTTCTTTGGCCCCCAAAGAAGAACATTTCATTGAAAATGATCTTATTTCTTTTGAAACTCAATCTTCAAGTGATGATAATTCATCTTTTGATTTTGAATTTCTTTCCTCCCCATTTTCATTTTCTATTGTCACACCGTCATAAGTACCCGATGATTCAGTTTTAAACCTTTTCGCCAATGATGAGTACTTTCTCGAGTCGCCTTCCACGATCGCATCTTTGCCTTCATGTGCGCCACCTCCCATTCTAATTTCGAAATCCTTGGTAGGATATTCTGCTTTTCTCGGTCCCCACATGTTTTTGTCACCCGTTCAATCCAAATCCCCCATCGTCCCTCCCAAACATTTAATTGACGATGATTCCTTTCTTTCGCCTTACACATGCCTTTCGTTATTCAAAAGGAATTCATATTTTTTGGAAGGTATGCTTGAGTGTGAGGGTATATCGGTTATCCTCCAAAGTCAAATCATTGTTGCGATGGACCCTCAACTATTTAGACTTCTAGTGTATAGTTAGTGTGAAGCCTAAATAGTAGGTTGTATATAGTTAACTTTTTGTTATTTGTTTTTGCTATACTCGGTACTAGCTTGTTTTGTAGATTCTTTGGACTTGTTCTTATCGGGATCGCTCCAATTTTGGGTAATAATGCTCGTTTCCTCTCTTTAACTTGGTTCTTAATTCACATTGAGGACAATGTCAGATTTTACGTTAGGGGGTGTGGGATATTCTATCCATTTCTTTATTTAGTCCATGTTTTTGGTCACACGTTAGTTACTTAGTAGGCTTTTCTTAGAAAAATTAAAAAACTTCAAAAAGATTTTCTTTCTTTTTTCTCCTTTATTGGGATTTTTGCCTTTGTTTCCGATGATAAATTTCAATAATTGCCCGATCCAATAGACAACCCAATGATGCATGTTCTCAATTTTGGAAGTTATTAGACTTTAGTCCTCAATCATTGATATTATGAATAACTTCATGAATTAAACTTTAGTCCCATGAGCACATGCACTTTTCTTACTTTATTGATTTGGTTTAAGATTTTTATAACTCGGTAATCTTTTATTGCATTGTATATACGTACACCGAGTAAGCTTTGTACCTTTCGTCGTTTGTGAGTGTTATACAATATTCTTCCCACTTTGAAAACGTTGAATTCGTCGGTAATCTCTCTATTCTTTCATTGATCGTTCATTAATTGAGTTCATATCTTGAAATGTGCTGTTACTTGAGCATGATTTTCAAAGTTTTTTTTGACTCGAGAATTGCGTAAAATTTGTGAAATGATCATAGGCCATCTTTGTTATATCACCCATATTGACATTGACCTCACCTTATATGTTTCCCCTCGTCAATCCCTTTGAGCCTTAATATTAGCCTTTCATTTCATTACCCAAAATCCCATAACCAACTCCATATTGGAGTTTTAAACCATACATACACCTTCCATACCCTTGTTTGGAATATTTCTTGGGATTGAATGTTGTTGTTGTGTTGTAGTTGCATTTTAGGCATGTGAGAGTTTGAAAAGTAAAGAAAAGAGATGTGAAAAAATGAAGAAAAAGAGAAAGCAAAAAGAAAAAGAAAACAGAAAAGAAAACATAAGAAACAAAAGAAAAGAAAAGAAAGAGAAAGTTGTATATGTTGTGTATATAGTTCAATAAGCTTTGATTACTCTCCAATTATTATATCTAATGCTCGTTTGGAACTTGTTTTCCAATTTTCTATTGCCCGCATTTTCCCATTATCCCGAGTTTTCATTTCCAAACACTTTGAATCCGTACATACATTCCTTTCATTTTATACCCTAGCCTAGCCTACATTACAACCCTATTAAAGTCCTATATGATCTGAAGTAGATGTAATTCAACAGTTTAAATAGTTTTGATAATCTGTGAAAATACATTTCACCTCTTTTAATGGGTGGTATCTTTCATTGAGATTACAATTTTTAATTTCATATATAGCATTCTTCATTTGTGACATGTGTGCGGCCTAGTTTTCCTTTTACATTTACTCTTTATGCCCGCATGTTCCGTGTGTTACCTCCTTGTTTCGAGTGAATTCACTTGATGAGTGTAATGCCCGTGAGGATTGAATATATGCTTGCTTTATTTAGTATCCGGTATATATAAGTTTTGCCAAATCACACTTTGCATGTGCTCTCTCCCCTCCCACATTTCAAGGTTTCAATTCTATGAGGTGCATTCTATAATGTTAATGATTTCAGACTTTTGTTTGAATCCGTTCAATGTGCTAATAATGCATATGAAATCTTGCTCGCTATTGTTGGGCTTGTCGCATGTTGGTTTGGGCAAATTTTGAGGAAACCATGAGATGTTTGTTGGAATCATCCCTAAAAACCCTCACGAGACGATACTCGTCCACCTAGGGGTTTAACGGTTTATTGCATATGCTAAATGCAATCGAATCGCTCGCGAAAGTGGCCTTATAATTTTATACCATACTTTTTTATTTGTACCCTGCTTTTGGTTTGATTGTAGTTCTTGTTATATCCTATTTCATTGCTAGGGACTAGCAATGTGTAAGTTAGGGGGTGTGATACGACGCAAATATTGCGTATTTCACCCGTTAACCTACGCATTTTAGCCCACTCGGGTATCTTAATCCCTATATTTATGCTCGTTAACCAGACAACCTCGACTTTTTATGTTAATATGTTTTGGAGGGGTTAATTGAGCTTTTATAGGTATTTGGATGCTAAGTGTGAAGTTCGGACGCATTTCTGTAATTTCCATATGCAGTCGCACGTTCAAGGGTATTTTAGTCATTTCACAGCTTGGTCACCTGGCCCAACAACTTCACAGAAGTTATATACCTCCTTTCAAGATTCACTTGGCCATGAAAGGTGCACGAATCCGATCCCTAATGAAGAAGTTACGACATTTTTAGCGAAAAGAAATCCATTCAAACCAAAACAACATTCAACTTGAAGCAACCCTGCTTGATCGATCGATCGATCCTTCAATGTTTGGCCATTGTGGGGAGACAATGGGATCATTTTCTAACCATCGATCGATCGATCCCCTATTTTCTGCAGATATTTTGCCTTTTCTTTTCTTTTTCCTTTTCTTTTCTAATTTAATTCCACTTACTATATAAACCAATTTTGTTGTAAATATCATATATAATTCGTTTTAGGTTAAAATAGCTTAGGGTTTGGGGATTTGAGAGATATTTCTTCTTCCTCAATTGGTTTGACACCCATTTGGGTTTGTAATTGGCACTTTCATCTTCCCTCTCCATTAATATAGTGTGTATTTACTTAATTCTTGCTTTGTAATTAGGTTTACATGCTTTATTTACATGATTTATTTACATGCTTTCATTTAGTTGCTTTCTAGTGTAGATTTACCGCATTTATTTATCCCGTTTTTTAATAGCTTTCTAGCTAATTTAGTCTAGGTTGTGCCGGATTGAACTCATTCCGAGTTGACATGTTGCTTTGCTTTGGTGGAGTTTATGGGTCTATTTCGGGTGCGTTGTCCTA
Organism: Sambucus nigra; assembly: GCA_949130495.1. Classification (NCBI taxonomy): domain Eukaryota; kingdom Viridiplantae; phylum Streptophyta; class Magnoliopsida; order Dipsacales; family Adoxaceae; genus Sambucus; species Sambucus nigra. The sequence goes on from OX422217.1 coordinate 139,832,363, forward strand.
GTTATTATGCCTAGCGGATTTGACGAGGCATATCATGTATGTTCTGTGCTTACGAACTTGTGTGCATAATTTTCGGGGTATTTGTTGATGCCAAAATCGTATTAGGCATTTTATGCAAATTTAGGGGCATGACAATCCTTGGTTCCAATTAACTGTCGAAACGAGACGAGTTTGTAATAACTCGTCGACCCATGCAACCATTTTATACAAATCAACTCGGGTGAGGGATATTAGACGCAACTTATAGTTTTTACTCGCTTTCTTAATCTATCTTTATTTTCCCACTCCTAGATTAATATTTCCCTTTTATGTATCTTTTCTGTTTTTGTGTATAATCATATTTTGCAATTTTTATTTTAGGAGTATTAAATCCTATAAATTCTAGCAACTCGTATCTGTGGATTTTCGATACCCGACTTACTGCTACACCTGTATTGCAAGTGCAGCCGTAATTTAGGTTTTTGTATTGAGGCGGTGAACAGAAAACAACGATTAGTGTCTTGACCCACACTACTTTTCACCCTCGATCAATTACGTCCTAAGAAAAGTCCTTCGTAGTGCAGTAAGTCCGTCAGATGGAAAACTAGGACCAAACTGTTAAGGACCTTTCAAGGTAATCAGGGACTACCTTAAGAAGCTTATCACTTTGAAACGATGGAGGGAAGACAAATACCAAGAGTATGGAATGCGACCAACCTCAAGAAGTTCTATTTTTAGTCTTCTTAGTCTTTTTCAACACATCTAGTTTATGCAAATTTTCATTTTAAACTTATGTTGCCTTTAAGTTTTTACTTAATAAATGAAAGCTCATTGACTCTCTCATCTTGCTGTTTATGCATTGGTCATCTCAATTTTATATTATGTATCTCAATATTATGCACCATTTCCAAGAAAAAACTCCATTATCTGGAACTAATCTGAATCACACTTGGTTACAATAAGCTGCCCAGCATACTTCAACTAAGGAACTTCCTCATGCAGAACAAGACTCCTTTTGATTACAATAGGTTGATCAACTTATTTCGATCATGGAATCTCCTCGCGCTGAGCAGGGTTCATACTAATTACAATAAGCTGTTAAGTTTATTTCAATTACTAGAATCCTCAGGTCTTTGTCATATCAGACACAAAGGGCCTCACGATTTACCTTGTCAATAATAAAATTCTTATTAGGTATCCTTAGGCAAAAAGCCAACTGAGGTTGGTCACTAACTATGTTGGCCTCTAAAATCCTTATCGGGTGGATGGCCCATTAACTAGGTTAATTCTTGCCATCATCTCTCCTAGGCCTAAGGGGGTGTGATGACACAACCTAAATGGTAATGCATATGGAATGATATCGCAAAGGCATATTAGATTGGAAGAATGATTAACATTAGTTATTAACTGATTTAGTCAGCAAAGGACCAAAATGATTAACATTAGTTATTTACTCATTTAGTCGGCAAAGGTCCAAAATGATTAACATTTATAGTTATCTCATTTAGTTGGCAAAAGGCCGAAAATGATTAACAGTATTTTTTAGACAATGAAAGCCTTGGATGATTAATAAATGTCAAATCGTCCTAGTTGGAACACACCCAAAATAATGAAATAATTATTAACTTCATTTAGTCGGCAAATGCCCAAAATACAGTACAATGAATAAACAAATTCATCCAACATCAACCTTAAGATTACAGGGATACACAATATTACAAGAAGATGTACAAGGACACAAGCTGCTCATGGGTGGCAAGCCAAAAAGTTTGCTATTTGTCTTCTTCGTCCATCATCTGGATTGGGGAAGAACTCTTCCATAATGTCAGGATCCACTTCAAAGTCATTCAGCAGCTGTTGGGGAATAACATCTAAGGTAACCCACTTCTCATCCCTCCCAAAGGGTGGTTGATTGTAGGATGATGTAATACCCTGTAATTTTAAATGACTTTTAATATGAGATTAATTAAAAGTTAATGGGCTAAATAGATGGGGATTATTTGGAATTAATTTTGAAAAATTAATTGGGATTAATACGAATTAAATATTACTAGAGATTAAAGTAATATATGATTTTTGAATATTACTTTGTGATATAAAAGTAATATGTGAAAATGATAATTATTGTCGGGAGCTACGAAAATGGCAATAATGGAAATTAAGTCAGGATGCGCTTATGAGTCATGTCGGGACTAAATTTGGGAAATAAAATGAGATTTATTTTTACATCATTCGTATGATGATTTTGAGTGCGCCGTTGAGTCCGAAAGAGTTAAAATAGGCTGAAAAGTCTACCCAGGGATTTATTTTGGGTCTTGGGTCATTTGGAAGATGAAAAGACACCCCGAAAGGTCATTTTAGTCATTTTCTTGGGAGATGAATTGTACCTACGTTTTTTTTTGTCTTTTAGATAACCTTGGAGACTTGTTATATATGTGAGTTTAGATGTACGTAAGATTCATTTCATCAAAACATAAAGTGAGGTCTTTTGAGAGAGAGTGAAAATCTTTAGAGAGAAAGTGAAAGGTTATCTTGAAGAGTGGAAGAGTTGCTTGGAAAGGAAGAGTCATATAGGGCAAACTAAGGGGACAACCACTATCTCTACACCTTGCACTACCACTGGATAGTCGTCAAAAAAAGGAAGAGGACGTGACAAACACTTGTCTTCACCAAAGGTTCGGACCTACACATAAGACAAGTGTAATTCTTGCATTATTTTGGTGCTAATATTATCCATGTTAGAATATGATTTCTTTTTGGATTGATGAACTTATGAACTTCGGATTTAAAATGATTGATAAATAGAGTTTAATGGATAGGAAACTTCATGTAGTTGGAGATTTATACATGTAGAGACTATGAACATGAAAAAGGATATACATGTAGAGACCATGAACATGAAAATGGATAGGTTTTACATGTAGAGGATTTATTTGTTTATTGAAGATATGAAAAGGATGTTAGGTATTGCATGTATATGAATTCTACTCATATTGAATATTGAAATTTGATTATTTTTTTATGGAATGATAATGTAACAACCCAAGTTTTTGAGCGGTTATTTTATATTATTTTGCCCGATGGGCTAATTCTATAAAATAGGGTAAGTTGGAGTAAATATTATTTTCCGTGATATTAAGGGATAATATTTACTATGTCTTGTCTATTTACCGAGATGAGAAGGTAAATAGCATTATATTGTGTTTTATTGAGTCGTTATATGTAAAACGACTGTTATGACTCATATTTAAATTGGATTATAATTAAGGAAATAAAATGAAATTGGAACACGAAAATATATCACTTTATTCCGAATGCCAAAATAGGGGGTGCGATTGTTTTTAGAATAGTCAAGATAATCGAAATAAGTGCCATATTGTATTTTTGAGTTTCGGGCACTTTTGGGGTGTTATGATTCAATTATGTGGATACGAGTCATTTTAATGGTGTATTACCAATTAAAAGAGGGGAATTGTGTTTTAAGACCCGGTTAAGTCCCCCACCCCTTTTATTTTCTCAATCTTATGAGAGAAGCCAAAGGAGAGAGAGATAGAAGAGAGAACTTTGGAGAAATGGAGAAAAAGAGAGAAAATGGAGATTTGAGCTGAAATCCGTTGCTACTGGAAGAGAATCCGAGACTACAAACTCGAGGCAAGTTTCTTACTTGCTAGATATTGAATTAATGTGATAAATTGCATGTGTAGTTAAGTTTTGGAGATTTAAACCATAAATGGGTTTTTGTTTATTTTGATGATTAAACCCTTAATCTTGTGTTTTTATTTGATTTGAGATAAAAATATTAGTTAGTAATTGTGTGGAAATGATTTGGTGTAAATTGTTGTGGTTGATGTTGGGAGAAATCAAAGATTTCGGGTTTTTGGGATTTTAGGGTTCATACAACCTGTAGCCCAACTTGGGCTTTCTGCAGGACCGAATCGATTCGTCCTTAGAGGCGAATCGATTCGGTTTTCTGGCGAATCGATTCGGTTGCCCTGTTTTTACGGGATTTTTCCTAGTTTGATTTTTAGCCCTTTTCCTTTTAGGTCCAAGGGTTAGGGAACTTCGTTTGAGAAGTAATGAGGAGTCCTAGAGGGTTGTTTGGGTAGACTAATGTCCTAGGATAAATGAGGATCATTGGGCTTACACCGAGGGCTAGTTTGTATAGGTTAATGTCCGAATGATATAGGAAGTTAACCTAAGGATAAATTGGAGATAAAATGTAAATATTGTGACTTTTGGGAGATACTCCTTGAGGGAGACTCACTTTGAGGGTTTATGAAATTGTATGAACTCTTGGATACTAGTTTGAGGATAATGGCACTTTGGGTCTTAGGTTATTAATAAAATATGACTTTAAAAATAAGAAATGCATATTATAAAATGTGGTAGTAAATAAATAAGTACAAATGATTTTGAGAATGTAAAAATGGATGTTTTCAAATGGAAAGAAAAATGATTTTTATAATGTTAATTTATGGATACACACCCTCTCTAAATCGCTATCTTAAGGGAAGTTCGCGCGGGTGGTGAAGCCCCCTGGCTAGTGAATGCAGGGTGGATATATCCCTAGGCCATATGAGCGTTTATTGTATGTTTCTGCGCTGGTTAGGTAATTGCGGGTGTGGTTATGACCATCCCGCAGGCATATGGCTGCTTCCCGACGTTTCGATAGGATCCCAGGTTGTCTTGATGATAGGCCCTGTAAGATGATAGCCATTTAGGGGCGCACACAGTGGGAAAACCCGGACGGGCGGTCTTAGATTGCGTTATATAATATGAAATATATATAACTATGTTCAATGATGTGGGACATTATTGGTATTAAAGAATTTTATGATAATGAAATGGCTTCTATTACATTTTTCGGATGGAAGAAGGAAAATGGATGATACGATATGAAAAGGTTAAAGCATTTTTATGATAATAAAACTTGCTTTAAATTATATATATTTTCTGGATGGAAGAAGGAAAATGAAAAGTTATGAAATGGAAAGGAAAGCACTTTTATGTTAATAAAACTTGCTTTAGTTATGTATTTTTCCTGGATGAAAGAAAGGAAATAAAATTGGTAAAGAAAGTTTTGAAATGAGATTAATTGGTAAACATTTGATAAAATGACTTACCACTTATATATATTCCTAAAGAAAGACATAGGAATTGTGTATGTAGAGTTATGAAATTGACTTGGTAAACATTTGATAAAATGTTTTACCTTTTATATATATATTCCTTAAGAAGAAATAGGAATTATGCTTTTAGATGGCGAGTGAGTTTATTTGTATCTCTTTGAGTAGCTGTAAATGAGACCTCCCATATATATATATATATATACATATACATACATATACATATATTAAATATGTGCTGAGAGTCTAATGGATCTCGACGATCAACCTTGCCTAGTAGTAGTGTATTGGGGGGGTTCCTTGTTTGTATTTCGTTTCGTGAGACACCCCACACACGAATAGGGCATAATGTTGAGAAGGGGGAAAAGTTAGCCTTTAGTACTTGGGTTGACTAGAACACCATCATTGATATTGCGCTAGGTTGCTTTTAGATTGAGAGGTGAGAAATATTATTGTTAATTAAGAGAGAACTACGCACTTAACTTTCATGCATTTTAGTCACATGGGAATCATATCAAACCGGGCCCTGACCCGTCTATATTTATTTGTTTCTGCATATACTTATTGCCGTACAGGTGCTCTACTGCATGGACACCCATATTTACATTTCCATTCCGGATGTTATGGAGCTACGGCATATTGCGGATGTTGTAGGTCATTTGTTTTATACGCCTCTATCTTTTGTACTCTAGTTATGAGCAGTTTATTTATTCGGGCGTGTTGCCCAAGCTTTGCATTCATTTTTTATATTGTAATAATTGAATTGTAATACTCGGTATAACTCTTTGTATTGGTCTGTTCACCGACAGCTTATTCAGTGATTATTTATTATATTGTCATTCTTTATTTATTGATTTTGATATCCACCGCTTTTGCAAATGGGATTGTCGAAGTGTTTTTCTTTTACTTTCAAATTTTTTTTATTGTCAGTCCGTTTCGAAAATGATTGGTGGTTATCTCGTACTATTATTTTAATACTGTGATGTTGAGAATGGACCATCTACGATTCCTGTGATTATTAGAGTATTGGGCTGGCCACCTATTATTTTAGTAGGCAAATTGTCACAGATAATTCTAAATTCTGGGTTTTTAAGAGGTAAAAAAATGGAGGATTTAGATAAGTTGGAATTTTAAGGATTTAATGGGTTTGATGATAATACTCTTATGAAAATATGAATTTGATGTTATTATAATGTGAAAATCACCCTTGAACATGTTAGAACACTGTTAGAAAATATGGGTTTTGGGTAGAATATAATCCAGAAGGGTTTGGGTGTAAGAACGTGCTGTCGTTCCAACGAGATTCCATCTCATTTGAACAAAATTTCTAGGTTTCTGACGAGATTCCAGAATTTATGTTTTAGCCCAGAACAGTTTGGAAAATTGTATTTTAGCCCACAGTAGGTTCTGAATAATTTTGGTACATTAACAATGAGTGAGGGACTTGGGTTAATGTTGGAAAATTATATGAAATTGAGGAATAAAAATTATTTGGGAGATATCATGATAATAATAGTACGATTAAGAGATGAATAATCGCCATGACCAAGTACGGGTTAATATTGGTGATATATATATATATATATATATACGCATAATTGGGATTATGTTAGTGATAACTACACAATAAATATATGATGATAATCGTGATTAACAAGTACGAGTTATATTCGAGAAATACAACGGGTATTTAGGGTAGGATGAAATCCTAATATGATATTGGTCGAGTGCGTACCGAATTTTATATATGTTGATGTGTATACCTATTGTTTGTTTAATTTATGTGTATGATATACCTTTCGTAATTGCTATCGACGAGAGGTTTACGCGTAGAGGGCAGTCATATCTTGATGAGTCTTAAAGGGGATCTTTGACTTGTTGCCTCAAAATATAGGACTTAGGTTGGATTTCCATTAGTGAGAACAATGGTATTGAACGGTCCCAAAGTCTTAGGACTATGTTCGCCTCCACTATTTGTGATTTGTTTATTATGGTTCATGGGACTTACCGAACCTATGGTCCATTTTATAGTGAGAATATGTACTGGGACATGATAGCAGAGTACGCATGCATCGCAGCTAAGCCTCAAGGTGCAGTTTAGTGTATATATAATAGAGTGAATGTGTATATGTACTTGTAATATTATCTACTGTGTGAATTAAGTAGACATGAAAGATAATGAAATCTAAAATGAATTAAGTAGGAGAATACTTAATTATATTGAATTGAAAAAAGGGCTCCTCCATGTTCTAAAGAAATTTGATATATATGTATTACCTATATTGTGAGAGAAATACGTGGGATAGATATGGACTATAGTTAGTTGGAACTGATATGAACTAGTTAGCATGGGAATAGTAACTAGTAAGATTTTAAGGTACGTTAGGTGTGCATTCTAGATGAGAGGTGAGGATCTCAAGAGAGAATCCGATAAATCTAACATGTATATAATAATTACTGAATATAGCATTTATTCACTTGTTGTTTTCTAAACTATTTTTACAATCGGGCTCTGACCCGTTTTCTTGCATATTCTCTTATCTCTTGTATCTCCTATATCAGGCGTCCAACCGCATGGATGCCAACCATAGAGGATTAAGATTTTTGACGAGCTATGGATGCTATGGAGTTTTGGATTTTCTTTAAACGCTTTCATATTCATTGATTCGTACTCTGTAGTTGATCTTTCATTTAGGGCATGTCTCCCAAGAGGATTCTAGTTATTTCTTCTCTATCTTACAAATATTAAATTCTTATATTGATTTTGTTACATTGTATTTTTGATGGGATTATTGTATTGAGATATTTAAACTGGAGAGTTTTAATCCAGTTGCCTTTAATTCAGTTTTGATATTACTCAGTTATTATTCATTATGTGAATGGATTGTGTTATTTGGTTTATGTTTAAAAAGTGGAAATTTTATTTATATTAAAATTTGAATAATTTAGCACCTGCTTATTTAGATATTAGGTGATTAAAATGTTTTTTGATAGTGTTTCTAAGAATGAACCAACTGTAAATTCTGTTATAATTGGGTATAGGACTGATCACCCAGTATTTAATTAAGCGGGGTGTTACAGTTGAGTAGTCCACTTGATACATGTACCATAATTGGGAGTCTCTAGGTTCCTTCAACACTTTAAGGGCATTCAACCACATATGTTTGTACGCAACATCATGGTCTTCTTGCAGCCTCACAAGAGCGTCCTGTCAACCCTTTTCATAGACTATTGACCACGTAGCTTGAGGGCCATCATAAATAGGAACTGTAGACTCTTGATGTCTCTATGAAGCCCAGATATCATAACTTCTTTTATTAGGGAATCTCCCTCTACTTTAGAGAGCTTTTTCTTCAGCTCATTGATCTCCAACTGGAATAACTTACCAACCTTACTTACATCCTCGCTTGACGTGAGCTGAGCCTTCAGGTTAGCATTTTCCAACTGCATTAAGGAGATGATATATTTTAAGCCCTGGATATTGTCCTTCATCTTTGAAATCACTGAAGTACCCTATATCTTTGACTCATTTGAGTCTATATTATATAGGTGCTCATCTAGTTTGGAAATAGTGACAAAATTGAGTCATATCATAGTCTACCAAAAAGCCTTCAAACTCTACATGTGAATTCTTCTAAAGTTCTTAAAGGTAGAACACCAACACCTCACTTAGGATTTCATTCTTCATAATATGGGAGTGTGTGTGTTAAATCCAATTAAAATGACTTTCTACAATTTTTAGGATATTTTAAATATTTTAGGGATTTTTAAAATAATTTTTTAAACATTTAAAATTAGATTTTATAAAGTTTTGGGGCTATTTTATAAGTTCCCTAAGTGCCTAAAACTTTGCATGGGTAGAAACCGAAAGCGCTATATAATATTGTGGGGGAAAATTCAATTCTTTCATTCTTCAAAAACATGCATTTTTCAGTTAATCTTAGCCTTACACGTGTTAGTATTATAATAGCTAGATTTGTGTTTCTTTACCTCACATATCTGAGACTTTAGTTACACCATTGGATAAATTTTATCAATGGACTACATGTCTTCCAAAGCGATCCATGTGTTAACCCTTTGAATCAATAAGAGTGTGTTTAAAAGCGATGAATCGTCAGTCATTATATTTACTTCGATAATTTATATTCAACTGATCATTGATTTGCTTCGTCCTTCCAGATCCTTCCATGCTCTAGTATAAATAGGACTCATATGTGCAACTTTTATAATCTTTGGATCATTTTCACCTCTAAGAGAAAAAAAGAGAGAAATTTCACCTCTGAGAGAAAAAAGAGAGAAATAAAACCCTAACCTAACTCTGGCCAAATTTTCCCTAGAAAACCCTTCTGAGAGTTGAGTTAGTTCGAGATTTGAGAAGATCCATCTTCTCTAGTTATTAATCAATTGTCCAACTAAGTCACATTTTCCAGATCTCATTTTCTTTTATAGAAAGTTGAGATTTGAGACTCTTTGATACATATCACGTAGATATTACTGAGTTTGATTTCTTCTTTCGAGCAATCTTTATTTTGTTGGTTGTTTTTAAAAAGTTTATATTGGCTTCAAAACATAAACCAACAAAATCATTTCTGATTTTAGTTTCTGAGAATATCCAGACTTAGATCCAGTTGAGATCTTGATTGGGGATTTACACTTTCATATATTTCTTTTTTTTTTATGGAAGAGGGAAGAAACCCCCAATAGATATATTATTTAAGGAGAAACAGCCTCTCCATAGTGGCTTACAAGCAAAAGAAATCTTAGGAAAATAAAGCAAAGGATAAAAATCCTAACACATAGAAAGAACAAGCGAAATTATAGAAATGAGGATCTAATGTAATGACAGCCCATCTTATCAAGCCTAACAGCTCCCCTAACCATAGGAGGGAGGTCTAAAGGAGATAAAAAGACCTGAATCGAATTGCAATGAATGCCATGATTTGCTGAGAAAGTGTCTAGGATAATGGATCTTTTATATACCAAGATTCCCTCCTGATCTCCGAATAAAATTAAAGATCACAAAGTCTGAGAGTTTCGATCAAACTGATTTTGGAAATTTTTGTTGCATATTAGAAATCTGTTTGTAATTTGATACTCATTATGTATGTAATAAGTGTGTGTGAGTTTCATGCATGTGTTAGGCACATCACATCACAACATTTTCACACTATAACACTAAAAAGTGTTGGTAGAGAGATTTTGGACTTTAAGAGTCGACATAAAGCTAAAAGGAGTGGATTTACAAAGCTGAGAGAACATCTGCAACATCAGAGCCTTGGGAGAAGTCGGAATAATTCAGAGGAGTTGTTATATTTTCCGAACGTAGATTAGATTTGATTGTGTGTTTAGATTGTTAAATAGTTTATAATCTATTACTCTATTTAGTGGATTTTTGTTTTGAGGTGCAGAGACCTCCATGGATGTTTCCCCAATTGGGTGGGGTTTTACCACGTTAAAATCTTTGTGCACTTGCGTACTTAATCTTCCTCTCATCTCTTTCTATTAGCATGCTGATTTAAAACTGTTTTAGTTTTGGTTTTCAAAACTTGGATACATAGTACTTGAAATATCTCATTCATAATTTTTTTTACACATCTTGTGTTACCTGTTTATTTTAAAAAAAGAGTTTCTTAAAAAAAACTGTTTGGAGCCATTTATACTGTTTAATCTTGATTTAAACAACTGAAGAGGTACTTTTTCAATTGGCATTATATCTTTGGTTTTATAAATTCTTTTAGATCTCAAGTTTCTGAATTTTTTTTCTCAAAACAAACAATGGACGAGAAATTTGAGAGATTAGGTAACTTGTCCAGACGCCCTCTCTTTGATGGAACCAACTTCCCTTACTAGAAAGTGAGGATGGTTTCCTTCATCCAAGGGACATTGGGAGATGATGTTAAGGATGCTATTGAAAATGATTATACTATTCCTACTAAACTAGCCGCTGAAGGAAGTACTGTGAGGATTAGAAAGTTACTAAGTGAATTAACTAAAGAAGAGAAACAAACTTCCCTTAACAATAATGAAGGCAAAAATGATATATTCATGTCTATTAATGAACATGAATTTAAGAGGATATCATTCTGTACTACCTTTAAGCAAGCATGGGACACCCTATTGACTGCACATGAAGGATACATACGTGTTAAAGCTTCTAAAACCCAAATGTTAATCCAGCAGTACAACACTTTAGTCATGACTGACTTAGTCATTGGATGACTTCTATATTAAGTTGATAGACATAATGAATAAACTGATTGCTAATGGGATAATCAACTATAGGAAATAAATTGTCTCTAAAATTCTATGATCATTTCCACAAAAATTTGACAATAAGCACTATGGAATTGAGGAGATGGATGCTCAAAACCTTACCCCTGAACTCCTCAGTAGCAAGCTAAGAACTGTGGAAATGGAATTAGATTTTAAGAAGCAATTAATAAAGACCCATAAGAAACAGTCTGCCTCTAATCTTGTCTTTACTTCTAAGTTGACTAAACTTGAATGTCATTTACCTAAAATTGACTTAGATTCTAATGAGGACTAAAAGTTATAGAGCTTGGATAACCAGATTGCCTTAATGTCTAAACATTTTAAGAAAATTATGAAATTCAGGAATTAAAATGAAAATAGACAAGGCAAACCTACCTATCCAAACAACTATAATAATAGGCCTCATGAGAAAAGACTTGACAACAAACCTAGCAGAGACCTTAAGAACACTTAATGCTACAAATGTGGCAAGTTAGGACACTTATCCAGTGACTGTAGAGTTAATTTGAATAAGAACAAGAACACTAGGGCTAACTTGTATAAGACTTAGGATGACTCAAGTGAATCAGAAACTGATGAACTTGAGTCAGCTAACACTTATGATCCTTGTATGTCCTTCTGTGCTAAAATCCTATACACTGATGATAAGTAACCTGATCATGCTATGTTGAATGATGCTATTCGTACTGCTTTATCTAGTTTATTACTTAAGAATATTGATAATGATTTAAACGCGGTGTGTGTGAGTCAAATGGAACGATCCATTGTTGATGCTAATGGGTGTGTGAGTCCAAAAAATGAATCGCTAGGGGACACTACACACTTAGTGACTTTGACAATGAGGACCTTCCTGACATTCAAAAACTATACACAAAAACTCTAAAGAAAGGCACTAGACTTGAAAAGATTTTCAAAGATCTTACACATAAGATAAAAACCCTAGGTCATATGATCAAACATAATGCTGAAGAGTACACTTCTCAATGTATAACTCATGAGAATGAAACTACAACTTTTGAATAAAAAATGAAATAGTTGTCTGACTAAAATGAAATTATGGAAAAGAAATACAAAGGGACGTTGTTAGAATTGGAACAAACAAAAGAAAAGACATCGACAGTCTTAAAAAAGTTTGCTAAATTTGAAAATAACTCTAAATGTCCTGAAGACCATGTTGCTTAAAGTAAGACTAATTCTGATGACAGAACTGGAATAGGCTGTTACCCCAACAATTCTAAGCAAATAAAAACTTTTGAACCTATCAATTTTATCTCTGATGACAAAAGACTTGTTGAAAGTTGTCCATATTTTAAAACTTTGAAAAATGATTTTGACTCAAAATAACAAAATGTGAATCAAGTAACTCTAAGCATAATGTTAAACATAAGGCTAAATACGTCTGCCCCCTATTAGACAAGCTGATTCGTCATTTCATCCCGTGCGACCTAGGAACAAGACTAGAGCTCAAACTTAGACAAGCCTTTGAATAATAATTTTCCTAAGGTTATGAGTTCTACATGCCATCTTAAATGCTCCTATTATGATGTCTATGGATATTCCTTTGACGGTTTCTATTCCAAACCAATATATAATTTCGTATATAACTCTTCTATTTACCATAACTTCAATTATTCTAGGAGAAGCCGAAATAATTATGTCCATCCTAGACAGCCAGATAACAATTCTAACTATCAAAATAGGAAGAGAAGAACTAATACTAAAAGACCATCAATAAGAAGGAATTATAGATTATTTTCTAAACCAAATGCTCAAACTGTTTATAATTCTCATAAACCTACGTAAAAATCATCTAAAGAAAAGACAGAAGCTCGCAAGTTTTATCAAATACGAGATAATAAGCGCAAATTGAAAACTAGAGCAATTTGGGTAAGAAAAGATGATCTATTACACCAGATGAAATAGAACATTGTGATAAGTGCTTTTAAATCTGAACACGCAACATCTGGATGGTATTTAGACTCTAGATGTTCCAAATATATGACCGAGGATGATTCTAAACTTTCAAACAAAACTAACTTCTCTAGAGGGAAAGTCTTATTTAGAGATGGTGTATCAACCCAGATCATTGGTTAAGGAACACTCTATGAATAAGGATTACCTATTCTTGAGGATGTTCTCTTGGTAAAAGGTCTTAAAGCCAATTTACTAAGTATATCACAGTTTTGTCACTCCAACCATACTATCACCTTTTCAAATAACAATTGTAAAATTTTAAATGAAAAAGGTTACTGCATTATTATAGGACTCCGTACTTGAGATAACTGTTACACATTCAATCCAAGTACAAAGGTTTGTAACATTTACAGAATGGATCACAATGATATATGGCATAATAGGTTGGGTCAAATTAATTATGACAGTATTAGTAAATTGTGCTCCCAAGAGATAGTTAGAGATCTTCCTAATATTAAACCAATATCAAACATCATATGTGGTCCCTGCCAACAAGGAAAAATTATTAAGGCTCCCCATAAGAAAGTTAAAGAAGTTCTATCCACTAAACCTATAGAATTCATCCATATGGACCTAATGGGTCCCTCTCGTACTGTTAGTCTTTGTGGGAACAGTTATATGTTAGTTATGGTTGATGACTTCACTCGATTTACCAGGGTTGCCTTTTTAAAACACAAGTCAAAAACTTTCCATAAGTTTTTGAAAATCTTAGTTCGTATAGAAAATGAAAAGGATTCCCAAGTAGATAAAATTCATAGTGATAGAGGAGGATAATTCATAGATTCAGATGTCATCGAATACTTTGACTATAATGGTTACAAACATGGATTTAGTGCCCCTAAGACACCTCAACAAAATGGAATTATTGAGCGTAAAAATCGCATTCTTCAAGAAATGTACTGTGTGATGATTCATGCGAAGAACCTACCTAAATATTTCTGGGTAGAATCCATTCGTACAATATGTCACTTAATCAATCAAGTTTATCTAAGGAAAAATAAAAAATAATTATCCTATGAACTTTGGTATGGGAAGAAAACTAATCTTAAATACTTTAGAACCTTTGGTAGCACTTGTTACGTATGTAAGGACAGAGAACATCTGTCTAAATTCGAAACCAGAGGAGATAAAGCTATTTTCATAGAATATTCTCCAAGTAGTAGAGCCTACTGTGTCTACAATTTTCGTACCAAAACCATGATGGAACCCATTAATATGGTTGTAAGTGACACTAATGTAGAGAGTAAGATCAAAGGACCAACTATAGTGGATGAATCCAAAAACATTTTAAATTATGAGTCTCCAGAGATAGATGCGTCATTACCAACTGAGAGCCCTGAAGTACCTAACTGGGTTTCCAAAGATCATCCTTTAGATAGTGTAGTTGGTAATCCTACTATGCCAGTTCGTACAAGATCCTAACTATGTACTCTTGCTCATTATGCATGCTTTGTTTCTCTTATAGAACCAAAGAATGTTAATGAAGCACTAAATGACCCATTGTGGATAAGTTCTATGCAAGAGAAACTTCTTCAATTTGTCATACATGATGCCTGGCCTGAAAATAAAAGGGTTATCGGCACACATTGGATTTTAAAAATAAAACAGATGAATCTGGGATGATTATTCGAAATAAAGCTAGATTAGTTGCCCAGGGCTGCTCTCAGATCGAAGGAATAGGTTTCGAGGAAACTTTTGCTCCTGTCACTTGCCTTGAATCTGTTCGCTTACTTTTTGCAATAGCTTGTCATTTTCATTTCACACTATATCAAATGGATGTTAAATATTCTTTTCTTAATGGCATCTTATATGAGGAGATTTACATAGAACAACCAAAAGGGTTCATTGACCCTCACCATCCAAATTATGTCTATCCTCTTAAGAAAGCTCTTTATGGGTTAAAACAAGCTCCTAGAGCTTGGTATGAATGTTTATCTACCTTCCTTCTAAACAACGATTTTAAGTGAGGAGGGAATGATCAAACTCCGTTTGTCAAACATTTTGACGGAAACATTACCATAGCCAAAGTATATGTAGACGATATTATTTTTGGATCTACCTCTACTATAGATGTCAAAACATTTTTTGACATTATGTGAGGACACAAGTCTCCGATTGAGTCTTAATGTAGCGTTGGCTCAATTCCAGAAAAAAACATTTGAGTCATAGGATAGTGTTCAAGTGTATCCATCCAAGCTTACGACGTATTAGTTGAAGATTATAAAGCTTCATCATATGCCGAGTTTATTATGCCTCGTTTCTACATCAACAACATTGGTTCAATTGCTCCTAAGGTATGAATGCATTATATATATATATATATATATATAGGAGCTTGGAAATTTATTGGGTGTATTTTATAAATTTTTATAAATAGTTTTAACGGCTTTGTTTTACTCAGAAAATATTTTTTAGAAGTATTTTATAAATAGTTTTAACGACTTTGTTTTACTCATAAAATATTTTTTAGAACTTTTCATAAAAAGTTTTGGACTTAAAATGAATATTGCATTTTCTGACAAGTCGTTCGAACGAGATTCTCAGGTCGTTTGAATGAGACTTCTAACGAGATTTCTTTTTTTGCACTGGAACATCGTTAGCAAAGTTGTTCGAACGAAAAAGTAGTTCGAACGAAAAAGTCGTTCGAACGAGTTTGGCGGGAATAGTTTTTTGACGGTTTTTGGTAGTTTTCTACATGTTCCCACTACTTTTTCACCACTACTTTTTGACAGAATTACTAGGTGCGGGAACCAACCTTTTCAAACCAACTTTTTCATATTCTAATAGCCCTTTTGAGAGAAAAAACTTTGAAGAAAAAGTTCCATGTTTTGTGTTTAATTTTTATGGATTAAATTCACCAAAAACACATACACACCCATTTGTTTTATTTGTTCCAACTACCTATTGATATATATTTTCTTAGAGTGTTTGGCACCGTTTTTTCTCCACACCTCAAAGAAGATAAGTTTGGGTTTACTTATACATAAGAGTTTGGTTTCTGGCTGCGGCATTCTCATACGGTGAAAGGCACCGTATGTGGTTGACGATTGTTCCCTAAAGCTTCATTGGTGGATTCTAAGGTTTCGGTGGACTCCGAGATTATCGACTAGGCGAAGGTAGTTCCAGAAGACGTGTCAGGGGCTTGGATGGAGTCAAGTCGAGTTGTGTAAGTCATCCTTCTTGTAATCATAAAACCATACTTAGTGGACTTAAGGCTAGGGCCGTCCCAGATTTTTTCCCGTTGTGGGTTTTTCCTCGTACATCGCGGCGTAGTTGTTTGTTTATTTTATCTTTTGCAAAAAGACATTAGATGCATGCTTAGGTAAAAAGATAAAATTGGAGTATTTAAATTTGGTGCTAATTTAAGTTGGGTATATATTAATTTAATTCAAGTCGTTAATTTTATTGGATAAAAATTGGTTTGGCCTATGTAGAAAAATTAATGAATCTTGTTAGGCAATTTTATAGGACTTGGGTTAAATTAAATTTTTGGGCTTAAAGTAAAAAATTCACAAATTTGATTTTTAGTACAATTTTAATTTTGAGAAAATTAAAATTTGGTTTACTTTAATTTTAATTTGTGAAGCAATTTATTCTTAGTTTATGTAGTTGTTTAGTTGAACAATCATTATTCCACATTAAAGGAAATCATATTTGAAAGGATTTTTAAATTGGGGTCTAGTAACGCCCTTCAAATTGGTATCAAAGACGGAGCGCTAATTTATTGCATTAAGGTCTATTTAAATATTTTTGACTAATATGGAATGTTCCCCAGTTTCAAAAATTCCTATTTTCTATGGTTCCAACTACGCGTATTGGAAAGCGCGTATGAAATCGGCACTTAGGTCTCTAGATGAGAGGGTTTGGTTGTTAGTCGTTAACGGGTGGTCTCCACCTACATATTTAGTTGAAAATGAACGTGTTCCTAAACCCACTGATAGATGGAGTGAGAATGAATTTAAACTTGCAAATTTTAATTCTCGAGGTTTAAATTCCCTGTTTAGCATGGTCACACCAGGGAATTCCGACGCATTATGACGTGTGAAACCGCTAAAGAAGCTTGGGATATTTTACAACTCACTCATGAAGGAACTAGTGTCGTAAAATCTTCTAAACTCCAAAACCTCACCACTCAATTTGAAACCATCAAAATGAATGAAAAAGAAAAATTTGATGAATTCTATGCTAGACTTTCCGATATGGTTAATTCATCTTTTAATTTGGTAGAGAAAATACCTGACAACCGAGTAGTAAAGAAAATATTAAGGTCCCTACCCGATAGATTTATTCCTAAAGCGACCATATTAAATTCTTTACCCACTTTAGCCTCTACAAAATTAGCAGAGTTTGTAGGTGAGAACAAGTAGTAGAGAGTGAAAGTGAGAGTGACTCGGAAGATATGTATATGTTTGATAGGAAGTTTCATAAATTTCTTAAATTTAACAAAGATAAATTTAAAAATGATTTTAAGAAATTTGAAAATCCTAAGCATGACAAAGTCGAGAAGATCCTTAAAGCTTTTAATGAAAATTTAAATAGGGACGAGTCAAATAGGTGTTACGATTGTGAGGGTTATGGCCATAGAGCGAGAGAGTGCCCCACTAAACTAAGGAGAGAGGGTAAGCAACCAATTTCTTATAATGCAACCCTTAGTGATAGTGATAAGGAAGAGGGACCCGATTCCCCCACTAAGCCCAACTTTGTGGATTTTATGGCAAGTCACGTGAGTGAAAGTGAGCAGTCCTTTATTGATGAAATTTAACACATGACACTTCCAAGGCCATTGTTTGTGAATCCCAAAGAGATGGTGGTAGTGAGAGTGGAGAAGAAAGAGAGAGTGAAAGTGATGAGGAGGTTGATGTTAGTCAACTTCAAATTACTTTTCAAGAATGATATGAAGAATCTATTAAATTAAAAAGAACAAATTTGAAGTTCGAAGCTAGTTTAAGAGAGCGTGCCAAGGTCTTTGATGAGAGAGAGTTAGTGTAAGACCTTATGACACATGAGAGAGCTCTTTGTGAGAAGGTTGAATATGCAGAAGGCGAGAGAGATAGCCTTAAAGGTTTAATGGAATCCTTAAAAAATGATCATCTTGCGTTTGAAGAGCGCAATATTTTATTAAAGTCTCACATTTTTTATTTAGAAAATAAATTAAAAGACTCTAGTAAAGTCAAATTTGATTTGGAGTGTCGTTCGGAGATTTTAGATAAAATATTAGGAACGGTTCAAATAAAAAATGACACTTATGGTTTAGGCTTCGATACTTGTAATGAGTCCACTCATAAAGCCAAAACCAATGTTTTAGGAGAATCCTCTAGGAACAATGTTTTAGATAATTACTTAGGAAAGTCTTTTCGCCGAGTCTTTAGGTGTTCACATTGTGGTCTAAAAGGTCATCTTAGGAAGTTTTTCTTTGATCTTAAACGAGGTCCTAGAAAATCTCAACGTAAGGCAACCGAGGTAGCCAAGATTCTTACACCCCGTGATCATCATTCTTTATTAGTTTGGGTTAAGAGATCTGACTTGGTAGCTTTACAGAATAGGATATTTGATTCTCATTTACTTTCACATGCTTCCTCCCTTGTTAAATCTCAAGGTTGAATGTGTTAGTTGTTCGCATACTTTAACTTTTGTACTTCATGCTAAACTATCATGCTAATTGTATGCTTCTTTATCATTGTTCAAATCTATTGTTCATGCTTTATCACATGCTAGAATTATGATTGTGGTTTATCTTTTGTATTATAGTTCTTTCGTTTTAGTTTGCATTAAATGAAAAATACAAAAATTTTTTTGTTTATCATTGGTGTTTCACCCTTTAGTAATTTAGGCATTATGAAAAATTCAAATGGTTTTTGTTTGTCTTTTGAGTAAATATTTTTCTTTGTTTGGTTAAAAATTTCAAAAACTCAAAAAGATTTTTGTTTTGTGTGTATTTTAGTTTGACACACTCTATGTGGCATATACTTGTGTTTGAATCCCATATTTTTCGCTCCCATGTGGCTAGAACTTTTGGTTTAGATTGTCAATCCTTAAAATGTTCTTTACCATGCTTCTATGGAGTAGTTAGATTTTGTGTTGCTATAATGGATTCTATTTTTATATGCCTCAATTCACACATGCACGAGCTCACTTGAAACTATAACTTCATATGTATATTTGATCTTTATGAGGTTTCTCTTGCCAATCTTATCATCTACATATTATGTAACCTAGGAGGACTAGTGCATGTTAAAATTCGTTGCACACGAGAATTGAGCGATAAAAGATTATGTATATATAAATGTGCACGGGGAAAGGCTCCTAAAGGAAATATCATACTTTGAGAGTAAGCCACCGTTTTCTTGGACCTAAAAGAAATACGTGGTCCAAAGGCCTAAAATAATCATGACATTAAAAGAAAATATTTTCCAAGGCATATTTTGTGTATTTGATTTATTCATTCAAAAGATAAAATATATATATATATATATGCTTATTTTGAGGGAGATTGGATGGTATATCAACAGTTTTCACAATGCCCGTTTATCCAAGTTGTACTTTCAATGTCATGACTCTATTGGTTTGTAGAATCATCAAAATTCTAGGCTTGTATGCATCGTGTATTTTGTTCATTGAGTTCAATCTATATTGTCACATGAGGTTATATTCAATTGTGATAATGTTTGCAATCAAGTGAGAAATCCATGAACATGTTTTTAAGTGATTGGGTCTAAATTTAATTGTTACTAGTTCACACCCCTACATTTTTGTTTCCATATGACACATTTTTTCCATATGAGTGTGAAACGTTTATTGTATTTTGTGTCATGTGTGGTGTCTATACTGTAAGGACACAAATTTCCAATTGAGTCCTTTGTTGTTTTGGCTCAATTTCGGACAAAAACGTTTGAGTCATAGGATAGAGTTATTGACCATCCTTCAAGACTATGACATACTAGAGTTGAAGACGTAGTGGCCAAGACTTATAGAGCTTCATTATTGCCGAGTTTCAAGTGCCATGTTTCTACGTCATCAATAACATATTCCATAGTCTCCAAAACGTATGAATACATTTTTATATAAATATAGGGAGACTTGGAATAATTTTATATTGGGTGTATTTTGTTTTTAAACTGTTGTTTATTTTCATAAAGTTTCTGGGCTAAAATGGAATTTTTAAGCCTTCTATCTCTTCATTCGAAATTATCATTCAAACGAGTTTTTCGTTCGAACGAGAATGTCGTTCGAACGAGGTTTGCCAACGACCTACCACTGGAACTTCGTTAGATAGTTTGTTCGAACGAAAATGTCGTTCGAACGAGATTTCGGCGGGAATAGTTTTTGGCAGTTTTTTGGCACTTTCCCACTACTTTGTCCCACTATTCTTTCACAAAATTTAACGACTTCAGGAACATAATTTTTGTAAGAACTTTTTCCAACTTCTAGAGAGTGTTTGATATCTTAATTATTTCATAAAAAGTTCCCTTGGTGTTTGTTAGTAAAAGTGATTTTATTCAAAGAACAAAACCAAGTTTGCACCCAATTGTCTGTTTCAATCCAAGTTTCTATATATATATATATACATCTTGCTTGGAGAGTTTGTTTTGGCATCGAATTCATTTCTACCGTAAAAGAGAGTTTGGGCTTGCTTCTATATCCCACAAAGAAAATTTTTATTTTCGTTGATTTACCCATTTGGAGAAAGGCTCCTAGTTCAGGTGGCGGTGACCATAAAAAGTCCGATAGGTGGATTCCGAGACCGCAGTGGAGCTCAATGGTTATTCGCTAGGCAGAGGTAGATAAAAGAAGATGCGTCGGGGCTTGAAGGAGTCGAGTCGAGTGTTGTAAGTCATCTTTCTTGTAATTGTAAATTCCATACTTAGTGGATTTGAGGCTAGGCCGTCCGAGGTTTTCTCTCGTTGTAGGTTTTTCCTCGTACATCGCGGCGTAGTGATTCATTGTTTATTTTATCTTTTGCAAAACTCACCTAGAACGCATGCTAAGGTAAAAAGATAAAATTTGGTTTAAATCATTCATCTTTAATTTGGTGCTAACTAATAATTTGGGTATATGCTAATTTAATTCAAGTCGTCATTTAATTTGATAAAATTTGTTTGGCCTAATTTGGTAATATTGAAAACATGACTTAGGCAAATTTCTAGGACTTGGGTTAAATTAATTAGGTTTAAGTGAAATTAAAATTGTGTGTATGTTTTATCCTATTTCACTTGTTTTAATTTTAATTTGAAAAGAAATTAAAATTTATTTAATTGAACCATCATCTCGCTTTCGCATATCTATTTAAAAAGGAAATTACTTTTTATTGTAATGTTTTTAAAATTGAGGGCCTCGCGTGTTCCAACATATACCTATATATGTTTGTGTGCGTTAGTGATATTCATTATGTCTACATATATATGGTATTTATTTTTCTTTGCCTCGCTTTCTAGTCCATCTATACATCAAATTTATAATTGGTATCTATCTTGTTGCATATTGTTATTGATATCACATGCTTAGTATCTTATGTATCACATTGGTATCATTTGCTTTGCATCTTCATTGGTATCCGTTATTATTTGTATGGATTAGTTTTGATTTTGTTGCCCATATGATTTCATGCTCTTATCACTCTAAGCTTCAAAGCTTCATCATGTTTAAATTAGTTTTTATCCTTTGCCTATTCCTGAATAGAAAGGGGGACAATGAGAGGGGAGAAATGGTATCTAATCCTATTGTAATCGTATCTTAGTTTGGGAGATTTATCTTAGGGGGACAAGTCTTTCTAAGTAGGTCATTTATTTAATAAAGGGGAGAATTAATATAGGGGGAGTATTTATTTTATACGCATTTAATATTCTTAGTCTCTATGCGTTTGATAGTTTGCTTAAGTGTGCAGGAATTCTTCTAAATGACAACTTTCATCGAAAAAGATATTGATCCTTGGGTTTTGAGTCAAGCTATGTAATTTTTATTTTGGGTGGTATATTTTTTTAAGTCTAGTAGAGATTGACGGCCCTTTAAGATTTTTGTTTGGTTTTTGTCCCGGAATAGCCAAAGGGGGAGATTTTTAAGGACATAAGTCTTCGACTGAGTCTTAATGTAGTGTTGGCTCAATTCCAGACAAAAACATGTGAGTCATAGGATAGTGTTCAAGTGTCCTTTAGCATTTTTGTTGGTTTTTGTCCCAGAATATCCAAAGGGGGAGATTTGTAAGGACACAAGTCTCCGATTGAGTCTTAATGTAGTGTTGGCTCAATTCCGGACAAAAACATTCGAGTCATAGGATAATATTCAACTGTATCCATCCAAGCCTATGATGTGTTCGTTGAAGACGTAGCGGCCAAGATTATAAAGATTCATCATATGCCGGGTTTATTGTGCCTCGTTTTTACTTCAACAACATTGGTTCCAATGCTCCTAAGGTATTAATGCATTATATATATATATAGGAGCTTGGAAATTTATTGGGTGTATTTTATAAATTTTTATAAATAGTTTTAATGACTTTGTTTTACTCAGAAAATATTTTTTAGAAGTATTTTATAAAAAAATTATAAATAGTTTTAACGACTTTGTTTTACTCATAAAATATTTTTTTGAACTTTTCATAAAAAGTTTTGGACTTAAAAAGAATATTGCATTTTCTGACAAGTCGTTCTAACGAACTGGAATCTCGTTCGAACGAGATTCTTAGGTCGTTCGAACGAGACTTCTAACGAGATTTCTTTTTTTGCACTGGAACATCATTAGTAAAGTTATTTGAACAAAAAAGTCATTCGAACGAGTTTGGCGAGAACAGGTTTTTGGCGGTTTTTGGCAGTTTCTTCATATTCCCACTACTTTTTACCCACTACTTTTTGATAGAATTACTAGGTGAGGGAACCAACCGTTTTCAAACCAACCTTTTCATATTCTAAGTGCCATTTTGAGATAAAAAGCTTTGAAGAAAAAGTTCCATGTTTTGTGTTTAATTTTTATGGATTAAATTCACCAAAAACACATAAACACCCATTTGTTTTATTTATTCCAAGTACCTATAGATATATATTTTCTTTGTGTGTTTGGCACTATTTTTTCTGTACACCTCAAAGAACAGAAGTTTGGGTTTACTTATACATCCCTCAAAGAAAGAGTTTGGTTTTTGGCTGCAGCATTCTCATACAGTGAAAGGCACCGTGTGTGGTTGACGGTTGTTCCCTAAAGCTTCATTGGTGGATTCCAAGGTTCCGGTGGACTCCGGGATTATCGACTAGGTGAAGGTAGTTTCCAGAAGACGCGTCACGAGCGTGGATGGGGTCAAGTCGAGTTGTGTAAGTCATCCTTCTTGTAATTATAAAACAATACTTAGTGGACTTAAGGCTAGGGCCGTTCAAGATTTTTTCCCGTTGTGGGTTTTTCCTCGTACATCGCGGCGTAGTTGTTTGTTTATTTTATCTTTTGCAAAATCACATTAGATGCATGCTTAGGTAAAAAGATAAAATTTGAATATTAAAATTTGGTGCTAATTTAAGTTGGGTATATATTAATTTAATTCAAGTCATTAATTTTATTGGATAAAATTTGGTTTGGCCTATGTAAAAAAATTAATCAATCTTGTTAGACAAATTTATAGGACTTGGGTTAAATTGAACTTTTGGGCTTAAAGTAAAAAATTCACAAATTTGATTTTTAGTACAATTTTAATTTTGAGAAAATTAAATTTGGTTTACTTTACTTTTAATTTGTGAAAAAAATTATTCTTAGTTTATGTAGTTGTTTAGTTTAACCATCTTTATTCCGCATTAAAGGAAATTATATTTAAAAGGATTTTTGAATTGGGGTCCTATCACGACCTTCACAATATGCATAAGGAATTCCATATGTCAGTTATGTGGGAGTTACAATTATTCTTAGGACTTCAAGTTAAGCAAAATTCAGATGGCTTATTTTTTTTACAATCTAAATAAGCTTTAGAGATTATCAAGAAGTTTGGCTTAGAAACAACAAAAGAAGCTAGGACTCCTATGAGTACTTCAATAAAACTTTCAAAAGATGAGAATGGTAAAACTATCGATTCTACTTTATACCGTAGCATGATAGGAAACCTACTTTACCTGACTGCCTCACATCCTCATATTATGTACTCTATTTGTGTGTGTGCCCGATATCAAAATAATCCTAAAGAGAGTCATTTATTATGCATTAACAGAATTATTAAATACATTAAAGGTTCTCTAAATTTAGGACTTTGGTACACTAAAGACATTTCTAGTACTATAGTACGATACACTGATGCTAATTGGGCTGTGTGTTCCAATGATAGTAAGAGTACTTTCGGCGCATATTACTACATTGGTAACAATTTGGAAGGATGGAGTAGTAAGAAAAAAAACTGCACATCCTTGTCTACTATCGAATCCAAATATATTACCGTAGGAAGTTGTTGTGCTCAATTACTTTGGCTAAAACAAATGATGAAAGATTATGATATAACTGAAGATAAGTTACATCTCTAATGTGACAATAAAAGTGCGATTAATATTTCTAAAAATTCCAGTTCAGCACTATTGTACCAAATATATTAAAATTAGATATCTTTTCATACGTGAGTTAGTTGAATCTAAGGAGTTAGAAATAAATTACCTACCTACTGAATTTCAATTAGCTGACTTATTTACTAAACCACTGGATTATCTTCGATTTGTATCTTTGCACAAATATATTGGTATAGTTATGGTAGACTAATGTTTTTTTTTTTCATACTTATTTTCTTTGCCCTTTGTCATTTGAGACAAAATAGGGGAGAAATTTGAGTCTACGTGGACGTTCTTATTGGATTCTCACCTAAAAATCTTGATCTTAGTTATCTCATTTTCAGGAATCAATACCTTCATGTACAACAGAATTTTGATAGGGTGTTGGTCTGTAACTAGTTGAGTTATGTAATTTTCTTTTCTAGGATATGGGTAGATAATTTTTTGTATATCAATAGGATTTTCTTATTTCTTTTGTATCCTTAAGAGTCCTCGATGACTCAAAGGATATTTTGTCTCATATTTCCAAAGGGGGAGATTGAACACCCTATATCTTTGACTCACTTGAGTTTATATATTATATAGGTTCTCATCTAGTTTGAAAATAGTGACAAAATTGAGTCATATCTTAGTCTACCAAAAAGCCTTCACACTCCACATGTGAATTCCTTTAAAGTTCCTAAAGGTAGAACACCAGCACCTCAATTAGAATTGCATTTAAGTGTGGCATTCTTCGTAATATGGGAGTGTGTGTTAAATCCCATTAAAATGATTTTCTACAATTTTTAGGATATTTTAAATAATTTTAGTAATTTTAAAATAATTTTTTAAACATTTAAAATTGGAATTTATAAAGTTTTGGGGATGTTTTATAATTTCCCTAAGTGCCAAAAACTATGCTTGGACAGAAACCGAAAGTGGTAGATAGAATTGTGGGGGAATATTTGAAATCTTTCATTCTTAAAAAACATGCGTTTTTCAGTTAATCTTAGCCTTACACGTGTTGGTATTATAATGACTAGATTTGTGTTTTCCTTACCTCACATATTTGAGACTTTAGTTACACCATTGGATCAATTTTATCAATGGTCTGCATGTCTTCCAAAGTGATCCATGTGTTAACCTTTTGAACCAATAAGTGTGTGTTTAAAAGTGGTGTATCGTCAGCCATTAGATTTACTTCGATCATTTATATTCAATCCTGATCGTTGATTTGCTTCGTCCTTCCATAGCCTTCCATGCTCTAGTATAAATAGGACTCATATGTGCAACGTTTACAATCTTTGGGTCATTTTCACCTCTGAGAGAAAAAGAGAGAAGAGAGAGAGAGAGAGAGAGAGAGAGAGAGAGAGAGAGAGGGAGAGAGAGAGAGAGAGAGAAAGAAAGAAATAGAGAGAGAAATAAAACCCTAACCTAACTCTGGATAAATTTTCACTAGAAAACCCTTGTGAGAGTTGAGTTAGTTCGATATTTGAGAAGATCCATCTTCTCTAGTTCTTAATCCCTTGTCCATCTATGTCACGTTTTCCAGATCTCATTTTCTTTCATAGAAGGTTGAGATTTGAGACTCTGTGATACATATCACGTAGATATTACTGAGTTTAATTTCTTCTTTCGAGAAATCTTTATTTTGTTGGATATTTTTAAAACGTTTATATTTCTTTCAAAACTTAAACCGATAAAATCATTTCTGATTTCAGTTTCTGAGAATATCCAAACTTAGATCTAGTTGAGATCTTGATTGGGGATTTAAACTTTCATATATTTCACATTTTGTGAAATAACTACAAATTTTCGAATAAAGAAAGTGTCTAGGATCTTGGCTCTTTTATATAGAAAGATTCCCTCTTGATCCGTTGATAAAATTAAAGATCACAAAGTCTGGGAGTTTCGATCAAACTGATTTTGGAAATTTCTGTTGCATATTAGAAATATGTTTGTAATTTGATACTCATTCTGTTTGTAATAAGTGTGTG